>JADLZL010001928.1:0-600000 GCA_015844335.1 Chrysopogon serrulatus | reverse complement strand
ACGCACGAGCCTCTCGGCCTCGAGCTGGGCCATCACCGCCTGGTGCTGCTCCAACACCTCCCTCCTTTCCGCTTCCATCTTCGCCCCCAGAATGCAAAGGAGGAGTTAGAATAATTGAAACCTAATCAACCGAAGCTTACAACAACAGGGATTAATCTCGACTTGGTTCTTTTTCGCTTCCCAAATTGTCCCCGCAGTAATGCAAAGGTGGAGTTAGAATAATTGAAACGTCATCGATCGAAGCTTACAACAACAGGAATTACCTCGAGTGTGGCGTGTGGCGAGCCGTGCGGCGGCGGCCGTGGGCGTATGGGCACGCTTTTTGCGTCCGTGCTCGTGCTCGCAGTGGGAGAGAGTGGGAGTCGAGGCCGAGTCGATGACGCGTCCGCCCATCCAAGCACCGCCCATGCTTCTTTCCTCCACCCACCCTCATGACGATCTCTCGGGTCAAGGTCCCGGGTGCTCAGGTCGTAGTCCTCGCCGTGGTACCGTCCCCCGCCGGGACGTGTACTCGCCGAGGCGGCCGGGCGCACGCCGCATTGTTGTACGCCTCGGGTAGGTCCTCCGGGTTGTATAAGACGTCGGACGTCGCCTTGCCCTTGTGCGCCATAGCATATGCCTTGAAGATGGGGCAAGGCTCGCCACCATGGGACTTAGTCTGCAAGAAATAGAGTTAGCGAACAAAGAATCATGAGTTAGAACAGATCATCGATTTAGCTTACCCAGGCGGAGGCGTATCCGGCGAGGCTGCGGCCGCCTTGATGGTGCGCTATGCCGGGCATCATCAAGCGGCACTCCCGTTTAGCGCTGTGGGTCTTCTCCCACTCCGGGCCACACCACCTGTCCACGATCCGCTCCCAGCAGTCGCGGTGGGGGGAGCACCACCAGGGGCAAGTCTGCACGTCACAATTTCACATATAAGTAGATCAAAGTAGACATATGTAAACTAAAAGGTAATATTCTTTATATACCGCGAGGTACTGGTCCCGGGCCAGCGTCATTGTCCTCGCTTGTGTTTTGGTGACCAAGCCCAAGGGTGAGGCCGTAGTAAGTGACGATGGCCTGGAGGTGCGCCTCGTAGTGCAAGTTGGTGACGAGCTTCTTGCAGGACCAGGTAGCCACGGCTTGGGCCCTATCCTCGTATCCCTCCTCGTATTTGAAAAATGTCTAAACGCAAACATGAAGGTTCAATGTATTATTTGAAGATAAGTGCAGTGACTGTGATGCATTGAGTTTACTAGTACTACGTGAAAGACTTACCCAGAACTCCGAATAGACACGCGTCGCCTTGGTGCGGTGATCCGGATCCGCAGCAACGGCGTAGTGCTCGAAGGTCCAGGCAGGCTCCTCTTTCCCGGCGGACGTCACCAGGCCAGGGTAGTGCTGCTTCAGTAGAAGACCTAGGATGCCATTTGGTGGGCGTGAGTGAGCACCCGGCACCACAACCATCCAGTTCCTGAAAAGTGGTTAACCAATAGCATTAGTTTGTAATTCAACTTTCAATATATCATATGAAATAGTAATACCATGAAAGTTACTTACTTTTGCCCCTCAGGGCGAATCACCGGCCGCTGAGCCGGGTGTGGTACTTCCGGGAGACTCACGGGACCGCGCAAGTATACACCCGACGAGGTACCGGAAGAAGTAGAACCAGCACCTACCACGTCCTCCTCCTCCTCGTTCGCCCCCTGCTCCTCCTCTTGCTCGTCCTCGTCCGTCTGGGGAGCTATCACCTCCTCGTCCTCGGCCTCGTCCTGCTCCTGCTCGTCCTCCTGCTCACGCGGCGTGGGAGGAGACGGCTCCCTCGTGCGCCTGCTCCTCCGCCCCCGCCTCCTGCTGGACGTTCCCTAAGCTGCAGCCATCACTGCAGCTCGCGTCCGGCTATACAAAGCGGTCAGGTTCATCGACTGGCTGCCCACCATCTTCAATGAAGCACCTGTATTTGACAAGAACAAATAAGACATAATTAGAAAGTGAGGTTAAATAAACAAAACCTGAGTATATAAGATAATATGCATGTATTAGATAATAGAATTACAAAATAAGGTACATATAAATAAATAGCATTACATGTATTAAGTATAATCTTTATGATCAGGATTAGCTGGATCATAAGCCTCATCGTCGGTATCAAACATGTCAAAGTAATCAACCCCGTCCAATGGAGGATTGTCATCGTCGTCGTTGTTGCCTAAACGAAGTCGCTCAAGCATTTGTAAGTCTCTCACATTTTCAACCTCATCTCCATTGTCCTCGTCATCAACCATTTCTGGGCTAACTTCTATTTCTATCGCTTCGGTCAAGTCTATCTCAAACCTCCCTTCTAGCCCTTCTGCCTAAAAGAACTCTCCCTCGTATGTGTTTGGGTTGAAGTTATAATCTTCATTGTTTGGGACAGGTAATTTGCCGTGTGGCAATACCTTGTGCACAATATCCCAACCCTTCAGGTGCTCTTTGCTTTGGCACGCATAAGGGAGATAATAAACTTACGTCGCCTGTTGGGCCACAATATACACATCGTCTCTAGGTAGGGTGGTATCCTGTCGAATCTCAACTAGACCAAGATGAGAATGGATCCGTCTCGTTACTGAAGGATCAAACCAGTGGCATTTGAATATGACGGGATTAAGTGGCGTTGAACCATGAAAACTGAGCTCGTATATATCTTGCACTCTTCCATAATACTTGACCCATCTTGGCCTGGCGTAAAAACCCTGGAACTTGTTGTTCTTCGATTCGGGTGAAGCTGCTCGTAGCCTGTTGTGTGGAAGCGATATCCATTCACATCATAACCACTGAATGACTTGACCCTAAAGCCAAAGCCATCAACAACCTGTCTCAACTTGAGAGTCATAGTCGTATCAATTTGGGCCTGCAAGCCAAAGCCACGTACGAAAGGTTGGCATGCAACTTGAAAGAGGAAACTAAATACGAGGTAAATTGGACGGTACCTTCTTCTTGAACCATGAAATGAATTCAGGTTTTCCACTTCCCACACCGTTTCTAAGAAGAGCATCCGTTTCCTACGGGCTAGGAGGGCGCGATTGACGCCAGTATTCATGAAGAAATTCCCTATACCAACGAGAATATATGAGTTAGATGTAAGAAATACTAACGGTGTATGGAACAAGTTCGTTCATAACTTACATGATATATGGCTCCACTTCGTCGAGGTTGGTCAACACATAGAACATGATAGCGCGCCACTCTTCATATTGCAAGATCTTGTTTGTCGATCCACTCGCACTTCCGAGTTGCCCTCGAAAAAGGCTGAGGTTCGACTCATTTCCACCATCATTGTAAGGAGGCTGAGGATTATGCACGCTCGGGAGGTTGTCACTATAATAAATTGTTGTGAAGTTGGACACCTCCTCGAGGATATGTGCCTCTACCATGGAAGCCTCGATTTTATTTTTGTTTCTACATTTCTTCCAAAGAACCTTTAGACCTCTCTCGACTGGATAACACCAACGGAACTGCACAGGCCCACCCATTCATGCCTCGTATGGGAGGTGCAAAATCAGATGCTGCATCGGAGTGAAGAAGCCCGGTGGAAATATCTTCTCTAGCTTACAGATCAAAACGGGGGCCATTTTTTCTAGGTCTGCAATCACGGTCCGAGATATCTCCTTTGCACATAGATGGCGAAAGAAATAGCTCAACTCTACCATGACTAGCCAAACATGCTCAGGGAAATAGCCTCGAACCATTGCTGGGAGAAGGCGCTCAATCTAGATGTGGTAGTCATGACTCTTCATCCTAAGACTCGCATAGTTTTTAAGTTCACTCCTCTCCTAAGATTAGCTGCATATCCATCAAGAAACATTATAGTCTGTATCCATTCTAGAACTTCCCTCCTTTGTGGCCTTTTCAACATAAATTCGGTCGGAGGCCTTGTCCATGTCTTGCCGCGTCTAGGAGGCTTCATCTCTAACTTTGGCCTGTCGCACAACATTGCCAGATCCACTCTAGCCTTAGGGTTGTCCTTTGACTTTTTAGGAATGTCCATGATTGTTCCCCAGAGTGCTTCGGCGATATTCCTTTCAGTGTGCATTACATCAATGTTATGCGGAAGGAGAAGGTCATCAAAATAGGGAAGCCGAGTCAAGCGCGACTTATGCGTTCATATATGTTGCAGACCATACCCCTTAAACCCATCACATTCTTTGTTGAGCGCAAGGGGTTCCATCCTTTCATGAACCTCGGCAGCACTCAACATCTGTGGTGGAGGGTCCATCACCATGAGCCCTTTCGTGAAATTCTTGATGTCTCGTCTGAATGGATGGTCAGGCGGGAGGAACTGTCAGTGCAAGTCGAACGCCGAAAATTTGCCACCCTTTTTCAACCAAATGAACCTTAGAGCTTCCTTGCAGATTGGACAAGGGAACTTCCCGTTAACACACCAGGCACAGAACATGGCGTACGCAGCGAAGTCATGCATGGAGTAAAGGTACCACACATACATCCTGAAGTTTCTCTTTGTAGCACGGTCGTATGTCCATACCCCATTCCAGGCACTGATCAATTCATCAATCACGGGCTCCATGAACACACCCATATGATTTCCCGGGTGTCCAAAAATAATCAACGTTAATAACATGTTCTGTCGTTGCATGCACACACCGGGGGGGGGGGAGATTGAGGGGGATCACAAACACGTGCCAACATGAGTAGGACGCAGCCATCATGCCATAAGGATTGAACCCATCTGTCGCAAGCGCAACACGGACATTACGGGCCTCTTCCGCCTTCTCATGATGAATGCCATCAAAGTGGGTCCACGCTTCACCATCGGATGCATGCACCATCTTGTCAGGATTGTATCGTTTGCTATATTTATGCCATGTCATCTGTTTCACAGATTTCTCGGTCATGTATAGCCATTGGAGCCTTGGTATGAAAGGAAGGTGCCTTACGATTGACACAGGGATGTCAAGCTGCCTCTTCTGCCCATCGGCAGAGTCTACCTCCAGATACCTAGAGGATTCGCACATCGGGCAGTACTTTGCTTTCACGTGTTCTTTCCTAAATAGAACGCATCTATTCGGACATGCATGCATCTAATCATATGGTATCTTAAGGGCACGAAGCAGTCTCTGCGGCTCGTACGTGCTCTTCAGAAGAATGTGACCCTCTGGAAGCAAGCTGCCAACAACTGTCAGCATACTATCGAAGGCGTCTCGACTCATGCTAAGCTGAGACTTTAACGCCATTAGATGGCCAATGGCGTCTAACTAAGAGACATTTGTGTGGCCGTGAAGCGGTTGCTGTGCAGAAGCAAACATATCGTAGAACGCCTTTGCGGTGGCCTTTGGCTCCTCCTCCTCATCCGTACGCCCATCACCGATCTCTGCTTGATGAAAGTCATCTAACATGTCTGCTACTCTAGCATCAGCATCAAACTCCTCGACACGTGCTCTCACCACTTTCTCTCTTATTCGATGGGCTTCACCATGGTGGACCCATTGGGTATAGTTCGGGGTAAACCCATACTTGACAAGGTGCTTGCCCATGGTATTCTTGCATTGCCTTTTCCGATTAGCACATCTATTGCAGGGACACAGAACCCGACTCGCTCCTTTAGCAGCCTCGCCGAATGCATGCTCCAAGAAGAAATTTGTATTGTCAATCCATTCATCTGTGTAATCACGATCACTTGGGCGGCCCATGTACATTCAGTCACGATCATCCATCTTCTAACATATACATTAGCGAGAAACATAAAAATCAAGTTTACTTACACCGGCCTCCTACTCTCTAATAGGTGAGGATAGGTCCTAATCCCACCCGCGTATGCGTTGTTGAGGCTAGTTTCCATTGTCTGCTCCGATCGGAGACGGAATTTCGGCAGCACCTCCCCACTGTTCTCCAGATACACGCCCCGATAGGGAGATCGTGTTTTCAGAGAACAACAGGGAGGTGATGCCGAAATTCCATCTTTGATCGGAGCAGAAAATGGAAACTAGCCCCAACAAAGCATACACGGGCTGTCCAAGTAACGTGGACAATTCAAAACAGATACGGTTTTCGATATGCAAAGATCTGCATACCTCTAGCCGTATCTCTTTCGAATGGGAGACGCCTAACTAGGTGACGTGACCTACGACCCTGATACAGAAAGAGAGGTTATACCTTAGGTGGCGGTGTAGTCAGGCTAGCAGAGCCGTGGCGAGTCGGTGCAGTGGCGAGGCGACGCCATGCAGGCAGAACCGCAACGGCGACGAAGACGATCGGGGTCAACTCGAGCGCGGCTCCAACAGGGTCTTCTCTGCAAAATAAAGGTACACACATAGCATTAATTCAAATTTTAGACAGCACCTCCCCTGCATGGTGACAATACCCACACCTGCAATAAGACATATAACAGCTCGATGGCCGGACAACCACATCGACGGCTCGATGGCCGGACAACCACATCGACGGCTCGATGGCCAATAATCACATACGCTAGACCCATCGAACGGCTCCTTACCTTCGGGCAACGACGATGGCGGAGCCACGGCCTTGCCGAGGCCGGAGACGGTGTCGGGGACACGAACGTGAACGGGGACGGCGACGACGATGGGGACGGTGAGCGTCGGCAGCCGGGCACCGAGACCTCTGTTCCCTCCTCCTTTCTTCACCCTCCTTCCTCCCTCCTCCCTGCCCCTCCCTTCTTCCTCCCTCCTCGCTGCCCCTCCCTTCTTCCTCCTCCTCCTCCCCGCCCCTCCCTTCTTCCTCCTCCTCCCCTGCCCCTCCCTTCCTCCTCCTCCCCGCTGAACCGACCAGCGATGGGGGGTGGCCGGTGTTGGCCGGCGGTTCCAAGCTGCTGCCAAGGCTGGGCCGGCCGGGCGGGGCTTAGTCGTGGCCTTGCGGGGCCGGGCGGTGCTTCGGGCGGCCGGTGGTGGCCGCCCGGCTCGGTGGCTGGCTTGGGGCGGCCGGTGGTGGCCGCCCGGCTCGGGTGGGCACCGGCTCGGGGGCGGCGGCGGCGGTGTGGCGTGGTGGCGGCGGCGACGCGTGTGGCGTGAGGGGCGGCGGCGGAGGAGCTCCCGGGGGGGCGGCGGCGTGTCCTGCAGTGAGTGTGAGTGGGTGTGTGTGGGTGAAGGCCGAGACGGGGATAAGTCCCAGGTCGGACGCTTTGCCGAGTGCCCGCGATCTAGCACTCGGCAAAGCGCAATTTTTTTTAATTTAATTCTTTTCCGAGAGCCGGCAAACAGGGGCACTCGGCAAAGGGTGACTCCAATTTTTTTTTAAAAATTTTGTACACGACGGATGATTTTTTATTTAATTCTTTTCTTTGCCGAGAGCCGGCAAACAGGGGCTCTCGGCAAAGGGTGACTCAATTTTTTTTAAAAAAAATTTGTACGACGGATGATTTTTTATTTAATTCATTTCTTTGCTGAGAGCCGGTAAAAAGGGCTCTCGGCAAAGGGTGACTCAAATTTTTTAAAAAATTTTATACGCCCGGATGAAATTATTTTTTGTTTGCCGAGTGCTCAAAGCAAGGGCACTCGGCAAAACTTTTTTAATTTTTTTTAACATGGCTATGCCGGGTACCTGTGTTCGGGGCACTCGGCAAAACATCTTTGCCGAGGGCCAGCCAGTGCACTCGGCAAAATATTTTCTAAAAATAATTAATAAATAGCAAATTATTTCAAAAAATTATCAAATTTGGGCAAGAGCCATTTTATACTAACTATTACTTATGAAAAAAGTTTTGACATGAAAATTGACTGTGAAAAAACACTGCAACCTGATTCCTCCTAGTTCCTTTAGAAATATCTCAAACTTCTTCTGAGATTGTATCATTTAGACGCAACGTACGTCATAACTTGCACAAAATATTCTCAAATTTTTATCACTGCCTCGATGCATGAAATGATGACACCGTGACAAGTTTCATAATTTTCAGACTTCATTTGCATTTTATATAATTTAAAAACAATTCGTCCGCTAGTTGGTTATCATGTATTGTATTCAAGGTGTTCAAAATTTCAGGTCTCATTCTGAATACTCTCCTAAAATACCTTAAATAACAATAATATCAATTTTTGAATCATCAAATTCCATTATTGGATGCACGTGCAATTCAAATTTGTATTTTTCCAAAAATTACAATTAAAAGCAATAAACTTTTGAAAAATAGCAAAATATATGATAAATGGGTGAAATTTGAATATCTTGTATAATAAAATGTTACAAGTCTAAAGAAAAAATTGGAGGACAAAACAAGAAAAAAAAAATTCAAAATTTGCCGAGTGCCCTGCTTTAGCACTCGGCAAAAGGCTATTACATTTGCCGACGGAGAAGGCTCTCGGCAAAAGCAACCAATGTGCCGAGAGCCTAACGGGAGGCTCTCGGCAAAGTTGACGGCGGTGCCACTACAACGTCTGACGGGAGACTTTGCCGAGGGTCATGGTTTGCCAAGAGCCTTCCACTCGGCAAAGAGCATGTATGCCGAGAGTGATGCTTTGCCGAGTGCGTGGCTCTCGGCAAAGTCGTCTTTGCCGAGTGGTTTTGTTTGCCGAGGGTTACACTCGGCAAAGGGGCCCTTTGCCGAGTGCCCGACGAAAAGAACTCGGCAAACCCTGGAGCACTCGGCACAGGGGTGTGATTCCGGTTGTGGTGGGGCAACCACGCCGTCGGGGGCCACTGGCGCAGGCCGACGCGGCCGCCCTAGGGTTACGGCGCCAGTAACCTCGACCTCGGCGCGGGCGGCGACCAGCGCCCGTAACGTCTGGAATTGAGGTTTTTGGTCAGCCCTTTGCACTTGAGTCCACCAAGAGTTGGTTAGTGCCTGCATGCCTTCTCTGATGCTTACTCTTATCTATGCTACTATTGTCAGCTTATATCCCTTCTCACCCGCACCTGCTTCCCACGTCGGCCCGGCTGCTGCCGATCCTGCTGTGCTACATCGGTACGTTTTCTCCCTCATCCTCTATCCACGTGTCGGCTCAGCTGCAGCGATCGCCTTCAAATTCACTGCAAATTTTAGTGCTATATACATGTGAACCTGCTACCCTCTTGCTTTCATGCATATAGTCAAAGCAGTTGCTACTCTATCTGCACCGAAGTTCCAAAGAGCTGAGTATGTACCTTTTTAATGTTGGTAGTCTAGCTATGCCTACTGTAGATGGTTGTTTGATTTATATAGAGATTTTCTTCAGTTGAATGTTTCTGTTCCCATGGTTCCGCCTTTGCGCTTGCCACTTCCCTCGGTCTATTTATTTGGTGCTTTGTTTTCAATCATATACGTAGAAGGGTTGCCAAATACCACCATTATCTGCTGTTTTTTTTTTTTTCCAATGTAGTCTCTCTACCATGGTAATTTGCTTGTCTTAACTGATCCCACATAAAAATGTTGACATATAAGAGGATAAGACCACTGAGCTGTGGGTTTTGAGAAGGCTAAGGCAATTAATAGCCAGTATTTTCTACATTTTTTTTTCAAGATGCGGCTTCTCATCTTGTGCTTATGGTCCAAGAATATTTGAGCTGTAGTACAAATAAATTAGGCTTCAAACCGCCGCTCAATTTGACAAGGACTGCGATACCAACACGTGCTAGTTGATACGCTTCTATCATCAATCTTCATGTGTACAGTACACATTCAGTTGTGCTCTTGCCTACGTATCTCCGTCGAAGATTTGCAATGCTGCGCGCGGGAACAAATAAATCACCTATCAAGTGCACTGAGCGCGTCAAGCTTGACCGCGCTGCTAGCATCTTGGAGCGATAAGAGCAGCAAGTCAGCACGAGAGATCAGTTCGCAACACATCACCTAGCTTTAGCTGGCTCCCTGCCCGACCATGGCCGTCGGTTTCGCCGTAGTCGGCGGCGGCGGCAGAGAGGACGACGCGCTGCAGTACGGCGGCAGGGTCACCGCGTTCGTGGCGCTGTCCTGCGTCACGGCGGCCATGGGCGGCGCCATCTTCGGCTACGACATCAGCACGGCGGGCGGCGTGTCGTCCATGGACGCGTTCCTGCGGGAGTTCTTCCCGGACGTGTACCGCCGGATGATCAGGCGCACCGCGGGCGTCAGCAACTACTGCAAGTTCGACAGCCAGCTGCTGACGCTCTTCACGTCGTCGCTCTACATCGCCGGCCTCCTCACCGCGGTGCTCCTCGCGTCGTGGGTCACGGCACGGCGAGGGCGCCGCCCGTCCATGGTCCTCGGCGGCGTCGCGTACCTCGTGGGCGCCGCGGTCAGCGGCGGCGCCGTCAACGTGTTCATGGCCATCCTCGGCAGGGCGCTTCTCGGCATTGGCCTGGGCTTCGCCAACCAGGTATCTGATATGCTTATCCTTGTTCAGTTTGTTCTTACAATGTCAAGATAAAAAAAAAACTCGCTCAGAAAATATTCTTAACATTTTCCAGGCAATTCAAAATTAACCAACTTGGAAAAATAATTCATTTTTTAACATTTTGCAACATTTTACAGTCTGTGCCGTTGTACCTGTCTGAAATGGCCCCGGCGCGTTACCGAGGGATGTTCAGCAACGGCTTCCAGTTCAGCCTCTGTCTCGGAGCTCTCCTCGCGACGGTGGTCAACTACGGCGCCGAGAAGATCACGGCGGGCTGGGGCTGGAGGCTCTCGCTAGGCCTGGCCGGCGTCCCTGCACTGCTGCTCACCGTCGGCGCCATCTTCCTGCCGGAGACGCCTAACAGCCTCGTCCAGCAAGGAAAAGACCACGACAAGGTGCGGGCGTTGCTGCAGAAGATCAGAGGAACCGACGCCGTCGACCAGGAGCTGGACGACATCGTCGCCGCCGCCAACGCCGTGGCACAGAACGGCGACAATAATGGCTTGCGGCTGATCCTGACACACTGCCGGTACCGCCCGCAGCTGGCCATGGCCATCCTGATCCCGTCGTTCACGCAGCTGACGGGGATCAACGCCATCGGGTTCTACGCGCCTGTGCTTCTGCGCAGCATCGGCATGGGCGAGAGCGCCTTGGAAAATTCGTACCAAACGCATAAACAAACAAGTTATAGTCGGCCGGCACATGCTCCGCAAAGCTCCAAATAAGGGCACATCACATCAAAGCTTGACTCATGGCTCAGCAGCCAGCTGGTCAACACTACACCAAAAGCATGGCCACCAAGGTACACCTTCAGATAAGCTAACCGCCGCAGTGGCGGACCATGGCCGTCGGTCTCATCGAAGCCGGTGGCGGCGATGGTCGGCAGTACGGCGGGAGGATCACCGTGTTCGTGGCGCTGTCCTGTGTCACCGCGGCCATGGGTGGCGCCATCTTCGGCTATGACCTCGGAACCTCTGGTACGAGTCCGACCTCAGAGTTTCAGATTCATGTCGTCCAGGGAACAATTTGATTATGCAGAATTGAATCTGAGAGAACCACCTTTCGAATCGTGATGAACAACTGGCAATATATTCAAGTTTTGGTTTTTTGGAATTGGAAGTGCCGATGGATCACAGGATGCTTTGCACAGCACAGGTGGCGTGTCATCCATGGGGTCGTTCCTGGAGGAGTTCTTCCCGGACGTGTACCGGCGGATGAAGGGCGACGTGCGCGTCAGCAACTACTGCAGGTTCGACAGCCAGCTCCTGACGCTCTTCACGTCGTCGCTCTACATCGCCGGCCTGCTCACCGCGATGCTGCTCTCGTCGTGGTTCACGGCCAGGCGCGGGCGCCGCCCGTCCATGATCGTCGGCGGCGCGGCGTTCCTCGCCGGCGCCGCGGTCAGCGGCGGCGCCGTCAACGTCTACATGGCTATCCTAGGCAGGGCGCTCCTCGGGGTCGGCCTCGGCTTCGCGAACCAGGCCGTGCTTCTGTACCTGTCGGAAATGGGGCCGGCGCGATACCGAGGAGCATTCAGCAACGGCTTCCAGCTCAGCCTGTGCCTCGGCTCCCTCGCCGCGAACGTCATCAACTACGGCGCCGAGAAGATCACCGGGGGCTGGGGCTGGAGGCTGTCGCTGGGCCTGGCCGGCTTCCCGCCGCGCTCTTCACGCTAGGCGCCGTCTTCCTGCCGGAGACGCCCAACAGCCTGGTGCAGCAAGGCGAGGACCGTGGCAAGGTGCGCGCGCTGCTGCAGAAGATCAGAGGCACAGACGACGCCGCCGCCGTCGACGCCGAGCTGGACGACATCGTCGCGGCGAACAGCGCGGCGGCACGGGGTGGCGGCGGCGGCAGGGACGACGGCCTGCGGCTCATCCTTTCGCGGCCGAGGTACCGGCCGCAGCTGGCGGTCGCCGTGCTGATGCCGGCGTTCACGCAGCTCAACGGGATCAACGCCATCGGGTTCTACGCGCCGGTGCTGCTGCGCACGGTGGGCATGGGCGAGAGCCTGGCGCTGCTGTCCACGGTCATCACGGTGGTCATCTACACGGCGTCGACGGTGGTGTTCATGTTCGTCATCGACCGGTTCGGCCGCCGCACGCTGCTGATCGCCGGCAGCCTCCAGATGCTGGTCTCGGAGGTCCTGATCGGCGCCGTCTTGGCAGCCAAGCTCGGCGACGAGGGCGGGATGCCCCGCGGCTACGCGGCGGCGCTGTTCGTCCTCATCGGCGTGTACGTCGCCGGGTACAGCTGGTCGTGGGGCCCCATGACGTGGCTGGTGCCCACCGAGGTGTTCCCGCTGGAGATCCGGTCGGCGGGGCAGAGCATCACGGTGGCGTCCGGGTTCGTCTTCACCATCTTCATCGCGCAGGGGTTCCTCGCCATGCTGTGCCGGATGAAGGCCTGGCTCTTCTTCTTCTTTGCGGGCTGGATCGTCGTGATGACGGCCTTCGTGTACTTGTTCTTGCCGGAGACGAAGGGGATGCCAATTGAGCAGATTGGGAAGGTGTGGAGGGAGCACTGGATTTGGGGGAGGATTGTGGGGTTGGATGACGAATTGCAGGCGTCTGACAAGTGACAATCTGTGAAAAGAACTGAGATAAGAATTAATTTAAGGGGTCAACACGAAAATTTTAATGGCTCTGCCTTGTGACAACATCTGAATGCTTCTTTTTTTCAAACAAGACAACATCTTAATCTATGAATTGGCACTTGGTAGTATTTATGGATGAATTCCACTTATCATATATAGTGTTAGAAAAGTTTACAACAGATGATGGAACTTGGTAGTATTTATGGATGAATTGGCACATCATCATGAATGGCCATAACAGGCTTTTTTTTTTTTGCAAGGAATCCAGGCCCATTTACATGCCAAAATCAAAGGTGGCCCATTTATTAAATGGCCAGTATCAGGATTCTAAAACTTTCATTCCTAATTATAGTTTTTCCAAGATTATTTTGGGCCTAATTATATGTGGAATAAGTACTTGGCTAAAAAGGTAATTAGAAAATGTATATTAAAATACAAATTTACACAATTTGGTCAAATATGTTTATGGGATTTTGGTGTTTCTACCCCTGCTCTATAGTACAATGGTGATTTTGCCCCTACATTCTATGTTTATATACAAAAAAAGGCAAAGGAGAGTTAACAAATTTCTACCCCTGTTATGTCTAGTTGGTTTAACTCCTGTCCACGAATTACAAATAAAAAAATTGCAAAGGAGAGTGGTATATATAATTTTTAAATAGGAAAGTGTGAAGGTTAAACCAAACCTGCAGTATGTATAACTAAACTGATCCAGGCACAAACTGCAGCAGCTTCCTATTGTGCCCAGGCACATAGTTTATACATGAAACATCTATCTGAAGGAACACAAAGAATCTCTCTATCGTTTTTTGGTCTGCGTTCATTGTTTTGTTTTGTCCGGCTGCCTTCTTATGTAAGGTCAGCGGATTTCTGGGCTAAAGAGCCTAAGACCCTTGCTTGTAAGTTTTAGCCATAAGCATTCACTTGTGAATGTGAAGGCTAGATGTTTTATTCCTTTATCTAAAAAATCAACTAACCAGACATGCCATAAATTGAGAAAAGCATGTGTGAACATGGAGAGTTAACAAATTAAAATGGTCAATCTAAAATAAATATACTTCAGTGCGAACTGGTTAGTCTGAAAACTGCAAATGGAGCATAATGTAAAATATTCCTAAATGAGCAGGTGCATACCATGTAATTGATGCCTTTCCTATGATAGAGCAAGCAATTTAATATATTTAGCAAATATACCATTACATGGTATCACTTACTAAAATTCTAAGACAGATTCATTTTCTACCCACAACCTACTATAGCAAACAATCACTATCTCTATCACGTATCTTTATTGTTGAAATTAGTTCCCATGTGTTTCTCTCTCTAAATTGGTTTTCTCATTGCTACTCCCTCTGTCGCCCAAAGGATGTCATTCTCGCCCGAGAAATGAATGTCAGCAATTTTTATAAATAGTAAATATCATCAATTAGTAATATAATTAGTATCATCAGAAGGATCTTTAGATCTAGTTTTTTAACAACTTTATTTGAAGATATAAATATTGAAGATCTAGTTTTTGGCACGGAGGGAGTACTTCGTCCTTATATCAGACGAGACTATAGTCTCTTCTGCAAGAGCCTCTACTAATCTCCAAGTCTATAGTTTGATGTGACATGGAGCTATGATGTGGACGTGGACACTGAAGCAGCACGACAGAGTGGAGCATTGGGGAAGGCCTGAAGAAGGGGCTACTACTGCTCTGAACTGAACAGTAAAGGCTACTACTGCTTTGAACTGAAATAGTAAAAAACTTAAACACTACAGAGGACTTAGAAATTCAAGTATCCATTTTAATTAGGAATAAAAATTTATTCTTGGCTGCATAACTTTGGATAACCCATCTTATTTTCTTTATTTCTTTCTTTATTTCCTAAGCACATTTTGTGGCTCTGTTGTACATCTTGTTTTTTTATGCAGTAATAAAAGTTCCAGTAGGGGGCAACCCCTCCTGTTTCCCTCAAATTTTTTTTCTTCTTGATAGAACTTGAATTAACTGATGGTCTTGTACGCAAACTATAAATCTTTGAGGGGTCTGTTATCTAATCTAACATAAATAAATACATCTCCAAATTGTACACATACACTAGTGCAATCCTCGGCAAGATCTGCCATGTGAAAAGTCAGGAGTGGTCTCCATCATAATCATGAATAGGTAGACAAATCCTTGACAGCTACCAACGCCTCGCCATCGTGACGACTTTAATCAGATATTAGAATTGCATATTTTAATGGATCATCAAATAAATTGACATAACTCGATATTTAACTCCATCAACACATAAATAGTAAGAAAACTAAAGCTATATATATTTACAAGTAATACTCTTGTGTCCCACAATGGGAAAAAATATCACGACTGTATTCTAATTTTATAGACTTAATAAGGCATTGCCACTGCTGTCAATAAAATAACTAATAATATGATGTCATTGTCATCATAAAATAAATTGTAGCATTTAAATTTTCTAGATATAGTATAAAACATACAGATATGGGCTTTGTGTTCTAGGAAGTGTAGTTACACGATTTTTTATTTGTATTTTAGATTAAATAACATTATTTTAAATCACTTTAATTATCCTACAAATTACAGATTTGTCATAGATGTCAGAGCTAGAGCAATGCCAAACGAAACTATAGCATTTATATCCTCGTTTCCATTAACGTTTGACACTGCTTTTTCTTTGTTGCAACACATAGGCACGTCAGCTAGTCTATTAAAAAAAATACCAACATTTATGATACCAATTACTGAATAAATAGCACTAAATTAATTGTAGAATACATTTTAATGATAAACATATCTAGAGACATAAATGTTCATATTATTTTATTCTCCCTCCGTATCATATTTAGATGACGTTTTGGACAATGACACAGTCTCCAAAGTATAACTTTGACTTCATATATTTATAAAAATACTTATCACAAAGTGATATATTTATATTTTTATGAAAGTATTTTTCAAGACAAATCTATTCGTGTAGTTTTTACATTTTCAAATTCAATAACTTAAAAATTATTCACGATTTATGTTCCTAATGTTTGACCCAAGCCTTGTCCAAAACGTCATCTAAATCCGATACGGAGGGAGTATAAACTTAAAGTTTTGATATCTTCCAATCTAGATTTTTTTTGCATCTTATGGAGTTGTCAGGAGAGCAAGAGGCGAAGCAGCTGTGAGGTTAACGTCCAAATCACATCACTGAGACTTCTAGATCAAAGGAAGTAGAGAGCAAAAGCAGTGAGGTCGACAGATCAAATCATGGAGACTTCCAAAGTGAACTGGTCTTCTTCTACTTATTATATATGTGTTTGAACGTACTCAAAGTCTCAAACTACACTTACTTAAACGACTATAGGTACTCATCCACACTAAAGTGCATATGGTCTAAACTCGATAAAAAAAGATGATACATATCCAACGGTGATGATTCCTTCATCTCTTTGCTTAGTCTCGACACTTGGAGATACTACCACATTCCATTATATTGAATTCCTGATTCTCAATATGATGTCAAAACTGGCTTACAAACCAAGCCCAGTCGTTTTGATGCCCACACTGCCAAACCAACTCAAGTTCATGTAGCTCATACACGTTCTCCACGAACTCAATGCATCTCCAAATTGTCATCATTTGGACGACCAACAAGTAGTCCACATGCCCTACCTTGACTTGGTCTTGATACACCATGACAACGGTCAGTAAAGTCTTTAATTATCACCTTCTACAAACCTACCTCTTGTCCTTGTGCTTGGTGTGGATAGCATATAATCACCATGACCTTGGCATCTCATTCTAGCATTCTCCTCCATCCTTCATTAGGGCCTATGGTACATTGACATGAACCTCTTACTTACTTTCTCCGCAATCATGCAAATATAGAAGCCAAGAAACATGTTACACCATGACCATTTCACCTTTGGTTAGCATAAGCAAGAATGACACAAACAAAAAGACTTCACCAACATTGACGATGAGACAATCACTGAATACTGTAATTAAAACGACACATCTCAATCTTGTCATCTCATTATATCTATAAATAGATAGTATATTCTTTAGACAACCCCTACATATAGTCTTATATTTACAAAACACACCAACACTGGTTCAGCTATATTTTGTTCATCAAGGTGCGCTGAAGTATTAGGAATTGAAAGTCTTTCAGCCCATGAATGTGGATGACTTGATCGTCCTTAACAAACATCTGTGATCTTTCAAAGAAAACAACATGATTGGACAATCATGGAAGCAGGGATTAGCTTTCAACAATAGCGGTTGCGGCAATTGTTTTCCTTTCTTAATCCAGTCCACCACTGAGCCTTGCAACTGGACAGGCGCCTGTCTAATCCACGAGCAGATGAACTCATTGTTCGCACTGGCCCATCCCAGCAGCTTCTTTCTCAGCAATCGTTTATGGCATTTCCTACCTTGGTCTTCCTGAGGGGCTGCTCTCCATGTGGTCTTCCCAACCTGAAGGTATGCGCTGCCATGCTTGGACTTCCACATAATCTGATATGAGTCAGTTTCCACATCCCTGCGAAGGCAATCTACTGCCTTTGGTATCATAATGTCACCCAGCTGTTCAAAGGAAATTTTTGCATACATGCCACTTTGCACGACAACCCCGTTGATCATTTCTTTTGCTGAATTGTCAACTGCAAACGGCAAATCTTCAGATGAGGCATGGGGCCAAAAATGCATTCCAAGTTTCAGATAAGGAAATTCTCTCATGGGGCTTGTTTCACTTTCTCCATTGATGACTGCCCTCTTCCTGTTGTTCCCAACAGACAGTGTGACATGGCCCAACAAATACACATGTATAACTGCTTCCATGTATATATCACATGGCGATGATTGTGATGATGAGCTTGTAGCATTGTAGCGCTGGGCATAGTGATGTTCTTGTTGCTGGCAACAAAGTGGGTTCGGTCGAAACCATTTGGAAAAGATGGTGTGAAGATTGTTCTGTTGTTCATCAAAGCAGCCAAAAACAGAATAACAATCAGACACCCAGGACAAGTCTTGTGTTGGTACCTGGGTGAGTTTTGTTTTCACAGTCTCGGCTGTTGAGCTCAAATGAGGTATGAACAGGTTCAGGCATCTGACTACAACACCAACTATGTCTATACTCTCAGATAGCCGTAATTGGAGTGTAAGAAGGAAATTATTTTCTGGAGTATTGGCATCTTCATGTAAGAATATTAGGTTACCCTCCATCCCATGCTCTCTTGTACTAAAGGGCTGTAGAACCAATGAGAGATGTTGACCCCTGTTAATAAAGCAATACTTTGTTCCTTTGCCAGTGAGAAGATGGTGTATCAGAGGATCAAAAAACATGTATCTGCATGGTGTGCCCCCAAGCTTCACGTACCTCAAGAATTCACTCGCACCATCGGCAAACCGTTCGAATCGCCGGGTGGCAGTGGATCCTCTTAGCTCATCATCGTTGCCATGACTAAAGATTAACGAAACATACGACATGGCAGTATGAGCGATTCTTTTTGGAAAGGATGAGCTCCTTACCATTTGCTGTACTTTTTCCTCTTCTTGCAAGCGCTGCCTACACCTGCGCACAGTGTTGTCGCACTCCTATGAGGCATGCTTGAGCTTGCTCCGCCAACGCAGCAGTGGCGCACTGGTAACGTTCCATTTGTTGGAGGTCTCTAGGGCGGCCTCCATCTTGATGTGTGCCATCTCCATCCTCTCAATGTGCTCCTTTGCATCTGACTTATCCTGACAACACTCCTTGATTCTTGATAAGACTTGGCTAAAGCCTCCTGGGCCACTGCCGAACTGATCATCTCTGCTGCCATTAAGATTGATCAAACAAACCTGTTGTAGAATCGGTTATCCTGTATGCAGAGAAAGAAACAAAAATATTATATACATATATGAGCCATATTATCCCTGTTCATCTGTTTAAAATCTATGGTCGATCTTGTAAAGTGCAAGTGCAGAGAGGAAATCAAAACCTGGCGTGGTTGAACAAAACCTGGCGTGGTTGAACACTTGAACTAGCTGTAGTGTCACAGAAAGTCCTACAGCACTGTGGCACTCAGACAGTCTAAATTCTAAAACCATGACATAAAAAAGTTTGGGGGAATCTATCCTGCTCAGCCAGGCAAATGTTAATTGTGTTCATACATATAGGGAGGTACTTTATTTGTGAGAGAGACATTGCAAAATTTGTCAAGAGTGATATGGACGCTAGAGGACTTTTGTGTATAGGGCAAAATTACACTATGAGGTCGACATAGATTGCATACCAGTAAGGGCCCAAAGCAGCTGTGGGAGTGAGGTTGATGTACAGATCACATCATGAGACTACCAAAGATTAGTAAAGTGACTATATAGACTCGCCATAAGAAGACAGATATTAATTCTTCAGTGGCCCGAGTGTTGCCAGCATGTCCCATCGTGTAGAACTTACCACCTCTGGTTTTATTAAAAAAAAAATTACCATCTCTGCTGCCATTTGGTCGACCAAAGCAACTTGTGATTATCATCCTGTAGACCTGTGCTGTATGCTCGGGAAAGAAAAAAGGTGGAAAAAATTTTAACTTTGCAACTGTAGCACGTTTTGTTTGTATATGACAAATATTGTCCAATCATAGACTAACTAGACTCAATAGATTCGTCTCGTGATGTACAACTAAACTGTCCAATTAGTTATTTTTTTACTTACATTTAATGCTCCATATATGTGGATAAAAACTTGATGTGATGGAGAGAGAGTGAAAAAAGTTGGAATCTAAATGAGACCTCAATACATGTATTTGTCTCATGTCGTTGTCCCTGTTCGTCTGTTTAAAATTTATGTTCCATTTTGTAGTAAGGCCTTGTTCGGATGGGGTTGGAAAAATTCCAACCCTTTACTGTAGCACTTCGTTTTTATTTGGTAAATATTGTCCAATCGTGGCCCAACTAGGCTCAAAAGATTCGTCTCGTGATTTACAACCCAACTATGTAATTAGTTATTTTTTTTATTTATATTTAATACTATTTACATGTGGGAAACAATTTGTAAGAGGAGAGAGATTAGAAAGTCCTGTAGCATTTCGTTTGTTTGTGTTAAATATTGTCCAATCGTGGCCCAACTAGGCTTAAAAGATTCGTCTCGTGATTTACAACTAAACTGTGTAATTAGTTATTTTTTTTACTAATATTTAATACTCTATATATATGGGTAAAAATTGATGTGATGGAGAGAGAGTAGAAAAAGTTGGAATTCCAACTGGGAACCGAACAAGGCGTAAGTGTAGAAGAGGTTACAACCTGGTGTAGTAGGGTCACAACAAGTCATACTGGAAGTTGATACACAGGTATGGACACAAAGAGAAAACCTTTAAACGTGCATAGAAAAACATATGGAATAGTAACTATTATTGTAACCTAATTTCAGAGAAATTACAGTTAAAGTATATTCATATCAATTTTAATTGTCCATCACGATGGACAACCTCTAGTAGAACATATTGCCAATCTGGAAGACCTGATTTTCCTGGCAAGACAATCTTCTGCCTTTACTAGGATGATCTCATCCAGCTGCTCAAAGGAAGTGTTTGCATACAAGCCACGTGCAGCTACGTCCCTGTTGATAACCTCTGTCGCTGAACCACCAACTGCAGGCAGCATATCTTCAGAGGAGGCATGAGGCCATAAGTTTTAGGAATGGAGATTCTCTCATGGGGCATGTTTCGCCATTGACCACTGCACTCTGTCTGTTGTCACCAGACACCAGCTAACAGTGTGACGTGGCCCAGCAAATGCACTTGGATAACTGTGGTTCTAAGTATACATCATATGGTAATGATTCTGATGACGAGCTTTTCCTGACAGTATCGTAGCTCTGCTTGTAGTGACGATCTTGCTGCTGACCACAAAGTGGGGTGGGTCGAAACAATTCTGAGCGGATGTTGTGAAGATTGTCCTAGTATTCCTTGCGGCCAATAACAGAATAAGACGCATCTGGCATCCAGCAAAAATCCTGTGTTGGTAGCTGAGTGAGCTATGTCTTTGCCATCTCAGCTGTTGAGCTCAAGTAAGGTGTAAAAAGTTCCAGGCATCTGACTGCAACCCCAAACCCAGGGAAAGAAATAAATTATGTTAGATAATTAGGCATTTTCCATGTCATTTTAATTCCAGAAATTAACATTATGATGATGACACTTAAAAGATTATTGATAATTGAAAACATGATATCAAAGACATCCACAATTAAATGGAACATGATATCAAACAATATGTGAAGCATATAAATATTAAACTGAATATTAAACTCATGAAGACATGACCCATATAGCAAAACATTAAAGCATGACATATATATCAATATGATGACTAGCACTGAACTGCACATGAAACGACGAGATAGAACTACTGGAACACGAACGCAGTAGCATATAAAACGTATGAACATAACTGCAGCAACAGACAGACATGACATATAACTTAAAACTGAATCTAATACAGGATATATCACGAAACGATCTGATAGAGCATACGAGACGGACTAATAACAGTATATGAAACAACGCGAAAACACTACTGCAACGAGCATGATCTGGAATACGAAAAACAGAGAGAAGATGAACAGTTCATACCCTCCTATGGTGAAGATGTTGAAGACGATCCCGTGAGGAAGACGAACGGCGGCATCCTCCCATGCATGAAGAAGATCAGCGACGGCGGCGTCTTCCCTTGAAGATGAAGGAGACGACGACGATCGGCGGCGATGGATTGGGCAGTCGCGTAGACGCTCCCCAAAAACCTAATTGCCGATCCCCCGTGCAAGGTCTCAACCGGCAAGGGCTTCAGAGGCACCTGCCCTCTCGCTTCTCCGTGCGCGCAGAGTCACGAGATGGGAATACCTCGGCTGCAACTGGATTGTGTGTCTCGGCGTCAAAAAAATGAAGAGGAGGGAGCGTCTCCCTTATATCCTTGTGCTCGCCCGCCGCCTGCCTGCTGCCTCGCCTCCTCGCCACGCCACGCCACGCCCACGCCCATGGCTCGGCCCGGCCGCCGCCGGGGCGCGGCAGGCGCTGCGTGTGGCACGCCTTGGTCCGTTCCTTTGCTTCTCAAATTAAGTGGAATAATTTCCACCATATAAGTTAAGGCAACGTCCCTTGGACTTCCAATCCGGTACAAATAATATTCTCCATAATTACACACCATAGAGTTAATTGATTTATTAAATCTAAAATGGGCCAAGCCCATAATAAATCCAACAATCCCTACTAAACTCTAGGGTTTGTAATGATGAAGCATCAGAATCACAGTTGTTTGATATACCAGTGTTTCGATGGAGACTATTAAGTTGAACATCCACCTAGAGCAAGAGTTTCACTCACTCACAACTGAACAATGGACTAAGCCTTGAATTGACAGTTTTGTGCGAGATGAGATTCACTCAAGTCCTTTGCTGGTACTAGACTGTAAAAGGCATCCCCGCTGTTTGAAGCATATAAGTCACACTTCTGTGCCTTTCATGAGTATTTAGGGATTACACAAACCCCATAGACTGTGACCAGCAGTCTGACTTATATAGGTGTACTCCTCAAGAGATGTTCTGTAGGACAACATCTCATCTTCATAAGACTCTTGGAGTACATTAAGGTAAATACCAACCTGCCTTACAGATAGGAAAGATGTGTATCAGAGATGAGTCAAAGAAAGGGATCTTTCCTCTCAACCTACTACCAGCTTGTTTCACCATTCTACTTCACGGGATCTTCGATCACATAGAACAGGTTACCACTGTAGCAGATTTCAAACGGGTCTCATACCCATCTCTCTCGATGCACTCTCTGTCACATTATGTGACAGGCCCTTTGTAAACTGATCTGCCAGATTGCTAGATGTATGGACATAATCCAATGCAATAACTCTAGAGTTTCTCAGTTTTCTGACAGATTTTAATCTTCTCTTGACATGCCTAGTGGACTTCATGTTGTCCCTTGAACTGTTAACCTTAATGATCACAGTTTGGTTATCACAGTTCATGGATATAGCCGGTATCGGTTTTTCAACAACCGACAAATCCATTAGGAGATCACGAAGCCACTCGGCCTTTAGCCCCAAAGAAAGTGTCTAATGCAGTGAGTTCTGCTTCCATTGTAGACTTCGTTAAGATAGTCTGCTTGCAAGACTTCCAGGAGACAGCGCCACCTCCAAGCAGGAACACATATCCGCTCGTGGCATACAGCTCATCCGCATCAGAGATCCAGTTGGTATCACAATAGCCTTCTAGCACTTTTGGGTATCCCTGGTAATGAATACCATAGGTCATTGTACCTTTCAAATAGCGCATCACTCTCTCAAGAGCACGCCAATGATCATCGCCTAGATTTGAAACAAATCGACTCAATTTGCACACAAAGATATGAGATATCAGGCCTCGTAGCACTCGCAAGGTACATGAGCGAACCAATGATTTGGGAGTATGTCAATTGATCCCTTGCTATTTTCTAATTTTTCCTCAATAGCACGCTTGGGTCATAAGGCGTAGGAGCGTGGATCACAATCACTAAACCCAAAGCGACTTAGAACCTTTTCCACATAGTGGGATTGCAACAAAGTTACCCCACCATTACCTTCTCGTATAAGCTTGATATTAAGAATAACATCAGCTTCTCCCAAATCTTTCATCTCAAAATTATTTGACATAAATTTCTTCACTTCCTCAACCACATTGAGGTTTGATCCAAAGATCAATATGTCATCAACATAAAGGCACAGCATTACAGTCTCACCCCCACCATGCCGATAATACACACATGTGTCGATTCATTCACAAAGAAAGCCGGCCAGCTTTGAGTGTATTATCAAACTTTTCATGCCATTGCTTAGGTGCTTGTTTTAGACCATACAATGATTTAATCAACCTGCACACCTTGTTCTCTTGACTATTCGCAATGAACCCTTCTGGCTGATCCATATAGATCTCCTCATCCAATTCTCCGTTTAGAAAAGCTGTCTTAACATTCATCTGATGAATGATAAGACCATATGAGGCTGCCACGGCTATCAGTGTGCGAATTGTAGTCAATCGAGCCACCGGGTGAATAGGTATCAAAGAAATCTTCCCCCCTTTTTTTGGGTGTATCCTTTGGCCACAAGCCTTGCCTTGTACCTCTCAATTGTACTATCAGGCCTAAGCTTTTTCTTGAATATCCATTTGCAACCTATAGGTTGACAACCATAAGGCCGATCAACGACCTCCCACGTTTCGTTCGACATAATAGAATCCATCTCACTCCCTTCTTTGCTTCCTTCCATAAGTCGGCATCAGGAGAGGAATATGCCTCACTAATAGTGGTTGGTGTGTCTTCCATAAGGTATTCTATAAAGTCATCACCAAAGGATTTTGCAACCCTCTGTCTCTTACTCTTTCGATTGACTATAGTGTCATCCACCTCAGGGATGTGCACATGGGAATCCTCAGCATGATCTAAAGAATTAGACAGTTCTTGCTCATGGGGAATTATAGTCTCATGACTTGTTTCACTAGGTGTATTCTTCATGGGAAACTCATTCTCAAAAAATGTAGCGTCTCTAGATTCCATGATAGTATCAACATACATATTAGGCACATCAGATTTTATAATTAAGAACCTATATCCAATGCTGTGAAAAGAATAACCAAGGAAAATACAATCAATAGTTTTAGGCCCAAGTTTACGCTTTTTGTTGATTAGCACATTCACCTTAGCCAAGCAACCCCATGTGCGTAAATATGAGAGGTTTAATCTTCTCTTTTCCCATTCCTCAAATGGTGTAATCTCTTTGTCCTTTGTGGGAACTCTGTTCAGGACATGACACACTGTCATTATCGCCTCACCCCACTATTCCTTAGATAATCCCGCTGTACTCAACATGGCATTCACCAAGTCAGTTAGAGTGCGGTTTTTCCTTTCAGCAATCCCATTGGATTGTGGTGAGAATGACGGTGTCCTCTCATGAACAATACCATGTTCCACGCAGAACTCATCGAAAATATTCGAGAAATATTCTCCACCTTGATCAGACCGTAACCGTTTTATTTTTCTCTCAAGTTAGTTCTCAACTTCAGCTTTACAGGCCTTAAAATAATTGAATGCTTCATCTTTTGTTTTTAAGAGATACACATAGCAAAACCTAGTGGAGTCATCTATAAAAGTGAGAAAGTATCTTTTAGTGCCTTTGGTTAAAATTCCGTTCATCTCGCACAAATCAGAATAAATAAGTTCTAGAGGTGCCAAATTCCTCGCCTCAGCAGCCTTGTGAGGCTTGCGGGGTTGTTTTGATTCAACACACACATGGCACTTAGACTTTTTGACCAAGTTAAATTTAGGAATTAAATTCAGATTTGCTAACCGTATAAGACAGCCCAAAACTTGCATGACAAAAGCGTGAATGCCATAAATCCGACTCATCGAAATATCAACAGAATTCACCATCTTATTACACACATCATGCAAAGATAAGCGGAACAGACCTCCGCAATGATATCCTTTACCAACAAAAGAACCATGTCTCGACACAACACATTTATTAGACTCAAGAACAACCTTGTAGCCATCACGACACAACATAGATGCGCTAACAAGATTTTTTCTTGATGGAGGGCACATGCTTTGCACGCTCTTCAATGGCACCGTCTTCCCCGAAGTAAACTTCGAAATGACCGTACCAACACCAAGAACATGAGCACGCGACCCATTGCCCATCAACAAGGCGCCCGACCCTCCCGACCTGGTAGGAAGAAAACAAAGAAACATCAGCACACACATGTATATTTGCACCACTTTGTCCATCCACCACTCGGGTGAATTACAAATAGAGAGAACAAATGGTAAAGAATTACCATACCCGGATGTTCCATCTCCATTGTCGATAGTCACAACATTTGCTGATTTCTTATCTCGGTGTGAACTTGCGATCGGGGGCACTCTCTTGCCCAATGCTGATCACTTCCACGCAGACAAAGCATCCTCCATCTTTCTTGTTGTTACTCTTCTTCTTAAACCGTCTTTGTTTGAGTGGGTTTGGTTGTGTTCTCTTGTTTGTTTTGGTTTTTTTCTTCTTGTTGAACTTGCGGAATTTGGAGTTTCTCTTTTTGCACCACATTTGCAAAGAGGGTCTCAACACCCTTTCCATTGTCCTTTGCTCTAGCCCTCTCCTCAACATCAAGAGTACCAATGAGCTCTTCCACATTGAACTCCTGTCTCTTATGTTTGAGTAAGGTGGCAAAGCCCTTCCAAGAAGGTGGTAACTTGGCGATAATACAGCCACCCACAAACTTGTCGGGCAAAGGACAAGGAAAAAGCTCAAGTTCCTTAGCTAGTGCCGAAACTCATGAGCTTGTTCCACTACAGATCGGTTCTCAACCATCTTGTAGTCATACGATTTGCTCCATGAGATACAGCTCGCTACCAAAGATCGGTAACTCCAAACTTTCCAACAAGTGCATCCCACAACTCTTTCCCGGAGGGAAGGATGATATAGCTTTTCTCGGAATTTTGCATCAAGTGCACTCCATCGCACCTCGAAAGAGGTTGTCATCGGCCGAAACTTAGCCTCATCCTCGGGGAGACAAGTTAGCGGGCTTGCCCTCGGCGGCATGATAACAAGACATAGCAGTGAGCCACAATTCCATTTTAGCTCTCCAAATCAAGAAGTTTTTACCATCAAAAGGATCGGGGCTTTAACACGCAAAGAAAACCTCTCGACAGAAAATAGCCTAAAATTAGGTTTTTGGAATGTTAGATAATTAGGCATTTTCCATGTCATTTTAATTCTAGAAATTAACATTATGATGATGACACTTAAAAGATTATTGATAATTGAAAATATGATATCAAAGACATCCACAATTAAATGGAACATGATATCAAATAACATGTGAAGCATATAAATATTAAACTGAATATTAAACTCATGAAGACATGACCCATATAGCAAAACATCAAAGCATGACATATATATCAATATGATGACTAGCACTGAACTGCACATGAAACGACGAGATAGAACTACTGGAACACGAACGCAGTAGCATATGAAACGTATGAACAGAACTGCAGCAACAAACAGACATGACATATAACTTAAAATTGAATCTGATACAGGATATATAACGAAACGATCTGATAGAGCATACGAGACGGACTCATAACGATTATATGAAACAACGCGAAAACACTACTGCAACGAGCATGATCTGGAACACGAAAAACAGAGAGAAGATGAACAGTTCATACCCTCCGGTGTAGGAACTCGATCCCGATCCCGAACCTTGTCCTACTTCCTTCGTCGTGGTGAAGATGTTGAAGACGATCCCGTGAGGAAGACGAACGGCGGCATCCTCCCGTGCGTGAAGAAGATCAGCGGCGGCGGCATCTTCCCTTGAAGATGAAGGAGACGACGACGATCGGCGGCGATGGATTGGGCAGTCGCGTAGACGCTCCCCAAAAACCTAATTGCCGATCCACCGTGCAAGGTCTCAACCGGCAAGGGCTTCGGAGGCACCTGCCCTCTCGCTTCTCCGTGCGCCTTGAGTCACGGTGGCAACTGAAGAGACGAGCCAATCAAGAGTTCAACTGAGTTGAAACTCCCGCGGTTAGTGAATGCTAAAAATTTAGCACGCCGCGCCTGCACGCTCGCCGCCTGCCACGCCACGCCACGCCCCCAGCCCGGCCGGCGGCGGCGGCGGCGGCAGCGCGCGTGTGGCATGCCTTGGTCCGTTCCTTTGCTTCTCAAATTAAGTGGAATAATTTCCACCATATAAGTTAAGGCAACGTCCCTTGGACTTCCAATCCGGTACAAATATTATTCTCCATAATTACACACCATAGAGTTAATTGATTTATTAAATCTAAAATGGGCCAAGCCCATAATAAATCCAACAAATTATTCTCTAGCGCATTGCCATCTTCAAGTAAGAATACCAGCATACCCTCCATGGCTCCATCCCATCCGCAGGTGGACTAGACGGATGTAGAAGAAATGAGAGGTGCTGAGCCCTGGTTCAAAGAACATGTACTGGGGTGGGGTGCCACTGAGCTCCACATATCTCAGAATCTCCCTCGCATCGTCTGCAAACCGCTCGAATCGGCGGACGGTAGAAAGTGTCAGCTCGTCATCATCACCGCGACTGAAGGACAAGATAAACGGCCTGGTGTTAGACCCTCGCTCAACGCGGCGAGGATCTGATCAGAATCAGAAAGGAGAGAAAGCTTGAGGAGGAAGAAGGAGAGCTCGCCGGCAAAGAACCTGTGGGGATAAGTGTTTTAGAGCAATTCGTAGTATTTGCTTACAGAGAATGAGTGCTCTCTACTAATTACTCTCTCTCTCCGTGCGAATCACAGTACACGCCGTGCAGAACCACTCGGGGCTAGACAGGTGGGAGTTGGGCTTCTTAGGCCGGCTTCCTCTTCTGGCCTTCAGCACCACTTGGGGGTCGAAGGGTGAGGGGTGCTGACACCGCCCTCCCCCCCTTGAGACCCAGCATGTCCCCACGCCAGAGCTGCTTGCCAGCTCGTCGTCGAGGTTGGAGCACCTGATCAGGAGCTGCTGGACGAAACGGCTTCCACACTGCTGAATTCGGCTTTGCAGCACTGCTTCCGGCACCTGGAGAGCATCAGATGGCTCTGGAAGCAGGCACCGGAAGAACAAACTGGAGATGCTTGCTTGAGGAGGGAAACATGGAAGACTGGGTGAATTGCCCAAGAACGGTGCAGGTCCAGCTTGTAGGCCATGCTGCCGATCTTGTCGATGATGTTGAAAGACCCAAAGAACTTGAAACAAAGACGAAGGAAGACCTTGTCGTCAAGGTTGAACTGGCGGTAAGAACGGTTCTTGTCCGCTTGGTGCTTCATCTATTGTTGCGCATGCAGGAGGTGTTGTCGCATACTCTCGCGTTCAGCCAGCATAGCCGCCACAGCGGGTACAGGGGAACAACTTCGTCAGTTATATCAAAGTGGCAAGGAGCGTGACTGTATAGTACCTCATAGGGGGAGCGACCCAACGCTAAATGGAAGGTCCTATTGTACCAATATTCGCTCAGTTCGTTTGTCTTATCAGCTAGATTTATTAGCCATTTATTACCAAATATGCCTATGCGTTGCAAGAGGTGAAAAAGCTACTAAAATATATGTGTTGATAGATTTCATTTTATAATTTATTTTATGATGTCCATGGCAACCATAATATAAATAAGAATATTAGTAATAATATGATAATGCTCTATTAAATATATATCAAATTAAAATTCTGATAGATTATTTCTTTCATTGTAAAGACATAAATATTTATTCATGACTATAACATAGCTTTAATTTTCACACATCGGTGTGTCAGTAAATTTAAATATCAAGTTTCACGATTTTCTTTAAGACAACATGAAAGTATCTATACCTAATATCTGTTTATTAGAGAATGGTCAAGGTAAAAAGAGGACGCGGTAGACACTATATCATCGTAGAGGAAAAAGTCTAGAAAACCCCCTCACCTATAACAATGTGTCTAGTGAACACCCTAAACTTTAAAACTGTCTATTTAACCCTCTCAAGTTTTGCAAACCAGTTAAAATACCCCTTGGGGTGGTTTTACTGTGTGGTTTGGCTGACGTGGACAGCCAACATGGCTTAGCTGGACACGGTGGCTCAGCTGCTTGTGGCGCATAAAGAGAAGGAACACGTCTCTGTTCCGTGCATCTCCTCGCCCAAATCCAGCGAACTCTGCATAGCGCCTCGCCGAAATCGCTTTGCGACGCCGCCGTGCGCCCCTGCCTGCGCCATCGCCGGCCGCGTGGCCCGGCCACCTCAACGCGCCGCCCGGACTCTCAGCAGCGCGTGCCCGCCTCTGCCTGGCCACGACGGCGCGGCCCCCGGCACCGGAGCCTTTCCCCGCGCGCCCCCCTGCCTGCGCCATCGCCGGTCGCGCAGCCCGGCCTCCTCGTCGCGTCGCTGGCGCACGGCGCCGCCCCTAAGCAGCACATGCCCCGTGTCTGCCCGTCTCAGCCGTGGCGGCGCGCCCTGGAGCCTTCGGCCTCGCGTGCCCCTGCAGCGATGGGGTCAAGAGAAGTAATATAATAAGCAGAGTAAAAGAGGGAGTCTAGAGCACGCATAACCCTGGGCGTTCGGGTTACCCGAATTTTTCGGGTCGGGTAATTCGGATATTCTAAAATTCGGGTAATAAAAATTAGTACCCGAAATTCATTCTAAAAAAACATTACCTGAAATTTCGGTACCCGATAATTGGGTTTGGGTTCGGTATTCCCCGATATACCCGAACTTTGTAGAAAACAGCAATCTACACAAAAACTTTAGTAGTAATTTATACATAATTTAGTAGCAATTTGTATTAAATTTCAACAATAATTTGCAGAGAATGATATATTACAATTTTTTGTACAAATAGAGAGAATTATATACAAGTAAAGTGATAGGTTTAAGTCTTCAATAGAAAATGCATCACAAGCACAAAGAAATAGACATATATTCGGGTAGTTTGGGTAATTCGGTACCGAGGACATTACCGAATTACCCGAACTAATATCGGGTAATTAAAATTAGTATCCGAACTTAGGATCGGGTACCTCGGGTTCGGGTAATTCGGGTACGGGTTCGGGTAATTCGGGTACTGTCCATCCTAAGACACAAAAACACATCGATCAATGATAATGAACAAAACTCGTTCACTTGTTCCATCAAAAAATGTATTTTCAAACTGAAATTGCTATACAGCCAAACCCTATGCAGTAAAAAATCAAGGGGGAGGAGTATGAGTGGCCTCACCTGACCAACGAGGTGGAGGCGACGCACAGCTTGGACCTTGGAGCGTGCAGTGGAGGCGACGGCTAGCGTGGGGCGTGTGGTGGAGGCGGCGGCTGGCGCGACTTCCAGTGGAGGGCGGCAACCTGCACGGCGTCAACTGGAGGTGGCGCCCGACCCGGCGTGAAAGTCGCGGGCGGTCTGTGTGCGAGCGAACATGACGAGAGAGGGAGGGGGTTTTTGTCCATCTGTTCCCATCCTTTGCCATGGAGGACTGCCAGGTTGGCAAAACCGGCCTCAAAACCACCTAGGGATCTAGTTACACGGTTTAGGAAAGTTTAGGGTGCTGCTTAGACTATTTCAGAGGTCAGGGGGTGAATTAACTTGAGTATCAAACCTCAGGGGGTGATTTAGACTTCTTCCTCATCGTAGACATTATGCAACCGATCTTGTGGCAAGGCGGTGATGCCAACAGGAGGTAGATTTATTTATGCCATTCAAGTCTGAGAACCTTTCACGTGATGGATTTCACATGGCTACATCGATAAATCTTACTCCATCTATTCTAAAATATTTGTACAATTCAAATTTTGTTATCTCGAAATATGTGATCATATAATTGTGTACGTCTAGCGCTTGCATGACTGCTGCTTCCTTAACATACAGCGTCTCCTCGCGATGACGATGGTGACAATGCACCGGACGTCGAAGCAATCGGAACCAGGGCCGTTTTAGGTCCTCCAGCCTGGCCGATGAATTGCGAACTGTCCTAGGTTTTGGCATCCACGAAGGAGCGGGTGCCTATGACGTTGTATAATGACGACGGTCGGCGCACCAGTGTGATGTCCTGGTGATGATACATGCACCAGCTACGGCGAGCTCAAACTCGGTGTGGACGACGGTTCTGGCCTCCCAGCGAGACGAAGTCAGCGTCAATTTTGCTTTGGCTGTTGAGATAGCCACAGAGCCTCGAGTTGAAGGCTTGAACAATGGCTGTTTGTACCAGAGCTGCATTGGACGGGCAGGTCCCGGAATATATTCGCTAGTGAATGGGTTCACTTGGCAGGACACGGGTGCCTTTAAGACAACATGGTCCGTGGCAACTTGCGAGCACCGCCCTGCCATACGGGCCTACAGGGACAGCACGACCCAACGTCCTGTCACCGTGCGCAACTGGACATCACCGTGCATGGGTCCTTACTAGGGAAAAGACCATGTAGCCATGCTGCGATGGGAATGCGACGCATGGAAGGGTCGTCTCCTTGTCATCCGCTGATAGATCCTCTAGCAGCGCACATCGTCGGCGGCAGCGGCGGCGATATATGTGAGCTCGACAACGTGTATGATCAAGATAATTATTTGTCGCCTCTATAGGAGGAGCTCATATTTTGATTTTGATTAAAACTTATTAGTGGGAATATTTGTTGATTAATGAAGGATAAGTATATTTATTATTTTTTATACGAAGGGACAAAATAAATGAAAAAAATAGAAAGGTATGGGAATATTATTGTTTTACTACCCGATGGGCAAAACGGAAAGAAAACGTACTTATATGTATGTACGTTGGACTTGCTTGCCAGATGGGCCCTATCCCTTCGTGTCTTGTCGGATGGGCCGTGTCCCATCGTGTCTCTTGGGCCTTCGTGACGTGAGGGCACCAGCCACCAGGTAAGCTTTTATTTTCTTTTCTTTTAATAAATAGAATTTGTACCATATGGAAAATCGAGGAGAGATCGACTCAGTTTATTAGGTAGTTGTTGTCTAGTTTAAAAAAGATAGAATGCTAGTTTATGTATGTGTGGGGGCCCAAACCAAACAATGGAGGGAGAGAAGCCTTTGCCTTTTTAGTATTAGGTATAGAGTATAAATATAGAATAGAAACAATATTTTTCTCTTGCACCAAACCAGCCGACTAGGTATAGAGTATAAATATAGAATAGAAACAATATTTTTCTCTTGCACCAAACCAGCCGACTTGTCTTACCAGCCGGTTTATTCCACCAGCCGAACACCCCCATTGCAAGGGCCAGCTAGCGTAGTCACTATTTGGGGCAAGAGTCGATAGGTCCGATATGGCTAGAGGGAGGATGAATAACCTAATAAAAATTCTTTTGAAACACTAACACACCGGTTAGAAAATTAGATGGTGGAGCAAGTGTTGCACCAGCATAATGGGGGTAACAAGTTGTGTCCTAACCATTCTAGCAAACTAATATACTAGAGCACCCACACAATCCTAATATACTACTTGCTTGAAAGTACAGGAAAGGGATTTGGAGTGTGCAAACCGTCCCTTATGGATTGAAGCCAATCACCATCATGTTAATTCAATAGAATACCAAAAGATGATTGAATCAACCAATAGACATCAAGTGATCTTGATGTGATCATCCACATGAAGACCAAGATCTGATTCAACCTGGTTCACGTGCTTGCCGGCACGCTATATCCTTTTTGTGATGAGACAATATCTTGAAATACAGTAGCTAATTGGCACCACACTAAGTCTTCACTGAGTGCCGCAAGAATCACTATAAGAAAAGGTTACACAAGTCACGAACAATCCACTAAAACTACCTTTTTGATCTCCCACGGGGACAAGGTTAAAAACCCATCACAAATCATTGAAGTGGCCTAGAACAATCTTCATACTTGCTCAACTCCCGCTACATTGCTCCAATTGTCTAGTATCAATAGATGATTAATCACTTGTTAAATGCACTAGAAGCTCTTTCAATCATTCTCTAGATCAATCAAAATGCACAGAGAGTGAGGGAGATTATTTGCTTAGCTCTAAGGGATGTCCAAAGATGCAAAATGCCAAGAGAAACTCCCCAAGCTAGCCAAACAACTTAGACATTCACCAAAGCAAACAACCGTTATTCAAAACTAGCATGCTAAAACGAGCTAACCAAACACTCTGATCGGGGTGACCAGACGAGTCCGGTCGTAGCATCCGAACACCCAATGGCCGCCACGTGGCCATGGGTTCAACCTGAACCACTCATCTGCAATAGCTAGGAACAGCTCACATTCGATCAAAGTTGGACCAGACGCATCCAGACTAGACACGTCCCGCATCTGCTTGCTAGTCCTCGTACGTGCGAACTTAGCTCAATGCCCGATCGGACACGTTCGTGGCTTCGACCGGACCCGCATGACTGAGCATCCGGTCCGTGACTAGAAAGGTCCAAAATGGCGAAATGTCGACTAGACACGTCCGACCGGATGCACCCAGGTGTGTCTGTTGCTCACTTAGCCTTTCTCAGCCGCGCCACCAGAGCATCCGGTCGTCCGGAGCCCAGTCATTTCTGAAAACGTGAGCCAGTTGACCGAACGCATCCGGAAGCTCGACGAGAGAGATTTAGACCCAAAGCCAACAACCCTTGCTCTCATGTGCAACCACCAAATTGTGTCTCCACTTATGCACGCATGTTAGCATTTTTAGAATTTTGCAAGGATTTAGTTAACACACCAGGTTCTAATACAAATGTGAGTAAGGAATTACCTAGTGACACTTAGAAATCCGTTGTCACCACGAGATCACGCCTCTTAATAGTATGACTATTAATGCTAAATCTAGTCATTTACTTCCCTACTCACCTATGGCTAGCAAAATGAAAATCCCTAGCTTATACCTTTGCCTCTAACTTTTCATTCCTCCTCTTTTTCCAATGTATACACTTAGCAATAAGGTTAGTCCTAGATTTCATTAATTAGTTAAAACCAAACTAAGGATTTTCAAAAGTGCACAAAACATCGAAGGTATGTTTCTAGACATTGGTTAACTCTTTCAGTCTGCATGTCAGACTAAGCATGATAAGCTCAGCTCAAACAAAGCTGTACTTGGGCAAGACAAAATGGCTCCTTCTAGAAGATACTAGTGAATATGGGATCTCTGTCTAAGATGAAATGAGTGGGAAGTCCATGCAAATGAAATTGAGTCCAAAAACACGTGTGCCACCTTTTGAGCCGAATAGGAATGGTGAAGGGGAATGAAGTGGCTATACTTACTGAATTTATCCACCACAACCATTATACAATTAGCTGTGCCCGAACTAGAAAGTCCCTCGATAAAATCCATGCTCACCACTTGCCAAGACTCGGTTGGGACGGGAAGAGGAGACAACATTTCAGGATACTTGACTCTATCGGGCTTGGCTTGAAGACAAATGGAACAAGAAGAAATGAAGGAGATGAATGTCATCCTTCATGCCATGCTGGCCCAAGTGAACAATTTTTTTAGTCCTGTCGTATGTAACTGGGAACCCAGAATGTCCATCTATGGGGCTGTCATGGAGTGAGGACATGATTCTCTTTCGGGATCTATGGAACATGGTGTAGTGGGGGTGGATTGAGGTGAAATCCAGGGCAATGAGGGGCTGAGGATACTTGGTCTCTGATACCAATGTTAGACCCTCGTTCGATGCAGCGAGGATCTGATAGGAATCGGAAAGGGAAGGGAGCTTGAGGAGGAGGAAGAAGGAGAGCTCACCGGCAAAGAACCGGTGGGGATAAGTGTTTTGGATAAGTGTTTAGAGTAATTGGTAGTATTTTCTTATAGAGAATGAATGGCTCTCTACTGCTTATCCTCTCTCCAAGTGTGAATCGTAGTACACGCCACGCTGGACCACTGGGGGCCAGACAGGTTGGAGTTGGGCTTCCTGGGCCGTCCTTCCTCTTCTGGGCTTCAGTACCACTTGGCAGTCGCTGGAGTGAGGGGTGTTGACACTTGGGGTGTGAGCAAATCGTTTTGGAAAGGGAGAGCTCATTACCAAGTGTTGCATGTCCTCCTCTTCTTCCATGCACCGCTTGCACTGGCGTATGGTGCTGTCACACTCCTGTGCGGCGCGCTTGATGAGCTTGCTTCGCTAGCACAGCAAAGGCACGTTGGTGACGACATTTCACTTGTTTGGTGCCTCGAGGGCGGCCTCTAGCTTGATGTGAGCCACCGCTCCAGCATTTCCATGTGCTCTTTTCCATCCGACTTGTGCCCATACCTCTCCTTCAATTTTAATAAGGCTTAGCTAACTGCCTCTTGGGTTACTGCAGAACTTATAAGAAAACAAATTACTTAATATATGCAAGAGTTAGAATGTCCCTGATCATCTGTTTTACATGTGCAGCGAAACCAGAACCTGGTGAGGTTGAACTGGTTGTAGGGTGGCTAGCTCCTTAATGTGACAGTGTATGTGGTCCTCCTGTTTATCACTACTATAGAAACTTAACCGAGGCGGTCAAAACTGGTTAACCGAAGCGGTTTTCGTAACCGCCTCGGATATAAGGTCACGGTTAATCATGGTTTTAACCGAGGCGGTTGGCCAACCGCCTTGGTTAATCTATTAACCAATGCGGTTTTTTTACAATAACCGCCTCAGTTAATCACACAAAGAAAATAAAAAATAGAAAACCCATGGACAGGCTGCCGAGCCCATCCACGGGTCGTCGCCGCCGCCGTCACTGGCCACCGGTTCCGGCCTCGCCGCCACCAGATCCAACCTCACGGCCATCGGATCGGGCCTTACAGGAGAGGGAGGAGAGAGCCGCCGGGCCCGCGGGTCGTGACATCGCCGCACTTCACCGCTACTCGCCGTGCCGCCACGCTGCGTGGCCGCCGCGCCACCGCAACGGGGGCCGCCGCACCCGAAGCGAAGCTGCCGCCGCTGCTTGGGGCGGCCGCCGCGGCCACGCCGAAAGTCGGCACTCGGGGTGCCATGCCGCCGCGCCCGGGGGCAGCCGCCCCGAGGGGCCGCCGTGGCCGCACGGGAAGCCGCCGCACCGTCGCGCTGGGAGGCCGCCCGGGGGCCGCCGCTCCGCCGCGCCTAGGTCCGCCACGCCCACGGCGGGGGCCACCGCCCACCGCCGAGGGCCACTGTGCCTTTCACTGGGATGGGCTGAGCCGGGGAGGCGCCCTCGACTAGTCTGCCATAGGGAGAGAGAAGGGAGGGAGGGAGAGATGGAGAGAAGAGAGAGTGACAGCTGCGGATGGGAGGAGAGTGAGTTAGGGTTTTAGTTGTCTTCGTATATATAGTAGTAGCTTGTTATTGGGATTAGATGGGTTGTATGGGCCTAATATTAATGGAGGCGGTTGTTATAATACAACCGCCTCAGTTAATATATTTGTCGAGGCGGTTGTGTTATAACAACTGCCTCGATTAATGTCTATTAACCAAGGTGGTTGGCTTACAAAAAAATGCCTTGGTTAATCCATTAACCGAGGCGGTTGGTTTAGATTGACCACTTCTCGACTAATTATGAGATTAACCGAGGCGGTTTTCTTTGGTTAATCCATTAACCGAGGTGGTTGCCTGACTGGCCACCCAGACACCGATTAACCGAGGCGGTTTTTCAGTCAAAACCGCCTCCAAGGATAAAATCTAAGTTCCTTGCAAAAAATTTTGTGTAGTAGTGTATTTCAAGAAAAAAAGGTTGCGGGGTTGTGGCCAACTCCAACAAGAGTTTATGAATCTATCCAGCCCATCCAGTAGTTGTATGAGGACACACATGGAGAGGTACATTATTTGATAGCGACATTGTGGAAATTTGTCATGAGTCATACGCACACAGGAAGACTTTGAAGACTTTGAGTAGAGGGCAAAGCACTGACCTCGACATCTAGAAGACAACACATATATAGGAACGCGTCAGGCATGATGGTCCAGAATTATTCATCGCATAGGACCAACCAGAGTCAAAGTTGACAGTGACTATGTAGAAATCTTGGCTGGAAAGCTTGGAGGAAAAAGGAGAACCTGAAGCTGATGGCAACCCCACAACTGCATACTAGTGTAGTGTGTCATGGGTAGGTTACCACGACATGTAGGTTCAGGGCATCAGGAGGGTCGTTTAAGCCAACAATAATAATACATAACAAAATGCATGCAGAGAAAAAATATAGATAATAATCAAATAAACATTTATGTCATGATAAAAACAGCTAAAAAACTTAACAAAAAAATAAATATTACAAAGAACAGGGGAAAAAAATAATTTGCCTTAGGTCTCTAGCCATCATCCGATTAATCTAATTTGAAAAAAAAATCATGATAATAATAGAAACACAAAATTTAATTAGAAATATTACCAAAAGAGTAATCCTGAATAGTACATATGCAAAAACAAGCAAAACACTAAGACCATCTCCAAAAATTTGCCAAAATTCACTTGGTAAATTTTATGATTTGGCAACTCTCTAAATGTATGGCAAGTGAAAAAAGAGTCCATCCCAATAGTTTGACATAATTCACTTGCCAAATCTAAATTAAACTTACATTAAGAACCCTAAAACATAAATAAAATTATGCTTATATCCTTCCATCACTTAAAAACTTACATCAGAAACCCTGAGACAGAAACAAAATTATTTTTATACCCTTCCACCTCTTCTAATATGTTCGGATGCACGCGCGGAGTCGAGCGCATATATATGTGCGTGTGGAGGCTCTTTTTCCAACTTTGGATAAATGACAACTTGGGATAGAAAACTGTTTGGAGAAGGTTTTTTTTATGTTTTTGCTAAAAGAATAAGAATGACAATGAGATGGGAAACTGTTGGAGATGCTCTAATTACATTATTAACTAGGTTATTGGAGGATATACACTTGGGACTAACGAAAACGTTGGATAGGCAATAGTAAAGAGAAGAACAGAAGAATTGGGGAAAATGTTAGGACACTAATCCGACCCTAAATTGTATAAATTGCTATTAGAGATTGACTAGTCCATCAATTGGTACTCTTGCATGGATTAACATATTATAAGGCATAAGCATTATCTTTTTGAATTGTAACCGTGGGGGAGAAAAAACAGATGATTTTATTCCCTATTGGAAACTTAAAATTCCTTATAGTGCATTACAGTCAGGAAAAAATAAAAATATCAGCAAGAAAATGTACGTATGGTCATAAAAAAATAAAAATATCGCCATGAAATTTGTTATAATGCACTTACCGTCAGGAAAAATAAAAATACCGTCAAAACTAGCTCGACAGGGGTAATTCTAGTTTTGCCTCACGTTGGTCGGAAATTTTAAATTTTCACTAGTGATTGAAAACAAAAATCCAACAAAAGGCTAGTGACAAGGTAGCCAAAAAGGAAAACAACCCCACAAAAATACAAAGAAAAAAATAAGAAAATGTGAGAAGGAAAATATTAATTTTTATCTTTAATAATTTTCTAATACAATAGACATAATAAATACTTCATAGCATATTATTTTCACAACAGACTGCAGCAATAATGGTGTAGGTATGTAGTTTGTATGCAAATTTACTTAGGTTATTTTCATAATAACACAGGTAGCTTTAATGAATATTTTTCGTTACTTTAAATTATTTTTTTACAATACTGGACGTGGGGATTTTGGATTAATATTTAGGGGTTACTTTAGGCAAATCTTTTACAATAATGAGAAGGATTCGTAATCTGTATATAGATTTTTGGTGTAACTTTATGATGTTTCCACAATGGAAGCTATGTGTAAATTTGACAAAATATAATATAATAATAATCATAGGCAATAATGATTGGAATGTCGTCTCAAATTAGAATTCTCTATACCTAAATAGGAGAGACTCAATACAGGATTTCTCTACCATATCCTTGACTCCAAAATCATGCACTAATACCACCAGCAATGAACCAAAGGGGCAGCGCTGCGCCAGGGATGAAGCCAGAAAAATTTTTAGGATGGGCTGAACGCCCAACGCCGTGCTACACTGCCACTCGCTCCAGAGCGCTGTGCACCTGCGCGGCTATGCCACTATGGTGAGAACCCTGACCGCTGGTGCAGCAGCACCCCTCTGCTTGCCTCTATTGTAAAACAATGACAAAAGTTTAACACTTTTTATAAGACAAAAACAATTAACAAATCACAAATTGAGACAACAGATAGTACGTATGTAGATATGTGTTCTCCTACACCAGTCGCCGTTTCCTTATCCGAACTGGTGGATGCGTGTGCCGTACATACATATCTGTGATGCGGAAATATGCTTTGCTGTCTCATACGGATGTATGGACGGTGGCACATGAAGTACGTATGAAACTGTCGCCTGAATCTCAATCGTTTCTTCACGCATCTAAAGCTTAGGAAGCGTGGAAAAATTAAGGGCTCTACTTTTACATGAGAGGAGCAGGGGGGCTTGAGCCCCCACCTGCCCGGACGCTAGCTCCGTCCTTGCACTGCACCAATCAACGTTGCTAGCCTACTGCTACTGGGTAATCAAGAGTCAGCCACAATCTCTTTTTGCTCCCTCAAACCTATATTATATAAATTGTAGTATGTTCCGAGCGCTCTCGCCATTCATGTGCAGGTTCCTGCACCTCTATATTCAACTTTGGCAACACGAAGAGCACTACTACTATCAGATCCATCAATGGGCTTGCCACTTAGGTGTGAATGAATCTTCGTTATGCTCATCCTGTTTGGCCTCTACTGATATTGGAAGGGCTAGTTTGTATTCATTTTTTATTTTTATTTTCTTTCCAGGAATCCTACTTCTAGTAGAGGTGAGATCATTTTTTTTTTCCTTTGGCCACGGCCCGTTCATACAAATCCAAGCACCGTGGCCTACTCATCTGTTTTGGTGCCATAGATTTCTGAATCGTTGAAATTTTTTGCTAGATAACACCAATTTCCCACTGCGTATAGGCAAGAAGGTCTCTTCTCCGTGTGCCAATTTTTCTTCATTTGTCCAAACTTTAACCTCACACATTTTGAGAATGGACTGCATGATAGAACTTGGGCAAGGACTTAATTCATGGAAATATGGAGAATTATGCAGATTCGCAGAAAGCAGGTATGAAATGCCAAGTTTATACTTGCAAACATACCTTCTTGTCATTAGCGGACCTAGGACTGAAAAGAAGCCTGGGCGAGACTTAAGACACATATGACAGCATGTAATTTGCACCTTGTGGCAAATGGCGCTTCACAGATGGCTAATAATTACGTGTCGGCGCTGGAGCCTGGGTGGGTGCCCAGGGTCACCGTACCCTGCGTCTGCCACTGCTTCTCTTCCATGCCAAGAAGATAGCTCAGTTCATAGATAGTTCCCCATGCCTGTAATGTTGCTCGTAGTACTATTAAGAAAAGGCTTACCACTGCACAAGGTGTTGTTATCGATTTTAGTTAAATTCTTAGAGAAAATTAAGGCGACCATTATCTTCTCAAGTGACAACAGCAGACTGTATACATACAGAACTTTATCTTCAATCCACACTTTTTTGTTCTCATCATCGAGCATCAAGAACATGGAAAGTCAGCAACTGGTTCTCCACCAATTCAATTTACCACCTATTTTTACCTTCATTTCTCTTGGCAATTAAATTTTTCTTTCCTCAACTCAGAGTCGTTTTATACTTTTTCACTATGTGTTTTCCCTAATAACATAATTTTTTTTTTCCATTCAGGACACCACAGAAATCCTCATATGGTGCTCTTAATTTATTCGGTAGTTCTCCCAATACATGAATGTAACCACAAGGCTCGAGGAAAGCCAATGTATCTACGACTATATGAGCATTTTTTTTTACTTTTCATCAAAGGTTAAAATAAAAACACTATGCATTTTTTTTCACGAATTCACAATTTCTCACTCCATAAATCTTCCTCCTATACAATATACAATATACAAAGTTACCGCAGCAGTGTACAGCAACGTGCGCAGGGTGTTATCTAGTTATATTATCATGGCACAATGCGTTGAAGGTCTGAGGAATTGAGATTTTTTATTGGTATGAAAGGAATTGAGATATTTTGTTATTGGTAGGAAAGGAATTGAGATCTTTTATAGTGGCTCATAAATAAAAGACTCAAATAAGTATCATAAAAAGGTTTACATACATACAGACCAAAGGAACAGATATCATATATAACAAGGTTTAAATACCTACAGACCAAAGGAACATGCGGGATTATCTAACGGAGAACATATAAGTTGATCTGAATTTCCGTCTTGGCAAGCTTCCTCTAATAGAATTTAATGCCCAAAAGATGCATACACTATGTAACATAAAATCCACTAGTCATTCAAACATGATGCATGATTTGATCTTCCTTGCTAAATATCTGTAATATTGCGAAGAAATCAACATGATTGGACAATCATCAACACAAGGATTATTTTTAAATAATAATGGTAAGGGCCATCGCTTTTCTTTCTGTACTACCCAGTCTACGATTGTGCCCTGCAAGTAGGCAGGTGCGTGCACAGCCCATGAGCTCAGGAAATCTTTGTTCGCACTTGCCCATCCCAGTACCTTCTTGCCATGTTGTTGTTTATGACGTTTTCCATTCATGCCTCTCCCAGTGGTTAGTCCCCATGAGATTTTCTTGACTTGAAGGTATGCGCCGCCATGCTTGGACTTCCAAAGCATCTGATAAGAGGTAGCTACTGCACTCCCATGAAGGCAATCTACTGCCTTTGGTATCATAAAGTCACCCAACTGTTCAAAGCAAATTTTTGCATACAAGCCATGTTTCACGGCTGCCTCATTGATCATTTCGGTCGATGAACCCTCAACTTCAGGCGACAAATCTTCAAAAGGAACATGGGGATAGAAACGCACTCCGAGTTTCAGATAAGGAAATTCACTTATGGAGCTTGTTTTGCTTTCATCATCGGCGACTGCTCTCTGCATGTTGTTCCTAATAACAGATAATGGGACATGGCCAAGCAAATACACTTGGATAATGGGTTCCAAAATTATATCACACGGTAATGATTCTGATGATGAGCTTTTGGGATTGTAGTTCTGGGATTAGTGAAGATCATGTTGCTGGCAACAAATAGGGTTTGGTCGAAACCATTTGGACCAGATGGTATAAAGATTGTTCTGGTGTTCAACACAATGGCTAAAAACAGGATAAGCATCGGACACCCAACTTAAGTCTTGTGTTGGTACCTGTGTGAGTTTTGTCTTCACAGTCTCAACTGTTGAGCCTAAGTAAGGTATGAACAAATTCAGGCATCCGATTGCAATCCTAACTAAGTCTGTACTTTCTGAGAGCCGTAAGTTGAGGCCAAAAGCAAAATTATTCTCTAGTTTATTGGTATCTTCATGTAAAATTATGAGGCCAATCTCCATCCCCTGCTCTTGTATACTACAGGGTTGTAGAAGAAATGAGAGATGTTGACCATTGCTAACAAAGCAATACTTTGTTCCTTTGCCAGCGATAAGATGGCGTATAAGAGGGTCGAAAAACATGTATCTACATGGTGTTCCACCAAGCTCCACGTATCTCAAGAATTCACTTGCACCTTTTGCAAACCATTCGAATCGCTGGGTGACAGTGGATCCTTTTAGCCCGTCATCGTTATTGTGACTAAAGATTAATGAAGCAAATGACATGGCAGTATGAATGATCCTCTTCGGAAAGGAGGAGCTCCTTACCGATTGCTGTACTTCTTCCTCTTCTTGCAACCGCTGCCTACACCTGCGCAGAGTGTTTTCGCACTCCTGTGAGGCGCGTTTGAGCTTGCTCCGCCAATGCAGTAGTGGTGCGCCGGTGACGTTCCACTTTTTGGAGGTCTCTAGGGCGGCCTCCATCTTGATGTGTGCCATCTCCATCCTTTCAATGTGCTCCTTTGCATTTGACTTATCCTGGCAGCACTCCTTCATTCTTGATAAGACTTGGTTAACAGCCTCCTGGGCCACTGCAGAGCTGACTATATCATCTGCCATTAATGTTGATCAAACAAACCTGCTGTAGAATCGGTGTTGCCCTGTATGCAGAGAATGAAACAAAAATATTCTATACATATATGAGCCGGATTAACCTGTTGATCAGTTTAAAATCTATGATCGATCTTGTAGAAGTGCAAGTGAGGAGAGGAAATCAAAACCTGGCGTGGTTGAATACTTGAACAAGGCTGGGGAATCAAAGTCGTACCAGCACTGTGACACTCAGACAGTCCAAAACCATGACAGCACACACGAAAGGTTGTTGAATCTAACCTGCTCAGCTAGAGGCAGCTGTGAATTTTGATCGTACCATATGGAGAGGTAGTTTATTTGTGACAGGGACATCACAGAAATTTGTCAAGAGTGATATGGACGCTGTAGGACTTTTGTGTACAGGGCAAAATTAAACGCTGAGGTTGACATAGAGTGCATACCAGTTAGTGATATAGAGGGGGGCAAAGCAGCAGTGAGAGTGAGGTGGATGTACAGGTCATATCGCGGAGACTACCAGAGTGAAGATTAATTACAATGAAAAGGCAAAGCAGTGAAGTCAATGTACAGATCATGTCGCAGAGACTTTTAGAGTGAAACGAATATAAAGACACGCCATAAGAAGACAGATAGGAATGCGTCGGGGGCCTGGGTGTTGGCAGCAAGTCCCATGGTGTAGAACGTACGATCTATGCTACCACCAGTTGGATCGATCAAAGCAACTTGTGATTCTCATCCTTGTAGACCTGTTCTGTATGCTCGGGAAAGAAAAAAGAAACATAATACATATACGATCCTGTTCGTTTGTTTAGAACTTATGGTCAATCCTGTAAACTGTAAGTGTAGAGGATGTTTGAACATGGTGATGTTGAGCTATTTGAAGGGTTACAGCAAGTAGTACTGGAAGTTGATACACAGGTACAGACACAAAGAGAAAACCTTTAAACATGCACAGAAAACCATATGGAATAAGTATTACTAGTAATCAAATTTCAGAGAGAGATTACAGAATATTTATATCGATGTAAATTGTCCATCACAATGAAAATCCTCTGGTAGAACCCATTTCCCAGATGGCTCATATATAATAGGAACCATCAAGTTCGTGAGGCGTTGAACGTGCTGGAAGACCTGATTTTCCTTGCTGAAGATGTGTACCAATCTGGCAAAAACAACGATTTGATTGGACAACCATGGACACAGGAAGTAGTTCTCGAGGACAACTGTAGCAGCAATGGCTTTTCGTTCTCAACCCAGTTCACCAATGAGGCCTGCACGTGGGCAGGCGCATGCAGCATCCAAGAGCTCATGAACTCATTAGTCTCACGTTTCCATGGGTTCATCACCTTCTTGTACTGACTTTGCTTCTGATTTTTTTCACCTTTGCTTCCTTTCAGTTTCAGACCTGAAGGTATGGGTGGCCATGAGGTGTTCTCGGCCTGAAGGTATGCACTTCCATGCCTGGATTTCCATAGCATCTTATACAAGGTAGCTGAGACATTCCTGCCAAGACAATCTTGCGCCTTTGGTAGCATGATCTCACCTAACTGCTCAAAGGAAATGTTTGCATACAAGCCATGTGGCGCTACCTTCCTGTTGATCATGTCTCTCGCTGAACCACCAACTGTAGGCAACATATCTTCAGAAGAGGCATGAGGCCATATGTGTCCCCCAAGTTTTAGGAACGGTGATTCTCCTGCACTCTGTCTGATGTTGTTCACAGTTAGCAGTGCAACATGGCCCACCAAATGCACTTGGGTAACTGGTTCTAAGTATACATCACATGGTAATGAATCTGGTGTAGAGCCTTTCCTGCTAGTATCATAACTCCGCTCGTAGTGACGATCTTGTTGCTGACGACAAAGTGGGGTGGGTCGAAACAATTTCCAACGGATAGTGTGAAGATTGTCCCAGTATTCCTTACAGCCGAAAACAGAGTAATTGGCGTCATGCATCCAGCAAAAGTCATGTGTTGGTAGCTGGGTGAGCTTTGTCTTCACGGTCTCGACTGTTGAGCTGAAATAAGGTGTAAATAGCTGCAGGCATCTGATTGCAGCCCCAACTATGTTGATACTCTCAGAAAGCCGTAAACTGAGAGAAAGAAAGAAATTATTCTCTGGTGCATTGCCATCTTCAAGTAAGAATATCAGCTCACCCTCCATCCCATGTCCGGGTGGACTAAATGGATGTAGAAGGAACGAGAGATGCTGTCCCCTGTTCACAGAGCAATATTTTGTTCCTTTGCTGGAGAGAAGGTGCCCTATAATAGGGTCAAAGAACATGTATTGGCGTGGTGTGCCACCGAGCTCCACATATTTTAGAAACTCGCTCGCACCGTCTGCAAACCGCTCGAATCGACGGATGGTAGATCCTTTCAGCTCGTCACTGTCACTGCAACTGAAGAAGGACGAGACGAATGACCTGGTGGTGTGAGCAAATCGTTTGGGAAAAAGAGGAGCTCATTACCGAGTGTTGCCTCTCCTCCTCGTCTTCCAAGCGCTGCTTGCACCTGCGCATGGTGTTGTTGCACTCCTGTGCGGCACGCTTGAGCTTGCTTCGCCAGCGCAGCAAAGGCACGCTGGTGACATTCCACTTGTTTGATGTCTCAAGGGCGGCCTCCAGCTTGATGTGAGCCATCTCCATCCTTTCTATGTGCTCCTTTCCATCTGACCTGTTCCCATACCTCTCCTTCAATTTTGATAAGGCTTGGCTAACTGCCTCCTGGGCCACTGCAGAACTTACCATCTCTGCTGCCATTAGGACTGATCAAAGCAACCTACAGAATTGATTGTCCTGCAGGCTCAATCGGAATGAAAGCAAATTACTCAATAAATATGTCAGAATGTCCTGTTCATCAGTTTTGCAAGTACAGAGAGAAAAACAGAACCTGGTGAGGTTGAACTAGTCCTAAAGTCGCCAGATTCTTAAGTTAACAATACATAGTCCTTTTTACTTGATAAAAAAGGTTGGAGGGTTGTGACCATCACCCACTAGAGCTTGTGAATCTGCCCTGCCCGGCCGGCCAGTTGTATGACCATAGATATGAAGAGGTACATTATTTGAGAGTGACATTGTGGAAATTTGTCATGAGTGATATGCACACAGAAAGACTTATATTTGAAGACTTGAGTAGAGGGCAAACAATGAGGTCAACATACGCATCTCATCTCGGAGACCACCAGAATTAATTGATATATATAGACATCCCATAGGAATGCGTCAGGCATGGGCCAGAATTATTCAAGGCATAGGACTAACCGGAGTTAAAGTTGATGGTGACTAAACGAAGAAATCTTGGCTGGGAAGCTCGGAGCAAAAAGCTGATGGCAAAGTTTGCAAAGACAATAAGCGGGAGCCAAAACTTGGACATAGAAAGAACGTTCATGCCAAGAACAATCATGTCATATACAACAAAGAGTACATACACGAAAAGAATAGAGATAACGACCATATAAATATTTGTGTTATGACAAAAAACCTGAAAACATAAAAAAGAACAATAAATATCACAAAAGAAGGGGAACAAAATTAATTTCCCTAGTCTGTGGTCTATCCAGTCAATCTAATTCTTGCACCAGAAAAACAATCTGAGTAATAATAGGAATAAAAAAGATCAAGCATATTGAGCAATAGCTCAACTGATTAGGTTTTGACTCCAACAAGAGTTTGTGAATCTATCCAGCCCGGTGGAGAGGCATGATAGGCTAGAATTATTCATGGCATAGGACCAACCAGAGTCAAAGTCAATGGTGACTATAAATGTAGAAATCTTGGCTAGAAAGCTTGAAGTAAAAGGCAAAAACCAAAGCTTGCAGCAACCCCGCCCGTAGCTGTGTACCATGACAAACAGGGCCGGGGCATCATCAGGAGGGTCGTTTAAGCCGACAATAATCATACACAACAAAATGCATGCATGGAGGCAATATCGATAACAATCAAATAAACATTTATGTGATGATAAAAATGCTGAAGAACTTCACAAAAATCCAATAAACATTACAAAGAAAAGGGAAACACCTTAGGTCTCCAGCCTTCATCTGATCCATCTAATTCTTAGACCAGAAAAAGAATCATGACAATAATAGAAACAATGAATCAGAAATATTAGAAAAAATAATCCTAGAAAATACATAGAAAAGAGTAATGCTATATAATACATAGAAAAGAGTAATCCCAAATAATACATATGCCATTGAAGATTAATTCGGAGTAAGAGCAAACAAGTAAAGCACTAATTACATTTATTAACTTGGTTAGTGGAGGAAATATGCTGGGGACTAACCAAAACATTGGACCTGCAATACTAAAAAGAACAAAAGAATTGGGGAAAATATTAGGACAGTAATCTGACACTAAATTGTGTCAATGGCTAGAGATTGACTAATCCATCAACTGATACTCTCTCATGGGTTAGAATCTTAAAAGACATAAGCATTTTTTTGAACTGAAATTATGGGGAGGAAAAAGGATGATTTTATTGAAGACAAAAACCCAACAAAAAAGGCTATGAGAAGGTAGCCAAAAAAATGAAAACATGCGCATGAAGACACAATGAAGAGGAAAAATAAGAGAAGGAAGATGTATTATTTTTGTTTAATATCACAAACTATTAAAAATTATCTATACTAAATTGTATTTTTATTTTTATTCATTTTCTAATACAGTAGACACCGACGCCGCTATGACAGCCGCATGGTGTTGCAACCACATGACCACCGCATGTTAGAGTTCCTGTTTCAAGGCTGAAGAGCATTGCCATGCCGGAGTGGTTGACATCGCTACTGCAGACCAGTTTTTTCGCCATTGGCAAACCGAGACAGAAAAAGCTTCCACTGTTAGGGACGCTTCATACACCCTGAAAATGCAAGAATCGTGCGCTTGGGTCCTCAGCTTGGCCCACGGTAAGAGAGGGGGCAAAAAAAAAAAAAAAAGGCATGGACGAGTCCATGTGTAGATCGGCCCCAAGAGAGATCGGCCACACATTGGGAAGGATCGCGCGGGGCGTGTGAAAGGACTGAGGAAGGGCATGATGAGTAATATAATATATATAATATATATATAACATATAAAATTGGCACAAGCTCTCCGATTTTTCTACCCAGTCCACGTCGCCCCAATTCCTATTGGCCTTTGGATGCTCCAATCAATGGCTGTGCTTCCTTCTGTCGCTGTTCTAGGCGGTTTTTTTTTCCCAACGCGAAATGACCAGATTTTCCCCGGCCACTCGCTCCTTGCACTCTCGCGCGTGCTCTCTCCCGAAGCTTGACGCCGCCGCCTCCCGCTCCTCTCCCTCTCTCCCCGTGCAGCGGCGTGCCACCAGCCAGCTGCCCCACGACGCCAGCGGCCGGGCGGGCGCATCTACGGTGGCCTGCTTTCCCTCTCTCTCGTCTCCCCGCTCTCTCTATTCCTCTCTCTCCCTCCCGACGCGGCCAGGGCGACGGCCACTGGCGCTAGAGGAGGCGGCTGCTGCCGCCCTGCTCCTCTTCCCCACCCCCCGGCTCGGCGTGCTTGGCTGGGCAAGCGCGGCGACTCGCCTCTCTAGGCGGCGGGCTGCGACGGCACCCCTCACTGTGTGTGGCGCTTCACAGAAACCCCTAGCTACCTGTGCTAGAGGTCGCGCCCGCTGCATGTGGACAGGGCAGTGGCGTCGGCCCCCTCGCACGGCGGAGCCCGGCCGCCCCTGTGGCGTGGCGGCCCCAACTCGGCCGACCCGGCTGCGTACCGCCTCTTCGTCTCCATTGACAGAGGCGGCTGAGTTCGGCGGTTGGATCCATGGGGCCACTAGGGGCGAGCTGGTGGAAGGGTTCCGCTTGCCGCACAATCGGAAGGGCCGGCCTCCCCGGCGAAACGAGAGAGCGTGCTCCGCCACCTCCAATTGCCAAGGCTTGATATGCAGGTTGAGGCAGGCAGCGGCTGTCCTCCGGTCCTCATCCTCCCAAATTCCGGCGGCTGGCTGTGGCGCGGTGCCGACCTGCACCAAGTGCCTGGATGCGCTGTGCACCTGCACCTCAGACCTGAGCTGATTTGGTGTGTCTCTTCCTGCCATCGATTTTGTTTTGCCAGTAACTTCGATTTGAGTCTGCACTGGAGCCATCCATGGCGACATTCATCTAAACTTTGCTGCATCTATTCTCCGTAGATTCAGGTCTGCAATGATGATGTTCCCCTGTTCTTATTTCTGAATTTAATTTACTATGTGCCCCTAATTCTTGTTCCTTGGATTAGTATTGTGCTTGCTGAAGGTCCTGCTCCACAGAATGGTGTGACTCTTCAAAACTCCTCTGAGGAGGTTAACTGAAACTGGACAGTGCATTCAGAGGCAATGGACTGGTGGTTGCTGCTGAGTTTCCTAGATTCATTGTCAGTGTGCTTGTGAGTTAATGTAGATGAATGGACTGAAAGAGTCATATTTTTTTGCACACATATACATGAACTCAGAATTGTATAAACAAAGAATAAAGAAGTACTTGTGATTCCTTAGGTTTCAGGTTTTTACATTTATAGTTTTCCATTGGTTGGTTGCAGAAAGGGTTCTTAGAACGAAAAATGATATGGGAACCATTTAGATAATACGAAAAAATGGCTCTTTGTCTTAGATAAAGCGGAGTAATGTACATTTTTATATTCTAATGAAGTCTGAACTCATCCTTTGTTGTATTGTATGTAAGGTCTGGAGTTCAGTGATCCACACACTTGAAAAATCATATTGTCTGTGTCTCCAGATAAAAACAGCAAACCTTAGTAACTCATTGCTCACCCTGCTGCATAAAAGTGATAATACTCTATTTAGTTGGTAATGTATATTGCTGAACCTTTGTTTTGTCTATGATCAGTCTGCCTTCACACTACATTTTCTTGCAGACAATTTACAGATTTTTTTTTTGTTGTACAATGTAACTGTCATGGTGCCGTCCTGTGCAAGAAGGTTGCCTAAGAATGGCCAGCAGATTAGTCAGCCAACAGAAATTGCTCTTAGCTATGCCCTCGACGGGACCTTTGGGGTTTTTTTTTCATGTTGAACTGTACTACGCGATAGCTATGCATCATGTATATCAGCAGTGGCCCAGCACCTCTACAAAGATAATTTGTGGCTTTACTGCAATAGCATTAGGTCCACGACTGCACCACAGCGTTATTTCCTCTTCTGAAACTCTGAAGGTAGCAGTTGGATACTTTGCTTTGTGTTATGCAGTTATTTGAGTGCTGGAAGCATGATTATTCAGATTTTGGCTTTATCTTCCTGCAAATATTAGATGATGTAATGTGTTCATCTACTGAATTGTATGGAAATTCATGCAATAAGTCTTTGGCAATTCTGCCTTCTCATGCTTCCATTTTTTTAATTAAAAAATAAAACCACTCCAAATGCATCCTTGAATGGTCTATTGTCTGTGCTGTTACTTTTCTCTTAAATTGACTGACTGCATCTTTTTTTCCTGCAGTTCCATTTTCATACTTGGCTGCCGTTCTATTGCAAACGTCATTGGAAAAAAAAAATAAGGTTGGGTCAAGAGTAGGGGCTCCTTTGCATCTTTAAATGTAATAATCCTTGTGATAGAATATTATTTCCTTTGGTTCATTATATTAGGATTTTAGGCATCCACATACTTTTTTCACCTTTTATCTAATTTGGTCATTATATTTGTTATACTCTATCCCACTAATATACAAAAGTCTATTATCTAATTACTCATAGGCTACCAAAATACTCTTATCTCATTGTATTGCCTATTGCCGCTGTAATTTTATTTTTAGAAGTGATTTTATCTTTTTGGGCAGATATCTTCTTCTACCAGTTGTTTGGTTCTTGTATCAATGTTTAGATACCAGGCTGGTTTAGGTTCTCAAATATTTACAAAGAACAATGGGAAGTGCATAATCTCACATAATAACTTGCAGTTTGGATGTAGTTTAGTAACTGTTTAGGTCTACGTGCACTGATCTCCAAAAGGTTCAAGTGTGTGGACAAAAAGGAGATTTTGGTTGGATAAGCATATAGCACACCATAACAGATCAGATATAAGTTTAGTTTGGCGTACCCAACTCAATTCTCTCTGGCCCATTAGTGCCGAGATGGCCAGCCATTTATCTGGTCTATTATGGTGAGCTCATCTATGTCGCCTTTTTCCCCAAAAAAATGTAGTTAGATCTGAATGAATTGTGGAATACAGATTTGATGATTTCAGTGCTCTGTTTCGACTGACCTGAAGGTTCTCCTTCCTGCCTTAAGCAAGAGAGGCTTCTGTGTCAATTCTCAGTTTCATCTTTGCTTATGTTACAAATATGATTGCTGTTTTTCATGTCACTTACAGGTGGAACAACTTACCTTTCTTCTACTGCTCTAGCCTTCTAAAGGTAGGTTTAGTCATGTTATGGAAGAGCTCTTTTGTTCGGCAGTTAACCTTTTTTTCCCCTGTATGTGTCTCATGTGTTACAATTGCCAAATTGGAGGTCTTTGATTTCCTTGCACACTGCTTCAGGCTTTCTTCAGCTGATAGCAGATGTCAACTACTAGCATGCTGCCTAAATGTTCATCTTCTTAAGTAATTTTTTTTATTTACTTCAGTACATGTGTCATTGGTTCTCCAAGTTGGAGGCCTTCTTTTTGCTTGCAGACCTCATGATCTCTGCTTGCTATTTCTGCTTCCTATCCGAGAACGATGCAAAGTATAAATGAGTGTCATGGGAATTGATCTATTTTTTGTCCACAAACCGATATAATTTTTCTTCCAAGCTATGCCTCAAGTTCTAATTATTTAGATGGTGCTCAGAGATGCAGAAAGCACAGGTCAATTGTTCGTCCGCATAGACAAGAAGCTGAATTTATCAGAACTATGAATACTCATTCTCAGTTCGTGTTTGCCTTTAATCATGGGAAAGGGCATTTACACTGCTAGGCAAATCCATCTGTTTCACGGTTCCTAATGATTGTTTCCTCTGTGCTATCTGGTGAAGGGAGGCAACAAAGAGGAAAGGTTGTTTCTAACAAATCCATCTGTACAGACTGATAGCATTGGAATGTGTGTTGGTGAGTTCCTTTGCTTATGCCTGCCTGTTTGTATGGCGTGGTGCCTGGTGGTGTAGACCTAAAAGCTGTCACTGCTTATAGGTGTTGATCTTCATCAGGAGAGGGTAAAGTTCTTGTGTAAAAAATAAATTTGAATTATGTTGTTTATTCAATGCCTTAGGTTTTTCCCATTCCCTTCAATTCACTTAATGCTATTGGTTGCCATAAAATTATGTATAGTGCCTCCAAAAGGAAAAAACTAATTGGTCATAACACTGGTTCTCCTTTGCATATATACACTTACGTACTCCTTTTACTTTTTCTGATGTCAAACAATATATGAACCATACATATACATATCTCTATCTATATAAGTCTAAGTCTACACTGTTATTAAACACATTGCAATATCTCATCGGCGTCTTGGCAGGAGCGCGCCTTTGTTACTAGTGAAGACAATATATATAGAAATGCCAAAATATCTTATAAATATGAATAGATTTTTCAAGAAAAGATAATTTGGAATAGATAATAGGCTATTACAATTTATAGCTCAACTCTAGATAATATTATATTTACAACACACCAACAGTTGAACTTTATTATGTACATCAAGGTAGTACAAGCAAGTGGAAATCCTTCAGGGTTTTACGTGCTGGACATCTTGAGCTTTCTTGCCAAATAACTTTGATCTTCCAAACACAACATCATGATCGGACAAACATGGACACAGGCATTAGTCGCTACAAATTAAGTAATTACATACCAAGGCTTACATTTACATACACTCCGAAGGCACACGGAAGATTTATCTAATTAACAGGCAACATATAAATCGAACTGAATTTTTTGTCTTGGCAAAGCTTCTTCCAGTACAACTTAATTAATGCCCGAATGACACATATACATACTAACATAAAATCCTTTAGACATTAAACATGCTGCATGATTTAATCTTCCTTTCTAAATACCTATAATATTGTGAAGAAATCAACACGATTGGACAATCATCAACACAGGGATTATTTTTAAATAATAATGGTAGCGGCAATCGCTTTTCTTTCTGAACCCTGTTCACGATTATGCCCTGCAAGTGGGCAGGCGCGTGCACAACCCAAGCGCTCAGGAAATCTGTTCGCACTTGCCCATCCCTGTACCTTCTTACCCTGTTGTTGTTTAGGACGTTTTCCACCCATGCCTCTTCCAGTGGTTAGTCCCCATGAGATTTTCTCGCCTTGAAGGTATGCACCCCCATGCTTGGACTTCCAAAGCATCTGGTACGAGGTAGCTGATGCACTCCCATGAAGGCAATCTACTGCTTTTTGCATCATAAAGTCGCCCAACTGTTCGAAACAAATTTTTGCATAGCATCCATGTTTCATGGCTTCCCCATTGATTATTTCGGTTGCCGAACCCTCGAATCCAGGTGACAAATCTTCATAAGGGGCATGGGGATAGAAATGCACTCCAAGTTTCAGATAAGGAAATTCACTCATGGAGGTTGTTTTGCTTGCACCACCGGTGACTGCTCTTTGCATGTTGTTCCAACTGACAGTGGGACATGGCCTAGCAAATACACTTGGATAATGGGTTCCGTGTATATATCAGATGGCAGCGATTCTGATGATGAGCTTTTGGAATTGTAGCCCTGGGAGTAGTGATGATGTTGTTGCTGGCAACAAAGAGGGTTCGGTCGAAACCATTTAGACCACATGGTGTAAAGATTGTTCTGGTGTTCAACACAACGGCCCAAAACAGGATAAGCGTCGGACACCCAGCACAAGTCTTGTGTTGGTACCTGAGTGAGCTTTGTCTTCACAGTCTCGACTGTTGAGCGTAAGTATGGTATGAATAGTTTCAGGCATCCGACTGCAATCCTAACAATGTCTGTACTTTCTGAGAGCCTAAAGTTGAGGGCAAGAGCGAAATCATTCTCTGGTATATTTGTATCTTGAAGTAAGAATATTAGGCCAACCTCCATCCCATGCTCTTGTAGTGGACTACAGGGTTTTAGAAGAAATGAGAGATGTTGACCATTGCTCACAAAGCAATATTTTATTCCTTTGCCAGCAATAAGATGGCGTATAAGAGGATCAGAAAACATGTATCTTCGTGGTGTTCCACCAAGCTCCACATATCTCAAGAATTCACTCGCACCTTCTGCAAACCGTTCGAATCGCCGGGCAACAGTGGATCCTTTCAGCTCATCATTGTCACCGTGACTAAAGATTAATGAAACAAATGACATGGCACTATGAGCGATCCTGTTTGGAAAGGATGAGCTTCTTACCCCTTGCTGTACTTCTTCCTCTTCTTGCAAGCGCTGCCTACACCTACGCAGTGTGTTGTCACACTCCTGTGAGGCGCGCTTGAGCTTGCTCCTCCAATGCTGCAGTGGCACGCTGGTGACGTTCCACTTATTGGAGGTCTCAAGGGCGGCCTCCATCTTGATGTGTGCCATCTCCATCTTCTCAATGTGCTACCTTGCATCTGACTTATCCTGACAACACTCCTTGATTCTTGATAAGACTTGGTTAACAACCTCCTGGGCCACTGCAGAACTTACTATCTATGCTGCCATTAGGATTGATCAAAGCAACCTGTAGAATTGATTGTCCTGCAAACTCAATCAGAAAAAAAGCAAATTACTCAACATATATAAGTGTCAGAATGTCCCTGTTCATCAGTTTCACAAGTACAGTGAGGAAATCAGAACCTGGCGTGATTGAACTAGATCTTGGGTGGCTAGCTTCTTAATGTGACGGATGATAATATGTGGTCCTCCTGTTTATTTGAGAAAAAAAAGGTTGCCAGTTGTATGAGCATACATTTGGAGAGGTACATTATCTGAGAGTGACATTGTGGAAATTTATCATGACCCATGACTGAAGACTGAAGATTTCAGACTTCGAGTAGAGGGAAAAGCACTGAGGTCGACATACACATATCTCGGAGACCACCGGAATTAATTGATATGGCCAGAATTATATTCATCGTGTAGGACAAACTGGAGTCACAGTCGATGGTGACTAAGCGTAGAATTATTCAAGGGTAGGTTACCACGACAAGCAAGGCCCGGGCCACAATTTGACTAAACGTAGAATTGATATGGCCATTATTCACCGCCAGAATTCATCTAATTTTTAGTCTAAAAAAGAGTCATGATAATGATACAAACAAAGAAAATCAGAAATATGACAAAAAGAGTAATCCTAAATAATACATATGCCATTGAAGATTAATTCAGAGTGGAGCAAACAAGCAAAACACTTACTATACTAATTAACTAGATTATTGGATGATGTACCTAGGGACTAACTACAACGTTGGATAGGCAATACTAAAAAGAACAGATACTAATCTAACCCTAAATTGTATAAATTGCTATTAGAGATTGAATAATCCATCAATTCATACTCTTGCATTAGTTAGAATCTTAGAACACTTAAGCATTCTTTTTTGAACTAAAACCGTGGGGAGAAAAAACAGATGATTTTATTGAAGGCAAAAAAACCAAGATGGCTAGTGAGAATGTAGACAAAAAAAAAAAACAACCACACAAAGATACAAAGAAAAGAAGAGGAAACATGGGGGAAGGAAGTTATTAAATTTTGTTTAATACTGCTAACTATTAAAAAAAATTATCAAAATTTTGTTTTTTTCTCTTTATTCGTTTTCTAATACAATAGACATAATAAATACTTCATAGTATATTTGTTTTTACAACAGACTGGCTCCAATAATAGTGAAGCTATGTAATTTGTATATAAATTTACTTAGGTTATTTTCATAATAACTTCAGTACTTTAAATGAATACATTAAGCCTCTCGTCAGATAGCTCACCAGGGTCTATGTTACAGAAAGTCTTGCCGAAGTCTCGAATGAGTTTTGAAGAAACTATAGGAGAAGTGGAGGAGCAGCCAAGGCAATTTTTATCCTGGCAAGAAGAGTCCTTGAAGCCATTATGAATCTTCTTGAGCCTGTTGCGTCTTACATCAGCTTCAGAAAGAGGCTGGCTCTTTGGCTTGGGGCCATGCTTTCGCTTTGTGGGAATGCTAGAATCATTGATGGTGATGGTCTCCTCTAAGTCCAAGTCTTCAAGGATTAATTCGAAACTAACACAGGCAGGAAGAGTAATAGAGGGGCAAGATGAGGAAAGGGTGATGATAGAATAGGAATTACCAGCACTGCCAGTGGTAAAAAGATCCCAGGAGGGAGACTGAAGAAATTTTGTGGCCCGATCAAAAGTTGAGTACTGCAAGAGAAGAAAAGTAAAGAAATTCATTCAACTGTCAGGTATAGTAACTGAAGGAAAGGAGGCATTCTGTTGAGAGAAAATTTTTACCCAGTTCATGAAGGCTTCGGAGCTAGGTTGGAAATCCTTGTGGGGGACCAGAGAGGAATGAGAAGGCCCAACAGGAAATTGAGGGGTCTGCATAAAGTTCATTTGAAGATTCTGATTGAAAGGAGGCAAGTAATGCTGGCCATCAAGCTTAATGAAACCCAATAGGTCCAGAACCTAAATCTCATTTTCAGGAAGAGAAATCACTGGGCCTTGTCCAGGTTGCCCAAAGCCAAAAAAAAACTAAAACTGTTCAGTATTGAGGTCATCTGGCTGATCTGGAAGCTGATCCTCATCTAGAGGCATGGCACACCTAGCAAAGTGGCTTGCAAAACTTCACACCGAACAGTCTAGCTATCTGTTTGTGGCGCTATATCCTCTAATAGTTGAAAAACCAGGGAATAGCATCAAGCGCAAAGAATGATTAGAATGTCCCAAATTAGATGTAGTGATAGGATGTTTCTAACTTCTTCCAAAAATTTCTAAATTATCCTCAGATTCATGTATGTGTCATAGCTACGTTGGGGCCATCCTTGGCTCCCCCTAACTCCCTCCCCCCCGACACCCCCTCCCCCTGAAGATGGCTGTAACGTGATATCCTCTCGGGTTCACGGCTCCGTGTTAAATAGCTAGGAACAGCCCCTAGCGTGGCTCTTACACATCTTGTACAACAAGTAAATATCTACAACAAAGATTACAACAAATTAGAGTATATCTAATCTAATCTAATGGAGCCGCAACCAACTTCCTGGGTAACAAACCAGCACGCTAACAACCTTGCCGTGTACCACATATGGAATATCTAGTATTCCAACACCCCCCTCAATCACAACTCATCAGTGAGATTGAGATTGTTTCTGAACAAAACAGTTTGTCGAATTGGGAGTGCTTTGGTGAAGCCGTACGCCACCTGATCTGTGGTACTGATAACCCGAACATCTAAACATTTGGATGCAACTTGTTCTCGCACAAAATGGAAATCAATCTCTATATGTTTGGTTCAAGCATGGAAGACTGGATTGGCTGACAGATATTTTGCACCAATATTGTCACACCATAAACGAGCTGCACGAGGATGGGGTATCCCCAACCCATTCAATAGTTTCCGTACCCACATCAGCTCGGCAGTGGCATTGGCAAGAGCCTTATATTCAGCTTCAGTACTCAACCTTGAAACCGTGGCTTGTCTACGAGCACACCAAGAGATGAGATTGCATCCCAAGAATACTGCAAAGCCTCCTGTTGATCTTCTATCATCTGGACACCCCGCGCAATCAGCATCGGCAAAGGCGCTCACAAGCATGGAGTCAGACTTCCTGATCTTAAGGCCAACGCCTATAGTTCCTTTGATATATCTGAGAATTCTCTTCACTGCTTCCCAATGAACGGTAGTTGGAGAATGAAAGAATTGACACACTTTGTTGACTAAGAATGATATGTCTGGTCTAGTTAGGGTCAAATATTGTAACGCCCCCACAATGCTTCTATATTTTGTAGAATCTTCAGTTCCCAACTTCGTTCCACTAGTAACAGACAATTTCTTAGTGGATGATAATGGTGTATGCACTGGCTTACATAGCTGCATGTTGACTCGGTTGAGAACATTTGAAGCATACCATTCTTGAGTCATCAACAGTTCACCCTTCTTTTTCTGAACCTGAATGCCGAGGAAGTAGTGAAGTTCTCCAAGATCCTTGATGGCAAATTCCTGTTCCAGGTCACACAATAAAGCATCAACAGCCTGCTGAGAGGAACTAGCAACAATAATGTCATCAACATACACAAGCATGAAAATCACATGCCCTCTTTTGCGGTAGAAGAACAAAGATGTATCAGCCTTTGACGGTATGAAGCCAATGCTTTGCAACTTCTAACATAATCGAGAATACCAAGCACGGGGCGCTTGCTTCAAACCGTATAGCGCTTTGTCAAGCTTGCACAAATAATTCGGCTTACTCTTGTTCTCATAACCAGGAGGCTGTCGCATGTACACCTCTTCTTCTACGAACCCATGCAAGAAGGCATTCTGGATGTCAAGTTGTCTCAAGCACCAATTTTTGGACACAGCAAGCGAGAGCACAAGCCAAATTGTAGCTGCTTTGACTACGGGACTAAACGTGTCCTCGTAGTCTATACCGTATCTCTGCTTGAACCCCTTAGCCACTAAACGTGCCTTGCACCTGTCTATCTCACCATCTGACCACCTTTTGACCTTGTACACCCATTTGCAATCAATTACATTTTTGACTTTTTTGGAGGTACTAGATGCCAAGTCTTGTTCTTTTGCAGCGCTAAGAATTCGGCATCCATAGCACTCTTCCAATTTTTGTCTGACAAGGCATGCTTCAAGGTATGCGGTTCTTCGGAAGCTGCAGCCAAATTGCCATATCGAATAGTGCCATTAGTATAACTCTTTGGTTTATCAATACCTTGTTGCAGTCGAGTCGCAGGCTGTGGCGCAGGAACAGGTGCAGACGAGGCCAATGGAGAGGGTCCGGGCTGTCCTGCCGCAGATGATCCCGGAGCAAGAGACTCCGACGCAGAAGATCCATGTGGGGCTATCGGTGGCAGCGGCACAGCCGAGGGCGATGCTGCCGGGCCCTCTTGCCCCCCTCGGTCGGAGGCGGGTGTGCCTGTGGGAGGACAGGTGGCGACGACGGAATGGCGGGAGCAGGTGCCGCCAAGCCACCAGATGCTGACGCCGGATCCGAGGCAGATACGCCGGACGTGGACACCAGCAGAGCAGGCGAATCAGCCTGGGGTGCTGCGCTGGTCCCTGCCGAAAACGGAAAGTGCTCGAGAGGCATAAAATGACGTTCATTAGAGGCAAAACCAGGGGCGTTGAACGCCGAATTTTCTGCAGAACCTGAAACTGGATCAAGCAAGTTAGTCCGCAGGGAATCATTATCAGGCCCATCAAAAGTATTGTAGTCCCCAGAACTAGGAGATGGGTTGAGGAGGGTAGGTTGTAACAGAAGTATTTCTGATCTAAGGCGAGCACCAGCATTTGGATGAAGAAGGGAAAAGGGATACACGGTTTCGTCAAACACGACATCACGAGAAATATAAACACGTCCATCAGAGACGTCAAGGCACTTGAAACCTTTGTGCATGGTGCTATAGCCAAGAAAGACACATTGTTTTGATCGGAACTGAAGCTTTCTAGTGTTATAGGGGCAAAGATTTGGCCAACAAGCACATCCAAAGGTTCTAAGGTCATCAGAATCAGGTGTTTGATGAAATAGGCGATAAAGAGGCGTTTGACCATGAATGACCTTGCTTGGAATGCAGTTAATAAGATATGTGGCAGTAAGAAAAGCCTCATCCCAGAATTTTAGAGGCATGGACACATGAGCAAGCAAGGAGAGACCAACTTCAACTATATGAGGTGCTTACGTTCGGCAGAGCCATTTTGCTGGTGGGCATAGGGGCAGGAAACATGATGGAAGATCCCTATGCGTTGGAAAAAGTCATTCAGCTTCTGATACTCCCCTCCCCAATCCGTTTGAATGGCTAAAATCTTTTTATCAAATTGCCTTTCAACCATGGATTGGAATTCATGGAATTTTTAAAATACTTCAGATTTATGTTTTAATAGGTAGATCCATGTGAATTTGCTAAAGTCATCAATGAAACTAATATAGTAGTCATGCCGGCCAACAAAAGTGGGTGCTGGACCCCATACATCAGAAAAAATAAGTTCAAGTGGACTTGACGATTTACTAGTGGATATGGCAATTGATGACTGTTGCCTTTTTGACAAGCATCACACACTTGTTCTTTATTGGACTCTGAAACAACGGAAATCTGATTCTGACTAAGGACCTAACGAACTATGGGGGAGGACGGATGACCGAGACGACTGTGCCATCGAGACATGGAGACCTTGGCAGCAGCAAACATCGCTTTATTGGGTGATGACCTAGACGTGCATGACTTCAATAGATAGAGACCTCTCTCGCAGCTTCCTCTATGCAGAATTCTCTTTGTGACCTGGTCCTTAATCAAAAAATAGGTGGGATGATATTCAATAAAGGCTTTATTGTTAGTGGTAAGCCGATGAACAGATGCTAAATTCTTTGTAGCTTCAGGAACATAAAGAACATTTTTAAGGACAAGATTGTGTTCAGGGGTACGAACAAAATTTTGACCGATCTGATTGGTTCTCATACCTGCGCCTTTGGCGGTATGGACTTGATCAGTGCCGTGGTACTTGTCCCTGGTGGTGAGCTTCTTGAGTTCTCTAGTAATATGATCAGTAGCACCAGTGTCGGTGTACCAATTTGTATCGCTGCCACAGGAAGCGACGACCGAAGACGCTTGACGTTGCTCGGGGACTCAGGTAAACGAGGCGTCGAAGCGTTTGCGGTAGGTGATGACCGTATGCCCCTCCTTGCCACATAGTTGGCACGTAGGGCGATCGCCGCTTTGATGATGACGGCCTCCACTGCCACCATGACCACGGCCACAGGAGCCGTTACGTCCACGGCCACCGCGGTTGAAGCCACCACGGCCTCCGCGTGATGCAGAATTGGCGGAGGAGTTGGAGGTGTCGCCGGTGGCCAGGTTCATGCACTGTTCCCAACTCATGAGTTGGGTGTAGAGCTCGCCAAGGGTGAGGGGCTCCACGCGCGAAGACACGAAGGAGACGACAGGATCAAAGTCCCTTTCAAGACCAGCGAGGATGTACAAAGCAACCTCCTCGTCGTCCAGCTTCTTGCCAGCCGCCGCCATGTCATCGGTGAGTGCCTTCATCTTGCTGAAGTACTCAGCAATGGTGGACGAGACTTTGTGCGCTGTGGCCAAGGCCATGCGCGTATTGATCACGCGACCGCGAGACCGCGAGATTGGGACGCCGTCATGTCTAGAATGGACTTCCAGATCTCAGCAGCTGTGGTGCAAGATGAAACCTGCACTTGTACATCCTTGGACACAGATGAAAGCAAGTAATTGAAGATCTGTTGATCCTTAGCAAACCACTTGGTGTACTCAGGTTTGATGATGAGATCATCAGGCTTGCTGGCATCCTTGGGGATCTGCTTGGGCGGCATCGCCGCTGTTGCATCGTCGAGTTGGGGATCTGCTTGGGCGGCATCGCCGCTGTTGCATCGTCAAGGTAGTGAGCAACCTCCGCACCGCGGAGTGCAGATAGAACTTGTGCCTTCCATAGGGGAAGTTGTTCTTCCCCAGTTTCTCTGTGACCGGGCATTCGATCAGGGAGAAGAACGCAGGAGGCACGGAAGATGAAGCCATCGATTATTTTGTGGACTAATGACGTAGTTCTAATTACCATGTGAAGATGGCTGTAACGTGATACCCTCTCGGGTTCACGGCTCCGTGTTAAATAGCTAGGAACAGCCCCTAGCGTGGTGCTTACACATCTTGTACAACAAGTAAAGATCTACAACAAAGATTACAACAAACTAGAGTATATCCAATCTAATCTAATGGAGGCGCAACCAACTTCCTTGGGCAACAAACCAGCACGCTAACAACCTTGCCGTGTACCACATATGGAATATCTAGTGTGCATAGCTGCATGCGTACTCTCATGGCCCAACTAGGTTGACCTCTCCATTCATTAACCCTATGCTGTTGTTACCCATCTGGCCATCTCCAGAATTTTAATTGACTAGATGTTTGGCTGCATGCTTAAAATGAGAGGAATAGTTAGCTAAGGAGATCTGATGTAGACCTTTATTTGAGGAATATCACCTTCATTTGCTGCCCTTTTCCTATTGGCTCCGACTCTGCCACTGGAGGTGAGCGCCTCCACAGTCTCAGAGTTGAACCTCCGCCTCTGCTCAAAATGGAGGCGTCACAATCAACACGGTTGTCTTGCACGTACAGCAATCAATACGAGATATTATTCTCATCAATAAATATGCTCAAAATGCAGGAGTTTGTTAGGATCTGGTTGCAGCAGTTTGATCTCGCTATCTCGAAATGGAGGCGTGCCCTACTCAGCACACTAGTTTCTCGTGACTTTTCTTGTTGCCGATTCCGAATGGTATTTGGTACCTTACCTTCCTCTGCGTACACTAGTACAAAAATCATTTTTGCTGGCACCTTATTTTTTTCACAGCCGGTTCACATACTCATGACGGCAGTACAAAAAATACGGTGGGCTTCAAAGAAGAGAATCCATGTAAACCCATTTTACACGGGCAGCTCTCTAAATATGCCGCCTGTGTAAATAGGTGTATTTACACAGGCGGGTTACAACGTCAGCCGCCCGTGTAAATGTTATTTACACAGCGGTTGGAAATGTGAACCGCCTTGTGTAAATACACCTATTTACACAAAAGCGCATATTTAGAGAGCCGCCTGTAAATGGGTTTTCACAAAGTGTTCTCCTTACCAACCGCCTGTGTTAATACCGCTATAAATTCCCTTCGTCAACCTCCAGACAAGAACAGTTACTCCCCGTGCTTGTGTGCACAGTGGCGGACAGAAAGTGGCGATTCCAAGGGGGGAGCTTTTGAACTTCATTTCTTTGGTGAGAAGCTTTCAAAAGGTTAGTTAGTGTCGTTGCCGCTATTTTTTAGTGATTCTTTGGTTCAATTCTTGTATTGGAGGTGCTCTAAATCTAGGGTTAGGGTTAGGGTTCCTAGCTAGGGCATGAGAGAGAGTTTTGGCTATTTGTTTTTTGTAAATTCCTAGTAAATTGTATCTTGCTCGGATTATAGAAAATAAATACTTTTTAGAATTCTTGTGAGTAGATCTATGCAATAGAGTAATGATGAGCACTTTTTAAAGTATTTTTATTGAGTTTTAGTTTATATTTTTTAGATGATTAACACTTTATAAAGTCTTGTACTAAATTGTTGAAAAATCTTGAAATAGGAAATGAGTACTTTTTAAAATTGTTGTACCTTTTCCCCCTGTACTTATAAACTTTGAATTAATTTAGTTTTTTAATCTAAGTACTTATTAGTAAGTAATGGTTTGTTAATTAGTGTAAGGTCTATTATTTTACTTAGGGTTTGTTAATTTATATTTTTTTTAAATAGAAAATGATTAATTCATGTACTTAACGTTTGTTAATAATTTTAGTTAGTAATGATTGGTTTGTTAAATAGGGTTAGTTATTATTTCATGTACCTTAGGTTTTTGAATAATTTTTGTTAGTAATTAATGGTTTATTATTTAGGGTTAGATATTTCATGTACTTAGGGTTAGTTAATTAATTTAGTTAGTAATTAATGGTTCATTAATTAGGGTTAGTTAGTATTTCAAGTACTTAGGGTTTGTTAATTAGGGTTTGTTATTATTGCTTATACTTAGGGTTTGTTAGTCAAGATGCCATCTCCGTTTAATTAATTCTTATAATTATAAAAATGAGTTTAAACAATTATTTAAATTTTTTATTTTGTAAATTCTGTAAGGGGTAGGTTTTCATATCTCGTTTAATTGACGGAGGATAGAATCTTAGTTATGAGGGGTTATTTTCGTTTTGTTTTTAGAGTGACATACAATATTTTCTTAACTAATTACAGATAAATGTGGAGAGGTCATTATGGATGTACAACTTATCAAGATTAGACCCATCATATGTAGTGGAGGTACAAAATTTATTGATGCCGTGAAGATACATGCTCAGAGAACAAAGGCGAAGCACATATGTTGTCCATGCCAGACTGTAAAAATATTGTGGCATTTGACAATGTGGAAGCAATCACTTCTCATCCGGGTTTGCAGAGGATTTATGGAGGACTACTTGATTTGGACAAAAATGATGAGGGTAGTTCTACACCTTATATGCGGACAACCGACAACACCGCAAGTAACATCAATGTAGAGGGTCCAATGCCATATCTCAATGAATGTGATGCTATGCCAGATATCAATGAAACCCATCATGCTATGCCAGATGTCAATCAAACTTATAATTCTACGTCCGATGTCAATGAAACTCAGCATGTTAACACTGATGCCATTGAAGATGTAGATTTCTTAGAGGCAATAATGAACCGTTGTGCGGATCCATCAATATTCTTCATGAAGCGAATGGAAGCCTTGAAGAAGACAGCAAGGGAGCCTTTGTACGACGAGTCGAAAGGTTGTACCAAAGAGTGGTCGACACTACGGGCTGTTTCTTCGCTTTTTGACGATTAAGGCTAGATATGGTTGGTCCGATGCTAGTTTCAATGAATTATTGCGTGTACTTGGAGACCTTCTTCCTAAGGAGAACAAAGTGCCTGCTAACACGTACTATGCAAAGAAGCTAGTCAGTCCACTTACGATGGGTGTTGAGAAGATCCACGCATGTAGAAATCATTGTATTCTATATCGGGGTGATCAAGATAAAGACTTAGACAAATTGTCCAAACTGTGGTGCTAGTAGGTACAAGACGAATAAAGATTATCGAGAGGAAGAGAATGCAGCCTCTGTTTCTTCAGGGAGGAAGCGAAAGAAGACGCAAACAAAGACTCAACAAGACAAACGTTCAAAGCCCACTAGCAATATCGAAGTGGACTATTATGCGTTGAGAAGAATTCCTGCATTGGTGATATGGTATCTCCCCGTGGTTGATCGTTTGAGGTGTTTGTTTGCAAACCCTGATGATGCGGAACTTATGACCTGGCATGCTTCTGATGAAAGGAAAGATGATGGAAAGTTACGACATCCAGCCGATGCAAAGCAATGGCAAGAATTCGATAAGAAATATCCGCACTTTGCCGAGGATCCACGAAAAATGTAAGGTTTGCTCGAAAGTAATCGATGGAATGAATCCATTTGCCGAGAGGAGCAAAGACGCACAAAGACATGGCCAGTGATCATGACAATATACAACCTTCCTTCATGGTTGTGTCAAAAAAAGAAAATATCTTTTGCTAACCATTCTTATTTCCGCACCTACACAACCTGGAGTTGATGTGGATGTATTTCTAGAGCCCTTAATGCAAGAGATGCAAATACTATGGGAAGTGGGTGTGAAAATGATCGATGCGTTCCGTAAAGAGACATTCACACCGAGAGCAATTATTATTGTCACAATTAATGATTATCCTGCTCTCTTCTCATTATCGTGCCAGCCTCAAGGGAAAGGTTGGTTGTGTAGAGTGCATAGATGAAACATGGCACGTGTCTCTTCCTCCATCTAACAAGATAGTGTACATGAGGCATAGGAGGTGGCTACCGGCAAAAGCCATAAGTACCGCTTACAAAAGATGAATAAGTACTTTGACAATATGGACGAATCAAAATCTACTTGCTCCATCAGGTTATAGTAAAGGGCACGAGTGTATAAGATAGTTGAGAATGTCAAGTTTGTGTTTGGAAAAAAAGACCAAAGATGGGAAACCAAGAAAGGTTGTGAAGGCAAATGAGGGGGACACATTCAAGAAGAAGTCTATTTTCTTTAAGTACTTATCGTATTTAGGGCCGCCATTGGATGGTTAGTAAAGGAAGAATTTGATATCACCCGGAGTGATTGGAGTATGGTGCCCGAAGGAAAGAGGAAGAATTGTTGGACTCGATTGTGCACTAAGTTTATTTTCCCGGGGAAACGTAAGGTTTGGTCAAGGGTCATGTCATGAAGCGCTTAGCAATATCATTCCGGAGCTATAGGCACGATATGAATAAAAAGTGGCTGCAGAAGGGGCGGGACCCGATGAAGTGGTACCCTATCACAGCGGAACAGTGGGCACGTTTTCGTGTCATGAAAAACTCCGACGACTCCAAGGCTAAGAGCCAAGCCGCCTAAGAACTTGCGAAGAAGAACAAGTACCACCACCACCTCGGTAGTGGTGATTACAAGACCAAGATTCCTAAATGGAGGGTAGAAGACGAAGCAAAGAGGAGAGAGGGCCAGTTGGCATTGACCGATATAGTGCCTGAAAGAAGTGCGAATTGGCTTCGCGCTCGGAAGGCAAACACTGAGAGCGATGAGATCTCCTATCCCGATGAGATCAAGCCGGTTGCTGAGAAGGTTTTGGAAGCAACAAACCTAGAGAAGACAGGTGCCTTCAAGTCACAGAGGGAGAGGGACAGCCTTACCCATGCTCTAGGTAACCATTTTTTCCATTTTGTTCGAGTAAAATAGAAATCGATACTGACATGAAATATCATGTTGTAGGTAACCCCGAGCATCCAGGCCGTGTGCGGGCGTCTCATCCGTAACCAAATTGGAAAGAAGGATTTGATGAAGAGTGGAAAGGAGTGTATAAGAAAAAGAGAACGACATAAGGAGAGCAAATAAAGGATTTTTTTTTTGAAAGAAGCCACCAAAAAGTTTAGGGATTTGATGGAAGACTTCGTTAAAAACCCTGATCCTGAAGTGATGAAACGATTGGCGGGAGCAGTGTCTGCTCAACAGATGTCATCACAAGCTCCGTCGTTTATGCAGCTTGTCCCAGCTCAACCCTTGGGTACCCAGGAGATGGCCACACAATCTATGCTCTTTCCAAGCAGTATAACGTCAACATCAAATCAGGACCATTATCCAGTTGACGATATTGATAAACCTTGGCCTTGCTCATTGGTAATTGGATATGGCCTTAGAAATCAGCATACAAAGCAAGTGGCCACAGGCAATGCTATCCCTGGACGTAGTTTCCATGGTGTCGAGATGGAAGATGCATACTGTAGGGTCAAAGTGTTGACGGTCGAGAGTGGACATGAAGACGACTTCATCGATATCCCGACCTCTGAGGGTATAGAGAAGCTTGGACAAGCAATCAAGAACTTCATACAATGGCCGAGACGGTACGTAAGGTTGATTGATCCACCAACGGCACCCTCTCCACCACCAAGTCAACCATCCCAAGAGGCCGAAACAATTCAACAACCAAGATCGCCAATGCATGCTCCAAAGATCCCGTACATTTATGAGCCACCGCCACACTCCCCAAGACATGATCGACATTCTCGCTGGATGAGCTCGAGGGGCCAGCCAAGGACATGCCTGAGTAGCAGACTCCGCCAGCCAAGAAGGACACAACACCGGAAAAGGAGGTGGAGCAAACTCCCCTGCCACCACCAAAGCAGAATGAAGATGACCAAACTCCCCGCCACCACCAAAGAAGAAGGAAGCGCAGAGCAAACTCCCCCGCCACCACCAAAGCAGAAGGAAGCAGAGCAAACTCCCCCACAAGCACCGGCCTCCAAGAAGGCGAAGAAATTTCTAATTTCAAAATTGGTTTCTCCCTATGAGCCAAAAAAGGGGAAAGCGGCGAGCCGCAGCTCTATTTCTAAAAGGGCTTGGAAAGCGTGGACGGCACGAGTCGTTGAGCTCGAACCGTCACAGAATAAGGAAGCCACCGGCCAAGCAACTGAAGCCGTGCCACCAACAAAGGAAGCCCCAAGTGACGATGTACATGTCGAACCGCCACCAAGTACACCATTGACCCTTAAGGATATAAGAAAGCCAACGATTGATGATTATGTCAATGTCCCCAGTAACTATGTGCCCGGAAGGCCTATGCTGCAATGGACGTCGCTTGAAAAGGGTCCATAGACGATTAAAAGGTTTCATGACTGGTACATGAGAGCAGTGAATGCTGGCCTGCATGCAGTTAGTGTTGATATACCAGCAGACGTGTTTGCTACTAGTAAGGATAAAAGCAGGGCATTTGTTACCTTCGAGGACATGCACCTGCTGTTGAACTATAGACGGCTTGACGTCCAACTCATTACAATCTAGTGCCTGTAAGTATCACTCATGCACATACATTGTTATTATTAAATTTAGAATGTGATAAACTCTAATATGCGGATGTTGTATGTAGTTTGCAAGACCACGAGCGAGAGATCATTAACTGTAGGATCGATGGTTGGTTACCTGAGTCCAATCAGGTTACAAGAAAATATGCATAAATTTGTACTTACAAATGAAGATAGAGCCAAGATAGAGAAGGACAAAACACCGTAAGAAGTTGCGAGAAGTAAAAGGAATTGCAATGAAAATACGAGGACAATTATGCCCTCTATCTCGGTAGAGCAATGCTGAGATATAAGTACAGGGATTTCATATTGGCACCCTACAACTTTGGGTAAGCGTGACCTCGTATACGTACTTCAAATTATCGTGTTAACCCTAAGTACATGTGTCGCTCACTCGTTTATTCATGCAAAGACCATTGGATTGTTTTTTATATTTGTCCATTCAAAGGGAAGGTGCTTGTCCTAGACTCCTTACATTATCCTCCCCAAATCGTATCAAACATTCCCCTGGTTCATTTAGAAAGGTGAGCCAACATGCAACCACATCCGTACTTATATGAATTAGAGTTTCTAAATAACTTTAGTGTTTTATATTCGATATCTACAGGGGGCATGGCGGTTTTATAAGAAGCAAAAAGGACCGGTCGACGCCGCCCGCTCAGATCCTAGTGTGCCATTGACGATACAACACCTTTATTCAGTAAGTTGTCCGAACACATATCATCATATAAATAATACACAAGGCATGACAATTTCAGAATAATCTTTTGCTCATTAATTACATAGTGCCACAAGCAACCTCCTGGATCGGTCTCATCGTGGATACTATGTGTGTGAGTTTATAAGGCAGCGGGGACGATACGTCAGGGACAAAAATATGGTAAATAATATCTATGTATAAAGTTTTCTCATTAAAGTTGCAAATGTTAATATTGGACATGTGTCAATGATGCTTTTAAACTTTGTTTCCAGCCGAGAAAGAAAGGAAAGGACGCGCCCTTCACTCCAACGACAATGGAAAATATAGTAGCAGACTTGTGCGGTTTTATTATGAGAGAAATAATTCCAAGTGACGGAGCATATTTTGATGCAGCCGGCGATTTAGCAAGTGAAAGATTTAGAGCGCTGACAGACCTAGCAGGTCTCAACTTGAAACGAAATGACATGTAAACACTAAATGGTTGGATTCATAACATGAAATAACGTGTATTATATGTAATTTTATGCTTGATGTTATATTTCATGTGTACATATCTGTAATATTTATATGTGTTGTATGTATGATGCAATTTTATGGTTCATGTTTACATATCTTGTGTGTGTGACAAATATAGTACAGTATGGAGGCAAATATTAAAATTTAAAATAAAAAAAAATAATTACACAGGCGGCACACAGAGTGAGCCGCCTGTGAAAAATAGGTTTTCACAGGTGGCTAACCTAGTCAACCGCCTGTGTAAATATATATTTACACAGGCGGCTGACAAAGTGAGCCGCCTGTGAAAACTCTTTTTTCACAGGCGGCTCACAGCCCGCCGCCTGTACTGTGGGCCGACTAGTACTGACCCCTGGTACAGGCGGTGGGCTTGGCCGCCTGTATAAATGCCTCTACCACCGCCTGTGAAAACGTTTTCTGTACCAGTGGTATCTCATGAGTGTTGTGACAGTTGTTGCTTCCAGTGGACTGCACTTCTAAGAAGCAGACCAGCATCTTCCTTTGGGTGCGTGTTCGGTGGTCCACTGGTACTGTCAATCTCTTTCTTTGCATGGGTACAGATGTTTACGGGAGAGTGGTTTGAGTAGAGTGTATGGGTTGTGTGTGTGTTTGCTGTTGTACCACCCTTCTCTCTCTAAAAAACGAAGCTGCCCCAGTTCATGTGGCTGTCGCCTGTACTCCCGTAGATGCTCACTATAAGTAGCTAGGGGAGGGCATGGCGCCTTCTCTCGCTTCAACCTGATATATACCAAAAAATAGACGAGTCCAGGTCCAGTTACCTCAAAACTCCAGAGGCTGAGATGAGATGGCGAACTTGTTCCAGTACCAGGTGATTGACGCGGCCGAAGAACTATCGTGGTGACCTGAGACGGTCTGGGGCGTTAGGAAGGGCAAAGACCAGGCCGCGGGCCGCAGCATAGGTCAGTCAACTCGTCCCATGCGTTACGAGAGGTATCCATTTTTAATTGCCACTTTCTTATCAATAAGTTCGATGAACCAAACTTTCTTATGTTTACTCTGAATCTGACGGACCCACTAAAATCTTGGAGCTTCCGAAGTTGTACAAGACGGTGGCGGGCAGGACACCAGTGTGCAGCAGCTCGCCCTAGACAACACACGTCCGCTACATCCACTCCACGTTGGGTATAAGTATTCCCTCCTTTCCTAAAAGTTGCAACTTCTGGAGTTGTCTTAAGTTAAATTTTTTTAAATTTGACTGAATTTTTAGAAAAATAAACTAAAATATTTAGTATTAAATTAGTATCATTAGATTTACCGTACAATATATTTTCATAAGATATTCATTTTATATTATAGATATTGATGTTTTTTCTATAAAATTGATTAAAGATTAAAAAAGTATGATTGACACGGATTCTAGGAGTTGCAGTTTTCAGAGACAGAGAGAGTAGATGTCCACGTCACTGCCGTCTGTGTTTGGGCATGTGGACATGATGAGCCAACATCTAGCCTACACAACGCACCTAGCTCCCAGACGTCCGCTGCGTCCACAGGCCATGCCAGACCTGTTGTCCCCGCACAGACTTGGATGGAGAAATGACTAGAACCAGACTTGTAGATATCAACGAGCATACAACTCAACAACATTTTCATTTAAAATCATTTATGGTTCCAAAATTTTATTTAAAGTTCTCACATTTTGAAAATCAATTTTTTAAATTGTTAGACTGAACTCAGATGAAGAAATTGCCAAAGCTGAAGTTGTTGATCTTGATGAGATTTATAACTTTGTAGTTCATGACTGTTTGCATTGAAATAATTTACAGTCCCATAATACTATTTGAAGGTCTCATATTTTAAAAAAAATATTAGATATAATTTTTTCAGAAGTATCTGGAAAATAAAAGTACTTGATTAAGTCCATTTTTAGTCTTGAAGATCTTGTTTTTGTCTAACTTTGGCACTCAGAAATGTCTGATAGCCACTCAAAATCGCTTGGGGTCAAAATTAAACAGTTTTGGTAGTTGAGATGCCACATTTAGACGGTTTTGTAGTTGAAAGTAAAAAAAATTAGACAAAGCCAAAGTTAAGAGCTAAAAATAGACTTCACCCTATTATTAAAGGAAATAAATAATTTTATTGAAGTAAGAAGCCTCTAGAGGTGAGACTTGTTACTCTGATTAATCTTGTGTTTTTCGAATAAATATCTTTGAGAAGGTTTCCCAAACACATATACTCAAGCCATGTGAAATAAATCTTACAAGTAAATTAGAAAGAGGGATTCACTCCCCACCACTTCATGACTGCTGCCGAAGTAAACTCTTGGCAACGGAGCCGGCTGCTCCCAAAGTAAACTCTCGACAATGGAGATAGCCGCCTTGCTGACAACATAGCTGACTGCAGTGTTCCGTAGTTGGGTGACCAAGAGGCGGAACTAGAGAGCCAGTAGGGGCTGTGCCCCCCCCCACACACTCCACAATGAACAGTGAAAACTTTTTTATATGTAAAATATTCAATTACATAGTTAAAAATTAGGGTTTCACTATTTTGATAATCATATTATTTTTTTTTCTACAAGGGCTAAATATATATCTAAAATATTTAGAAACTTTTAGACGTATACTTTATTACATATATTTGTAATATTTATGAGATGTTGCCATACTATTCGGCCCTTTTAATCAAAAGTTTTGGTTTCGCCCCGGCTAGCGGCATTGATAGTAGAAAGCGGTGTCGATACCGAAGTTGAGGTGTATATCAAGCTGCTGTTGTTTGAAGAGGCAAAGAAATCTTTTGTCGCAACGCAAATATAGCATCGGCCGTAGAGAACTCTTGCACCTAGGCTCCGATTGCAGACCACCGGCAAGTCCTGGATGGCTCGGCTATTGCAATCAAAGCAATCTTGTGACCTAATGTTGCTACAGCAACCCACCACTCCGTAGGCTACCAGAGACAAATAGTGCTACCGACACAGACGCGTCTGTTACGAGCATGGCGGAAAAGGGGCCACCCGGGCCATGCCCCAAAAAAAAAACACAATGAATTTTATTATTGAAAAAATCAATCTTTATCTAAAAATTATGTTATACATCACAAAAATATCTTTGTTCATCTGCTTTCTTAATAATATTATGATTTTTGTTATGAATACTAAATATAGATGTAAAATATTATGAAACCATATATCTGTTTTATATATATAGGGAAATTATTTCGTACTCTTAGGGAGTAGCTACTCCCATGTTAATATCTCTAGATTTAAAATATATATAACCGAACGAAGTGTATGTACATGAAGTATATGATCATACTAGACCATCTATGGTAGAATATATCAAAAAGTATGGGTTCTTTTGAAATTTTTTGGCATAGGAAGGTTTGAAGTATCTTAGTATGAGTATATAAACATACTCAAAGTGATAACCAAGTATAAACACATACGCAATATTTTTTTAAAGATGGGAGTAACTACTCCCAGGAGTATAGAAAATGCACTACTCCCTAGGAGTAGGATGGAATTTATATTTGTCATATTTACAATTTATCATCTATTGTTTTGCCTCCTTTATTCAAAAGTGGTTCTGTCACTGGCTATGAGGTTAAAGTTATTGTTTACATTTTTTATAGAATTTCAAGATTACAATAGATCTATAACTTTTTAATTACTTCAATTACTTCAAGTCATTTGCTTCAAGTTAATTTGTATAGGATATTTACTTAGATTCTATCTCTGTAATTTATATAGAGATCAATGTATTAACTTCCCCCTAATTAGTTAATGGATTCATTTAGAATCGAGTAAAAGATTCAAAATGTATAATTTTAGAAGGAGAAGACGAATCCGGGAGGGCCGGGAGACGATGAGCGATCCAGGCGATAGGTAAGCCCGCGTCCGCCCCCCGCCGCCGGCGCCACCCGGCCGCCCGGCCGGTCTCCCCCACCCACCACCTCTCCACCTGCTCCTCTCCCCGCCACCCCGCCACCCCCCCCCCCCTGCCGGCCCTGCTCGGCTCCCCACCACCGAAATCGCCTCCATCCGTGCACCACTCTCCCCGCGCCCGCCACCTGTTCGACCGGTGCGGAGCCACCCTTCAACGTCGGCGTCCCTTCCTGCGGCCGTCGGCCAGGCTGCGCCACCGGGGGGACGATGGCGCCGCCCTCCCCACAAGGCCCACGTCCCGATGTTGGAGGCAGTGCGAGGAAGCCTTCCCGATCCGATTCCGTCCCCACCCCGCATCCTCACCCGCCCGGTGCCGCCGGAGGCCGCCCAAGGATGCTGCCGTCCCCAATACGGTACCCCTCCCCTCCCCGTCTTGACGACCGTCCGAGGATCCCAGGGGGAGACCTCCGGCCGCCGGGGGAGGCGGCTCTCGCCGGACGCTGCCCCATTCTTCCCGCCATGGCCGACCGAGACAAAGGCGGCCCGGTGGTTGGATGGCGGGCTGACGGACTGCTCGGCGGCGGCGACGACGACCTCCTCTCGCCGGAATCCCCCCACCGGACGGCAACGCGCCTCTCCATCCCACCGCCGGCGTCGCGGTCGGTTTCCTGCTCGCCCGAATCCTCCGGTGGCGAGGGGGTGTGGCGACCGGAGCCACCGGGCGTGGCTCCGCTGTGGCCCCTCTGCGGCCGGGCGCGCCCTGGTCGCGGCGGTCGACGCCCGCCCGGTGACGGCGTCGAGCTGCTGGACAGCAGCCGGCTCCGCCGTCGTCCAGCCGGCAAGGCTCCCTCGCCCACCAGCAGCTGGGCCCGAACCGAGGCGCCACGATGCCGGACGCCGAAGGTTGGCGATTGGTACTGCCCCAACGTCCGGAGGCCGAGGCCCGGGGCGCACCCAAACCCTCGTCGGCCGTCCCCGCCCGCCGCGGTCGAACCACGCCACCGCCCGAGGGAGGCCATGGATCGATGCCTCAATTGCCTCGCCTCCGGCCACCCGCGTCCGCAACATGCAAGCGGCCGACTCGCCGCTTCAACGGTAACGGCCCCAATCACCTCGCGCGTGACTGCAAGAGGCCCGGGTGATCGCCGCCGGTGGCGGCATGGTCGTGGCGGATGGACGCTTCGTGCGGCAGCGACGAGGTAGTCCAGCACGCCGAGGGGCGCTCGCGGGCGGCGCTGTCCCCCCCGTTCGCGACCTCGACGCCTACGGATGCTCACGGCTCCACGCCATCACTGCCGCGGCACGACTCGGACTTGGACATCGCCAACGTCGACGACGCTGCGCCGGCGGCACCGGCCACGTGCCCCAGAGAGTGCTGGCGCTATCTCAAGCAGGACGCCAGCATCGACAACGCGGAGGCCAGTCTCCGGTTCGCGGTGGTCACGCGAACTCCCTGCGGGTCCACGGATATTCTCCTGGAGGACGCACGCGTGGCGATCGCCGTTGCGACCAGGCTACCGCTGGAGGAGATCCTCATCCGCCACTACTACCCCGAGAACTTCATCATACTCTGCGGCTCTCAAGCAACATGGGACAGCATCCTCGCCAACACCCCCTTGCCGATGGGCACCACCTCCTTGGTGATGTGGCCTTGGTCCCGGCTTCGACACGCCGACGTGTCCTCGCTATGGTACCGGGTCAACATCGTCCTGGAGGGTATCCCACCACACATCTGGCGCGAGGACACGGCCGCCAAGATCCTCACCCCCTCCTGCTGGATTCAAGACGTTGCAGGCGAAACGGCGGCCGGTGAAGACCTCTCCACCTTCAAGGTCACGGCATCGACTGCACACCCCTCATACATCCCGCTCATTTGCTGGCTCGGGGTGGACGAGCACGACCCGCCGTGCCACCAGTTCGCTGGCGCGCAGTCCCCGGCCATCCTCCGAGAGAAATGAGTGCTCGCACACCGTGTGCTCATCCACTTGAAGACGGTGGCCGACTTCAACCAAGCCACCCCTCCTACGCCGCCACCGAGCATCCCGGACGGCAGCCGAGGCAACGGACCGGAGGCGGGACTCGACGGACAGCACCGCAGCGGCGGCGTGGGCCCTCGGACTCACAGCTTTCCGTGCACCCGTGGGACACTGGATGGAGACGGTGCCACCGAACACCGCGGCCACCACCCGCCCGGGGACAGCGATTGGCCTCGCTCGCCGCCGCCCCAGCGACTTCGAGGCGGCGGCCGCTACTTCAGTTCAGCTGCCCGGCCGCCGCTTCACGGCCAGCCAGCCGGCTGGCCATGGCAACCACAACGGCGCGGAGCCCTACGACAGGACCCGTAGCAACAGAGGGGCGGCGCCGGGACCGAAAAACCAGGTCGCCGTCCCGGAGACCCATGCGGCCAGGAGAGCCGACTCGGCGCATGGTCTGGCGCCCGAAGCAGCCGGCGGCAATGGCCACACACCACCAGCCCCTCTGGTATACCAGCACCACTGCCTGCAGACAGACCTCCCATGGCCACGTCCTCGCCTCCCTCCATCGAGACGCCGCCCGGCCACCCTGGCCGGCCACGGGATAGCGCCGCCCGTGACCATTGCGGTTGTTGGCGCCCCACCGTCGGGCACCATGGCTATGGCCCCGCCTCCCCCCGAGCGCGACGCCCGCAGAGCCACCCTGCTCGGCCACGGGATGCAGCCACCCGGTGGGTTACACGGTTGATGGCGCCCCGCCGTCGGCAGCGCTGAAGGAAGCGAGGAGGCTCGGTTGTGGCGCACGCCAACTTCACGGGCCAAGCGTCGAGCCTACACCAGTGGCCATCACGACCGTGAGGCCCCCGTCGGCGAGCCTACAGCCGGTGGCAGCACCCACTTCGGTCGCAGCCACGGGATCCCCGGCCGCCGTGTTGGCGCCTCGGTCGCCCCAGGGCTGGACCGGGATGACGCTCCGCCGCACACTCCTGGGCCGGGCCGCATCTCGCCTGGGCACGCGCGCCTTGCAGCCCGGCTTCGATGGGGGAGGAAACAAACATGTCCCCCAGGCGTTGGGCGCCAACAAAGACGCCCCAGGAAGAGCCTCGGGCCGCAACTCCCAGCAGCGAGCACCCGACGCCGCTGCACGGGCGGGGCGCCGTAGCTGCACCAGCCACCAACGCGTCACCCTTGTCGACCAACGGCTCGCCTTGCACGGCACCCGCCGTGCTTCGCCCGCTGCCGGCCGCCAACCCCTGCTGCAGCGATCGCCCACCACGCTTTGGGGTCCAACAGCGCCGCCTCAACGAGCTCCGGTAGGCTCAACCGGTTCACCGCCCGGATGGTCCGAAGGACCGAGCCCCCGATCCTGCCGATTCCACCCGTGCTCCCGCTGGAACCAAGACCGCCGCTGCGTAGCCGCAGGATTGCAGCCCAAGAACTTTCCAGGATACCGGCATCCAAGCGGGGAGAAGTCCTCGCCATGAAGCGGCTCGGAATGCTGCAGAACGACTCCAAGCCGACGTCCGCGGCCAAGGCAGCATATGACTCCATCTACGTCAACAAACTAACCCCCTCGCACCAACAGGCCATCAAGGAGTTGTTCCCGACGAGCCAAAGCCGGTGCGGTCGAGGAGGCGAGGCGCCGCACACGCCTAGGCCTTCTCCCCACCTCTTCAGTCGTCCAGCCAATGGATAATACAAACCTCCTCTGCTGGAATGCAAGGGGTCTCAACGCCAGGGCTCGACGAGACGTAGTGCGGACGCTAGTGCAAGAGGAGAGGCCTCACATTGTATGCATTGTTGAGACAAAACTCCAATCTGTAACCCCGATGTTGATTTCCTCCATGCTTGGAATGAATTTCATTGACTACGCATTCTTGCCGGCTGCGGGTACTTGTGGGGGGGTGCTAGTGGCAGCCCAAGGTCCACTCTTGCGACTAGCTGACGTCAGAATAGGTTATTTCTCGGTAACGGTGCAGGTGTGCCCACCTAGCGCCGGCCATGTTGAACACCAGCAACCATGGTGGCTCACGGTGGTATATGGGCCACAAGATGATGGCATGAAGGAATTATTCCTAGAAAAACTGGAGGCCATCCGGGATGAATGTGATGGACCCTGGGCTCTCGTGGGGGACTTCAACCTCATCCTCAATGAAGAAGACAAGAGTAACGACCGCATCGATAGGAGGAACATGCGCCGCTTTAGGCAAACCGTGGCAAGGCTTGGGCTCCTAGACCTACATCTACATGGCCGCTCATTCACTTGGAGTAATGAGCGCCGATCCCCAACACACGTGAGATTAGACCGGGTGCTGGCCACGCTGGACTGGGAAGCTCTATTCCTGGACTGCCACCTGCAAGCACTTGCCTCGGACGCCTCCGACCATTGCCCGCTGCTACTGCAGACGAACATGTCCATTCACGCCAAGCCCCGGTTTCACTTCGAGCTGTTCTGGCTGAAGACAGCTGGTTTCCAGGAGGCCCTTATCAGGGGATGGACATGCCCGAAGGCGCTCACTGACCCCCTGCTGCGGCTCGACGCCCTGCTGCGCAACCTGAGATGGGAGTTACAGAGCTGGGCGGCCAACCGCATAGGCAATGTGCGCGAACAGCTCCTCCTTGCCTGCGAGTTCACCTACCGACTAGACCGCGCCGCGGAGACTAGGGACCTCTCAGATGACGAGTTCGAGTTGCGCAAGAGGCTCAAGATGAAATGCCTTGGCCTAGCCTCGCTTGACAGGACCATCAAGAGGCAACGCTCCCGCATTCGCTTCCTGGCCGACGGGGACGCGAACACAAAGTACTTCCACCTTATCGCGCGAGGAAGGAAGAGACGGAATAGCATCTTGCGGCTGAAGGACGGGGAGGGCAACCCTTGCTTGACACATGGCGAGATGGAAGATACAATCGCCAGGCATTTCTAGGCAGTGTTCGGCTCCCACGCACCCGGGGGAACGTCCTTGGACTTCGAGGCCCTCGGTATAGTGTCGGCCACCCTCGACGACCTAGACGTGCCTTTCACGGAGGAGGAGGTCCGCGCCGCGATTGCCGACACGCCTTCCGACCGTGCGCCGGGGCCGGACAGCTACACCGGTGCATTTTACAAGGACGCATGGGAGGTTATCAAGGGGGACGTATTGGCAGCCATGAACGCATTCTTCAACGGCGACGCGTGACATTTTAACAAGGTCAACAATGCCTACATCATCCTCCTCCCAAAGAATCCAGAGGCGTCCACCCCAGCAGATTACAGACCAATCACGATGATCCACAGTTTTGGCAAGCTGATCTCAAAGCTTATGGCGATGCGGCTAGCGCCCAAACTTCACGTCCTCATCTCACCCAACCAGAACGCCTTCATCAAGGGAAGAACGATCCATGACAACTTCAAATTTGTGCAAAGAGCCGCCGTCCTCCTGAAGAAAAACAGAATACCCAAGGCGTTGCTGAAGCTTGACATCTCCAAGGCATTCGACACGGTCTCCTGGCCCTTCCTCCTGGACACCCTAAAAGCGTTCGGTTCAGTGATGCATGGAGGAGATGGATTGCGGTGCTACTATCCTCGGCCTCCTCCAAAATCCTCCTCAACGGGAGGCCTGGACCGCCCATCTCTCATAGGCACGGAGTGCGACAGGGCGATTCCCTCTCCCCTATGCTCTTCATCCTAGTCATGGAGGTGCTGGCGCGCCTGTTCACTCAGGCTAGGGAGCAGCGTGTACTACGACCGCTTGGAACGGCGGCAATCAGGCACCAGTGTAGTATCTACGCGGACGACGTCATATTATTCATCCAGCCAGCACCAAGCGAGGCGAGGGTGATCAAGGAAATTCTAAGGATATTTGGCGAGGCTTCAGGCCTGCACACAAATCTGGCCAAATGCTCCATCACGCTCATCTTCAGAAACTGGGACATACTGCCGTAGCTTCAGGCGATCCTGGGATGTAAAATTGTGGATTTTCCGATAATCTACCTAGGGCTAACGCTGGGCACAAAGAAACCTCCAAAATCGGTGTTTCAGTCCACGGTAGACGCGGTCGCCAGACGCCTACCGGCATGCCACGGTCCGCTCATGGCCAGGAGTGGACGGCTCGTCTGGATCAAGTCCGTCCTCTACGTGATCCCGATCTACGCCATGGTCGTGGAGGGGCTGCCACCTTGGGCGAGGAAAGAGATCGACGCCATCTGCAGGAGGTTCCTGTGGACCGGGAAGGAGGGTTCGGTACGAGGAAAATGTATGGTTGCATGGCCAACGGTCTGCCGGCCGCAGGGTCTCGGAGGGCTGGGTATCCCGGACCTACACTTGACCTCCATAGCACTGCAGGCGCGGTGGCTCTGGCTAAGACACACGGACGACCAGAGAGCCTGGGCCGGCCTACCCCTCCAAGCGAACAGGGAAGTGCAACGCTTTTTCGCCGCCTCTACATTCACTATTCTAGGCAACAGCCATTCCACCAGCTTCTGGACGGACCGATGGATCGACGGCAGGACGGTCACGGAAATTGCACCAACCCTCCCAGACTTAGTCGCGGCCAGACAACGCCGGGGCACCACGATGGCCGCCGGCCTACAAAACTGTGCCTGGATCTCACAAATCCAAGGCGGTATGTCTGTAGCCGCCATCTCGGACTACCTCAGGCTATGGGACGCCCTCCTTGAAGTATCCCTAAACGACGCAAAAGACAGGCTCGTCTGGAGATGGACGGAGCACGGAGCCTACACATCCCGTTCTGCCTACCGTGCCTTACACTCAGGGTCACACCCGATCCGTGGCTGTGACAGGATCTGGAGCACCTGGGCGTCACTACGAGTCAAGCTCTTCCTCTAGCGTGCTATCAGACGAAGGCGCTGGACAGCGGACAGAAGGCAAAGACATGGACTGGAGGCCCTGGACGCTTGCTTCCTTTGCGACCAAGCCGAGGAGACCATCGACCACATCATTGCGGAATGCCCCTTCTCCAGGCAAGTTTGGTGGAACACCCTCGCCTACCTAGGAGCGGATGCCTCACAAGTGGGACGAAACAACCTCATCGACTGGTGGGAAGCTTGGGCATCGAGATGGCACGGACCGAAGAAGAAGGGAGCCGACACGCTATTCGCATTAATCGCTTGGGAACTGTGGAAAGAGCGAAACGCACGCCTATTCCGTGGTACTACATTTACGGTCTCACATGTGTTGTCCGTAATCAAGCACATCGCCGATCTTTGGATCGAAGCCGGGGCTGCGAACCTAGGTTGTCTCATTTGTGAATAGTCTGTTTTGATAACGGTTGGCTAGGGGCAGAGCGCTATTTCTTTTGTAACACCCCGCCAACTAAGGCGCCTTCGAGCGTCACGTTCAAACCTCTTCCTTAAATACAAAGATACGCAAGCCTTTTGCGTATTCGAGAAAAAAAAAGAATCGAGTAAAATACACGGTTAGTCCATTAACTTATGAGGGTATATCGATTTGGTCCATCAGGTTGGAAAATGCATTTTTAGGTCCAAAATCTTGATCGGTAGCACATAAATAGTCCATACTCCTTTGTTTTATGTTTTATTTTATAGAAACCCCCTCAAATTCTTTTTTCCTGTTACATGCATACCCTTCCGTGCACACTCGCACACATGCCGCCGCAACTAGATCCTTGAACACCAGCCGCTCGTTCTGCAGCATGGACGGCGCTCGATATGCACGCAGCACGCACGCCGCCGCTCCTGCTCCTTGACCCGCTCCACGACTAGCACGTCCACCTCCTCGGCGTTCGTCTGCTTGGACAGCCTCCGTCCGTGGAGCATCATGGATTCCACGTTCCGCAGCGCAAGCATCGCTGACGCGACTGCTGATCCAGTGGCCGAGTGGAGCTGCGCCGGTGCCTTGCCAGCCTGGATGCGCAGGTAATTGTTTTTGCACGCGATCCCGAATGCGCCATGGCCACTGATGACTCATCTCCACCATGTTTTGGACGCCCTCGGTAGTTACGCGCGTCAGCTCCCGCGGCAACGGAGAACGCGTCGCCGCATGGGCACTGGAGTGCTCTGGACCCGTCGCACACGGTGCCGGCCGAAGCACCCGATGCCGATGGAGAGCACGAGGTCTTCAACGCCGGAGGTGAGGTGGAACATGGAGCACGTGCGTGATGCCCACGGTGGCCGGGTTGCCCATGCATTACTACTCCCCCAGACGTGCCGGCGATGGCTGTGGTGCCATCGACCGACCTCACGATCATGAGCACGCCGCCCGCGCGCAGCGCAAGTGGCGACACCACGACACCACGTCACACACGTCAGCGCGTGAGAACACGAACGGCGCGGCTATGGCGAGGTTGTAGCATGGCACAAGGAGTGGCGCCATGGTGTCCTTGAGCGTCGCGTCTCGGAACACGCCGCGGAACAGGCGGTCCATATGCCGCTAGGGGCGCCACCGCGGAACGGCGCCACGTACCGCCCGCGGCGCCGGCCACCTCCTCCCCAGCGCAGCTCTTCTTTCCGCCGGCGACGCTCCCTACCACGAACGCGAGCGCCTCGTTTGCCTTGTACAACGGCCGGCCGACAGTGCCCCTCAGGAACAGCACCGCCGCGAGTACTATCCTCGCGCCGGTGTCCGCCGCGAGGTCCAAGAAGTAGGCCGCGCGCGCGTCTTGTTGGTCGCGCAGCCCGGCCTCGAGCCTCGCATGCACGGCGGTGGCCAGGAGTGCGTCCTCGGCCGCCGCGCCGCAACCGTCGATTACCAAAACCTGCACGCCCCGCCGCCAAGAAGCGTACAGTCCGGCATGCCAGGCCGAAGACGAACTTGCTCTCGAGCAGCGAGGTCTCGTAGCTGAGCTTGTCCACGCCCGTGGCTTTACCATTGATGCGTACGCTTCCATCTTTCCTCTGGCCTCCTCTCTATCAGGCGCAAACAAAGCAAAAAAGATTTTGAGGGGTTTCTACAAAATGAAACATAAAACAAAGAGTTAGGGACTATTTATGTGCTATGGATTGAGATTTTGGACCTAAAAATGCACTTTCAAACCTGATGGACCAAATCGACACACTCTTACAAGGTAATGGACTAACCGTGCATTTTACTCTTTAGAATCAAAGCCCGCGCCAGCCCAAATGAGGAAGCCTGCAGGGACCTGCACTATATTCATAAAGTTTACATTCCAAAACTTGAAAAGTCATCTTTAAAGAAAGGGAAAATTACAACATAGTCCTTCCTCTCAGTCATCCTCGTCACCGGTGATCGGAGCAACTTTCGAGCTTGAAGCCGACCTTCATCCCAACGATTGAACACTTGCTTTAATTGGCACCAAAAGTAGTACGTTCAAATCATCGACATACTTTGTGACCATTGAACGCCCAGGCCAAAGAAGATAGTAGCCAACCATCACATCACCGGAGTACAAGGTATCTGGCACCTCAAGAGCTACCAACAACCCTAACATGCCAGATATGGTGGCACATTCAGAAGGGGAATGAAACAACCAGAACAGATGATAGGTAAGAACCAACCCGGTTTCATGATGAGTCGGTAGACATACCTCCCAAGATCTTCGCTAGCGAGTCCCCTAGGGAGGGGCAAAAGTTAAACTTGACCATGTAAAGAGGACGCATAGAACTCAAGATTTTCATGATTGAGCTCCTCCTCTTCACTGATGCAATCGCCACCATGGAAGTCGGGGAAGCCGCTGTAGATGACGGAGCCATCTTCCTCACGTCCATGCTATCGCCCACAGGAGACGCCGCCCAAGAAGATGAACCCATGCCACACAGCAGACATGGGGAAACCTAAACCTAACTTATTTAACCTTAGCCTAAAAGTACATACGGGTATATATAAATCCTCTGCCAATTCATCCAACTCCTCCAATGACGGCAAGGGCGACGGAGGTAAGGACGATGACGAATCAATAGGGGGAACGCGAGATCGCCCATAGTCGAGCGCTTTGCTCCGACGCAGGGGTATGCATCTTGAGGGCTATACTTGTGTTTTTTGCGGTTTTTGTTTTGATGAGGACCTATTCTATCTTCTTTTTCTTGACCTTTTTATTTGGCATCCTGGTACAGTCTGAATATTTTGTGGCAAACACCGATGACATTTCAGTGATTCTAGACAGTAGAAGGATCAACTGCATCTGCCTTTTTTCATGGAAAGCATTGTTACAATGTGTTTGACCATTTGGATTATGAGAAATGAAATTATCTTCAAGAACATTGCACATTCAGTCCTACGATGCAAAGAAGTTTTTTATAAAAAAGTTTGCTCTAGTTATTCCAAGAGCACTGGCAAGGCTACATCCTCAAATAGATCAACAACTAGAAGACTTTATATAATCCTTGCTATTTTTTCTTAATGTTTTATGTATCATGAACCTATAGCTAGATTTGCACCCTTTTATCTTTTAATGAAATTCAAGTAGGGGCTTGCCCCTCCTGTTTCAGCATAAAAAGGTTTGAAATACCAAGCCACAGAATTGCTTAAGAGCACGAAAAAGGGGAAAAAGAAACAAAAAGTACCACATCAATGTTTTGAAGTACCAAACTTTGGCTTCAGAAAACACAATCTAGTTGTTGTCAACACTAATAGGGTGTTTGGTTGGTAGAATCATGTGGTCATCTTACTCTATAGTTTTTTGTTTGGTTTATGGAATAGAATGAGTTGATCCATGACTATCTAATCCTTCACAAGCTAATAATTAGTACTGGTATGAAGAATGGGATCATCCCAGTAAATTTGTGTGATGGACTTCACGATGCACTGAATTTGTGCTACCGATCTGGGATAAGTTGATTCCTCAAATCAAACACAAAGATATAATAAATAGCAATAGTAATTTTTTTTCCTTTTGGAACCAAATTTTGTTTAGGGTCTTAAAAATATAATAATTTTTGAGATAAAAAGTGTCTTGGGTCGTGGATGGCGAGGCTCTGCTCAGCTAACAACGTATAGCAATAGTATTTTTTTTCTTTTGGCACCAAATTTTGTTTAGGGTCTTAAAAATATAATTTCTTGCGATAAAAAGTGTCTTGGGTCGTGGATGGCGCGAAGCTCTGCTCATCTAACAACCTATTAATTTGATCCTATCTCATTATACTGGCAAGCTAATTTAATTTGAAACTACCTGTGACTGTGAACTGGTCACACTTCACAGCACACGCACATTTTCTGCCTGAACTCTCTGAAGTCTGAACATCTCTCTGCTGTCCTCCATCTCCCCTTAAGAAACAGAAGGCGTAGGTGATCCAAATCGGAGCCGGGGAATCCATCCAAAGCTGTACTGGAGGTCAGCAGCCTTTGCATGCTCCCGCTCCCAAAATCCAACACGCCGACGTCCGGCCGGCTCATCGGCGAATTGAAGGTGTCGCTAGTGGCGTCGTCGGTGAGGTAGGCGCAGTTTTGGTTGGACAAGGCCGGTGGTAGGCACTCCAGCACTTGGTCGGAAGATAGAGTGCAGAGTCGTTGCTTCCTAGGAACAGAGCGTGGTCTCCATCTCCACCCCAAACCCGTCGATCACGTCCAGCTTAATGCCAGTCGTGGTGATGTGCTTGTGCTTGGCATACACGACGCGCGCCTCGTCGCCGGCCAGAGTTCCCCTTCCGGCGGACCTGTGCCAGTGTCTCGTCACGAGCAAGAGGCGGCCGACGGTGCACGGCATGGGGGCAAGGTACCCGGTGCTGCACTTGGAGTGAAGGCGGAACGAGAGCTCCTCGTACGGCATGTGGATGAGCAGGGCGAGCGGCGGCGAGAGGGCTGGCCGAGACGGCGACCCGGCGGTACATCCAGTTACGCGCCCTCCGCGCCGTTACCTGTCCCCCCCTTCTCTGGTTCCTTCCGATCACAACCTGAACCTGTTGCAGAAGTCAATATTGTACACCGCGTGCGCCACCGCCGGCTGCGTCGTCGTCCGGCGGGTCAGGGAAGCTGCTGCTCTTGACGCGCTCCAGCGTCGTGATCGACGGGAGCGCGGCCCGGGCGCCGGTGAGCATGTTGAGGAGGTACAGGTTGTTCGCCTCGTCGGTGGTGAAGAGCCAGCCGTGCGCCGAGCCCAGGAAGCTAGCAGCCGATGCGGTGACCGTCCATGGGCACGCGGAAGCTGGCGTCGGTGGACGGCGAGTAGAGCGTCGCCATCGTCGTGCCGGGAGCCCGGGACCACCACCACCCGGGGAGGAGTCACGGGCGTAGTACATCAGGCACGGTGGATGCCTCGGCGTGGCAAGGCCCAGGGCGCGGAAGGGGAATTCCGCGGAAGGCGGCGTAGGCGGAGCGCCAGGAGGTGCACACGGCTCCCGAGCGAGCGTACGACGTCGGGAACCTCCATGGACGACATCGAGATTAGCAGGACGTCCAGCGGCAGCGCCGACCAGTCCCAGCCCACGGCGGCGGCGGCGCCTGTTTCCATGGTAGCCCTTGCTACTTCTCCAGGTCTACTTGTACTACTTTTGTAGCTTGTACTATCGTATTGGAGTAGCAGCTTTTTTTTGATGAGAAAGCCTACCGTGTCACTCCGCTGGAAGTCTGGAAAGTCTGAAACCGTGTCAGGACTCAGGAACCTACCACGTCGTCTGTTTTCGAAAACTTTCGTCGAGCCGGATTTGCGACCAACTTGGTTGACAAGGCTGAGGCCCAATAGTCGACTAAATTTGACCTTTAAAGGCAATTCACGTCGTATAGTGCAGGTTCGCAGGCTTCTTCATTTGGGCCGGGCGTGAGCTTTTGATGCATCAAACATCTAAGTCTTTTTTTTTTTTGGCTAAAAGAAAGAAAAACATCCAAATCCGGAACAAAAGATGGAGGAGTATGTACCGAAGTTTTGGAGTAAAAAGAGTCATTTCTAAATAAGGCATCCAAGTAAATATAGCTTTAAATTATCTCACCTATATCTATAATAATCCTTTTTGCGATTATAATAATCTTATTACAAGAGTTAAAAAATGTTAGAAAAGCCGTAGTGTTCGTCGAGAGGGTCCAAAAGTTACCATATTAGTGCGAGTATACTACACTAGTTGAACTTTATGATGTTATCAAGGTTTAGATTAAACCAAAGAGTCTAACCATATTAAAATCTATAATAGTAAATTTCAGATAATAAGTTAAGCAAAAATGGCAATCTGATCTCCTCATGAATTAGACAGACAATTACTACCTGAATAAATGGTCCATATAAAAATCAATTGTAAAGGAAAATTTTGAGTAAAAACTAAGCAAAGTTAGTAAACTGAGATCTATACACAAATTGTAAATAAAACCCTAAATAAATAGCCTATACAAACTAATTAATAACAAATAGATAATTCAAATATCCACACTTTAACTTGAAAAGGCAAAAAATAAAAAAATTTAGTGTACTACATAAACTAAATTTTGGTGCATAGAAATCTAGAAAAAAAAAAAAAAACATCTTATAACTTAGAACAGATGTAGTAGTAGCTAATTAATTTCTTCTTGGATCAAAAAAGGCCTTAAAATGATGGAAATATTTTCAAAGTTTTATTTTGTAAATTAATATTTTTGAAGTTGATTTTGTTGAGAGTTGTTATTTGCTTGTGACGTGGTGTTGCATGGTTGTAGCTTTGCTATTTTGTAGTGGACATAAATGTGTTTGTATTTTGTAGTGGACCCCGCAATTTATAAATCAATATTGAAACTAACACTACAAGGAATGATGCTCTACATGACGATCACTTTGGTCATAATCGGTTGAAAATACATCATGGACAACTTGTCATGACGATCGAAAAATCTGTCATGTATCTCACGTCATACATTTGCTGGACCGACTAGAGCCGTCATCGATTGCCATTTCGTTTTGTCATGGAATACATGGTCAACAACAATAGCTAAAGCCTATAGTGATGAACTTAACCGTCATAGAGTTGTTTCACGTCGGCGTTTGCCACGTTATGGAGTTGTTCCACATCAGCCCTTACCATGTCATTTGGTGATGTGGCAGCTGCCTTGCCATGTCATCACCAGGCCTACACCAGCCCATTTTGGGATGAGGCCCATTAGTTCTTCAGCTCATTAATTAAGCTCATCTTTTGTGTAGTCCTTCTTATTAGGCCCACACTAATGGTTTAGCCCAAGTGCAAAAAAAAGAATTGGCCCATTATTCAAATTTAAATTTTTGCCACAAATATTTAAATTTAAATTTAATTTTTTACCAGAAATATTTAAATTTGAATTTTTGTTTGAAATATTTAAATTTGAATTTTTGTCGAAATATTCAAAATTTAAATTTTTGCCAGAAATATTCAAATTCGAATTTTTCAGAAATATTGAAAATTGAATTTTGCCAAAAATATTCCAATTCAAATTTAAATTTCATTTCATACATCCAAATCATCATAGGTAGTCACCGATCACACGTATAAGACTTAATAGATTCATTCCAAATCACAAGCTGATCATCTCAAATAATCAACATATAGCATGACACACACACGGTCATCACATTTAAGGATCATGCCACCAAAAGCTAAGTTCAAATAAAACATTGAAAGTCAAGTAGCTACAGCACTACTTGCAAGTTCAGACACCACACTTGCATAGGTTCAGACCAATCCACAAACATTGAAGGTCAATTAACCCAAAAGCACCACTTGCCAAAATGCAGCCACCATTAGATGACAAACCACCAGCCTTGTGCAACTAGAAAGCCAAACACAACTTTACCTTGTTGGTTGATCTGTTGGAATCATATACATCAGATGCCTAATCAGTAAATCAGTCTCAGCTTTCCTTTTCTTATTCTCCTCATCTTGCCTAGCCCTTGCTGTTTCAGCTTCCTGGAACTTCTTTATCATGTCATCCATCTGCAGCTGCTGAGTATTCACAAGCTCCCTAAGATCATTTGATGTCTGCTTCTCCATCACCAATTCATTCTTCTTAGTCTTCTTAGCAAGAACCTCAGAAACAACATCATCCACATTCTTTGGTTCCTCACCATCATTTTCAGGGGCAGTTATCTTGCTCTCAATTTCAACCTAGCAATGGATAGGATACATAGATAAATAATCATGACATATATGAACCTAATGTACCATTTAATTATGCACTCATTTTGACTTTACTTACAATAGCAAATTGAACTTCAGGAGTGAACCCTTTCTTTTTGCTGTAGTGTAAGCCTTTGAATTTTTCTAGTGCATTTGGTGGTTCATTTTGATACTTGCTTGCCTGAAAATGAAATGAAAACAAGGACAATTTGAAAAAACTGATGTTGAATCTTTTTATTTATAACATAGGTAACAAGCAGTAAAATAAACTAATTGACATGGGATACAACTGCTACAAAAATTTCTAGCATTTTGTTTAGAAGCAATCAAGTTTGCTGTACAAGCCATGAGAACCAATTTGTAATAGACCAATCAAGAAGTATGACTAAGCCAGGTGCTAGTTATTTGTACTCACCAAATTTATAAGCTGCATTTCATAGCTGCGAGAACCAGTTGTCTGATGAAACTGCACTTTGCTTCTGTTGGCTTTGTTTTTCTCACAAGCAATCTACACCAACAAAGTTGTAATGTTAGGCACATATAAGATCAACTGAAACATAGGATATACATACAATGCAAGAAGTTACAGTTCAGCCATTTATAGATAGGGGAATTATAGATAGACTAAGAGAAGTTGCAAGGAAATGAAGTTCAGCCATTTAGGAAATATTGAATTTTCTGAACTTAGTATGTACACTATACATTGAAAATGTAATCAATTTGATCAAGGGTTGATCTACTGCTGTACTGACAATCAGAACAACAAAAAGAGAGCACAAGCTGCTTATGTACACTAAACAGAGAAACTGCAGCTCAACAAAATCATGTGCAAAACCAAACCTGGTTCCAATTGACATGAAACCAGATTCACATCTTCATTTGAGGTGTTGTACACTAAACAGAGAATAAACTGCTCAAACTATTTGGCAAAATCAGTTGCTCAAACTATTTAGAAATTTGAGAACTTACTGAGAAGCAAGGACCAGAGACATAAGGATAGAGGACTAAAAGAGAGAAAAATCACCATCCAAAATGGTTGGATACTTCTAAACTGGTAGTCCTAGTTTTAAACAAGCACCTATCTGACATAGACTATGTTCCTGAATCCAATAGAGGACGACATCCAAGTTGGTTTGCATTTGCATATTCTAAGATACGACAATTACTAAAAGAAGAAAAAAAAATCTGAACTTTAAAGAGAAACTTTTATGAGCAAGACACAACGAGCATCTGTTCAGGAAAGAACTGGTATTATTTACAACCATACTACTGCAGCATCCAATGCTTTTCATAGCCCAAGAGTTTGCTTCAACTATTACTACACTTGGGGATAGCTTTCAATTGTTTATAGTGAAACAATAAAATAACTATATCTAGCAGGAATTGATCACCCTAACAAACGGTTGGTCCTAGGAAACACATAATGACACAGAGTTTTCATAACAATGGATGGTAGTCACTTAATAAATAGACACATAAAAGCCTACTGCATATGTTTCATCTTAGCAACTATCGCAAATGTTGTCATAGTTAAAGGTCCATACATGGAGCAGCCAACAGCATGTGTTTCATCTATGGGACGATAGAATTCAATATAGCAATGCATCATGGTCATATAATATAAAAGTTTTACAGGAGAACAATATTTTCTGAAACTAAGCATATTTTTATAAAAGCTGAGGGCCATGCATGCATAAGTATGCATCACTAAGTTTCTTTCGGTGACCCAGCACAAAAATATTTTGTATAACCTTTAGTGAATGATGAGATCCATAGTATGCACTATGCAGCAGCCTGGGAAGAGGGAAAACAAAAACAAAATGATACTATTTAAATGTACACAGATGAATGATAATTATGCATTAGAGAAAACATTTTTGCTCTATCTAGGAAATTAATTTAAGTGGTTGAACATTGATTATAATGAAATTTAGAAATCAAAATGATTAAAAAATAGAGTAAGATTGTCTGTGCTCCTTCGCTTCAACATATTTCTATTTTATCAAGAGAATGTATAGATTATGTTCATGGCATTTAGACAGGTATCAATGGAGCCATTGATTGAGCCTTTGGAAACCTGCATTCATCCATTGAGCAGCTGATGTTAGGCTGCAATTCTAGGTAAGAGCAGGTGTCTCATCCCTGAAGCGTTGTTAAAGGAGCAGTGCAGAAGCTCGATTTCCCATGAAAGTTAAGAAAAAGCAAATTCTTATAGAAGGATGTTGTACAGCATGACACTTTCATATTAAGTTTACTGCTTTGTTAGTCCAGTAAGCGTAGGAAAAATTGTAACTCTTGATAGCAACCAGAATTTAGAAATAAACTGAGTACATTGCTGTGCCCTTTAGAAGGTTGAGCATGTTCCTGTGTTTAGTTGCCTAGACCAGAGTTTGACCAAGTTTGCTAGGCCATGAACCTACAGTAAGTGGCAAAGGTAAAGGATACAGCCTCCCCCTCATGCCACATGGTTTGCAAAAGAGTTCAACCAATTCAGCACCCGATCAGCTTCTATAATTGATCTTTTGCACCTAATCTTTGTGAAAGAAGCGGTTCACTAGCCACTACATCCAACAATCAGAGATCAAGCCATCCAACAACCCAAAGTCTAGGAACAAGAACAAGGAGCTCAAGAGCAGCAGCAAGAACAAGCAGAAGTTAGAGATCAAGCCATCCAACAACCCAAAGTCTTCAAAGGTGCTGGTGGTGATCGATGAATCAGATGGTTGATGATGCAGTGCATGCTACAATGTGTCCTTTAGTCGCAGTCTTTTGGAAATGTTTAGAACTGCATGGTAGGACTAAGTATTTTGGACCTCATGCTAGGATGTTCAGGTTAGTGGTTCTGGTGGTCAGTCAGCTCACTCAGGTTAGTTGCAGGGTAGAATAAAGAATTTGACAGCCACAAGTTGGCTTATTTTGTCTGTGGACAAATCAGTTTGTTATAACTGATGCATGCACCACACATGTAAATATGCTAATGGCCTTCATGGCTTTAAGTAATGTACCTGCTTGCATGAAACTGTGTGAGCTTATCTATTTTTTTAGTATGAAAGATGGTTAAGTACAAATTATGTCACACTGACTATCAATGTTCTATCTCATGCAAAGTTACTTTGGTACTTCTCTGACTGCATCAACCTGAAATTGAGAACTCATTTGCTTCTCTGACTGCATCAACCTGAACCTGAAACTGACTATCAGTATCCTATCAAATGTTTAGTAAACAACTATTATTATGTTGGTGAGAACTATAGTGCTTTATTTCATTAGTCTGTAGAGACTAACACATTTGCTGATGTTCTGAGTGTTGGTCGAGTCCAATGGCAGTTTAAGATAGAAGGAAGGAAGTGTTGGTCGTGTGAGTCCTGGTTTCCTTTTTTTTTTTTTTTTTTCTGTTGCCTGATAGATCTGTAAAATAGAAGGAAGTATGGTTTCCTCCCACCCACTTGAGATCCTCTCCCCCCCCCCCCCCCGCCCTAGTAGATTGCTTGCGAATGTGCTCAAGTCTTTTGTCCATTGGCTGTTTGTCTCTAAAACTGAATGTTGCAGAATGGTTGGAGGCTGGGAAGCTGATTGTGCTGGTGATCATGAGCAAGGCCACCACCGAGGTGCTCCAGCGTTGGAATTTTAACATGGTCAAGGACTGTGTGAGTTGAAATGGACTGTGTTAGTGTTGTGGTGACAGGATAAATTAGTATCAGAAGGGAGGATTTACCCTGGTTTTATCAAATATCATTTTATCAATCAGATGGAGTCAATGATATATGGTTTTGAACTTGTGTTGCTCAATGCAGTTTCAAATGTGTGATCATGAACTTATCTTCTTTGAGCCTGCAGCGCTGAAAAAAATTGCTTTATAAATTTTGAACATTACAAAACATTGTGTGTGAGAACCAAAAATAATGACATATTAGCAGTTGTGTGTGAGATCCAAAAGTAATATGGTATATTTGTTTTATGAAATTTCTTGGTACAAAACAACATTTTTTTAGCAGGAGGTGTTCCAGAGCACAAAAGGGCCCTTGAGCTAAATCAACCTTTAGAAGTCAACATTTCTCCAGAATAGGAGTCAACAAAAGGGCCGTTGAGCTAGGCCAACTTTTAGGAGTCAACAAAAGGGCCGGTGAAGCATGTGCCTTTCAAGTTCTACTTAAATGATTTCTTGTTTCTTCATGGACTTGCAGGACTTAAATGGAACCCCTCTTTGAACTCTGTAGTTTCAAGGTGACCTTATAGTTGCTTTAGTGATTTCCGAGTACAGAGCTAAGCTTAAGTGATAGTTGCTGCTGCCATTGTGCTCCGGAGAGGAACACAGCCACAGCTGCAGTCAAAGCGAATTTTTTTAAATAGTATTTTTTTAATATTAAATGCAAATCTAGCATCGGAGTAAAAAAAAATTGCAAATCTAGTAGTCTCTCGGCCTGTGGGCAACCGATAGCAGTCTTATCAGCCACCGGCGGGCCGAGTAGCACATATCGGCAGCTCGGGGACCGATTAGTTGTCGACAAAGGCCGGGGCGCCAGCCGAGTGGGCCATGTCGGACCGACAGGCCTGTCGGCCCCTTGGTAGCCGATAGGCACATGTCGGCTTCGCCGCCGGCCGACAGGCCCCAAATATCTATCGGCCCCTTCTTCCTCACGCAGCGGCGTGGCTCTCTCTCTCTCTCAGTCGGCCAGGCGGGAGTCGCCGGCTGCCAATCCGCCGCCTCGCGGCCTCCTCCCGGCGGCCACCGGATCCGGTGGCGGCCGAGGTGCCGCCGCCGCCGCCCTCCAGGCCCCCCAGCCCCCCCTCGGCTGGCAGGGCCCCATCGCCGCAGGCTGCACAGGTATGCTTCTTCTCTTTTTTTTTATTTTTGTTAGTTTAGTTTTTTTACAACATTTTTTTGTTAGTTTAGTTAGTTGTAGTTACATTTTAGGGTTAGTCTTTTAGAGGTAGATTTTAGGTTTAGTCTTTTAGTTAGATTTGAGGGTTAGTTTTAATAGGATTTAATTAGATTTTAGGGTTACCATTAATTAGTAAGATTTAGTTAGATTTTAGGGTTAGATTAGGTGTAGAATATTTATTCATTAAAAAATAGTATTTAAAAAAATCCAGTTGAAGCTGTTATTTTAGCTCAAGCGAATGCTGAGTAAGTTTAAGAACCACACTCGGTCTTCTTTAATTTGTTGAACTTACGAGCACTTAGGGCACTGGTAACTCTCAAGGTTGTGAAGCTGGAGGTCCCATGATCGAGTCCAACAGGGCTCAATTTTTAGCCTTTTTTGTCCAGGGGCTTAATTTTTGGACTTCTTTTTCAGGCCGCATTTTACCCGTCTTCCCCGTCGCTCACCACCTCCGCCGCCCGGCCTCCTCCTCACCCAGCCCCACTTGCCGCACCCCCTTCCCCCTCCCCCTTCCCCCCGAAGGTCGCGTCCGCACGCCGGAGAAGATGGGAGTGGGATGGAATGACGGAGAGAAGGCCGCGGCCACACCCCTAGCCATACCCTGGCTGCTGCTGCCAGCACGGATTCCGCAGCCGCAAGCCGGAGGAAGTAGCGGGGAGGACAACGCCGCGTCTACACCCATAGCCATACCGATCCCGCAGCCGCACGCCGGAGGAAGGAGCGAGGACGACAAAGCTCACCATGGCAGCGTCCGTGCGCCCGCACCAGGCCATAGCGGCGGGTTTGCATCCAACAATGCCCCCCTATCCCTGCCCGCGATGGACCTCTCGACTACTATCCGCCGGTACTTTGCTCCTGCAACCTTAAATGCCTCAAGCTGATCTCATGGTCTGATGGCTATGAAGGCCTTAGGTTCTACAGATGTAGTAATGCGTGGGTGAGTTCTTTTTTAATCATTGTTTTTGGGTATTTGAACTCATGATACTTACATGATGGTGACATTTATCCTATTTTTGAACTAATTTTATAGAGTTGTCGGGATTGTAAGTATTCTGAATAGATCGATCCTCCGTTCAGTAAGTTTATGAGCACCTTGCTATTAGACCTTCACAATGCAGTTAAGACCTTGAAGACGGATATTGCTGAAAAAAATACAAGAAAGCCACCGAATGCAAAAGATGTATCAGGCGCGACAGTGGGTGAAACAGGAGCAGCTACTAGAGAAACAGAAACAGGTTGATGCAAAGGATGTGGCCTTGCAAGTGTTGGCTAGGAAGACTTTTCGAACACAGATGAGTAGCATTGTCTTTGTGTTTGCAGTAGGGGTCTTGTGTGGTGCGTGCTGGAAGACTAGGGACAGTTGAGACTGATCAGTTGCATTGTATAGTATGTAAAATGTAGTTCAGACAATGACAGTGGCTATATAATATGTAGTATGTAGTTCTTTTGCCACTAGTTCGGAGATTGATGTAATATGTAGTTCTTTTGCCACTAGTTCGGACAATGACAGTGTCCTTGAACTAGTTCTTTTGCGGTTCCAATGGCAATGGCAACGTCCTCTGTTATGTAATTTGCACTTCCAATGGCAATGGCAAATTGTTCAACTACTATCACATGGTCTGGACCCACTATGTATGAGATTTTTTATTAAAAACAATTATTTTAATTTCAGCAGCAAATAGCTGCTATCAGGTGTGTAAGGTTTGATGCTCCAGTGCTATCAGCAAATAGCTGCTATCAGCAACATGTGAGCAAATAGCTACTAGAGATAGGGCAGCTGCCTTAGCCATAAGGACTGAGCTTATACCTTTTTTTTGATAAAAGACATCTTGTTCAGAAATTGTACCAAGATTTGGTTATCCATCAGGAAGTAGACATCGTGTACCAGCAAGGATTGAACAATAGTAGCTGTATCATTACTTTTAGATCTCCTTCATTGCTACTTATCAGAACACCCAAGCCAGCATTTCTTTCTTGCTGATTTGGAGTGTCTGGATATGTAGCAGCATCTGTGTAGCATCGAGTACCTGTTAAAGCACATGGGTTTGAAATCAGGAATAAAGGTGGCTTTGGAGCCATTGTCCCTCTCAAAATAGATAGATCTGCAGTGGTACATGCTTGGGGCATGGTTGTGTTTCCTGCAATGCAATTATTTGCCTCAATTTGAGGGATTGATTGCATATTTGAAGCAGTTGTATTTGCCTCCTTCATATTGGGGTTCCGTGCCAAAAAAGATAGGTTTGCAGGATTCCTCAATGTTGAGAAATCTGCAGTATGTTGTACTCTAGGCATGGATGGGTTCCCTGCAAAGTAGTGATTCATCTCATTTTTGGAGAGTGCATTGTTTGTGAAGATGATGTTTGATTTGCAAAATGGAAGCCTAGAAAGCTGATTTGACTGTTCTATTATTAGCAGTCCAGAAAATCTTATAGGGGTAATATTTAGATTTTATGACTGCAGATAGGAAGTTGTTCTTATCTGTGGCAAGCTTCCAAGCTGTATTGATAATGAGGCTTGGGTTGATTCGGAAGCCGTCTCTGACACCTAGCCCCCTTCTGTTTTAGGTTTGCAAATATCCTGCCAAGATCTGAAATAGAAAGTGGGGGTTGAATTTTCCTCTTGTACCCTAGCCCACCAAAACTTTCTTAGGATAGAAATGATTTTGGCAATGAAATTTTTCGAGAAGAGGATGGTAGCCATGTAGTAGATAGGAATGGAGGATAGGACAGAATTGATGTATGTGAGTCTGCCAGCGTGATTAAGTTTGTTTGCTTTGATAGTGGTCAATTTAGACTTGAATTGACCACTATCAAAGCAAACAAAGAGTTTATACCATTTATTTTGGCCTGAATCATGACCTTCAGATTGTCCTCCTCGCTACATATCAGCACTCCCAAACCAGCATTTAAGGTTCCTGCAAAACAAGTATTTGCTTCTGCCTGTGGGCTTAGAAGCGATTCAGAAGAAGGTTATGAGGGCTGGAGAAGCAGAAAACTAAATAGCTCTGGCAAATGAGGACAGGACACCAAGGTGAATATAGCCACAAAGTTGATCCAGTAGCTGAAAATTTTTGTTACAAACAAATTCATACTAACTGCTTAGTATAAAATTGATCCCAGGGTAAAAATTAGACAAGTTGTGCACCAGTAGATTACATGCATCTTTTTTGAAGAGGTAAAACCTTGGTTTATAAGAAAACAAGGTACAGGGTACAACTAGGGATACCAGTTACAGTACAGACCAAATCATATGACCAACCTACAGCTGGTAAACTCGAACCGACGCCAACAGCAAACTAATCTTGATCTAACATTTATTTAAAGAAAAGTCTTTGTACAAACATGGTCAGTTCACTAGTACAAAAACTACACATCATCGCTATCTACCTCAACAGGTGCAGCTTCCTCTTCACTCCAGTACTCCATCACTATGTCATCCTCTTCTTCAGCAGACTCTTCAGCTTCGCTATTATTAGTATTTAATTGATTTTCCTTATTAAGAAGAGCAACCTCAGCATTATGAACAACAAGGACATCCTCATCATCTCGGTTTAAAGGGATGTTAGATAAAATGTCAGATACTTCTGGTCTCCTACCAATGTCCACAGCACATGTCTGCTCCTGATAGGGTGCAGCAGTGGATACGACACCATCTTTTTCAGCCACATTGTACAAGTGACGATGCTTAAACGTTTGGACAATCCGCCAATGCTGCCCATACCTATTATCTGGCAAATAGAACACCTGTGTCACTTGAGTTGCCAAAATAAAACAATCTGTCTTGTACCACAAGTTGCTAATATTGATACTCTTGTAGAACCCATCATCCTTTGCTAAGGAATGCTTACCATCCAATTTTTACCGGTCACATCTAAAAACAACAACTGTTCGTTGTGTACCATCATCCTTGGCATTGTATTGTAACTCAATAATCTCTTTAAGTGTACCGTAATAATCAATTATCTCCTTTTTGTATGCACCTTTACAGGCCAACCCATAGTTTTGTGTCTTCTTGTTCTTGTCACGCTCGGCGGTGTTGTACCGAACACCATTCACAACACAAGTGGAGTATGATCTTACTCTAATGCAAGGGCCACAAGCTAAGGCAAATAAATCTTCATCTACCCCTTCCATTGCATCTGGCCTCCACATCTGCAAAGGGAATGTGTCAGTGCCTAATTATAATTAACCAAAACATGACAGAAATAATAGGATACTATTTCAAGACTAACATGACTCCTGAACCAATTCACAAAAGCATGCTTAGTCCTTCTGTCAAGATCTGCAGCAGCCACCCCTGATGCTGTTAATTCATCTTACAACTTTCTGTAAGGCAAAAAAATCAGTAAGTGATTGATCTAAAAATAAAAAAACAAATGAATATAATGTACACGATAGAGATTTCAGAACATACTTCATGTATATCTCGGTCTGATCACAATTATTGAGAACATACCAAGCCAGCTGATCTATTTCCTCAGATAACAAAAGATCACATGCACCAATAAGGTTAACACCATGCCCAAAAACATCAACAGTATACAACGATTGATCTGAAAATTTGACATTTCTTGGAAGCCGATTAAACCTTGTCTCTACATCTTTCATATATCTAGAGCAGAATATGAGGGCTTCATCTGCCACATAAGCCTCTGCAATTGAGCCTTCTGGACGTGCCTTGTTCCTAACTGACTTCTTTAGAGTATACAAGCGGCGTTCAACTGGGTATATCCAACCAAATTGTATAGGTCCTCAAAGGATGGCCTCATCAGGTAAATGTACAGCAAGGTGAACCATTACATCAAAAAAAGCAGGGGGGAAGATTGTCTCAAGCTTGCACAACATGACAGGAATTTCTGTCTTCATTCATGCCAATAAATCTTTATCCAGTCTTTGGCTGCACAATTCCCTAAAAAATTTGCCGAACTCAGCAATTGTTTGATACATATCATCGTCCAACAACCCTCTTAGCCCAGCAGGTATAATCCTTTGCAACAGAATGTGACAGTCATGGATTTTCAGGCCTTGCCACTTGATTGCATCACTAGTTAAGCACCTTTGTATATTTGATGCATACCCATCTAGAAACTTGGCATCCTTCAAGAAATTAAGAAATTGAGTCTTCTTTTTCTTGGACAATGTATATCGAGCTTGAGGCATGTCATAGTCATCTCCATTATGCTGCAATTGCAACTCCTTCCTAATTTTCAGATCAACAAGATCTAACCTTGCATTGGTTGTGTCTTTTTGACTTCCCTTTGATGTCAAGCATGGTACCGAGTACACTTTCACACACATTTTTTTCAATGTGCATGACATCAAGATTGTGTTTGAGCTTTAGAGAGGACCAATATGGTAAGTCCCACAAACAAACCCTTCTACCCCAAATTGGCACACGATTCCTAGAACGCTTCCTTTTCTGTCCAATTATAACATCTTTAACCTTTTCCAGTTCTTCTAGTAGCTCGTCTCCGGTGAAAGTACCTGGCTTTTCACTAGTACCATGGAGAGACTTAAAATCACTAGCCTTGCGCAAACGACGACCTCTCGAAAGGAATCCCCTTATGGCATATGACAGAGGATTTTTGTCACAATGGAGACAAGCAAAGTAACCACTTGTGGTACGCCCTGATAGAGTACTCAGTGCTGGATAGTCATGAATACACCACAACACTGCAGCACGAAGCTTAAAATCTTTTCCAGTGATAGCATCAAGGGTATCCACACGAGACCATAGGTCAAGTAAATCTTCTAGAAGAGGCTGCAAGAAAACATCAAAAGCCTTCCCTGGTGAATGAGGACCGGGAATCAACAAAGACATCATGAAATTAGATTCTTGCATGCATAACCAAGGTGGTAAGTTGTATGGAATCACAAAAACAGGCCACATGCTGTAAGATGAACTCATGTTGCTAAAAGGATTAAAACCATCTATGGCAAGTCCAAGTCTCAAGTTCCATGCATCTTCAGCAAAATCAGGCCAACACTTGTCAAAATCTTCCCATGCCTTTCCATCAGCAGGATGGGTCATTTCCTTCTCATTGTGTTTCCTCTTCAACTTATGCCACTGTACTTCCTCACATGATTTCTTGGAAATAAACAACCTTTGTAGCCTAGAGATCAATGGAAAATGCCGCAACACCTTTGTAGGAACCTTCTTATTCTCAAGATCTTTCCATCTTGATGCTTCACAAACTGGACAATTATCCAGATTTTCATATGCCTTCCTAAATAGTACACAATTGTTCGGGCACACATGAATTGATATATAACCAAGTCCTAATTCACAAAGTATTTTCTTTTCTTCATCATATGATTTTGGAATAGTGTTGAACTCTGGGAAAGCTTCTGACAATATCTTCAAAATTACGTAAAAATGCTGAATTAGTGATCCAAATGATCCTATAGTATGATTTGACATGGAGCAGCTTGATCACAAATGATAGCCTTGAGAAATTGGTGCAGCCAGGGATACAGTCACGCTTAGCCTCTTCAATCGATGTTTGAAACGTGATGCGGCTTCATTGGATGGGTTTTCATGGTCATGTCCATCATCATTTACATGTTCCGAGCCGACAAGGTCCCTTAACATCCCATTCAATCCATCATGATGCACTAGTTCCTCCAAAGAATTGTCATTTCCATCCTCAAGTACTGGATCCTCCAAAACATGAATATCACTGCACTCTCCATGGTTTATCCACCTTGTATATGTACTGGACATACCATTGAGCAAGAGGTGCCTCTCCACATCATTTTGGTGTAGATGTTTATGGTTTAAACAACCAAAGACATGGGCACAGAATTTGTTCATCCTCATTAAACCTTTCTCTAACAAAGCTCATGAAAGATTTCACACCACCAATATACTGGTGTGTAAATAGCACACCATGCACCCAACGCCTATCCATCTACAACAGAAATTGTAGAAAATGCATGTCACCAAGTACAACCAAGACATCAACGTCAAAGAACATACTTGAATTGAATTGCATGACTTACAAAGTACAATATAACAGAAAGCGGATAAGATGATGAAACAATGATTATCCATTCATGCTATATATATCTTCTACAAGACGAAATCTATACCACACTACCTCGCATGTCTGAAACGCCTTACATGGCTACATGTGTTTGTTAAAATGCACACAAGGAGCATCTAGCACTGCGACTACAAAATAGCATTGATTGCAATAATATCCAAGGTTTCACCCTAGGCCCCAACTGCCCCAAAAATCATGGTCAATTTCTTCAATGAATCTCACTATCTAACCCTCCACAATGGGATATCAAGCCATAGAAATTTGTAAACTCAACTTCAAGTAGGAACATCAACGTGGTTAAATAGAATGAAGTATGAATGTAACAGCTCATTGTTTAGCTACTCAAGCTCTCAAAACAAATTGGGCTGAAAATAGTCATGTAATCTTCTCATGTTCAAATTGCCTCATGATAGCAGCTGCCCTATCTAGGAGGCATTGCAACTTGTAATCTGGGATCCTATGATCCCCATTGCAGCCTCATGATGCTAATAAAATTAATTGCCTTTTAACCAAAAAAAAAAAAGCTCTACTTCTACCTTATTGCTGCACTTACACTTATATGCATGGCAAGCTAGCTAATCGTGGTGCTACAGTCATGTGCTATTTGCAAGTCCAACCATAATGTTACCTATTATCTAAACTCATTTATTCAGTTATTCCATCACCAATCACCTGATCTCCAGTGTTAAATTGTTATAATCCAATAATTATAATATTTTTACTACAGTTCAAGCAGATTATAATAAGCTCACCATAATTCAACCATAGAAATTACGGTTATGAATTATTCCATTTAATTATAAAAAATATAGGTCTAAAATTACAGCAAAAAACTTTTTACTAAAATATACTATATTATATATTCACTGTGTAGATCTACTGATGTCGAGTCCAACAAAATTAGATTTTTATTTTATGATTTTTCTGTGATTTACGATGATTTTTCAAAAATTCAGCCAAAATAAATAAAAAAAAAAAAAGACAAAATCATGTTACTGTTAAAACCACTCTCTAAAACCGTCCCAAGGTGTTATTTGCATCAGTTTCGAAAGTTCAAGGTGTGCTGCATGGTTGTAGCTTTGCTATAAATGTGAGGTACATAAATGTGTTTTGTATTTTGTAGTGGACCCTGCAATTTATTATAAATCAATATTGAAACTGATCCATGCTCCAGTAGCAACCTAGGATCGCGAATACGTCAACACGACCACTGCGGTCTGCGGACAAAGTTAACTTTAGTCAACTCTCCGCTCAGAAACGCATTTTGGCATGACCATGTTAAGTCCAAACATACAAAAGTTTTGACTCTTTTTAAAGAAAATAAATACTTTTTTTCCCTAGAGTAACTAGAATATCAGTGGGCTATGATTATTGATTGAATCTTTCGATATTTTGCTTGTGTAGGTGAATTCTTCTATCAACATATCCTTTGATTAATTACCTTATTTTTCTTCGATTAATTATACTTTATTTATTTACCATTGCTACAGCTACACAGTACATGCCATTGCCATCACTCTGGCGATGGCTTCCTGCCGGCCGCCCTTCTTCTCCGACGACGCCGGCATGTCCCCAGTACCCACATGCATTGATACATACTAGTACACGCCCCATGGCCCAATGCCCAAACGAATGAATCTAAGCGCCATCATCGGGTTGAGACGCCGGGACCATGCTGCGGTCCAGGTGGCACTTCTCCGGCCTGAACCAAAGCATGCCACCCCGGACGTCGAAGACAAATCTCGTGTCCACCTGCTGCAAGGCGCCGATGATCATCGGTCGGCCGTCATCCCCAGCCGGCTCCATCACCAGGCACAAGTCATCTCGTCCGGCAGCCGTATCCCTAACGTTCATCAGCACCTCCTTCCCCTGGAGATGCAGGTCAGCGCCGCCGTCGAAGTGCAGCGTCACCGCGGGGGGACGTGCGCGGCCACCTTCGCCGTGCGTCGGACGCAGAGGCCCGCCGGCGCCGACCCGTTCCGCTGCACGCGCTCCGCGCCCCTGTGCTGCGGGTGCCGCAGCACGGCCGCCTGCACGTGGGCCAGCGCCCGCCGGGGCACCCACGTCAGCCGCGACCCGGCGTCCACCACGCAGCCGCCGGACCCGTCGGCGGCGGCGCGCCGCGCGAACGTGCCCGGCGTCACGGCCGCCACCCTGGCGCCGTTCACGCTCACGCCGACGAGGCGCACGTGGTACGTGGGCTCGCCGGCGTCCCGCGGCGGCAGGAGCGGCGTGCGGGCGTAGGCGTGCCGCGCGTCCAACGCCGGGACGTCACCGCCGAATCGGAGGAACCCGCGCGCGCCTGCCTGGTCCGGGGCGAAGAGGCAGTAGGAGAACCGCGACGTGTCGGCGGCGCGGCTGGCCGCGAGCTGCACCAGCAGGGAGCCGGCCACCGGTCCGCCCAGGCCCACGGCGCCGGCGAGCGCGCCGTAGCTCTGGAAGTCGGAGGTCGTGGCGGCCGCGCAGCCGAAGGCGAAGTCGCGGATGACGCTGCCGGATGACGAGCCCGCCGCCGCGCCCAGGGTGATGGTCTCCTTGCCGAGGGTGCCCTGCGCCGCCGCGAGCTTGAAGCCGCACCTGCCGTCGCCGGTGGCGTGCGCGCCGGGGACAGGGGCGCGCAGAGCCGGTCGTTGCCGGCGACGGGCTGGTAGGAGCGCGACAGCGCCGGGTCGTAGAGGGCCCCGTCGGCCGTCCTGCGGGAGCTCCAGCTGGCACGGCTTGCAGCGGATCCACGTGAGAGCGCCCATGCCGAGCCCCACCCTGAGGCCCCGTGCCGAAGCGCACTACCATGCTGTACGCGACGCGTTCCACCGGCAGCACCACCGGCCGCAGCTTGCCGTGGAGGCCCTCGGTGTCGTGGTCGTGGTCGTGGCTGCTGGCCTCCAGCCGGAGACTGAAGCCGCCGTGGCGCGTGCGGTTGTCTGCGGCGGCGGCTGCCGTGGTAGTCATCAGGCGATGGGAAGAGGGAGACATCAGAATGGCGGTGACGACGAGGATGGGAAGCAGCTGCAGGATGCTGGTGGTGGCCAGGCGCCGAGCTTGTGGATGTGCTGATTGTCTGATAGTGATGGATGGATGGATCGTCCACTGGCACGAGCCAGATCACATTCTATAGAGTTGACGTGAGGGCACTGGATATGAGAATCCTTGCCGTGGATGCAAGAGGAGTAATTGCTAGGTGGCCTGGAGATTTTGCAGATTCATCAAAGGATGTCCAGAATGTGCTGCAACAGCCAACACCCGATTCATCATTCAAAGTCAGTCGGTTGACAAAATTGCCAAAATTTAATGCTGTGAAAAAATTGGCATATACTCTCTTCCAAATTTTGCTAAAGAAGCCAAACCGTCTTATAATTTGAAATGGAGGGAGTACTTCATTTAGCACCACCTTAGCAAATTTTGCCATGAAGCAGAACTTTGGTGTGGTCTCCTTCAGCAAGATTTGCCTCAGTTACCTACAGTCCAATATATAGACTTCACCCCTTGTCTGACAATTCATACATGATGATCCTCTGCGGAATCCTCTGCAGTATTTAGAGGAAAACATTATGTTCTAACTACATTAGTCAAAAGGTGCAGTATCATTGTTAGGTGAAACCAGAGACACTGCATGTCTCGTACAGACGGTCAGTGCGTCTGTATATCCCGTTTGTAAGGTGCTTATTTTGCAAAAAAGACCCCGTGAACGAGCAGACGACCCCTCTCCATCGTTTCGCGAGAGGACGAGCGTGGCTCGTGGTCCAAGGACCTCTCGTGTGTGTAGAAACGCGCTGTACGGCAAATCGACGAGTGGGAGGATCCACTGCGGCGCGCGCGCGAGAAGAAGAGCAGGTCGCGCGGGAGATGGATTTTGCAGCGCCAGCGTTGGCTGGACCATCGGGGCTGAACGGAGCTGTGGCATCATCTTCACCCATAGGCCGCGGATCTGGCTCGCCGGCCGGACTCGTCCTCGATGGCCGCGGATCCGGCTCCGTGGCCAGTCTCTTCCCCGTTGGCCGCGGATCTTGCTCGGTGGCGTCGCTTTTCCCCACTGGCGTCGGCAACAGCGCGGCGTCAGGCTTCACCGGCCACGGCGGTGCCAGCACCTCTTCATCCCGTGCCTTGCATCTTCGTCACCTGTTTGGTGGGATTTTGCGCTTAGATATCATACATGTGCTTTCAGTTTGCAATTTTAGTTCACAATACAAGTGCTAGTACGATGTTGGATAGATAGATGTATCAAACAAGTGCTTTCAGTTTGCATCTTAATCAGAGCGAAATTTCTGTTTGAACTAGATGAAATTAACAATGGTGCCTGATGGATATAGTATATGAACACCTGAGCCACATCAAGATGAAGTTATATAATTTGGAATGTGTTCTTCCAGTTTCTGCTTGCTGCTACCTGAAATTGTTAAATTTCAGAAATTGTTAGAGTTCTGAAATTCCAGTTTCTAAAATGTTTTCCTGCTGTGTGCATGCTGCTACCCTGAAGACTGCTTTCGAGGAGATTGAAAACTACTGTCCAGGAGACTGAAATTATCTTATTGTCGTGAAGATTGAAAACTACATGTTGTTCTGTGGATTAAAGTTTTGGACAAGGGCTCAGATCAAGTCTTTTGTTATCTATTAGCTGCTATCTAGTTCATGTATGAAACATTGGTGTCATTTTCAATTATCTAGGTTGCTAAAAAACTTCTGAACTTTTTCCTGCTAGTGAATTGGTTCATACCTGCTAGTGAAAAACTTATGAACTTGCAGAATGGTTGGATGCTAGCAGTAGCAAGGAACTGGAACTCTTATCTCATGAAAAGGAACTGCATTTTCTTGTCAATTTGAACTGCTATCTCACGAAGTGGACTGCAAATGTGCTATGTATAGTGTTTAGTAACTAAATTTATGGGTTCAAGTTCAGGAAAATTATTCTTATTATTCCTGACTTTTGTATGAATGTTCAGGTTCATTTGATATAATTTACTAGGCAGTGTGACTTGCATTTCACTTTCAGTGATCATCCAAGGTTTCGGTTCCCTATATATATATAATCAACTAGCCACAAAATGGCATATATGGATCACATTTATACTTGATCATAGCTATAAATAAAGAAGCATTAAAAAGCTTACAGACAATCAAATAGACAGCCCACTGTACGATCTATCTATTTAGCTGTCTGTAGGTCAGCTTTCAAAAACATATAGACAGCCCCCTGTCTGTGGGCTGTACATGCCCTCAGAAGCCAAAGATTGCCCGAGATATTATAGTGCACCACGTGTAAACCGAATAATGAGCTTCCGGAAAAAGTGTAACTGTAAAGCCCAATACATGGCACAAACCGAGTGCGTCACAGAGATTTAATTCAGGCTAACACTGTAGCTTTCCAGGAAGAAGATACCAACACTGCATTTAAGTTCAGACACAACAATGCACAGAAATTGCGCTTCTCGAGCACTACAGAACTAGACAGATCCTACAAATGGACAGCTACTAACAATCTGCATAGACACATTAAAAGAAAGTACACATCAGTTTACTACCTATAAAAGTTCGTCAAATAAGCACCACTGAAATGGATTGTTTAGATTGCGCAAAAAGGTGAAAAAATTTCAACTGTAGCATGTTTCGTTTGTATGTGGCAAATATTGTCCAATCGTGGACCGACTAGGCTCAAAAGATTCGTCTCGTGATTTACAACTAAACTGTATAATTAGTTATTTTTTTATTTACATTTATTGCTCCATGCATGTGGATAGAAACTTGATGTGATGGAGAAAGAGTGAAAAGATCTGGAATCTAAACAAAAAAACAACAGCATACACTTGAATGCAGTTCTTGGAAGCAAAAGAGCATAGCACCCATCGGAAAAGCATGGCCGCACACGCGGGTGTACTAATAACTGTATCTGTATGGGTTGGATCTATAACCAAATGAGAAGCATTCATTAATTGCCTTCACAACCGAATGGCGATATAAGCAAGTGATCGCAAGTCCAACCGACCAGAGAGCAGTCCTAGTGTCCCACCCTCCTTATGCATCCCCTATACTGCTGTTACACACAGTTGCCGGCCGTTGGAGACACTAGTAAGACGACTTGCAAGCATGAGTCCCGCCAAGGTAACAGACAGACCTCTTCACTTGTGTTTCGATGGAATCATGGAAGCAAACAGTCGTCTTGCCAGTGGCCATATCAACAAATGTCATGCTGCACCCAGGAACAGAAACAACGCTGAATGGTTATGGCTGGGAAAATGCCTCATCTTAATATATCCAGAAAAATAACATGTCAACCAGACCTAAACAGCAAAACAGATAAGATAATAACTGATCAAACAGAAAAGCAGGCAAGAACATAAAACTTTAGAGTACGTGCATTGGTTTCAAAACAGAGTTTTAGGCCTTCAAGACCAACATCCATTGATAGCTTAGCTACTCCGAATACCAACCAGCTCCATAATATCAACGATAAGTCACTCATAAGATTACCAGAAAGATAAACAACCTCGCACTAACATATTACCAGAAAGATAAACAACCTCGCACTAACATCTCAACATCCATAAAAGAAGGAGAACATCCCATCATCTAGCAAACAGAAAGCTTGAATGCCAAACTTGAGCAGCTCAGCAGTAGAGCATAAAGTCCTTCATGTTGTGCATGATCTCCAGAAGTTGACGCACCCACAGGCCCCTCCCCTACTGTCTGCCCGCTGCTGCCAGGGGTTGAGCCACCGTCTGAGCTTTCTCCTTCTACATAGTAGCGTGCACGAAATGCGGCAAGGTGGGTGTAGTAGGCTGGTGGGACTGGAAAGCAAAGAACACAACCGGTAAAGATGGTGTGAGAGGGTTAGAGCTGACAACAATATCCTTGATTATTTATTTCAATTTAAGTTTAGACAGCACACTGCATAGATGTAGAGAATACCATTCGTGTTCACTCATTGAATCAACTGACATAGCACGGGTTGAGAGTAGATCGACAATTTTAAAAAGAAATGCTGCCAACATGTTCACATATTCAACTACTCCCATTTTGCAGTTAAAAACCATATCAAAGAGCTTGAAATTCTCATGTTTCAAGCTCGCAAGGAAAGAGCCCATATCAATGAAAGCTTCAGCTGAGTAGATTATGATAGGACACAGAAGAGGAGATACAATAAGAACTTACTCACTGATACAGCATGGGTGCAACAAGCATAGCTGCGTTTCATTAGGTAAATCAGTCAGAGAGAGAGAGAGAGAGAGAGAGAGAGAGAGAGAGAGAGAGAGGGAGGGAGGGAGGGAGGGAGGGGGGAAGGGAGGGAGGGAGAGGAGAGAGGGAGAGAGAGGGAGAGGAGGGAGGGAGGGAGAGAGAGAGAGAGAGAGAGAGAGAGAGAGAGAGAGAGAGAGAGAGAGAGAGAGAGAGAGCGCACTCATGAGTGAAGAGGAGTTTGAGCAAAGATTGTTGGTCAGTGACTGCAGTGCATCAGCAGTAGAATGATTCTCATCTTAAGAGGACATGGTGGATGGGCCGATTTGTTCCCTGACAAGCAATATTTTTTACACTAAATATCTAATAAGTGCCGTTTTGGAAAAGAATGTGTACTGAGGTAGTAACATACCTGAATACCAGCATGGCTTCTTAAGTTCTTAAGTAGAAATCAAACTCAGTAAGGATGGCCAATCTTTTGGTCAACCACAGTTCCTGCAGCACAAGTGAGAAGGTTTTAAATTGCCAGCTAAGGCATTTAGCTTTCTTCATTCCAAAACAGGCTATAGCCGGCTATATTGGGCTATAGCTGCAGCTAAGAGCTAACTTGTATATGAATAAACTTAGCTAAATCCTCCTCAAGCAACTAGAGCCGGAGGTAGCGGAAACTATAGCCGGAGATTTAAAACCAGAGACAGCCCAGATCAGCAAATGTTTACAGAAGCAGCAGCTATATGAACTCAATAACAGTGTGACACCAAAACAATAACCAGGAAGAATGTTTCCATTTTTATCAGTCGTATCATGCCTTCCATGAACCTCAGGGAAAAGCCTTGTGTAATGTCTTTTCTGAACAACCATAAACGTGATTGGGGGTAAATATCCCTCCTCCAGCTATTCTCAACCCAGTTCAGCTAATGCTTATTTTGTTCTTTGTAACTCTTCATTACCGTTCTAATTGGTAATTTCATTCACAAAGTTATATCTTAGCAGTCATTGATTTCCATTCTTGCTGTCAGAGCAGCTGTATTATTTGGCATTCTGGAATGCATTACCTAGATCTATAATGTGACAGAACATTATATAAATATTTTCAACTGATGTATGCTTCTTGTTTTTGCATGGCAAAATAGATTATCTTTTCACCAATAAAATATTTGGCTTAACGATAGGTGAGCTCTCAAAAGGACGATCGGTGAGCTCTCAAAAGGTCATAATGTATGAGGGACAAAAACTGAAAGTTCGCCTGTAAACTCATAAAGTTTTAATTGCTTTATTAAGACTGGTCCAACAGCTACAAGCTCGCCAGAGTGCTGTCTTAACTAATATCTTATTTTTATCTTTTCGCATCTGTGCTTTGGCGAAACAAGGTTCGCTGCGTCTTGACAAACAGCCACGAATGCCATGGCCAGCGAAGTATTTAAATTTTTCTTTCAAAATCGGCTTCCAAAGAATCAAAGCACTTGAGGAAAACTCTGAATACTCGACTTGGCTTTCTAAAAATTTGGCGAAGTGGTACGCGTAATGTGAGACTCAAAACCCAAGCGACATCTCTGCTGGGAGCATTTCTAAAACAGCGAAAAGTATTGCACATGAGTACCCTTTAGCTTTGACAAATTGTTGGCTTTGGACCTACCGCAGACTGAAGATTCACAGATGGCGAAGCGTGGCTCCAGTACGAAACGGATCCAGCAAGGCCTCTTCATGTCGGATGCCTGAGCTGCTAAGCAAAGAGGTGACCCAGAACCATCTTCTCGCATCATGAATTGGTGACGACGGTTTGGCCTTCTGAAGCACCTACAGTCAGAGCGACGAAAAATAATAATAAAAAATTCTTTGTGCCGTAGCAAAGTCGCGAGATGTGCTGCTGTCGTTGCGCCAAAATGATGCTAGCTTTTGAATGAGAACTGTGTTGCTGCTGTCGTGCCGAAATGAATGAAGATCCACAACCACAAGTAACCAGACGGCTTCGCCTTCACGGTGAACGGAGAATAAACAAATGCGGACTATGTAACTGAATCAACGTGAAGATATTCAGCGGACGAAGAGTGTGCAAAATAAAACAGACTTCACCGAACAGGTTGATGCCTGAAGGGTGCACGGGAGGCCATGTGCGGGAATAGGAGAACCGAATAAGCAGTAACTGTAGCATAATAGTTTTAACAAGCTAAAAACCGAAACACTAATTTATTATAATACAATATTTTTGGTTGATGAAAATTTGTCAAAGGACACCAAGTGACCTGAGGGTCATAACGAGCACCGCTGGAGTGTTCATGAAAGGTGCTCGTCAGCCTAAGAGCATAGTCCTCGCCCAAGGAGTGTTCGCACCAAGGAGCTATGCTTGGGGCCACGAGCAGGCTCTTGGGCCCTCGCAAGGCAATCTACCACCATGCCGCAGCCTTTCAGAAGCGGAGGCCCAAGAAAGGAAGCCCAGCAAGGTGGCATTTCGCCGAGTTGAAAAGTGTTTCACAGGAGCACGACACCCTGCGGGACAGGGCCCACGAGGCGGCCCATGAGGCGCTGGGACACCAGACCACTATGAGGAGGTTTTCCCAGAGGCGAAAGATCTCGGACATGGAACTACTTTCATTTGTCACCGTTGTGTTGTCGTGCAGACTGCTCGTCCAGGCCAGTTGGCCAAGCCACGCAAAACATTGCTTCGCCATCTCTAAATAGCAAGCAACCTTTCACCATGTTTTATCACGTATTTGACTTCCTCCATTCGCCGCTTGAGATTTGCTATGGGTGGGCCGATTTCGCATTCTGAAGTTCTAAGAAACAATACAGCGAACGTAAGATGAACACTCGAAGAGTAAGATAGAGTAGCTTGATTTTCTTGCAGATAGGCATGGTGGGCCATGTCCTTTGTTCGAAGTGCATCCTAATCAGGATACTAGCAAGCCAAAATAAATGGTCCCAAATTTTGAGCCAACACCAAATTAAGGTGCATCGCCCACTACTTCTATTCAGGAAAACACTGTTTTGTATAAGGAAGAAATGCGAGTAGTACAATTGAGTGTGAATTACTAGTCACTGAGCAATTCAAATTAGTGTTAGAATTTGGGTTAACATGCAAAAAGTTTAAGATTTCACATCTTTTCATATTTTTTTGGAAACATGAACATTATAAGAACTCTAGAGACCTAAACAAGTCATGTACAACAAAAACATAATATGCATCTATGTTTCGCAAACTTTGTCCTAATTCAATTTGCAACCAGCAGCAATGGCATCATCAAATGTTCTCGGCAACAACCTGGAAAGGGGCTTCACGTTGGCGACACTAATCTAAAAGCCTGCAGTGAGGGGCTCATTTTACCTCTATTCTCCCCCTCGCCTCACAAGGTTTGGGGGATTGGCGCCGAAATAAAAAAATCCACTAAAGGGCTTATTTCACCTCTATTCATCGCTTGCCTCAAAAAGTTTTGGGGGATTGCTGCCGAAATAATAAAAAAAACCTTTGAGGGGGCTCATTTCACCTCTATTCATCTTTCGCGTCAAAAAGTTTGGGGAATTGGTGCTAAAATAATAAAAAAATCTCTAAGGGGCTCATTTCGCCTCTATTCACCTCTCGCCTCAAAAAGTTGTGGATTGGCATCAAAATAATAGAAAATCACCGAGGGCCTCATTTTTCATGTCGCCTCAAAAAGTTTGGGGGATTTACGCCAAAATAATATAAAACTACTGAGAGGCTCATTTCGCTTGTATTGGCTCCTCGCCTCAAAAAGTTTGGGGAATTGGCGCCAAAATAATATAAATCTGTTGAGGAGCTCATTTCGCCTCCCTCGCCTTAAAAGGTATGGTGTTGGCTCTGAAATAATGTAAAGCCGTCAAGCATTGGTGTCGAAATAATATAAAAGCAACGAGGGGCTTGTTTCGCCTCTATTTGCCCCGCACCAAAAAGATAGCCTATCACTTAAAAAATAATAATATATATGAAACCCCAAAATTCATCAATGCGAACATCGACTCAGTGTCATCAACATTTCAAGAAGTCTCCATCGGCACTTTCAACATTCTTGCTGACACTTGGGGGCCAAGGAACCATCAATATGCATCGTCGACTTTGGCCTTAGCAATATTTTGGAGTGAAGCGATCGCCATCTTTACAAGAATCCCATGAGCACGGGCCTAGAGGGATTGGCGCAGAGTGTGGAAAGCAAATTGCTCGAAGGCTAACGCTTTGCCTGGCACTCATAAATGAAGATTTGAAGACATTTCATCATCATCCTCTACTACCACTTCATCCATGTCATTACTTCGCCTGATTCAACTAATTTGTGCGAAGAACAAGTCATCAAAAAATCAGTCCACATTGACACGAGCAAAAGGCACCACCAAAGACAACAACAAAAAAGTAGTCCCTAGAATGTCAATGTATAGATGTAATTGAGCTGTAATTGGTCTACACTTAGTTTGTATTAAGCTATTAGGTCTTACATAATTTAGGGAATTGAAATTAATATTAGGGCCCATTTGTAATCCTGAGTGATAATTTTATAAATACAAGCCCCACCAAGGGCAAAAATAATAAATGTCCCCTCCCACCTACCCTATAAAAGGAGGAGAGGGGGAGGTGGAGAGAGGGGGAGGATGGGGGCTGAACACTTGGCTCCCCGCACATCCTCTTACTTGTGCTTTGACTATTCGTCTCATGGTTTTTGTTGGCTAAACCAACCGTACTCATTATTGAAAATTCAAAATAAACCTCAATTTGTTCTCTAGTTAGCTACGTGTTTAGTTGCTGCATTATACTTGACTCCCTACTGCAAAAAAATGAAACTAAGTACTCCGTGTTCAGCCACTAATCTACTGCTCATGAAAAATTTTCAGTTTTGACATTTTCTTAGGCAGATTTTTTTTGTGTCTATTGTTAGTAGTAGTAGCAGTATGTTATATTCCTATGTAATAATTAAGTAATAAGAATCAACAACTGCTACAATTCTTTCTTGTGATCAGTTCTCTGAACTAAGTCTGATTAACAACTTGGCAACTAAAGAATATAGATATTGATTAATGTGCGCCGGCAGCTCGTACTCTTTTGCTATTTGTTCTCACTGCAATTTCTTGCTACATTGTGACTACAACCAAATATTTCAAGCTAGATCTGGTTCACTAAATCTGATGCCATGTTGAGTTTGTATTTTTTCTTGTATTGATGAGCCAATAAGTTGAATTTTTGTCTAGTTTATGTCTAGTAGTATATTAAGGTTGTAATTGTTCTGTTTTTCTATGGGAGGTCACACATATTTGTTGGTAAGTTGAGTTTCAGTTGCAGTTTTTAGACGAGTCAATTCAGTCACAACAGGAAGCTATTGCAGTTTGGGCCTGAACCAGTTTAGTTACACATATCGAAGGTTTGGTTTAACCTCACACTTTCCTATTTAAAAACTACGTATACCAGACTCTCCTTTACTATTTTATTTGTATCCGATGGATAGGTGTTTAACCAACTAGACATAACAACTATATTGGAAGGGACAAAAGTATAGATGTCTGCTGTATGAATTAGTGTTGTTCGAAATGTCTTCATTAATGTGTAAATAGGCAAACATCTTTGTATATATAAACATATTTGACCAAATGGTGTGGAAATTTGTAATTCATCCATTTTTCTAGTTATATGGGCGTATTCCACATATAATCATCAGGCCGGAAATAATCTCTAAAAACTATAATTAGGAATGCAAAAAAGAAGTGTTAGCATCTTGATATTGGGCATATAGTAAATACCTTTGATTTTTGCATGTTCATAAATGGACCTGGAAAGGGCTGTGATTGGCATTCATGATGATGTGCCAATTTATCCATAAATTCTACTCAGTCTCATCAATTGTAAATTTTTCTAACACTCTAATAAGTAAGAGGATAGATTCAGATAGTCTTGTTTCATGAACAAAAGATTAAGATGTCACAAGACTGAGCTATTAAGGGCCTGTTTGGTTTCTTGCTTTAGTTAGAACCTCACTAGAATTGGAACCTGGCTAAGATTAGACTGTCCCCAGCAAGCCAACACGGGTTTGTTTGGTTTGACAACTATCCTTTGCCTGGTTCCAATAAGAGTTTGTTTGGTTAGTTGTTTTGCTTGTATAAAATGACCACATCTTTAGTTTAGTAAGGTTACCCTACTTAGGAGCATTCTATAGAACAGGTGGTGAACAATCTAAGGTCTGAAAACACCATTATCATGCATTGCCACTGCACCAATGCTTTAAATCCACTTCAACCAATCATACAATAACAAATCAAGGAAACAATTTTCTTTGGCTTCTGGTTTTCGTCAGAATAGAGAAGATCAGCTAGCGAGAAACAATGGCGTCCGCACCTGCATTTTGCATTGCCCCTGTGGCCGCCGGTTTCCCTCGGCCCCATCCAAGCGTGCCCTAGGCCGGCACATCCACCTGCAACACCAACTTCTTCCACCTGCTCACTTGCCTTGCCCATAGCCACCATCCTCTACACTTCTGCCTGCCCCATGGACGGTGGGAGCTCGCGTGGCGCCCACGTTGTGGCCTGACACAAGCACCTTGGTAGTAAGCACCTTGATTGGCATGCTATCCTCTGTAGCATTGCTTGTCTATGGCACCTTGGTTGAACACCCCTACGAGCATGGCAAGCACCTTGATTGGCATGCTAGGCGTCGGCCTCGAGCACATTGAGTTGGCATGCTGGATGTTAGCCTTTGGGAGTGATCCACCTCCACCGCCAGGAACGTAACAATCCAAGCCTCAGTCGGCCTCCTCCTGCCCCTGATCTCACAGGTCAGAACCTCACCCATGGATCCGCGTGGACCTAATCCACTCAACCCCGTGGGGGTTGCGCTCTGGTAAAGGCACGTTTGGTTGCAAGGGATTAATTCCCCAAGCGGATCCAATCCAAGGACAAATTAAGCCATGGCACATGTGTAGTGAGACCGGCCTCCTCTGATACGCAGAGATCTGATCCTAGTGCCGATGTCGTCGTGAGTTAGAGCCAAGGCCATTGCACTCTCCTCTTCGCGGGATTTTGTTCCATGTGTCTACAAGCCAGGAGGCTTAATTCTAGGTGGATGGGTGACTGGGCATCGCATGCATGATTTTATAAACTGATTACCAGCATGTTCATGCAAGCGCCTGATCTCGCATGCAACTGGACATGCAATTTAGGGAGGAACAAGATTGAATCCAGGTCACAATCGAACATGCCCTAAACGACACAGGCGGCTCGAGTGGCGTGGTTAGCGGCACGACGTCGTTGGAGATCTGTTGCTCATGTGGTGCCATTGTCGAAGCACCAATGGAGTAGGGGGAGGTGGACCAGCAAAGCAGTGGTGAGCTCGCCGGAGCTCACATGCACATATGGAGCATCTTGTCAGAGAATGAGAGGAGGAACACCATTGGGGAGGAGGAGCAAGGAACACCAGCGGTGAGGGGAGTCGACATAGGTGCTAAGCCAAGCCAGGCCTTCCAAAAACTGGTCTCCATTTCATTTTGTCGTGCCTAGCCAAGAGTGTACGATTGGCCGGTCGAAGCTCAGCCCTCGGTGTTAGCGAACGTTTTAATCCATGATGTACACGTTCTATGGTTCTCCTTGTTTGTAGCTAGCTAGGCAGTTAGCCTACCGTGATGTACATGTATATAGGCACAAGCCTCTAAGCAATACAACTTGAGTTGTCTCGCTTCTTTCTCTCTACCGCTTACATGGTATCAGCCGATCTACGATCCTAAACTTCCGCTGCTCCTCCCTCGGCGCCGCCATGAACTCCTCCTCCTTTTCCTCTTTGCCTTTCGACGACAACTTCGTGCCGAGTCCGGGCTTCCCCACACCCTCTGCGTCCAGACTGAGCCCGCCGCCCCATCGATTCTTCACGGCATCAACATCCTCAACTGTGTCCCGATCGTCTTCGACTTCAACGAGTCAAACTACGTTGCCTGGGCGCGCTCCTTCTCCGCCCTCTTCGGCCAATATGTTCTCTGCGATCACGTCGACGGCTCCCCGGCGAAGGGCAACAACGACTGGGTGCAGAATGACTGCGCCATCGTCTCCTGGTTCTACAACCGCATCTCGCGGAAGCTGCTCTCCATGGTGTTGGAGGATGCCGACACCGCGTACTTACTCTGGCGCTCTGTCCGCAACCTCTTCCGCGACAACAAGGACACACGCGCCATCGACCTCGGTGCCGAGTTCCGCACCTTCTACCAAGGTGACCTCGCCGTCCTCGACTACTGCTCCAAGATGAAGGTCATGGCAGATCGACTTGCCGGCCTCGGCGCACCGGTGAGTGACAAGGACCTGATCCACAACATCTTCTGCGGCCTCAACCCCTGTCTGCATCACGCGATCCCCCACATCACTCTTCGTCGTCGCCTGCCCTCGTTCCTCGAGACTCAATCCATGCTGTAGCTTGAAGAACAGCGGATCGCCGAGTCTGAAAAGATGCAAGCCGCAACAGCAATGGTCACCTAGTCTGCCGCCGTTGGGACAGCTGCTACACCTTCGCTTGCCCATCTCCAGGCCGCGGCCGTACTCGTCGCACACACCGCTCCGAGTGCGCCCACCTCTCAGGGTGGCCACGGGCGCCCTACGGCACCTGCCACCGTTCCATCCGCCAACAACGGTGGGCACTCCTCCACACCTCCCTCCGGCGCCAAGAAAAAGAAGAAGAAGCGAGCACCTTCTTCCCAAGCTCCACCACCAGGCTTCTGGCCCTCCGTGAACCCCTGGACCGGCATGGTCCAGGCCTGGCCGTTCTAGGCTCCACGCGCGCCCATGACTGGTGTTCTCGGCGCCTGTCCTTCTGCACCATCGCCTCAAGCACATGTCGCCGGCGCATCCTCTTCGGTGGATCCCTAGCTGCTCCTTCCGTCGTCTCCTTCAGTCATTTGCTTTTTCTTGTAATAAAGCTTTGCCTCATACTTGCCATGCTTGCCGAGTTGGAAAACATGTCCGTCTCCCATTTTCGTCATCTACACAAAGAACTACTGTACCATTTGAATTGATTCATAGTGATGTTTGGACATCCCCGATTATGGGCTTTACTGGTTTTCAGTACTATCTCATCCTCCTAGATGATTTCACTCACTTCGTTTGGACGTTCCCTCTACGACACAAATCAGAGGTTGCCCAGTATATCATTGCCTTTCATGCACTAGTTCATACACAATTTGGGAGCAGCATCCGTGCCATTCAAACTGACAATGGACGCGAGTTTGACAACTCCACGCTTCGCCGCTTCTACACTGAGAATGGCATCCTCCTTTGGCTCTCATGCCCTTACACTTCCCAACAGAACGGCAAAGCGGGAGTTCTGCGCGCCTTGAACGATGGCGTTCGTGCACTCCTGCTGCACGCCGCACTTCCTCCACAATTCTGGGTTGAGGCCTTGCACACATCCACATATCTCCACAACCGAAAGCCTTGCAAGCCTCGTTCCCTATCCACCCCCTATTCTCTACTATATCGTGCTGATCCTGACTACACACATCTCCGTGTATTTGAATGCCTGTGCTACCCAAACACAGCTGCCACCAGCCCTAACAAACTTGCCCCATGATCTGTGGCATGTATTTTTATTGGCTACTCGCAGGACTATCGAGGATACTGGTGTTACAACCTGTCAACACGGAAAGTCATCACCTCGCGTCATGTCTACTTCGACGAAGGTGTCTTCCCGTACCGCGCGGGGACAGTTGCTGCCTCTCCCGCCAGCTGCGCCTATGACCCGTGACGACCGGATCTCAGCGCCGCGAACGCGGAGCCGACGCCTCCGCCACCGGCTTCGGGACGACAGGCACCATGCACGATCCCCACTTCGCCACGGTCACCATTGCCAGCCTCGAGTTGCACCTCAACGCCGCGATCACTATCTACGGCGTCGAGGTCACCGACGACAACCGCTGCGGCACCGGCGCCTTCACCAACGCGCACGACGACACCTGTGCCACCATCTACATCGCCAGCCCATACCACCGAGCCATCTGCCACAGGCTCGAACACCTCCTTGCAAGCTATGGTGCCCAACGCCTCGCCATCGCGCACGGCATCCACCATTGATGGCCACCTTGCTCCACATCCCATGGTGACCAGGGCTCGCGTGGGCACCTTCAAGCCAAACCCGCGCTATGCTGCCATGGCCACAATGTCGACACCATCTCTGATCCCGCGCACAGTACATCAGGCGCTCAAAGACCCCAACTGGACCAAAGCCATGCAATCAGAATTCGACGCCCTTATCGCCAACAACACCTAGGAGCTCATCCCTCGTCCACCCGGAGCGCACGTCGTCAGCGGTTGTTGACACGAAATACGACGAACCGTGCCTAACATACAGCAAGCCGAAAAGCGTGGCTTCAATCGGACAGCCGCACGGTTTGGAGATCCGGAAGCGTGCCAGTCAATTTGACCTAAAAACTGACAAGGACAAAAGATTGTTAAATATAAAATCGGAACGTGCCGGATGAGACCAGACAGTTCCGTATATACGGCCCTGAAGCCACTTACGACGACATACAGCTATAGAAGCTGTCTGCCAATCATGCATATAATTCATTCGGCTAATATGAAGACAAAACACGTAAATGCATTGATTGCCGAACACGCATACATGAGAAGACATGTTTGAACAAGTGAAAGTTATCTACGAATTGAAGCATAACCAAGTTCGGCAATACAGCCGACTCGGGGTCCATGAAGAAGGAACATACAGGTTATTATGAGTAAACTAATCAAGAACTTGTATCTGCCGCACGATACCCAATCCTATCAAAGTCTAAACGTTTCTAACATGCAAGAACCCACAACATGTAACAATCCAGATTGATCTAATTCGGCTACGTAAGCATATGATCTATTTATCATGACGACATGAGAGTAAAGACATTAGAGAGCAAATAGATCTATAAAAAAAGTAAAGAGCCGAAACTAATCAATCTAGATTGGGCAAAAGAGTGTTACAAATAAATAAAAAGTTAAAGACATGCAACACGTGATAACTTAATGAATCTACTAAACCTTGCCAAGCCTAATAGAGCCGATAACTATCTTGCTTCACTAAGCTATCAAGCGGGCGCCGCCGCACGGCCATCTAGTCGAGATAAACAAAGCATAAGCAAAGACTTCTTGATCATCAAGCGCGCGCTGCCGCACGGCCATCTAGTCGAGACAAACAAGACTACTTGCATCAATATCTAAATCCACCGCATGATACTAGACATGATAGCAAGGTTGCCGGAACTTACGGAGGTCGACGGATCGATGGTTCCTCTCGAAGAATTCGACGACACGACAAAAGGACTCGAAACTTGGCACGGGGCCGGTTGTGTTGATCTGATTGTGAATATCCTTTACAATGGTCGAGGGTTTATATTTATACCCTGGACATAACATGAATCCTAAGAGATTACGATTACACAATTCATTAAAGGTAACTCAAAAACATGGTGATTCTCTTGCTATAGCCTTCCTCGGAGTCCTTGATCATCACGCTCTTCTCCTTTTATTAGGGGATTCCTGCTTGCCACCTTTTGCTTCCCGAATGGAGCCACCGCCTTTAAAGATAGCCGACCGCATCGAATGCTTACCGAACCATCCGTGAGTTAACCGTTTTATTACACTTGCCGAATAGTTCAAGGTTAACCGACCGCACGAGCGTTTGCGAATGCGCCGATCTCTTGCCTTTTCGCGAGCTTTGCCGAACGGGCCCACCTGTCATCTTTTCCTCGGCTCTTACCAAAATTCAAGGTGTTAACACATGCCCCCTCAATTTCGGGATAAAAGTGAGTTTTATTCCAAAATTGACCATAAACTCTTTTCTCATCTAGGTCAACACTGTTCAAATCTGCAGCCGCCACCCGAAATCCGAATTCTCCGTTCTAGATTCAAACCCATTTCTAGTACTCAATGGCGACCCAGGATGGAGTTCCAGAGGTAATTTCTCGCTTCTTTTATGTATTCGGCAATTTCCTCATTGATCCTTCGCTTTTTCTGATTCACTTCTTACGGTTTGCGTCACTGCTTTGAAGGAATACAAGGATGAGACTTTGATTCCCTACGCCGCGAACCCTGATTCATATTTCTTGGGGCCGATGGGAGATCCTGACCCGATTGAATTCATTGAGAAGGAAACTCTGAGGATCCCTTTCAAATCTGGAATCACCCCGCCGAATCAGTGGCCGAACACCTTTAAGACTTGGCCGTTTCCTCCAATTGCCGGATGGCGAAATTGGTACCGGAGGATGCTGGAGAAAAGCAGCAGTCACTGGGAGTCCCAAGACATTCAGCTTTGCCTGGAGTTATCCTTGTCAGAGACACCCCGGAACGATTCCCTTCTGATAGCAGCCACCCACTTCTGGTCTGATGCTGCTAATGCCTTCATCTTTGGTCATGGTCCAATGTCTTTTGCTTTGGCCGACATTTTCATGATGACCGGCCTAAATGTGACAGCACCGGTGTACCCTTTCAAGTACAAAGACAGCAGTAACCAAAAGGCAGTTAAGTCTGGAGGTGGATGGATGAAGTACATCAATACTTACAAATCATCCGGTACTGTACTTGACAAAGAATACAAGGCTTTCCTGAACATGTGGCTGTGCAGATTCATCTTCTGTGGAAAATCAAATGAGCCGACTCTGAATTATATGGTAATGGCTGAAGAGTTGGCTGCAGGCACCCTGATTCCCTTGGGCAAGTATTTCTTAGGGGCTATCTATCACATGATGCACAAGACCGCTGTTCAAATGCGTCAACATGGGGAAATACATTGTGTGAATGGTCCTTGGTGGTTTGTCCAGATGTGGCTGCAGTTGTACATGCATCAAATAGTGTCTGTAGATCTCCATGACTTGGGCTTCCCTTCAGTTAATCATGCTGAAGATGACACAGTAAAAGAAAAGGCCTGCCAAACATATGGAGAAGCAGCATCCTCTGTCAGCATTGACATAGACATTGGTCACCTCTTCAAGCTGTTCTTCAAAGGTTTTGAGAATGTACTCTGGCTCCCTTATAGGGAAAATGAAAATTTGACTCTTCCCTGCAAGTTTAGTTATGAGTTTGGGTGCTCAGACCAAGTGTCCATAGAAGTTTTCAATTCCTTTATCAAGCCTTGCACTTTACCAGCAGAGTTCCACCATGGAAGGTTACTGCGCCCTACTTATGAATTCTATAACCCAAACATGGTGGCCAGACAGCTAGGATGTGGACAGTTGCCTCCAAGGCTGTTCTTCTCTAGGATCATAAAGCCCAGGGAAGAGATAAAAGATGATATGGAGGCCAAAAAAATTTTTGAACTTGGATGGGACTTGCCAACATATGCACCTTCTCCACTCAGATTGATACATGCTGCCCATCCCTTGTTTGCTTCCTGGTGGTGAGAATGGCATGCCCACATCTTTAATATACCAGTGCATCCTTTATGCCAAGACTTGCAGGCTCAATTTGCTTCTGATAGTGAGGTAACTTTCTTGTACCTATATTTTCTCACCATTGGATTCATTCCTGATTTTAACACTTTGTCATCGACAAGATATTGAGCCTACTCCTCCCTCTCGAGCAGCTCAGTATTACCAGGCTGGGCCTATTCCTGCTTTGGGATATAATGCCCCTACTTTGGCAGCTTTCATGAAAACCCCAGCAGTTTTGGGTTCAGTACTTCCAAGAAAAGAGAGGAAGAGGAAAGCCACTGCTGAATCAAGCAAGGATGTCACTGTACCCAGGAAAACAAGATCCAAGAAAGCTAAACCGTCTCCCAAGGTATACTCTTGTCAGTTTTTGTTTAGGCAATAATTTTGTACTCACTTCCTCTGCATGCAGCCACAGGTTAAACTTTCAAGATTGTCTAATGCTTCGACAACCATTGAGATCCCTCCTCAGGCCTCTGCTGGAGATGCAGAAATCCAAGAATCCACTGGCTATACTGGTATTATTATCCCAGTTGATCGTTCCCTTTCTTTGTACTAGATGCACTGAACAATTCTCACATTCTGCTACTTCTACATTTTAGAAACAGATCAATTCTTGAACAAGACAGCAGAAGAATCCTCTTCTCACCAGGCTTCTAGCTCATCATCCCTGGGCATCCAATCAAGTCCTCAACCAAGCCGGAGTAGGATTCAACCTGAAGAAGACTCTATTCAAAAGGTAATACTTCACTTCATTGGTTTCTTTAACAATTTTGACCAATCGGCTAATGATTTTCCTTCCTTTAAGGATGAGGCCAAGCCGACTGTCAGCTACTCTTTCACAGTTGAAGAGTACATCAATGAGGGAGGCGAAGAAGCTATATCTCAGCAGAGGTTATCAGCAGAGAACCAGTCTCGGCTTAAGGAAATAGCTCTTTTGCTAACCAAGGACATCAACATTCTGGTCCAAGATGCAGATCAGATAAAGGACCTGGTTGAACTCATTGATCAAGAAATCCCTCCAACTCTCAGGGTTTCCTTAGAATCTGCAACTCATCTTGATGACCATCTTGGTAAGGTCAGGAGGGCAAACAAAAACATGGCCTCTAGAGCTGCTCTGCAGAGTGACAATCTGATGAAGAAGCAACAAGCCAGAGAGCTGCATTCTGAGATTCAGGCTGCTAAACAATCTTTGTCAACTTTGGAGCCTGAACTGAAAGCTATGGAGGAAGAAAAGGCCAGGCTGGAAGCTCAATTGGTTCAGTTAAATGCCAACATCCAGTCCCACAAAGATAGAATTGCCAATCTGCCGAGCTCCATAGATGCAGCCAAAACAAAGATAGCATCTGTCATCAAGGAGAATCAGCAGATCAAAACCAGGCTTACCAAAATCCAAAGCTCTGAGGATGACGACAAGAAGGTGCTAGAGGAAGTTAGCCGAATTAGGAATGATGCTATAGATGCAATCAAATTGTTCCTAGGCGAGTGAAGCACCGGCTTTGTAATGTACTCATATGTATCATACTATATTCCTGAGCAATTACAATCCTTGTTATGTTTTGCCCTTTTAATCTCTGCTTGATTGATAACATAGCCGAATACCTCAAGCCCCCCGATTAGGAGGATAACAGACCACCTCAGGCTTCCCGATTAGGAGAATAGCCGATCCCTTTGAACCGTCGTTTTTGATTTAGCCGAGCCTGGCCCAGTCCGGTAACGGCCCAAAAGGAGTAAACCCTACTTCGTCGCTTGGGATACCCCGAAGTATACGCCACGATCTCCACTTTGGATTATAAATAAAGCCCTTCCTCGGCCTTCACTGTTACCTCCGACTAGCATACTCATCGCCGTCTCTTCATCTCTCTGCCTCATCCAACCCTAAGAAGAGGATCAATCCTTCAGAGCGCCAATGTCGAGCGGTGGCAATGATCGCGGCAAGCGTCCTGCTGAGGGAGAGGCAGAGGGAAGTCGAGCACCGCGCCGTCAGCGCCATGGGTGAGAATCAATCAGTGGCTTCTTTGCGGTTCATGCTTCATGTTCATCTCCCCTAACCTTGGTTTTCTTCATCTGCTTAGGGCGAGGGTCATCACCGGCCAACACCACCTCCTCCCTCCGATGGTGGTGACTCAACCGGGCACCTTGGACCAGCCGGTCCCTGTCTCCGGCTCCTCGAGTTCGTCGAGCTCTTCCGAGTCCGACAACTCTTACAACGCCAACCCTTGGGGTCCGGCGGAATCAGAGGGTGAGGACCCTCTGTACATTCACGAAGAGGCGCTCCGGTTCCGCAAGGAGAGGGATGAGGCCCGGACCGAGCTGGGCGACGTCTCCAAGCAGTTCGGCATTGCGCAAGCCGAATGGGAGGATCAGCGCAAGCAGCTCTGCGACGCCATCACTGGTTCGGCATCCTCACATAGATTTCTTTTCTCTCAATCCTCTTCGTGTGCTGACTTGCTTTTCTTGTTCAGCACTGTCTGCAGAGAATGAGCATCTGAAGGCAGCGGCGAACAGGGTGGCCGACAAGGTGAACGCCCAGGGGGAGACTATCGAGGCACGCCTGGATGCTGTGGACGGCCGCATTGATCAGGCCGTCATCCAAGGTGTGCACCTTGGCGCATCTCTTGGCTTGGCGGCGATGTCTTTCCGGACCGGCGAAGACTACTCTGTCCAAGTCGTGGGCTTTGCTGGCGGCCCTCCTCATGAGATTGAGGACGTTAACGAGCGCCTGGAGCAGTATGAAGATCATGCTGCTGCCCTCGCTGAGTCCACCAATCCTCAGTCTGTCCTGAATAAGTTATTCCAGGAGTAGTTTGTAATTAGGGATCGAATGTAAATAATCAAATTACTTTCTGAAGATGCGTTTGTTCACGATTTTTGTGTTGGATGCCGAATAGTTGTCTCCAGCATTTTTCTGAATAAAAATAACTCTAAAATGATGTTTCCCAAATGTGATGATGTCATTTTAGCCGAGTAGATCTTAGTCTTACGTTGCAATCGATTTGACGTGTCATTGAGTATTGTCATTCAACGCTTCACTTTCTCTTCTTCCGATAAACCAACCAGTCAGAATGTCCAAGCCAATTCCAAACCATTCGGCTATATTTTGTACTAAAGGCGACCCAAACTGTATCGGCTATTTGCCAGTTTCACAATTTTTGGCTAAAGGCGATGTTGTTTCATCGGCTGTTTAACTTCAAACTCCTTTTATGAACCAACCTCAACACTGGGGTAATATTTTTTAAGATATCGTCCATTGATAGCTCTGGCAAATTCTTCTCCAAACAAAGTCTTCAAAATATATGCATTGCCAGGCACACATCTTTCTACCCGAAAGGGTCCTTCCCAATTCGGAGACCATTTGCCGAATGCTCTGTCTTTTGATCCAATCGGCAGTATAGTCTTCCAAACCAGATCACCTTCTGTGAATTGCTTTATCTTGACTTTCTTATTGTAGTATTTGGCAACACGTACTTTGTTTTTCTCAATGTTTTCCAGTGCCTTGAGACGAATCAGATGCAAATCCTCCAGTTCATCTATCATCAGATTTGTATAATCTCCTTTTTCCAAATCCTTTTGTAACATAACTCGTCTTGAACCCGTTTGCAACTCCCAAGGTAACACAGCATGATGCCCATAAACCAACTCATAGGGAGATGTTTGAGTTGACCCGTGACAAGCCATTCGGTAAGCCCACAATGCTTCATTAAGAACCAAATGCCATCTTTTTGGCTTCTCATCAATCTTCTTTTGAATGATCTTGACCATAATCATATTTGATGCTTCTGCCTGGCCATTGGCTTGTGCATAATAAGGAGAAGAATTATACAACTTGATTCCCATGTCTTCAGCAAAATCACAAAACTCCGAAGAAGTAAACTGAGTTCCTTGATCGGTCGTTATAGTTTGAGGGATTCCAAACCTATAAATTATATGTTCTTTAACGAAACTGATCATATTTTCTGACGTGACCCTCTTCAATGGAATAGCTTCAACCCACTTGGTAAAATAATCCGTGGCCAAGAGCACAAACTTATGTCCTTTGCTCGAAGGAGGATGAATTTGACCAATTAAATCTATGCCCCATCCTCTAAATGGCCAGGTTTGATTATTGGGTACATAGCAGATGCTGGAGCCTTCTGAATATTACCGAATTTTTGATAATCATGACATCCCTTATAATATTCAAAGCAATCTTCCAGCATGGTTGGCCAAAAATAACCAGTTCTCCGAATTATCCACTTCATTCGGTAAGCTGACTGATGTGCACCACACAGTCCTTCATGCACTTCATACATCACTTTTCTGGCCTCTTTTTGACTCAAGCATTTAAGCAATACTCCATCTATAGATTTGTAATATAATTGATCATTAAGAAGCACGAACTTGAGGGCTTTATACCTGAGTTTTCGGGAAACTCTCTGTGATGGATTTCTTAGATATTCGATAATTTCGCATTTCCAATCATCAACCACTCACTCAGTACTCAAAACATCTTCATCTATAGTGAGGATTTCTTGATTTTCACGATATCCAGAAGCAGCCTGAGCTAACCTATTTGCTTCTTCATTGTACCCCCTAGGGATATGGTGCAAGGTTGCTACTCGAAAGCTTTTCAAAAGTTCCCGGCATTCTTCATAATATCCTCTCAACACATCACTCTTGCATTCATATTGGCCAGTTAATTGGTTAATTACCAGCTTAGAATCCCCAAAGATCTCAACAGCAACGGCTTTCACTTCTATAAGAAACCGAAGCCCTCTAAGCAATGCTTCATACTCTGCTTGATTGTTAGTAACATAAAATTTAATGGGAATAGCATACTCAAAAGTTACTCCCTGTGGAGAAATTAAGAGAATACCAGCACCACCACCTTTGCAACAGGATGAACCATCGAAGAATAAAGCCCAAGGCACAATGCTTACCATCTCAACAGAAAGATCACGATGTTGTGTAATAAAATCGGCGATAATTTGACCTTTTACCGCTTTTGCCGATTCATATCTTAAATCAAACTCTGATAAAGCCAAAATCCACTTGCCAATCCTCCCATTCAAAATTGGCATCGACAGCATATGCTTTATTACATCAAAACTAGAAACTACCACGCATTCGGCATTTAATAAATAGTGCCGAAATTTGGTACAAGAATAATACACACATAAACAAAGTTTCTCTGTAGCCGAATACCTTGTTTCTGGATCCAAGAGTTTTCGGCTAAGATAAGCTATCACTCTCTCCTTTCCTTCAAACTCTTGTATAAGGGCCGATCCTATTGTTAGACTATCGGCCGTCACGTACAACTTGAAAGGCTTGTCAAGTTGTGGAGGTACCTGTATTGGTGGCGCCTTCATGTATTCCTTGATTTCATCAAAAGCCTTTTTGTTGTACATCACCCCATACAAATTCTTGACCCTTCTTGAGCTTTAAAAAGTGGAGAAAAAGGCAAGACTCTTTTCGATAAATTGGATATAAATCTTCTCACAAAATTAATCTTGCCAAGCAATGACTGTAACTCCGTGAGATTGGTCGGAGGGACAACCTTGTCTATTGCTTCCATGCTCTTTTTCCCAACTTCAATCCCTCCTTTATGAACAAGAAATCCCAAAAACTCACCGGCCGAGACTCAAAAGCACATTTATTTGGATTCATTTTCAAACCATGTCTTCTAGTGTACTCGAGTCTTCCTCAAATCGGCTAAATGCCCTTCATAGTTTCTAGACTTGACCACCACGTCATCAATATAAATCTCTACGACTTTGCCGATCAACTCATGAAAAATGTAATTCATAGCTCTTTGATAAGTTGCGCCGGCATTCTTTAACCCGAATGTCATGACAATCCATTCAAACAAACCAATATGACCAGGGTATCTGAAGGCTGTCTTTGATATATCTTCTATTGCCATGAAGATCTGGTTATAACCAGCATTCCCATCCATAAAGCTAATGACTTCATACCCGGCTGCTGCATCTACTAGCAAATCGGCAACTGGCATTGGGTATCCATCCATCGGAGTGGCTTTATTAAGATTTCTAAAGTCTATGCATACCCTCATCTTTCCATTCTTCTTGTATACAGGAACTATATTTGAAATCCATTCTGCATACTTGCATGGCCGAATAAAATTTGCTTCCAACAATCTCTCGATCTCTTTTTTCACATCGGCCAATACCTCCTCTTTATAGATCCTTCGTGGAGGTTGTTTGTAAGGACGATAACCGGACTTAATAGATAATCGATGTTCAACAATAGAGCGATCCAATCCGGGCATCTCTGTATAATCCCAGGCAAAACAATCTTTGAATTTCTTTAAAAGGGCTATTAACTGTGATTTGTATTCCGGATTCAAACTTGCACTAATGTACATCGGCCTTGGCTTAGTACCATCACCAACATCTATTTCTTCTAACTTGTCGGCCGACATAAAACCATGCCCCAACTTTCCTTTGTTGCCATCGATTGGGTTACCCATTAAAAATTACTGTGAGAGCCGACTGCTTGGATCGGCTGTTGATCCCTGTTGAAGACATTCACAGGACCTTCTCCCCATACTTTGCCGGAAAAACAATCAATGCCGTCATATTCCCAATAAGCGGGCTCCGCAGCAGCAACACTTACAGAATCATCAGCGTGGACAACCTCAATGTCGTCTCCAACCCATTGAATAAGAATTTGGTGCATGGTTGAAGGGATGCAACAATTGGCATGGATCCAGTCTCTTCCCAAAAGCAAACTGTACGCCCCCTTGCCATCAATGACAAAGAAAGTAGTGATCAAAGTCTTTGATCCAACCATTAACTCGACATGTACAGCTCCTCGAGTATCAGAAGGATTGCCAGCGAAATCTCTAAGAACCATGTCGGTTTTTAACAAGTCTTCACTTGTCATTCCAAGCTTCCTGAAGGTTGTATATGGCATAATATTGATAGCAGCACCTCCATCAACAAACATTTTAGTCAGAGGCTTGCCATTGACGTATCCTTTTAGATAAAGTGGCTTCAAGTGACGATATTTGGCCGGTTTATCGAAAGTTGCCTGTTGTGTCAATACCAGCTGAGCCATCAAATCTTGAAACTCACTTTCATCAAAATCGGAGTATACTTCTTCTTGGACGTCTTGGTTTTCAGGAGCTACAAACTCTGATGGGAGGAAGAAAGCCATACATGCATCACCTGAGGATCCATGCTCATCGGGTTTCTTCTTAGGGCGCCATATCGGTTTCTCTTCAGCATCTGCTTGCTTCAGTTCTTTGTTCCTTAAGCGCTGAACTCTCCTCTTCTGACTCTTTCTCAGTCCTGGAGGGCACCACTGTCCTTTTTGCCAGATATATTCATGGGGACCTTCCCCTCCGTTGTATCCTTTATAATGAGTCCAACGTTGATCTGCAAACCTTTTCCTTGGCTAATTTTCAAAACTGTCTATTTTTAGGCGCCGATCGACCTCAGGAAACTGCATTCCAAGTCTTTCATGGACCGGTCGGCGGTTGATTCGAGACTGTCTGTACCCGAAATACTGATCACTGCATTCGGGGCAATTGTTTCTAGCAGGCAGCTTCAAACCTTCGTTCCAGCAATGTTTGAAGAACGAACAACCCCAATGAGATTGCTCCATCTCTCTCACATGCTCTTCTTGCTCTCTGCGGTATACCTCTTCTTCGTATCTCCGGCGTTCCTCTATAAACCTTTGTTCTTCATAGTATTCCCGTTCTTGCTGTCTTTGCCATTTGTTCAGCAAAATACGCGATGTTACCCTAGGCTTGGAACTTTCTCCTCTTTCGGTTCGGCTATTCTTGAACCGAACTTTTTGTTTTAGCTCTTCACTTGTGATTTGCTGATCAGGGTCGACAGTGCCATTCTTCTTCGCTCTGTCAGAGGTTAGCACCTTCATCTTGCCTTTACCTTTAGAATCATCCGCAGAAACCATATTCACAGAGAACGAAATCATATTTTGAGGGAAAGGTTGACCATCAATCTTCATCTTGCCATCGAACTTCAGATGTCCCTCCTGGATATCCTTTTGAATCCGCATTCTGAATACTCGGCAATCATTAATGGAATGAGAATTAGTGTTGTGATAACCACAATACTTCTTGTCTTTCACTCCTTCAGGACGCAGCATAGGATGTCCGTTTGGTAGTTTAATGCATCCTTCTCTTACTAACAGATCAAAGAGCTTATCGGACTTGGAGACATCAAAGTCATAAGTTCCTTTTTGTTGCCTCAACCAACGCTGGCTAACTTGAGTAGGCTCCTTTGCCCAAGTCAGTTCGGCTGCGGCTATCTCGTCATCATCATCATACTCAGCCGCTTCTTCCAGAAAACTTTGATACATTTCACTGGCAACATTTCCCTTTTGGAAGCGGTTATCTCTTTTGAACCCCTGAGCTTGATTACTCATAGCAGCCAGTCGCTGTGAAAGTTGACCAAGGTCATCAAATTCCATGCCGAACAGCTTTTCTCTGACATTCGACTGCATGCCTGCTATCGCCATCCCAGGCAACTGATCATCTGGCAAGTTCAATGAATAACAAAGGTTCTTGGTCTCTCTAAATCTGCGAAGATACTCCTGTGGTGTTTCATTAGCTCTCTGTCTCAGACTCATGAGGTCGACTAGCTTCTTTTCATTAGTGCCGGTGAAGAAGTACGCATGAAACTTCTGTTCTAGTTCCGCCCACGTACCAATGGAATGGACCGGCAGGGAGGTGAACCATGTGAAGGCTGGCCCTGTAAGAGACAAAGGAAAATACCGAATTCTCCAAGCTTCATCTGTTGAAGCTTCCCCAAGCTGCATCAAGTACCGACTGATGTGCTCTATGGTGCTAGTATCATCTTGGCCAGAAAACTTGGTTAAATCTATCGGAGGCTTCACTCTTGGAGGAAGTGCCACTCTATTGTACCATTCTGGATAAGGAGATTTGTATGAATAAGATTGATTCTTCGGCTTTAGGCCGAATTGATTCTGCATCATGTCAGCCATCCTATGCATGATGACATCAATATCTGACTTTGGAGCCCCACGTGTTTGCCTTCCAGAAGGTATCCCTGATGCACTCCCTGCACCCCTGGATTCGCAAAGCATCCGTGAGCAAAGCTGTAATCGATAAATTCCCTGATATCCATCTCCATACATGTTTCTTTGCAACCTGTTTGATGCTGGGGACACTTTGAAAGCAGACTGCGGCACATCTTCTGTTGTACCAAATGTCACTTGACCATAGGTAGGGAGCGGCTGTTTCTCATTAGGGACTGGTCCGTCTTTGTTTGAACCAGATGCTCCTTCATCTCCAGTAGGCTTTTCTTAGTATTTTGGCGGGTTGAAGAGTGTTGGTCCACGGATTGGTCCTGCATTCTCTTCAAAATACTTATCACCATCGGGCCGAAAGTACTAACCATGATTGCACGAAAGGTGTTCAAAAAAAGCGTGTTATGATTTGTAATAGTTTCTCCTAGAGCTTTGTGAACCAATTCGGCAACTTTTGAGCCTCTTCTTTCTTCAGTGTAATCGATTTATGGTGGAAGAAGAACCCTGGCAATGACTTGCTTTTGGAAGACCTTATTGCTCTTGTTCTTGGTGAAAGACATCAAACACTTTTGCTGAAATTGATTACATGCTTGTTGCACCAACTCCCTTGAATTCTCCGGCAATTCATCCAAAGTCACATCCAGAACGTGATTGTTATTGATTTCAGACATCTTGAACAACGGTGTCCCACCGGGCGTGCCAAAAAAGTGTGTTGACACGAAATACGACGAACCGTGCCTAACACACAGCAAGCCGAAAAGCGTGGCTTCAATCGGACAGCCGCACGGTTTGGAGATCCGGAAGGGTGCCAGTCAATTTGACCTAAAAACTGACAAGGACAAAAGATTGTTAAATATAAAATCGAACGCGTGCGGGATGAGACCCGCATAGTTCGTATATATACGGCCCTCGAAGCCACTTACGACGACATACAGCTATAGAAGCTGTCTGCCAATCATGCATATAATTCATTCGGCTAATATGAAGACAAAACACGTAAATGCATTGATTGCCGAACACGCATACATGAGAAGACATGTTCGAACAAGTGAAAGTTATCTACGAATTGAAGCATAACCAAGTTCGGCAATACAGCCGACTCGGGGTCCATGAAGAAGGAACATACAGGTTATTATGAGTAAACTAATCAAGAACTTGTATCTGCCGCACGATACCCAATCCTATCAAATCTAAACGTTTCTAACATGCAAGAACCCACAACATGTAACAATCCAGATTGATCTAATTCGGCTACGTAAGCACATGATCTATTTATCATGACGACATGAGAGTAAAGACATTAGAGAGCAAATAGATCTATAAAAGTAAAGAGCCGAAACTAATCAATCTAGATTGGGCAAAAGAGTGTTACAAATAAATAAAAAGTTAAAGACATGCAACACGTGATAACTTAATGAATCTACTAAACCTTGCCAAGCCTAATAGAGCCGATAACTATCTTGCTTCGCTAAGCTATCAAGCGGACGCCTGCCGCACGGCCATCTAGTCGAGATAAACAAAGCATAAGCAAAGACTTCTTGATCATCAAGCAGACGCCTGCCGCACGGCCATCCAGTCGAGACAAACAAGACTACTTGCATCAATATCTAAATCCACCGCATGATACTAGACATGATAGCAAGGTTGCCGGAACTTACGGAGGTCGACGGGTCGATGGTTCCTCTCGAAGAACTCGACGACATGACAAAAGGACTCGAAACTTGGCACGGGGCCGGTTGTGTTGATCTGATTGTGAATATCCTTTACAATGGTCGAGGGTTTATATTTATACCCTGGACATAACATGAATCCTAAGAGATTACGATTACACAATTCATTAAAGGTAACTCAAAAACATGGTGATTCTCTTGCTATAGCCTTCCTCGGAGTCCTTGATCATCACGCTCTTCTCCTTTTATTCGGCTTCCTGCTTGCCACCTTTTGCTTCCCGAATGGAGCCACCGCCATTAAAGATAGCCGACCGCACGAATGCTTACCGAACCATCCAGAGTTAACCGTACGGACACTTGCCGAATAGTTCAAGGTTAACCGACCGCACGAGCGTTTGCCGAATGCGCTGATCTCTTGCCTTTTCGCGAGCTTTGCCGAACGGGCCCACCTGTCATCTTTCCGGCTCTTACCAAAATTCAGTGTTAACAGCGGTAAATGGATCTTCTGTCACAAATTCAAGGAAGATGGGAGCTTCGATCGCTACAAGGCGCGATGGGTGGTCCGCGGGTTCACTCAACGCGCCGGCGTCGACTACAGCGAGACGTACTGTCCAGTTGTCAAACCAGCAACAGTACACACCGTGCTCCATCTCGCTGCCCAACGTGGCTGGCCGGTGCACCAACTCGACGTCAATAACGCCTTTCTTCATGGCGTCCTCGACGAACAAGTCTATGCAGGTCAGCCGGCTGGGCTCACCACCAACCCAGACCTGGTGTGCCGCCTCTCCAAGAGCCTCTACGGCCTCAAATAGGCACCGCTCGCCTGGGTACATGCGCCTGGAAAGCTTCCTCGGCTCCATGGGATTTAGGCCGACACGATCAGACAGCTCCCTCTTCGTGCTTCGCCAAGGCAAGGAGTCCATGTACCTGCTCCTCTACGTCGACGACATCGTCCTCACGGCCTCCTCCAACGACATCCTGCGCCACGTCATCCGCACCATCCACAACGAGTTCGCGCTCAAGGACATGGGTCCCCTCCACTTCTTCCTCGGCATCTAGGTCACACGGCGTCCAGACAGCTTTCATCTTCATCAACAGCAGTATGCCCTGGACCTGCTGGACCGCGCCGGGATGGCCGACTGCCAGCCCAGCGACACGCCGGTTGACACATCCGGCAAGGTCTCTGCCAACGAAGGGATGGCCTTGTCCACCGCTGACGCTTCTTCGGACTACCGCAGCATCGTCGGCGCACTCCAGTACCTCACAATGACACGGCCAGATCTCCAGTACGCCGTCCAGTAAGCTTGTCTCCATATGCACGCTCCGACCACGGCGCATCAAGGCCTTGTCAAACGGATTCCGCACTACATCCGCGGTACTGCAGGCCTCAGACTCCACGTCCGACGATCTTCACAGTCCGACATCGTCGCCTACTCGGATGCCGACTAGGGGGGCTGCCCCAACACAAGGCGTTCAACCTCGGGCTTCTGTGTGTTCATGGGAGACTCGCTGATATCATGGTCCTCCAAACGACAACAGACAGTCTCCCGATCGAGTGCCGAAGCCGAGTACCGCGGCGTCGCCAATGCAGTGGCCGAATGCACATGGATTAGGTAGCTACTCAGCGAACTTGACTGTCCCTTGTCCAAGGCCACGATCGTGTTCGGCGACAATGTCTCCGCCTGCTACATGAGCTGCAATCGAGTGCATCACAAACGAACAAAACACATAGAGCTTGATGTTCACTTCGTGCGGGAAAACGTCGCAGTTTGCCAAATCAGGGTCCTACATGTACCCACAACGCAACAGTCTGTGCGTCGCTGGCAACAATGCTCACACTAAGGGGGGGCGTGTTAGCGAACGGTGTAATCCATGATGTACACGTTCTATGGTTCTCCTTGTTTGTAGCTAGCTAGGCAGTTAGCCTACCGTGATGTACATGTATATAGGCACAAGCCTCTGAGCAATACAACTTGAGTTGTCTCGCTTCTTTCTCTCTACCGCTTACACTCGGGCCAAAAATAGGAAACGAAACATCACAAAGTTGACCTAGCGAAGACAGGCCAAGCCTTGACCAGCTTACCAAACACAACCTAAATTTTTGTGTTGAACCCTTAAAACCCCTAAAATCTTCGTAACAGTAACCAAATGTATCAGGCTTTGTCGTGGACTGAGTGTTTTGGTGACTTCATCGTGGACCTAACTTTTTGCCTATGCATTTACACTATCTTTTTTTTTGAGACTCATTTACACTTACACTATATTTTAGCTACAGTCATATTACTATATTTATAATGATAACCTATTGGGACAGAGCATTGTAATTTAGGGATAACACAACTTCTAGAGAAATATATGCGAAAAATTTTTCAAAAAAAATATTAAATTATTTCTATGGATTGGAAATATTAGAGAAATATCTATTAAATTGTTCACAAATTTTAGGAAAAATTAGAAATTTTGTTCTCTTCTCTTGCTGGACTGGGGCAGCGGCGACGGTGACTAACCTACGGGCGGTGGGGGTAGAGGGAGCAGACCTGGGGGCGGCTGCAGAGGCCGGCTAGGGGGTGTGCACGATGGAGCAATCCTGGGGGTGGCGGGTGGCACAGCAGCGCCGGCGGCAGGCCACAAGTGGCTGTACTTCATCGCGGTGACGATGGCGGGCCAGAGGTGGCCATGCTTCTTCACAGCGGGTGGCATGGGGAGGCGGCAGAGTGTATCGGAGGACAGCCAGGAAAATTGTGTGCCAAAAGCTCCCAAAACACTCTATAATTGATAGGCAGAAAATTTCAAAAAGTATTAGTATGGACATTTATATGTGTGAATATGTTTATTATATGACATTCTATAATTTACCTAATATAATACTTACTAGACATCATAGTATTAGTATCTTTTCAATATTTTGATCTATCACCACTAATGGTATATATATAGAGCAGATATTGTCAATTTTAATTAGATGCAGACCTCATATTTCTTTCCAAAATTTTTGACTTTAAACACAATATGCCTATATTAATTACTTTTAACCGATAGTACACTAAGAGTACGTGGCCCCGAAATTCTCTGCAGTTCCCTTTGTTTAAAGACTCCTTTGACTCATCGTGGCCCTGAAAAGGCAATCCTTGCTTCAATAATATTCTAGCAACATCATAGACCCATTCAGCCTAGTAAAATAGTCCTTACTGGATTCGCTCACATCAAGGAAAGCGACATCAACACGCTGATTTCTTCGTAACAGATCATCACACTTCATTGCAATATAGTATGAGCCACCGACATCTCCGACATGAACTTTTAGCCTTTCTTTTTTGTGAAAGGTGTTCCAACCATTTCTAACAAATGCTTCATATCCGACATCCTTCTTATCTCTAAGTAAGAAGCAACACAAATATTAGGCTCTATCTTTGGACTCGCTGTATTTAAGCCTACCTCCAAACTCATCAAACCATGCTGAAATAAATCTTCTTGAACACCTCCAATCTGTGTCACAGGAAAATTAAGTGTGCGAGGTTGGCAAGGTCCATTCTCCAAATACTTCCTTCTCACCCTCTCTAACATTAGGATGATAATCATCAATCTGTTCCTTAATCCTAGATCATATTTAATCTCCTCCTCCCAATTGATATCAACCAAAGTAGAATTCTGGAGATTAGCATTATCAGGCTCTGGGGCCTTTTCTTTTGGAATAATATTGTTCCATCAATTAATCTGCATATGTAAATTAAATTAATTGAGCAAGAGAATATATAAGAAAGCATGAAACGACATCTAATCTTATAATATTCTTCTTTTAATGAAGCGATGAAATTTCGAGATAGAGAGAGTCACTGGTTTATGCTTGCTGGGCTATGGGTGGTGCATGCAGGGCCATAACTTGATTTGACAATATACCTTCGCCCCTGCTGATCGATGATCTAGTCTATATCTATATCTATATCTATATCTATACCTAATAATAAAGAGACAAAACTTTCAGCCAATTTTTTTTTGGTCCATCTACTTTTTGGTCAAGCTCTCCGACCGGACCAGCGGCCGTCGCGATTCTCTGTTTCCCGCTTTCGGAGTAGTCGAGCCCGGGCGTGCGTGCGTGGCATTAGCTCTGGCTAACTACTACTCCGATTCGATCCCAGCTGACTTTGATTTCTCCAGCGCAATCATGCCGCGTCCCTGAATAGCAGATTGCGCCGATCGCGGTCGACCTGGACGTAGCAACGACAATGGCCTGCTACGTGCCGCCGCGCCGGCCGGCGACCATACGGAGGTTCGTTCCTGTAATGTAACAACACACGTGCATGCGTGTGGAACATATAGCTTGGCTACGTACCAACGTGGATCCAGGAATATATAGCACAGTGCTGATATAGAACATGGTCGTGTTCTCATGTAATTATCCCCAAATCAATTGCTCAAGCTAAGTCGTGAGATATATAAACGTGCATCCATCTCGATTCTTGGAAAAACCCTGGCCAATCTTTTTGTCCATCAATTTTTGGTCCAGCTACTTTTTGGTCTAGCTTTTTTGTTCCGCCGCGAGTCCATATGCCAAATGACTGTTGTCGAATAGAATACGATATACACGGTCAACTGACCAACCCAACAATCAAATTACTCAATGGCCGTACTGACCAACAACAAAGTCTTGAGGAGCTTTCGCTTAGCGGGTTACTGGTTGGGAAGTCCGGTAGGAGGCGGCGGAGCATGTTGGACACATCACCAAAGTCAAATCAAATTGCAAGTATGGGCTAATCCTACTTTGTTACATTGACTAGAAAAAAACCCATGCTAGACCAGCCCAAATCTCTGTTTTCGGTGCTTTCCTAAAAGCCAGTCCAAACCTTCCTCCTCTATTTTCTTATAAATGCAATTTTTTACTGATGGTCTAATTTGTCATATTAGAAAATTTAGACATAAAATAATTTAAATATTCCATGAATGATAAAAATCTAAAATGGTACATCTGAGTACCAAAATATATCATTTTAAACCAAGTCGGCATAATGTTCAACTGGTCTTATAAGCAACGGCGGAGGCAAGGGGGGGCCAGCAGGGGCCATGGCCCCACCCAATGTTGGTGCAAAAAAACTAGTACTATGTATCATGTATGTGCAGCGTATGGCCCAAGAGCAAGAAGCAAAGCCCATGGTACATGTACGCAATATTGTATTGTACTATTCTCTACAGACTTGAGAGAGTTGAGAGCCCAACCGTCGGAATCCAAGGGTCGAACCGCCGAGGGCACGTGCACTCGCGCACGATCGCGAACAACCCGCAGTGCCGCCGATCGAGCGCCAGTGCCGGCGTGCCGCCACTGCGCTGTCCGGGCGTCCGGCCCTCCGGCCGTCCGACGTTCGATTTCCAGTGTACAGATCAGGCACAGCACAGCAGCACGCACAAGCAGGTATGTTATTCTTTGTTCAATTCAGTTTTGTGTGTCCATCAGTATGCCTAATTGGCTAATTAAAATTTTATTTTTTACATTGAAGGATCATCAATTCATCATCATGAAATTTAAGAGGACAACAGACGAACTTATTGATGACTTCGATTCGATCCAGACGTGCAGAGCAAAATTTAAATGAAACATGTTAGTTCCTTTTACCATTTATACTCATCGTTCTATTTTTCATGGCAAAATTTTCTATACATACATAATTAATTACTCCCTCCATTCATTTATCTCCTTCATATAAATAAAAACGTTTTATTCAAAATTCTCCTTCATATTATCTTGGGACTTGCATGTATGTGTTGCCTCTATGCTGTTCATTGGTTGTTTCTTGCTTGTATTTATTGCTCATTTGTTGTTCATTGGTTCAACCTATAATGATGAAATACAAACTGAGTGCTTTTTTACTCCACTCCTTGATCATTGCGCCAAAGGCTTAGATGAAGGAGATAAATGAATAGAGGGAGCATTAAATAGAGATTTTGGTGTTTCAATATATAATTAAACTCTATTTATACATATATCTATATTGTTATATTGGCATTTATACTATACTATACTATACTATACTATATTTATTTTATTGTTCGGCCCCGGCTATATATAATTCCTGACTCCGCCACTGCTTATAAGCCAAATGATAATGTAATATCACCTCAAATATTTTTACGACAACACATGCAAGAAACCCAAATTGACCATAAATCAGTCAATAATAAATCAGTCGAACATAAACAAAAATGAGGCTGCTGATATTCAAGCCTTGCACGGGGCCGCAAGGTCACCAAATTGTGGGCCACCAAGGCACTGGGCGAAAAAAAACTCGAACGATTGACAACTTGAAAATGAGAAAGTAGGCATGGAGTCCAATTTCAAAGCTACCTGTAGCAGATCATTTGTATTTCCTATAGTATCTCCCGCACTTGCCTATACATCAGTCAGGTATGTGTCTTGGCATAATACCAAGATTGAATTAAAAAGCACAGCGATTACACATCAAAAGGTACGACCCGTCACAACGCATGGACATATTTCCTAGTATAAACAAATCAGGCTTCAAGCCGCAGCCGGATTTGACAAGGACTGCGACATCAACACGTGCTACCGGTGCTACTCTTTTAATCATCAATCTCCATGCATGTGTACAGTGTACACACTCAGTTGTGACTTGCGTGCAAGCTACGTGCCTACGTATCTCCGTGATTTGCAATGCTGCACGCTCGCGCGCGAACAAATAACTAAATAAATCACCTATCAAATGCACTGTGCACGTCAAGCTTGACCGCGCAGCGAGCATCTTTGGAGAGCAAGTCAGCACACGAGGGTTCAGCCGCGCTGGGACGACAGTCACAGAGTGCGCTCACCGTGTGCTCATCAAGTTCACATCACCTAGCTAGCTCCCTGCCCGACCATGGCCGTCGGTTTCGCCGTCATCGGCGCCGAAGGCGGCGGCGGCAGAGAGGACGACGTGCGGCAGTACGGCGGCAGGGTCACGGCGTTCGTGGCGCTGTCCTGCGTCACGGCGGCCATGGGTGGTGCCATCTTTGGCTACGACATCAGCACGGCGTGTCGTCCATGGATGCGTTCCTGCGGGAGTTCTTCCCGGACGTCTACCGCCGGATGAGGCGCGCCGCGGGCGTCAGCAACTACTGCAAGTTCGACAGCCCCAGCTGCTGACGCTCCTCACGTCGTCGCTCTACATCGCCGGCCTCCTCACCGCGGTGCTCCTCGCGTTGTGGGTCACGGCGCGGCGCGGGCGCCGCCCGTCCATGGTCCTCGGCGGCGTCGCCTACCTCGTGGGCGCCGCGGTCAGCGGCGGCGCCGTCAACTTGTTCATGGCCATCCTCGGCAGGGCGCTGCTCGGCGTTGGCCTGGGCTTCGCCAACCAGGTATCTGATATGCCTATCCATGTTCAGTTTGTTCTTACAATGTCAAGATAAAAATAGGGAAAAAATTGCTCAGAAAATATTTTTAACATTTTCCAGGCAGTGAAAAATTAATTAGCATGGAAGAATAATTCGGTTTCTAACATTTTGCAACATTTTGACAGTCTGTGCCGTTGTACCTGTCTGAAATGGCCCCGGCGCGTTACCGAGGGATGTTCAGCAACGGCTTCCAGTTCAGCCTGTGTCTCGGAGCTCTCCTCGCCACGGTGGTCAACTACGGCGCCGAGAAGATCACGGCGGGCTGGGGCTGGAGGCTCTCGCTGGGCCTGGCCGGCGTCCCCGCACTGCTGCTCACCGTCGGCGCCATCTTCCTGCCGGAGATGCCCAACAGCCTCGTCCAGCAAGGAAAAGACCATGACGGCAAGGTGCGGGCGTCGCTGCAGAAGATCAGAGGAACCGACACCACCGTCGACCAGGAGCTGGACGACATCGTCGCCTTCGCCGCCAACGCCGTGGCGCAGAACGGCGACGACAATGGCTTGCCGCTCATCCTGACGTGCCACCGGTACCGCCCGCAGCTGGCCATGGCCATCCTGATCCCGTCGTTCACGCAGCTGACGGGGATCAACGCCATCGGGTTCTACGCGCCGGTGCTGCTGCGCGGCATCGGCATGCGCGAGAGCGCGTCGCTCCTCTCCACCGTCGTCCTGGTCGTCGTCTCCTCCTCGGCCACGTCCACCTCCCTGTTCGCGGCCGACCGCTTCGGCCGGCGGCCGCTGCTCCTCGCCGGCGGCGCGCAGATGCTCATCTGCGAGGTGCTCATCGGCGCCGTCATGGCTGCGAAGCTCGGCGACGAGGGCGGGCTCGGCAGGGCGTACGCGCTGGCGCTGCTCCTGCTCATCGGCGTCTACTCCGCGGCGTTCGGCTGCTCATGGGGCCCGCTGAGCTGGCTGGTGCCCAGCGAGATCTTCCCGCTGGAGGTCCGGTCGGCCGGGCAGAGCATCACCGTGGCGTCGGGCTTCGTGTTCACCATCCTCGTCGCGCAGTACTTCCTCGCCATGCTCTGCCGGCTCAAGGCGTGGCTCTTCTTCTTCTTCGCCGGGTGGATTGTGGTCATGACGGCGTTCGTGTACCTCTTCTTGCCGGAGACCAAGGGGATGCCCATCGAGCACATTGACAAGGTGTGGGCGGAGCACTGGTTCTGGAAGAAGGTTATAGGGGTCCATGAAGATGAGGCAAGTGCCAAGCTGTAGAGAACTGTAAGTAGTATTCACTATTCAGAGCTTCAGCCGTCTCTTGTTTAACCTTTTCAGACAAGAATATTCAAAGCCTGATCTTTTGGAAGATCTTCAGCAATTTGAGTAGTACTACAATACATTTTACTAAGCATGGGGGTGGTGCTCCAAATGGATATCCGTGGTTCTTCTCTAGTTCATCTCAAAGAACTAATTCTATAATTTCTTCCTTTATTTTTTCACTATAGTTCATTAATTTGAACTAGAGAAGAACCGCAGGTATCCATTTGAAGCACCACCCACATCCTTACATTTTACAGTTCATCTGAAGTTGTTTATATTGATTGTTTGCTGAATGAAATTATAATATATCACTTCTGGGTGAAGAGAGTATCTTTTTCCGGCTGTGCACAATCCAAGGAAAATGACGAATTATATATGGATAACTTTTTTAAGTATTGGGCAATTTGAACTCCACACTTTTCAGATACTTTTGATGTGGACAAAACTGGCATGAACATCACAGGGAAGAACCGCACACTTGTGACTAATAAGTCAAGAGCCGCCTTGGAAAAAACGCACAAACAAACAAGAAGCAGACGGCCGGCACATGCTCTGCAAAGCTCCAAACAAGGGCACATCACATCAAAGCTTGACCGTATGGCAACAGCAGCCAGCTGGTCAACACTACACCAACAGCACGGCCATGGTCACCAAAGTTCACTGACCAAGCTCTCACCTTCAGCTAATCTAACCGCCGCAGTGGCAGACCACCATGGCCGTCGGTCTAGTCGATCCCGGCGGCAGCGATGGTCGGCAGTACGGCAGGAGGATCACCGTGTTCGTGGCGCTGTCCTGCGTCACCGCGGCCATGGGCGGCGCCATCTTCGGCTACGACCTCGGAACCTCTGGTACAAATTCGACCTCGGAATTTCAGATTCATGTCGTCCAGGAAACAAAGTTAGTTAGTACTGAATTCAATTGGAGAGAACCATATACTACAACTGGTAATATCATTAAGTTTTGGTTTTGGAAGTGCCGATCGATTACAGGATGTTTTTGCACAGCACAGGTGGCGTGTCATCCATGGGGTCGTTCCTGGAGGAGTTCTTCCCGGACGTGTACCGGCGGACGAAGGGCGACGTGCGCGTCAGCAACTACTGCAAGTTCGACAGCCAGCTCCTGACGCTCTTCACGTCGTCGCTCTACATCGCCGGCCTGCTCACCGCGATGCTGCTCTCGTCGTGGTTCACGGCCAGGCGCGGGCGCCGCCCGTCCATGATCGTCGGCGGCGCGGCGTTCCTCGCCGGCGCCGCGGTCAGCGGCGGCGCCGTCAACGTCTACATGGCTATCCTCGGCAGGGCGCTCCTCGGGGTCGGCCTCGGCTTCGCGAACCAGGCCGTGCTTCTGTACCTGTCGGAAATGGCGCCGGCGCGATACCGAGGCGCGTTCAGCAACGGCTTCCAGCTCAGCCTCTGCCTCGGCTCCCTCGCCGCGAACGTCATCAACTACGGCGCCGAGAAGATCACCGGCGGCTGGGGATGGAGGCTGTCTCTGGGCCTGGCCGGCGTCCCCGCCGCGCTCTTCACGCTGGGCGCCGTCTTCTTGCCGGAGACGCCCAACAGTCTCGTGCAGCAGGACGAGGACCGTGGCAAGGTGCGCGCGCTGCTGCAGAAGATCAGGGGCACGGACGACGCCGCCGCCGTCGACGCAGAGCTCGACGACATCGTCGCGGCGAACAGCGCGGCGGCACGGGGCGGCGGCGGCAGGGACGACGGCCTGCGGCTCATCCTTTCGCGGGCGAGGTACTGGCCGCAGCTGGCGGTCGCCGTGCTGATGCCGGCGTTCACGCAGCTGAACGGGATCAACGCCATCGGGTTCTACGCGCCGGTGCTGCTCCGCACGGTGGGCATGGGCGAGAGCCTGGCGCTGCTGTCGACGGTGGTCACGGTGGTCATCTACACGGCGTCGACGGTGGTGTTCATGTTCGTCATCGACCGGTTCGGCCGCCGCACGCTGCTGATCGCCGGCAGCCTCCAGATGCTGGTCACCGAGGTCCTGATCGGCGCCGTCTTGGCGGCCGAGCTCGGCGACGAGGGCGGGATGCCCCGCGGCTACGCGGCGGCGCTGTTCGTGCTCATCGGCGTGTACATCGCCGGGTACAGCTGGTCGTGGGACCCCATGATGTGGCTGGTGCCCACCGAGGTGTTCCCGCTGGAGATCCGGTCGGCGGGGCAGAGCATCACGGTGGCGTCCGTGTAGAGAAAGACAATTGGGCCAACAGAGATTGTATTGCATCCCTGAAGGGTATATATATGTGTGTACAACAGGTGCGCTGAATGGAGCGCACGACTCAGGTCGTGGGCGACATCGTGTCCGCGAACTAACTGACACAAAACTGAGACTCTCAACACCCTCCCGCAGTCTGAGCCGCCGTCACACTTTGGAACATACAGGTACGACGCACAGACTGGATCGGAATGCTTCAAAAGTCAAAGTGGCCAGCCCCTTGGTCATGATGTCAGCGTATTGCTCCCCAGTAAGCACATGAAGAACACGGAGATCACCCAACTTGACGCGCTCGCGGACGAAGTGGATGTCCAGCTCGATGTGTTTGGTGCGCTTGTGGTGCACTGGGTTGGCCGACATGTACACGGCGGAGACGTTGTCGCAGTATGCCACGGTGGCCTTGCTGATGCTGCAGTGGAGTTCACCAAGGAGTTGACGAAGCCAGATGCATTCGGCGGCGGCGTTGGCGACGGCGCGGTATTCGGCCTCCACACTGGAACGAGAGACCGTGGGCTGGCGCTTGGATGACCATGACACCAGAGCGTCGCCCAGGAATACGCAGAAACCTGATGTCGATCGACGTGTGTCGGGGCAGCCCGCCCAATCCGCGTCGCTATATGCGGTGACGTCGAGGTGCGGCGAGGCGTGCAGACAGATGCCGAGATGAGCGGTCCCCCGAACGTAGCGCAGGATGCGCTTCAGCAAAGCGAGATGAGGAGCCCGTGGATCATGCATGTGTAGGCATGCTTGTTGCACCGCAAAGGCCAAGTCGGGACGCGTAACAGTAAGATACTGGAGCGCCCCGGCCAAGCTGCTGTAGCACTTGGCGTCTTCGACTGGAGGACCGTCGGCGGAGAGCTTGCCCTTGGCATCGATCGGCGTCGTTGCAGGTTTGCAGTTCAGCATGCCGGCGCGCTCGAGAATCTCCTCGGCGTACCGCTGCTGAGAGAGGTGGAAGCCGCCGGCGTTGCGCTTGACGTCGATGCCGAGGAAGAAGCGCAGATCGCCGAGGTCCTTGACAGCGAACTCGGCGCGGAGTCGATCGACGACATGTTGAAGCAGCTCTGGACGGGACCCAGTGATGACGATGTCGTCCACGTACAGCAGGAGGTAGACAATGTCGTTGCCGCGACGAAGCACGAACAAGGAGGAGTCGGAGCGCGTCGGGACGAAGCCGATGCGGACGACGAAGTCGGAGAAGCGGTTGAACCAGGCGCGTGGAGCTTGTCGGAGGCCGTACAGGGACTTGTCGAGTAAGCAGACGGCGTTGGGACGTTCGGCATCAACAAACCCGATGGGCTGCTGACACAAAACATGTTCCTGCAGGTGTCCATGAAGGAACGCGTTCGAGACGTCGAGTTGCCGTGTCGACCAGCCACGAGAAGCAGCGATGGTGAGAACAGTCCGAATCGTTGCTGGTTTGACGACCGGAGTGAAAGTTTCGCCAAAGTCAACACCGGCGCGCTGCGTGAAGCCCCGCACCACCCATCGAGCTTTGTAGCGATCCAGAGAGCCATCGGGATGAAGTTTGTGCTTAAACACCCATTTCCCAGAAATGATATGAGCGCCAGGAGGACGATCCAAGAGGCGCCAAGTTCGATTGGCCTGAAGAGCGCGAAACTCCTGAGCCATGGCATCGTGCCAATGGGGATCCCGGAGGGCGACTCGCGCGGATGAAGGAATTGGGGAGATGGCCGTGGAGCAAGTAGGCGACGAGGGCACGGCAGCAAGGGCATAGCGTGGATTGGGCTTGAAAACACCCGTTTTGGCACGCGTCAGCATGTGATGCAGAGGAGCTGATGCATGGATAGAAGGTGCAGCAGTAGGCGATGCAGCACCAGGTGATGCAGCGGTAGGCGATGCAGCGGCAGGGGATGCAGCAGTAGGCGATGCAGCAGCAGGAGGTGCGGCAGCTATTGCTGGGTGTGTATTGGGTGGGGACGAAGCAGCACGAGGTTGCGGACCCGCTGCAGCTGGCTGTTGCTGAATGACGACGGTGTCTGTTGTCAGAGGAGAAACAGTAGCTGAAGACGGTGCGGAGTCCAGGGGCTGTGGAGAACGGAAAGGAAAGGTAGCTTCGTCAAATGTAACATGCCGTGACAGAATGACACGACGAGAGGCGAGGTCGAAGCGGCGATACCCGCGGTGATCAGTGGGATAACCCAGAAGAACACAGGGAATCGAACGAGCATGCAGTTTGTGTGGTGTGGTTGCTGCTTGGTTGGGAAAGCATAGACAGCAAAACACGCGGAGATGAGTGTAGGTAGGAGGAGCACCAAGAAGACGCTGGTGCAGTGTGGACTGTCCAGTGGCGTTACAAGGACGAAGATTAAGGAGGTGAGTTGCCGTAGACAAAGCTTCAGCCCAAAAGGAAGGAGGCATGCCGGCGTGTAAAAGAAGTGTGCGTACACAATCATTCAGAGTCCGTAAAATCCGCTCGGCTTTACCGTTTTGGGAAGAAGTGTATGGACAGGAAAGACGAAACGCAATGCCATGAGATGCAAAATGGGTTCGCAAAGCGTTGTTGTCAAATTCCTTGCCATTGTCGGACTGGAAGGAAATCAGAGGTAACTGAAACTGCGTTTGCACATAAGCATGAAAGGAAAGAAGGCAAGGAACAACATCAGATTTCAAACGCAGTGGGAATGTCCAAGTGTAATGGGTGAAATCATCAATCAACACAAGGTAGTATTGAAAGCCAGAATGACTAGGAACTAGAGAGGTCCAAACATCAGCGTGTATTACTTGAAAAGGAACATAACTGACAGACTCAGAAGAGGAAAATGGAAGTCTAACATGCTTTCCTATCTGACAACTAGCACAAACATGAACTGAAGACTTGGAACAACTGAAATCTAAGTGGTGAAGAGTTTGACGCAGAGCGTGACGACCCGGATGACCCAAGCGCTGATGCCACAAGTCGACGGTAGGAGCGATGGCAGTGAGGGCTTGTGGTGAGGTGGACGCCATGGGGTACAGATCGCCGCCACTGTTACATCGGAGGACCACCGTGCTGGTTGGGATGTCCTTTATAGAAAAACCGAAGGGGTCAAACTCCACGGAAACATTGTTGTCACGAGTGAGAGAGCGAACAGAAATGAGATTTTTAACCAGAGACGGAGAAACTAAGATGTTGCGAAGACGTAGAGGAGACTGTGTGGTGGGGATCGTGGAAGTGGCATGGTGTGTGACTGGAAGAGTGGCACCATTGCCAACGGTGATGGACGGGGAAGAAGAAAGAGGCACAGAAGAAGGAAATGTACCGGCGTTGGAGGCCATGTGGGACGACGCGCCAGTATCCAGGAACCACTCTGTGGCCTGTGGACCAGATGGTGGCACACCGGAGGTGGCGAGAGCGGCGAGCAGAGCCTGATGATTCCAGACATCGGCCGGTTGCTGAGGCGGCGGAGCAGGGACCTGTTGGGGTGGTGCGCCGGCGAAGTAGGCCTGTTGAGGCTGAGTGCCAGGCCGAGGACAGAGGACGCCAGCGCCCGGAACGCGGAATGGCATGGACCAGGCTTGCACCATCCCTGTCCAGGGGTTCAGGCCAGGTGTCCAGGCTTGGTTCGAAGGACGGGGTGAAGAGCCGGAGCTGGAACCGCCCTGAGGACCATAGCCGCGGCCACGACCACCCTTCTTCTTGGCACGGTTGGAGTCGGGGCGTGGTGCAGGTGCAGAGGTGGGCGGGGCAGGTGGTGTGACGGAGCCAAGGCTGCCGGCACCAGCTGAGGAAGCCGGAACGCGAGCAGTGCCGGTGGCGGTGAGAGCCTGATGTTGAGCAGCCTTGGCATGTTCCTGGTCATAGCGTTCCTCCAGGAGCAGGTACGACCGCGCCGAAAGGAAGGTATGGGGCGGGTTCTTGGCGGTGATGACGGGAACAGCATGCCGATATTTGGCACTCAAGCCACGAAGCATGTTGAGCACTTGGGAGGATTCACAGACTGGTTGCCCGACGTCGCGATGTGCATCCGCCAACTGCTTTGAGGCAGCCGGTGTAGGCAGTGATGTCCATGTCGCCCTGGACCAAGCTCCGGAACTCCGCCTCCAGGTAAACAGCTCGATGAAGCTCATTGTCCCGGAACTGATCACGGATCCAGTTCCAGATCTTGTACGCCGTGGCCTTGGGGATGCGCACGATCGCCCGAACGTCCTTGGACACCGAGTTGTAGAGCCAACTCAGGATGCACTGGTCAGCCATGGCCCACTCCGGATCGCGACGCTCGTCGGCGGTGGGCGGGGAGGACAGATGAGAAGCGAGGCCAAATTTGCCGATGAAGGCGTCGAAGAAGCACCTCCACTCGGTGTAGTTGGACTCGGAGATGTTGAGCTCGACGGGAACATGCGTCCGGATGTTGATCGTCTGAAGAACGGTCGCCGAGGGCGGATCGATGGCCGGAACGTCGGTGTCGACGGAGGAGGTGGAGGAAGACTCAACATCAGACAAGTGGTGCTCGAAGAGAGGGTTGGCGTGGGGATCAGCGGCCATGGCGGCGGCGCCGGGAAGGAGCGGCGGCGCCGGGAAGGAGAAACCGCGAGCAGAGGCGCGGCGAGGGAGAGCGGTTGCGGAAGAGGTGGGCAGCGAGGATCAAGCTGCGCGAATTGATACCATGTAGAGAAAGACAATTGGGCCAACAGAGATTGTATTGCATCCCTGAAGGGTATATATATGTGTGTACAACAGGTGCGCTGAATGGAGCGCACGACTCAGGTCGTGGGCGACATCGTGTCACAAAACTGAGACTCTCAACAGTCCGGGTTCGTCTTCACCATCTTCATCGCGCAGGGGTTCCTCGCCATGCTGTGCCGGATGAAGGCCTGGCTCTTCTTCTTCTTTGCCGGCTGGATCGTCGTGATGACGGCCTTCGTGTACTTGTTCTTGCCGGAGACGAAGGGGATGCCCATCGAGCAGATTGGGAAGGGAGCACTGGTTTTGGGGGAGGATTGTGGGGTTGGATGATGAATTGCAGGCGACTGACAAGTGACAATCTGTGAAAATAAATATACATTTTTCCGTCAGAGATTTAAATCACCACGTAAGTGCCTTGTGTTCGCCAAGGTGGAAGCTGACGTGTCATCCATGGCAAGTAGGATTTAGCCCAGGTGTTTTGTGGCCTAATTTGGTTTCCAGGAGCTATTTCAGCCCATTTTACGCCACTGATTATTTTGTTTTGGGCACATCTGATCTTTTGAGGGCCTTTTTCAGCCTTTTAAATAAATTTAGCCCAAATACATTTAGCCAATTATTATCACATCATCAATTTGTTCTTGTATGTTTAAATTTAGTGTCAGAATGAAAAATATCACACGGATACGATAGACATACATTTTCTTACATAACATAGCTCACTTTATCCAATAAAATCCATCAAACTATAACAATTAAAAAGCAATTTCCTAAAACAACCAAGCTTGCCATACTTTTTGCTGCACATTCATTAGCGTATGGTCGACTTGCTTCTAAAGAAGTCGTTGTGTCCAGCCGCACCTTTTTTTTAGAATTACACTGTACAACGCAGACGCTCACAACACGCACGCACACTCATCCCCTAGAATATAGGTACGTAAACCCTACCTCTATGAGCACCTCCGAAGAACTGAGCCGGCACATCTGGACGCTCACAACACGCACGCACACTCATCCCCTAGAATATAGGTACGTAAACCCTACCTCTATGAGCACCTCCGAAGAACTGAGCCGGCACATCTGGAGATTCTCGAAGTCACCACTGGCGCCTCGTCGTCGATGGGAACGTCGCTTACCACTTAAAGCAGTCACCACTGGCGCCTCGTCGTCGACGGGAACGTCGCTTACCACTTAAAGCATAACGCCGGTAAATCCTGAAAAAATCCAGGAAAAGATGCGAGCACCAGGATTTGATCCCTGGTGGGTAGCGTCCCACTGAATAGTCTTACCATTGGACTACAGGCCCATTCGCATCCAGCCGCACCTTTAAGTTCCTGTAAAACAATTATAGGAACTAGTGATCAACAACCCGTGCTCTCGCTGTTCGAAGTGATTTTGTACATATTATTTTGTATTAACTGTGCACAGATGCTTGTATATCCACGTTGAGATGCTTGTATATCCACGTTGATTAAGTAAGGAGTAAATAACATGCCAATGAAAAATCAAGAACCTAAAAGGCGGATTAGAAGGCACAAGTGCGTGCGTTCTTGATCTTAAATAATACTCCTTCCATTCATTTGTCTTCTTCATCTAAGCCTTTGGCACAATGATCCAGGAGCAGAGTAAAAATACTCAATTTGTATTTATGCAAGCAAGGAATAACCAATGAGTAACAAAAAGACAATAAATACAAGCAAGTCCAAGCTAATATAAAAGAATTTTTTGAGTAAATAGTTTTTTTTTTGATCGGTGAGTAAATAGTATAAAAGAGAGAGTATTCATTTATTTAATGATGTTAGCCAGAAGTGATTAAGGGCCTCTCGGTTGATGGAATAGCCCATCAAATCAACGTTATCTCGGCCTGTCAACATGCAAGGCAGAACACGTGAAGATTAATTGGGCTAATTAGTACCGGCCATTAACAGTCACTAATCTCGATTATGGGCCCCCAAGAAGTGAGTTGTGCATGGCTCATGCAAGGAATCGCTAGCAAGCCACTACTATACACGCGCGTACATCTCTCTTGCTGACCAATACACGTATGCGTACAAAATACGCCGCTGCAACACCAATTATGTCTGTACTCTCAGAGAGCCGTAACTGGAGGGCAAGTAGGAAATTATTCTCTGGAGCATTGGCATCTTCAAGTAAGAATATTAGGTTACCCTCCATCCCATTCTCTGGTGTACTAAAGGGATGTAGAAGCAATGAGAGATGTTGACCCCTGGGTAATATAACGAAGTAATACTTTGTTCCTTTGCCAGTGAGAAGATAGAGTATTAAGGGGTCAAAAAAATATATATCTGCATGGTGTCCCCCCCAAGCTCCACGTACCTCAAGAATTTACTCGCCCGAGTGGCAATGGATCCTCTCAGCTCATACTGTTAACATGATTAAATATTAACCAAACATGCATACGACATGGCGGTATGAGCGATTCTCTTTGGAAAGGATGAGCTCCTTACCGCTTGCTGTACTTCTTCCTCTTCTTGCAACCCGCTGCCTACACCTTCGCAGAGTGTTTTCACACTCCTGTGAGGTGTATTTGAGCTTGGTCCGCTAACGCAGCAGTGGTGCACTGGTGACGTTCCACTTGTTGGAGGTCTCTAGGGCGGCCTCCATCTTGATGTGAGCCATCTCCATCCTCTCAATGTACTCCTTTCCATCTGACTTATCATGACAGCATTTCTTAATTCTTGATAAGACTTGGTTAACAGCCTCCTGGGCAACTGCAGAACTGACCATGTCTGCTGCCATTAACATTGATCAAACAAACCGTAAAATCGGTTGTCCTGTACGTAGAGAAAAAGAAAGAAAAATATTCCATACATATATGAGCCAGATTGTCCATACTGTTCATCAGTTTAAAATCTATGATTGATCTTGTAAAGTGCAAGTGTGGAGAGGAAATCAAAACCTGGTGTGGTTGAACACTTGAACCATCTGACTTGTTCCCTACTTCTACTTAAAAAATCTTGATACGAGTTGGTTAACTGCCTTATGGGCCACTTCCGAACTTACCATTTCTGCACTTCTATTTGGATTGATCAAAGCAACCTGTAGAATTGATTGTCCTGCAATCTCAATCGAAAAGAAAGTACTCAATACATAGAATGGTGATCGAGGTTGAAGTAGTTGTAGGGTAACTTCTTAATATGCCAATATGTAGTCCTCCTGTTTATTTGAGAAAAAGGTCAGGGTTCTAGCCAACAGCAACAAGAGTTTGTCAAGCTATATATCCAGCACAGCTAGACAGTTGTATGAACATACATATGGAGAGTTACATTATTTGAGATCGACATTGTGGAAATTTGTCATGACTGATATGCACACAGGAAGACTTTGAAGACTTTGAGAAGAGGGCAAAGCACTGACCTCGACATATAAACGCCTCAGGCATGATGGGCCAGAATTATTCATCGCATAGGACCAACCAGAGTCAAAAGTCGACGGTGATAAAATGTAGAAATCTTAGCGGGAAAGCTTGGGTGAAACGGGGCACTGTGCTATAAAGCTGATATCAGCCCTGGATGCTTTGTCCCCACAATATATAATGGGCTCACAGGTCGTAGCGTTCATTGTCCCTCTTGTAGAATTTCTATGTTGTCCACTGTCGACTTGACTATTCGATCAGTCCTGCGGTGCGTGCTGCGTGGAATTGTTGCGCATGATATGGCATGAATATGCTGCCCTGTGCCAACACCTAGCGCGTTCATACAACCTCACGTCCTCACTCTGCTTGTCCCCTACTCAATGTCCCATCTGCAATGCATCACTCTTGTCAAATTTCCTTGAAGATGTGCTCACCTCACAAATGAAGTACGGAGTACCTCTCTATATGTAGTGTATGCTTTATGGTCACATCTGGCCTCCAGGAATGATAGGCGTACTCACAGACTCGTGTGTGTGTGTGTGTTGCCGTGGTGTCCACTACTGCTACAAGACTTGGTGATGCGAACCTACAGCTAGTTCAAGTGTTAACCACGCCAGGTTTCATTTCATCTGCACTTAACTTTACAAATTCGATCATAGTAGATTTTAATCTGATAACCAGGTGCAATCTAACACATATATACGCATTGAATATATATTTTGTTTTGTTTCCCATACAGAATTACAGATACAGGGACAGCCGATTCTACAGTGGTAGCTTGTTGATCAATCCTAATGGCAGCAGAGATAGTCAGTTCTACAGTGGCCCAGGAGGCGGTTAATCATGTATTATCTAGATTTAAGGAGCAGTACAATGGAAAGTCAGATGCAAAAGAGCTCATTGAAAGGATGGAGATGGCACACATCAAGCTGGAGGTCGCCCTTGAGACCTCTAACAAGTGGAACGTCACCAGCGCACCATTGGTGCGTTGGCAGAACAAGCTCAAGCGCGCCACGCAGGAGTGCGACGACACTCTGCGCAGGTGCAGGCAGCGCTTGGAAGAAGAGGAGGATGTGCAACAATGGGTAAGGAACTCCTCCATTCCTAAGCGGATAGCTCACACTGCCAGGTCCTTCGTCTCATCCATCTTTTATCGTGGTAATGACGATGACGACGACCTAACGAAAGGATCCGCCATCGTTCGGCGATTTGAGCGGTATGCAGATGATGCCAGAGAGTTTTTGAGGTATGTAGAGCTTGGTGGTACACCTTGCCAAAACATGTTCTTCGACCCTCTTGTACATCACCTCCTTGCCGGAAAAGCAACAAAGTATTGCTTTGTTCGTGGGGGTCAACATCTCTCTTTTGTTCTACAGCCTTCTAGGCTCCCCGAGCATGGGATGGAGGGTAGCCTGATATTCTTACTTGAAGATGCCAACACACAAGAGAATAATTTCCTTTTTTCCCTCAACTTACGGCTCTCTGAGAGTACAGACATAGTTGGAGTTGCAGTGAGATGCCTACAACTGTTCGTACCTCACTTGAGCTCAACAGTCGAGAATGTGAAGACAAAGCTCACCCAGCTACCAACCACGGACTTGTGTTGGGTGTCCAATGGCAATGGCTATTCTGTTTGTGGTCAGAACGAGCGTCGGGACAACATTCGCACCATGTCTCGTAAATGGTATCGACCAAACTTGCTCTGTTGTCAGCAACAAGATCATCACTACTCTCCAAGCTATGCTGCTGGCAGCACGAGCTCATCATCAGAATCATTTCACTGTGATATATACTTGGAACCAGTAAACCAAGTGTGTTTGCTGGGCCATGTTGCACTGTCATCTGGGAGCAATAGGCAGAGGGCAATCGTCGACAACAAAAACAGCTTCTTGAGGGACTGTCCATATCTGAAACTTGGAGGCCACTTCTGGCCCCATGCCTCCTCTAAAGAGTTATCGCCTGCAGTTGGAGGATCAGCGACAGAGATGATCAATGGGAAGGCTGCACACCATGACGAGCTGAGTAAGATCATTCTACCAAAGGCGATAGATTGCCTTTGCAGGAATGTGGCAGGTACCTCGTATCAGATGCTGTGGAAGTCTAGGCATGGTGCCTCATACCTTCAGGTAGAGAAGACCTCATCTAGAATAAACAATCCTAAACGACGGCGGGGCCTGAAGGTTCAGGGATGGGCAGGTGCGAATTATGAGTTCATGAGCTCGTGGATTGCGCATGCTTCTGCCCAATTGCAGGGCTCAATCGTGGACTGGGCTCAGAATGAAAAGCGGTTGCCGCTATCGTTATTATCATTGAAAACTGATCCCTGCGTCCAGCATGATTGTCCAATCAAGTTGTGGTCTTTGTTTGATCACAGATCTTGGGCAAGCAAGATGAAGTCGTCCTTCACTTTCCATGCCTGAAAGATTTCAACTTGCTTTGTACTTTAGCTTCCTTGATGAAGTACAAAATATTATTATAGAGGTTACCCCAATTTGGATCCTTTGAATTAAGATTCATTCTATTCTATCATAAGTTAGGCACAGATTAAACTATATCTATATATCTATACCTAAAGAGGTAAAATTTTAGCCAACTTTTTTTGGACCATCTATTTCTTTATCGATGTCCCTCTAACTACCGGACAATGAAGAGTTTCTTCCGTATGGACTTATATACATAACCCATGCTCTCATACGAGTTAGAATACACTACTACACAAAACTTAATGGAGGCAGGCAAAAAGGTTAACCGGCGGGCATTGTAACCACGTCGGATATAATAAGGTCACGGTTAATCGTGGCCTTAATCCAGACAGGGTAGTTACAACAACCCCTCAGTTAACATGAATTAACCGAGGCGGTTACCTAAGGCATCCTTCTCGGTTGTTTAACCGAGTCGGTTTTAAGAAAAGGTAACCACCTCTGTTAAACTATTAACATAGGCGGTTAATATTAACTGTCTGCCTCAGTTCATTATTTCTAGATTTAAAAAAGCTTTTAAGTTTGAATTTGAATTTGAAACTAAATTTCATCAAATCAAATCACATATGAAGCAGAGAATACACGTCAAAAGGACAATATATTATATTCATGGGTGTGTCATCCATAGCGTTTCTCAATCTACCACAAAGTTCATATTACACACAAAAAAGCATCACATTCATTTTTTTTGAGTTTTAAAAACTTCACTCATGACCTTTTTTTTTTGAAACTATGGTTTTGTGTCTCTTTGGCTTATAAAACTATAGTTTTGTGATACCGTAGTTTCTAAAAACTGCATTATCCAAACAAGCCCAGCCTTTTTCATGGGCGGTTCTTTGATAACCATCAATACAACTATGATTTGTACTAGCGCTTCTCTTAAGCAACCGCCAGTAGAAATCGTTGTATAGAATTCATGTTTTTGTCTCAAAAATAACAAAAAAAGCAAAAAGTATTTTTGAAACCTAGGAGGCACCCACCAGCCCGTGGAAAAGGCAAGTTGTGCATTTTTCATGTAAAATCACATGCTATGCGGTTGCCGGCTTTTGAACCGATGACCTCAGCCTCGCATGATCTCTCCCCTACCACTGCACCACATATTCACATTTATCCATATTCCTTTTTTTTCTTTCCCCTATATTATCAAAATTGAGCATAAATTGAGTATTTGAGACTCTAAACGAATTTAAATGAAAAAGTTGTCAACTGCAAAGTTTTATAACTTTTTAAGATCTACATCTTTTATTTTGGGAGTTTCTCCATCCAAGGTCATTTGCAAAATTTAAATTTTAAATTTGACAAATTTAGATGTAGTTTTCTATAAAAAGATAATTTCAAATAAAAAAGTTATCAACTATAAAATTTAATTTAGGAGTTTCTCCATCCAAGAAAGTTTGAAAAACTAAAAAAATCAATTTCAAACTATTTATAGTGACGGATTTCTTAAGAAACCGCTATTAGAAATACGATTTCTATTTGTGGGTTCCTTAAGAAATCTGACAAAGAGAAATATGATTAAGGAACCGCCAGTAGAAATAGGAATGATTTCTACTGGCTGTTCTCAAGAGAAACCACCAATAGAAATAAAACACTAGTGTCAAAAAGAAATAATCTCTGTACCAGTGAATGAGAGGGCTAGTAGCTAGGAAGATCTGATACAGACCTTTTATTTGAGAAATATCTGACCTATTAACTCTGACTCCAGTAGTGAGATTTATAATGTTAAGGTGGGGCGTTGTGCTGATGTCACTGTTGTGCTGATGTCACTGTGACGGTGAGAGATGTGGAGGAGGGAGGAAACAACCACGTTTCGCAGCCTTGTGGGAGAGGGAGACGCAAAAAGAAGGCCGGAGAGCATGGAGGCTTTCCAGACATGAACATATTTCGCTCTGTTCATCCCTCACCTCCATCAGGTCGCTACCCTGCTCCACCCAAACCGCTGCCTCCGCTACCGTAGCCCACGAGAAACCGGCCACTCATCGGGAACTATCTGGCAGACGTGCATTGAAAGACCGAGGAATTCAGATCTTTTTTTATTGGTACGAAAGGAATTGATATCTTTTTTTATTGGCACAAAAGGAATTGAGATATTTTATAATGGCTCATAAGTCAAAGACTCAAATAAGTATCATAACAAGGTTTACATACATATAGACCAAAGGAACACGCGAGATTATCTAACAGAGAACATATAAATCGATCTGAATTTTCCATCTTGGCAAGCTTCCTCAAGTAGAACATGCCCAAAAGATACATATGCATATAGTAACATAAAATCCATTAGTCATTGAAACACGATGCACGATTTGATCTTCCTTGCTAAATATCTGAAATATTGCGAAGAAATCAACATGATTGGACAATCATCGACACAGGGATTATTTTTAAATAATAATGGTTGCGGCAATCGCTTTTCTTTCTGAACCCAGTCCACGATTGTGCCCTGCAAGTGGGCAGGTGCGTGCACAGCCCATGAGCTCAGGAAATCTTTGTTCGCACTTACCCATCCCTGTACCTTGCCCGGTTGTTGTTTAGGACGTTTTCCACCCATGCCTCTCCCAGTGGTAAGTCCCCATGAGATTTTCTTGACTTGAAGGTATGCGCCGCCATGCTTGGACTTCCAAAGCATCTGATACGAGGTAGCTGCCGCACTGCCATGAAGGCAATCTAATGCCTTTGGTATCATAAAGTCGCTCAACTCTTCAAAGCAAATTTTTGCATACAAGCCATGGTTCACGGTCGCCTCATTGATCATTTCTGTTAACGAACCCTCGACTCCAGGTGAGAAATCTTCGTAAGGGGCATGGGGATAGAAACGCATTCCGAGTTTCAGATACGGAAATTCACTCATGGATCTTGTTTTGCTCTCACCATCTGCGACTGCTCTCTGCATGTTCTCAATAACAGATAATGGAACCTGGCCCAGCAAATACACTTGGATAATGGGTTCCAAGTATATATCACATGGCAATGATTCTGACGATGAGCTTCTGGGATTGTAGCTCTGGGAGTAGTAATGATCTTGTTGCTGGCAACAAAGAGGGTTCGGTCGAAACCATTTGGACCAGATGGTATAAAGATTGTTCTGGTGTTTAACAGAATGGCTAAAAACAGGATAAGCATCGGACACCCAGCACAAGTCTTGTGTTGGTACCTGAGTGAGTTTTGTCTTCACAGTCTCAACTGTTGAGCCTAAATAAGGTATGAATATAAGTTGAGGCCAAAAGCGAAGTTATTCTCTGGTGTATTGGTATCTTCATGTAAGAATATTAGGCCAACCTACATCCCCTGCTCTTGTAGTGGACCACAGGGTTGTAGAAGAAATGAGAGATGTTGACCATTGCTAACAGTGCAATACTTTGTTCCTTTGCCAGCGATAAGATGGCGTATAAGAGGATCGAAAAACAGATATCTGCATGGTATTCCACCAAGCTCCACATATCTCAAGAATTCACTTGCACTTTCTGCAAACCATTCGAATCGCCGTGCGACAACAGATCCTTTTAGCCCATCACCGCTACTATGACTAAAGATTAATGAAACAAATGACGTGGCAGTATGAGCGATCCTCTTCGGAAACCAGGAGCTCCTTACCGCTTGTTGTACATTTTCCTCTTCTTGCAACCGCTGCCTACACCAGCGCAGAGTGCTTTCGCACTCTTCTGAGGCGCGTTTGAGCTTGCTCCGCCAACGCAGCAGTGGTGCGCTGGTGACGTTCCACTTGTTGGAGGTCTCTAGGGCGGCCTCCATCTTGATGTGTGCCATCTCCATCCTTTCAATGTGCTCCTTTGCATCTGACTTATCCTGACAGCACTCCTTGATTCTTGATAAGACTTGGTTAACAGCCTCCTGGGCCACTGCAGAGCTGACCATATCATCTGCCATTAATGTTGGTCAAACAATCCGTAGAATCGGTGCCTGTATGCAGAGAATGAAACAAAAATATTCTATACATATATGAGCCGGATTAACCTGTTCATCAGCTTAAAATCTATCTTGTAGAAGTGCAAGTGAGGAGAGGAAATCAAAACCTGGCGTGGTTGAACACTTGAACAAGGCTTGGGAATCAAAGTCGTACGAGCACTGTGACACTCACAGTCTAAAACCATGACACTATGACAGCACACACGAAAGGTTGTTGAATCTATCCTGCTTAGCTAGGCAGTTGTGAATTTTGATCGTACATATGGAGAGGTAGTTTATTTGTGACAGGGACATCATAGAAATTTGTCAAGAGTGATATGGACGCTGTAGGACTTTTGTGTACAGGGCAAAATTAAATGCTGAGGTTGACAGTGAAGTCGATCATGTCGCAGAGACTTTTAGAGTGAAATGAATATGTAGACACGCCATAAGAAGACAGATAGGAATGCGTCGGGGGGCCTGGGTGTTGGCAGCAAGTCCCATCGTGTAGAACTTACCATCTATGCTGCCAGTTGGATCGATCAAAGCAACTTGTGATTGTCATCTTGTAGATCTGTGCTGTATGCTCGGGGAAGAAAAAAAAGAAACATACTCAATACGTAACGTGTCACATATTGCCTGTTCGTATTTAGAACTTATGATCAATCCTGTAAATTAATTGTAAGTGTAGAGGATGTTTGAACCTGGTTATATTGAACTATTTGAAGGGTTACAGCAAGTAGTACTGGAAGTTGATACACAGGTACGGACACGAAGAGAAAACCATTAAACATGCACAGAAAACCATATGGAATAAGTATTAGTAATCAAATTTCAGAGAGAGAGAATACATGATATTTATATCGATGTGAATTGTCCATCACAATGGAAATCCTCTGGTACAACCCATTGCCCAGACGGCTCATATATACTAGGAACCATCAAGTTCGTGAGGCGATGAACGTGCTGGAAGACCTGATTTTCCTTGCTGAAGATGTGTACCAATCTGGCAAAAACAACGATTTAATTGGACAACCATGGACACAGGAAGTAGTTCTCGAAGACAACGGTAGCAGCAATAATGGCTTTTCGTTCTCAACCCAGTTCACCAATGAGGCCTGTACGTGGGCAGGCGCATGCAGCATCCAAGAGCTCATGAACTCATTGGTCTCACGTATCCATGGGTTCCTCACCTTCTTGGACCGATTTTGTTTCTGATTTTTTTCACCTCTGCTGCCTTTCAGTTTCAGATCTGAAGGTATGGGTGGCCATGAGGTGTTCTCGGCCTGAAGGTATGCACTTCCATGCCTGGATTTCCATAGCATCTCATACAAGGTAGCTGAGACATTCCTGCCAAGACAATCTTGCGCCTTTGGTAGCATGATCTCACCCAGCTGCTCAAAGGAAATGTTTGCATACAAGCCACGTGGCGCTACCTTCCTGTTGATCATGTCTCTCGCTGAACCGCCAACTGTAGGCAACATATCTTCAGAAGAGGCATGAGGCCATATGTGGCCCCCAAGTTTTAGGAATGGTGATTCTCTCGTGGGGCATATTTCGCCATTGACAACTGCACTCTGTCTGATGTTGTTCACAGTTAGCAGTGCAACATGGCCCACCAAATGCACTTGGGTAACTGGTTCTAAGTATACATCACATGGTAATGAATCTGGTGTAGAGCCTTTCCTGCTAGTATCATAACTCCGCTCGTAGTGACGATCTTGTTGCTGACGACAAAGTGGTGTGGGTCGAAACAATTTCCAACGGATGGTGTGAAGATTGTCCCAGTATTCCTTACGGCCAAAAACAGAATAATTGGCGTCGTGCATCCAGCAAAAGTCATGTGTTGGTAGCTGGGTGAGCTTTATCTTCACAGTCTCGACTGTTGAGCTGAAATAAGGTGTAAATAGCTGCAGGCATCTGATTGCAACCCCAACTATGTTGATACTCTCAGAAAGCCGTAAACTGAGAGAAAGAAAGAAATTATTCTCTGGTGCATTGCCATCTTCAAGTAAGAATATCAGCATACCCTCCATCCCATGTCCGGGTGGACTAAATGGATGTAGAAGGAACGAGAGATGTTGTCCCCTGTTAACAGAGCAATATTTTGTTCCTTTGCCAGAGAGAAGGTGCCCTATAATAGGGTCGAAGAACATATATTGGCGTGGTGTGCTACCGAGCTCCACATATGTTAGAAACTCACTCGCACCGTCTGCAAACCGCTCGAATCGGAGGACGGTAGATCCTGTCAGCTCGTCACTGTCACTGCGACTGAAGAAGGACGAGACGAATGACCTGGTGGTGTGAGCAAATCGTTTGGGAAAAGAGGAGCTCATTACCGAGTATTGCCTCTCCTCCTCGTCTTCTAAGCGCTGCTTGCACCTGCGCAGGGTGTTGTTGCACTCCTGCGCGGCACGCTTGAGCTTGCTTCGCCAGCGCAGCAAAGGCGTGCTGGTGACATTCCACTTGTTTGATGTCTCAAGGGCGGCCTCCAGCTTGATGTGAGCCATCTCCATCCTTTCTATGTGCTCCTTTCCATCTGACCTGTGCCCGTACCTCTCCTTCAATTTTGACAAGGCTTGGCTAACTGCCTCCTGGGCCACTGCAGAACCTACCATCTCTGCAGCCATTTTGATTGATCAAAGCAACCTGTAGAATTGATTATCCTGCAAGCTCAATCGAAAAGAAAGAAAATTACTCAATGCATACGAGTCAGAATGTCCTGTTCATCAGTTTCGCAACTACAGAGAAGAAATCAGAACCTGGTGGGGTTGAGTTATCAGGTCGCTAGATTCTTAATTTATCAATACATAGTCCTTTTATTTCAGAAAAAAAAGGTTGCAGAGTTGTGACCAGCACCCACAAGAGTTTGTGAATCTGCTCTGCCCAGCCGGCCAGTTGTATGACCATAGATATGGAGAGGTACATTCTTTGAGAGTGACATCGTGGAAATTTGGCATGAGTGATATGCACGCACACAGGAAGACTTATTGGAATACTTCGAGTAGAGGGCAAAGCAAAGAGGTGGGGACATAGGCATCAGATCTCAGAGCCCGCCAGAACTAATTGATATATGTAGACATGCATAGGAATGCTTCAGGCATGGGCCAGAATTATTCACGGCATAGGACCAACGAGAGTCAAAGTCGACGGTGACTAAACGTAGAAATCTTGGCAAGAGCTGGGAGCAAAAAGCTGACGGCAAAATTTGTGAAGACAACAGACAAGTAGCGCTGGAGACAAAATTTGGACATAGAAAGAGCGTTCAAGCCTAGAACAATCATACATAACCAAAAATACATGCACGAAAAGAATATAAATAAAAATTTGGGCAATGATACAAAAAAGCTAAAAAACCTTAAAAAAGAACATTAAATATCACAATTAAAAGGGGAACAGAATTAATTTTCCCTAGTATCTAGTCTTCATCAGATCAATCTAATTCTTACACTAGAAAAGAATCACATAACAATCGGAATAAAAAAACATCAGGAAACAAATTAGGCAATAGCTCAGCTAGTTCCTGTGGTGGAACTCGTCCACCAGGGTTAAGTCTTGACTTGGTCTAGGTGTTCAGATTTTTCTGGATTTATATTGTAGAATTTAGCGGATCTTTTCAATGCTAGGTGATATGTCCGTGGATAGTGAGATGCCAGCATGTGTGTCATGAGTAGATTGGATATTCTTCTTCTTTTTTTTCTCGAGCGAAGTCACCAAAAAACTGTGTTGACGCCGAGTTGGATCCTGGATCACACACCAGCTAGGACAAGAATGCCCAAGGTTACACACGATGGATCCCACTCCCATGCGAGTGCGCGACACCACCCATTGCCATGGGCGACATGCCACCTCATTGCACCATCCGCCCTCTGCCCCTGCCTGTCAATCCTGCCCTCTGCTAATCCCTCGCCTCCATGAACCGCTGATGAGACTCCTCCACCCTTCCTCCACCCAAATCATTGCCTCCACTATCATGGGCGGTGGCTCTCCACCATCTCGCTGCCCCACGCACCCATTGTCGGACCAACCTGTTGCCGGAGGAGACGACTAAACCCTAACCCACCTCTAGCGGAGGTCGCGACGCTGGTGCCAGCAGGATGGTCTTGCATGGTGTTTCAACAACGCGACCGTCGCATGTTCCTTTTTTACGTTTCGAGACTGAGGAGCATTGCCATGCCACAAGGTGTTGTTGACTTGGTTGCTCACATTTAGTCACACACCGACAGATGTCCAATGTTTATAGGTCAACCCTAGATAATCTTATATTTGCAACACACATCAACAGTTTAACTTTTTTATGTACATCAAGGTAGTAAAAGAAAGTGGAAATCCTTTAGAGGTTTAACGTGCTGGACATCTTGAGCTTCCTTGCCAAATAACTCTGATCTTGCAAAGAAAGCATCGTGATTGGACAATCATGAGTGCAGCCATTAGTTTTCAATAATAAGGGTAGTGTTGATCGCTTCTCATTCTGAATCAAATAGTCAACCACTGAGCCCTGCAATTGGGCAGGCGCGTGAGTAATCCATGAGCTAACGAATTCATTGTTAGCACTTGCCCATCCCTGAATCAGCTTCTTATCCCGCCGTGGCTTAGACCATTTTTCAACACTGTCTTTCCTTGTGCTTGCTCTCCATGTCGTCTTTTCAATCCGAAGGTATGCGTTTCCATGCTTAGACTTCCACATCATCTGATATAAGGTAGTTTCCAAATTCCTGCTAAGGAAATCTATAGCTTTTGTTATTGTGATATCACCTAGCTGTTCAAAGGAAATGTTTGCATACATGCCATGTTGTTTGGCTTCATCGTTGATTATCTCTAACGCTGAACCTCTGACATCAGGTGACAAATCTGCAGAAGAGGCATGAGGCCAGAAGTGTGCTCCAAGTTTCAGATATGGAAATTTTCTCTTCGGGATTGTTTGGCTTTCACCGTTGGCAATTGTCCACTGCCTGTTGTCCCCAACTGACAGTGCAACTTGTCCTAGCAGATAAACTTGGATAACTGGTTCCAAGTATATATCACTTGGTGATGTTTCGGAAGAGGGGCTCTGGGCGTAGGGATGGACTTCTTGTTGACAACAGAATGGGTTTGGTCGAAACCATTTAGAGCACATGGTGTGAAGATTGTTCTGATGTTCGTCAGAGCCATATACTGTATGACCATCGAACACCCAGCACAAGTCTTGCATTGGTACCTGGGTTAGTTTTGTCTTCACAATCTCGGCTGTTGAGCTCAAGTACGGCATGAAATGCTGCAAGCATCTGAGTGCAACCCCAACTATGTCAGTACTCTCAGAGAGCCGTAAGTTGAGGATAAAAATGAAATTATTCTTTGGTGCATTGCCATCTTCAACTATGAATATTAGGCTCCCCTCCATCCCATGGTTGGGTGGACTAAAGGGCTGTAGAATAAGTGAGAGATGTTGGCCCCCACCAACAAAGCAATATTTTGCTCCTTTGCCAGCGAGAAGATGGCGTATTAGAGGCATGGAGAACATGTATCTGCATGGTGTGCCACCAAGCTCCACGTACCTCATGAACTCGCTCGCACTATCTGCAAACCGCTCGAATCGCCGGACGGCGGTGGATCCTCTTGGCTCATCGTCATTACCGCCACTAAAGATTAGCGAAACGATTGACATGGCTGTATGAGCGACCTTCCTAGAAAAGGAGGAGCTCTGTAGCCCTTGTTTCACTTCTTCCTCTTTTTGAAGTCGCTGTCTGCACCGGCGCAAGTGTGGTCGCACTCTCCTGTGCGGCGCGCTTGAGCTTGGTCTGCCAATGCAGCAGTGGCACGCTCGTGATGTTCCACTTGTTGGATGTCTCAAGGGCGGCGTCTAGCTTGATGTGCGCCATCTCCATTCTCTCTATGTGCTCCTTTGCATCTGACTTCTCCACGAAATCCTCATTGATTCTTGATAAGACTTCATTAACAGTCTCCTGGGCGAGTGCAGAACTAATCATCTCTGCTGCCATTATGATTGATCAAAGCAACAGATAGAATCGGTTGTCCTGCATGCACAGAAAGAAAGCAAAATATTGCATACATATATATATATGAGTCTGATTGTTCCTGTTCATCAGTCTAAACTCTATAATTGATTTTGTAAAGTGCATGCGCGGAGATGAAATCAAAACCTGGTGTTGTCGAACACGAACTAGCGGTAATGTTGCAGATCAAGTTGACACCACACAGCAACACAAACACAAGAGTTTGGGAAAGGGAATGCACTATCCTGCCCCAGCCAGCCAGTTGTCACCTCCCATATATATTGAGTTCCGTCTCTAAATAAGTGTTGCTTTGCTTCCTGAGAAATAACTACTGGTAATTTTAATAAATAATAAATATCATCGATTAGTATCATAATTAGTATCATCAAAAAGATCTTTAGATTTAGTTTTTTAATAAAATTATTTGGAGATATAAATATTACACGTATTTTCTACAAATCAAGTCAAATTTGTGGCATGTATCTCATAGTGACACTTATTTAGGTACGGAGGAAGTAGTCATTTATGAAAGAGACACCATGGAAATTTGTTAAAGTGATACGCACGCAGGAGGAAATAGAGGGAAAAAACACAATTAAGTGATGTAGGGGGCATAGCACTGAGGTTGATACTTGGACCAAATGGCGGAGACCACCCCAGTCGGGTGTGGGTAGGATGTCCCATTGTGCGCTAGTCGACGGGACCGAGCAATATTCTAGTCGACGGTGGACTAATAAATGTAGAATATAAGTCTGTACATGCATGTGTTGTGTAGCAATATTCTAGTCGTGCTATACAATTTTCCTGGAGACACCCCAAGTCCCCAAGCAGAGTCAGAAGTCGAGGGTGACAAAATGTAGAAATCTTGGCTGGAAAGCTTTGAGGAAAAAAGCGGAACCAGAAACTGACAGCGGCAACCCGGCAGCTGCGTACCAGTGCCATGACCTCACGGGTAGGTTACCACGACAAGCAGGCCCACGGCATAGTGTAGGGAGGGGGTCGTTTAAGCCGACAACAATCATAGACATAATAAAATGCATGCACAGAGAAAATATAGATAACAATCAAATATAGTTTTATGATAAAAAACTGAAAAACTTAACGAAAAAAATAGATATATTACAAAGAAAATGGGAAGAAAATTAATTTGCCTTAGGTCTCTAGTATTCATCCGACTAATCTGATTCTTAGACCACAAAAAAAATCATGATGATAATAGAAACAAAGAAAGTCAGAAATATTTAAATGGTACAATATATGGCTGCAGACACCATTCACGCCATTGATTCGGTTAGATTGGACAGTAAAAAAAATAGAGGGAGGTACCAAATTGAATATACCAGAAGTTACTAAATAGTTGAGTATAGTACTAAATTAAGTGGGGAGCATCTTCAACAGTTTGTTAAATGAGGTTGCCATCCTTAAAATTTTAGCAAAAACAAGAAAATTTTCTCTCCAACAGTTTGCCAAATGAGGTTAGTATTTTTAGGAAGTTGCCATCGAACCCCTCCGCGCGCGTATGCGTCGCCGACTGCCTTCCCGCGCGCGTGGAAACTTCTGCGACTCCTCCCTGGGCGCGGCGTAGATCAGTTCCCCCCGTCCTTCCTCCTCGCGACGAGGAGACCCGCGCCAAGGCCGTCGCGTGACGAGAGACTCCGCGCCAAGCCCGTCACCGCCGTCGCGATAGGTACGTCATCCTCCCGCAATCTGTTTCTGTCGCTCGCGATCAGCTGCTGCCGTCGATTAGGGTTCGTCACTCGCGATCTGTTTGTCCCTCGTGATCAGCTGCTGCAGCATGATGCACGATGCCGCTGCACTGCATCTGCATCTACAGTAGCCATGCAGGAGGCCCAATCGCGATCACATCAGTCGATTATCTGTCACCGTCAGTCAGCTTTTCTATACTGTTCCTCAATGACCCCAATGCGGTTCACCGATCTTAGTTCCTTAATAAGTCGATCCAGCGGCCAGTGGTCGTCATCTGAATGTGCTTAGTTCCAAACATGCATCAGGACTATATATGATCCCGGATAATTGCCATCGATCAGTTAGCTAAGGTCTATGTAGGAGGGCATTCAAATAAAATGCACTTTCGTTCAGGCTTTGAGCTGTCTGGCTTTGTCGTTGCCGCCAACCGATTGATGATACTTTATCTTGCTGATCAATGTTCCATTGGACGTGCATGCTACTGTTCCTTGAATTGTCGTGTGTGCATGGTACTTTGAATGGCGCCGTGGCCTGATTGTAGTACAGATCTGATGGGGACGTGATTCCCGATCTTCCGTTAGGTCCTGGATAACTCTCGTTTTGAGTAGAACGCGACACACCGATCTGGCTTCAGATCAAAAGACCCGAACCCTGCAACCTTAGCACCACGATTCCTCAGGTTATCAACCGTGTCACCAACCGGTTGACCTCGCCAAGAAGGCTAATCCGTGCCTGCGAAATGAAGAACACAAGCAAGAACTCGAAAGAACGCAGCTCAGAAAGTTGGGACAAAACTGCAGATGAATGATTCAGTTCTCAAGTTGGGGTTCCACAAACCGATGAACGGCGACTGTCAATGGACAGAATAATCTAAGCAAAACCCAAAACCTAACGACGGCGGCGACTAATGAATATAAAGGTATTAGGGTCATCGCCTACCCTAGACGCGCCCCCCTAATGGGCTCAAGACGATACACGGCCCAACGGACCAAATAAAGGTGACGCAGCACCTGGACAGATTCTGGACGCTGACTTGTTTCGACAATTCCCGTTGATCCCGAAGGAATTTTGATGTGAGACCAGTTGCATTGGCTTCCTTATCAAATTATCTTTCCAACCATAGCTGAACCATCGAAAACGGAGTCCGTATGCGTCCGTGGCGCTGACATTAAGACAGACTGCTCCTGGAGGCCGAGGTAGACTCAAAATCATGTTGGACAGGACCTCCGGCTTGTGTTGCACGTCCTAGCTGGTCTTCCTCGCCTCCACACCTTCCTTGAAGTTCCTCATGACCCTCTCCACTGTTCCTAAGCAATATAACATCATTAGGTAGCAATCTATTCTCAAAAGTATGAAACGGATCACTTAAGAACGAACTCACCTCTAATTTTAGTTGTCGCATTCGAGCTCGGGTCATTGGCCCTTGCGGTATAGTAGAAGGATCAGTAGTTGTATCCAAAGGAGTGATGTCCTCATCATCCTCCCCCTCTTGAAATGGAGTCGTCCTCGACTCAAGCTCATCTTCTTCTCCCAAGTATGGCTTTAAATCTGCAATGTTAAATGTAGGACTAACGCCGAACTCGGGTGGCAACTCAAGTGTATATGCATTGTCATTTATTCTCTATAATCTTGTAAGGACCAGCAGCTCTTGGCATTAATTTAGACTTACGCAGCTCGAAATCTATCTTTTCTCAAATGCAACCAAACTAAATCACCCGTTCAAGCTTAACTTCTTTTCTACCTTCACTACCCGCAATTTTATACTTTGCATTCATTTTTTCAATATTGGCCTTAGTTGTTTCATGCAACTTAAAAATAAATTCAGCACGTGCTTTAGCATCATTATGTGTTCTCTCAGTAGTAGGTAAAGGCAAAAGATCAATAGGAGTACGAGGGTTAAATCCATACACTACCTGGAAAGGACTTACCTTAGTAGTAGAGTGTTCAGCTCGATTGTATGCAAACTCCACATGTGGCAAACACTCCTCCCACATCTTTAGATTATGCTTCAAAATTGCTCTCAACATGGTGGACAATGTACGATTCACTACCTCAGTTTGACCATCAGTTTGGGGATGACAAGTGGTGGAAAATAGTAACTTTGTCCCCAATTTGTTCCACAAAGTGCGCCAGAAGTGACTCAAAAATTTTGCATCACGATCTGAAACAATAGTAGAAGACATTCTATGCAAGCGAACGATTTCTTGAAAGAATAAATCAGCAATATGCACAGCATCGTCGCTTTTATGATAAGGAATAAAATGTGCCATCTTAGAAAAACGATCAACCACCACAAAAACACTATCTCTCCCCCTCTTAGTCCGTGGCAATCCCAAAACAAAATCCATAGATATATCAGCCCAAGGAATAGAAGGAACAGGAAGAGGCATATACAAACCATGTGGGTTCAACCGCGACTTAGCTTTTTGACATGTAGTGCACCGAGCCACAAACCGCTCTACGTCACGTCTCATGTGTGGCCAAAAGAAATGTGTAGACAGCACCTCCTCAGTTTTCTTAGCTCCAAAATGTCCCATTAACCCGCCTCCATGTGCTTCCTGCAATAACAAAAGATGAACGGAACCTACTGGAATGCACAAAGGTTAGCTCGAAACAAAAACCCATCTTTTAGAATGTATTTATTCTATGTATGTCTCTCTTTACAATGATCTATCACGATTTTGAATTCAGCATCATGAGCATATTGTTCTTTTATTGTTTCAAGCCCAAAGATACGACAATCAAGTTGAGACAGCATAGCATATCTTCTAGACAAAGCATCAGCAATAATATTGTCCTTCCATTTCTTGTGTTTAATAATATAAGGAAAAGACTATAAATTCAGCCCACTTAGCATGTCGACGGTTCAATTTATTTTGAGTTCTCGATGTTTTAGTGATTCATGATCGAGTGAATAACAAACTCTTTAGGCCATAAATAATGTTGCCACGTGTCTAATGATCGAACAAGAGCATATAATTCTTTATCATACGTGGAATAATTAAGAACAGGCCCATTCAATTTTTCACTAAAATAAGCAACCGGTTTACCTTCTTGCATTAGAACAGCACCAATGCCAACTCCGCTAGCATCACATTCAAGCTCAAAAGTCTTACCAAAATCAGGAAGTTGTAGCAGCGGCGCGTTCGTAAGTTTGTCCTTTAAAAGTGCAAAGGACGCTTCTTGTTCTTCACCCCAGTGGAAAGCAACACCCTTCTTCGTCAACTCATTTAGTGGGGCTGCAATGGTGCTGAAATCTCTAACAAAGCGGGCGGTAAAATCCAGCAAGTCCGTGAAAACTTCGCACTTGTGTCACGCTTGTGGGTGTAGGCCAGCTCCGTATTGCCTGCACCTTGGCTTCATCTACCTCAATTCCCCTGCGAAGTCACAACATAGCCAAGAAACGAGACTCGTTCGGTGCAAAAAGTGCACTTCTCGAGGTTACCAAATAAGCGCCAAGCCCGTAAAACATCAAAACAGCACGGAGATGATTAAGGTGATCATTTAAAGACTTGCTGTATATCAAGATATCATCAAAGTATACCGCAACAAATTTACCAATGAAAGGACGTAAAACCTCATTCATTAATCTCATGAAAGTGCTAGGTGCATTAGTTAACCCAAAAGGCATTACTAACCACTCATACAAGCCGAACTTAGTTTTACAAGCGCTTTTCCATTCATCACCTAGTTTCATTCTTATCCGGTGGTACCCACTTCTCAAGTCTACCTTAGAAAAAATCATAGAACCACTTAACTCGTCAAGCATGTCATCAAGCCTAGAAATAGGGTGACGGTATCTTATGTTGATATTATTAATGGCTCTACAATCAACACACATACGCCAAGAACCATCTTTCTTAGGAACCAAAATGATCGAACAAAGACAAGGACTAAGGCTCTCACGTACATACCCGCGGTCCAATAGATCTTGGACTTGACGCTGAATCTCCTTAGTCTCCTCAGGATTGGCACGATATGCTGCTCGGTTTGGCAGGTTCGCTCCAGGAATTAGGTCGATCTGGTGCTCGATCCCTCCAATGGGTGGAAGTCCAGGAGGTACCTCAGCAGGAAAAAATGTCCTCGTACTCCCGCAAAAGGTTAGTGACAGAGGGTGGCAAAGCGCTAGCTATATCATCAATGGAAAATAAAGCATCTTTGCATACCAAAGCATAACATATATCATCGATTTGAGCAAGATCAGATTTATTTGCATGCATAACAGGATGTTTCAATTTAGCTACTTGTTGCTTATCAGTGTAGAAGCTTGTTTATTTTCATTTTCAAAGAACTCGCTCTCTATCGCCTTGAACAATTTAAGCAGGGGTCATAGGTACCAAAGTAATATTTTTACCCTTGTGCATAAAAGTATATTTATTACTTCTTCCATGGTGGATTGCATCATTACCAAATTCCCAAGGCCTACGCAATAAGAGAGAACAAGCTTGCATAAGGACCACATCACAATCTACAAAATCAGAATATGTACCAAGGGAGAAGTGTACGCGTGTCGCTTTACATTACCTTGGCCTTACCCGAGTCGTTTAGCCACCGAATATGGTAGGGATGTCGATGTGGACGAGTTGGCAATTCAAGCTTCTTTACTAAATCAGAACTCACCAGATTGTTGCTGCTCCCTCCATCAATGATGACCCGTGCACGCCGGTCCTTGATGACGAATAGAGTCTGAAACAAATTGTGGCGCTGAAACTGTTCTCCCTTCTCCAACTCTGTACTAAGAACCCGTTGCCCAATGATTGTGCGCCGATGTCCAAAGATCTTCAATGCTCAAAGACAATTCTCGCTTCGTAGGTGGGTCGTTCTTCAATTTCATCCTCCACATCGGAAGTGCTCACATAGCCTCCATCTTCTGTAGCAATATATGTCCGCTTGCTAGGGCAGTCCCTAGCGACATGACCAATCCCATGGCAGCGATGGCACTGAATGGATGAAGAGCATCCGTGGAAGCTATCGAAGAAGCACTCTTGGGCGGTTCCTCGCAAACAAGATTTACCAAATAATTTCAAGGAGAAGACGCGGATGGAGTTGTTCGCGCCGCCGCTAGAGTTGTTGGAGATGCTCCTCGAAGATTTGGGGGCCTGAAACGTTGTCGCCTTGGGCGTGAAGGGGCTGCTGTAGTTTCTACCCTTCAAGCCGTTGTCGCCCCCCGCAATTCTTTCTCTCGCAAGCATAGCAAGCTGGAACAACCGGTTGGTAGTATTAAAATCTTTATAATCAACGATATCCTAAATTTCACGTCTCAAACCACCATAAAAACGACAAATTTTATCCTCAAAATCCTCCTCTATCCCACAACGCAAAGATACCCTTTTGAAGCTCAAAGAAAATATTCTTGAACGGACATATCTCCCCTGCTCTAAACGTTGCAATTTTTTTCGTAAATCACGTTTGTAAGAAGGAGGAACAAATCTATCACGCATTATTGTTTTTAACCCGTCCCATGATAAAGGTTTTGGATCTAAAGTTTGCCACCGATTATAGCAAAAAAATCTTTAAATTCGCTAGTGGCATGTCTAACCTTATAGCAACCAGGGCACTCCATGGGACTCAAATTTTTGTTCTACTCATCATCTCCCAATCAAGATACTCCTCAGCGTCATATTTGCCATGAAAAGGAGGTATGGTAAATTTTACCTTAGCAAAAGGATCATCTTTACCTTCATTGCGTCGCCCTCGAGATCCTCCTCCCATACCGGTTTTGTTAAATTCTAGCCGTCGACGCAGCTTTATTCTCATTTGTGGACTTTTCATCAAGACTACCACCAGGTTTATAGGCTTTATCTTCCTCAAGCACTTGGCCAAAATCGAAATCCTCGTTGGCATTGGTCTCGAGCTCTTGAACCTTCCCTGATAGTGTGGATAGGCGCTTGTCCACACCCTCAAAAGAGTAGTTGAGTTCTTTAACTTCCTTCACTAGCTTTTCCATCTGCCGAAGCATCATATCCTTGAATTCCCCGCAACCCGACTAGACAAAACAGAACGCCGTCGGCATGGTTAGTTGTCAAAGAAAATCCCTAACAACTATTTATGGGTTACTTGGTGGAATCACACCCTCACTAGACGCCTTACCATGTTCTTACCGACGTTCTTACAATTGCAAGCAAATGGATGGTAACACACGGTGGACGGTTGTGATACTTGTGAAGATGTGACACCGCGATTGCAAGGGTCCTTTTTCTGTACTGATCTGAAGAATATGTGGAGCTTGGAAGGCACAAAAAGGAGAGTAATATGTATATCTGGCACACAAGTCAGTAACAGATAGTAATGTTGAATTATAGTCCTAAGTACTCCTTCTCGTTGCTGGTGTCTAGTGCTGCAAGTCCCAGATGTGTGAGGAGAAACAAATATGATGAACAAATATGATGGATGACAAAGCAGCTAAAGACACAGGAGAGCACACGCTGACTCTGCCGAGGGCTCGGATTTTTCCTTTTTCCTGAATTTTCCTCGGATTTTCTCAAAAGGCACTAGTAGAAATCAAATTTTTTTTATTTTTCACTATTTTTTTTATATTTTTCTCTGAACAAGGATCACAAAAGATGTAACCACAAAAATTGGTACCTCCAACTGAGGAGAAATATGGTCTACAGAAATTCAGCACGTTCTCTGAAAAGCGTGCAAAGGCCTTGACAATTTTTTCTTTATTTTCCCAAATTTTTTTGGCAATTTTAACGAAACCAAACAAGCCTTAGGCTAGTTTGGGTCACCTCCAAATGGTGTCAAGAATCTGCTCAATTTTTTTTTTCAGATTTTTTCGATAACCGAGCGAAAAGTCATGCCTGTTTTAAGGAAGGTACCTCAAGTTATGTTTTCCGAAAGGCACAACACGGCGGCGGCAGTTAGGGCAAAGCGTCCCTAAACTCCAACATCGATCATAGGTATTTGCCAGAATAGCGCGGGCGAGAGATCACACAAGGCGGCTAGCGGGGGCAAGTCGAGTAATGTGGTGGCTTCGACTTGTGTTTGGGGATGGTGGATAGGGTAGATACGATTGACAAAAACTCACACAATGAACTCTAACACAACCTAACCAAAGAACAAGATCTCGACTGACACAAAGTCAACACTACAAACTCTGAAACCGAAATGTGCAAAGGCTATGGCGCGGAGAGGTTGTAGGACAGAAACAAATATGGTCGGGACTATGGGATGAAAAACAAACACGAACTAAGGGATAATTTCGAACCCGACGGTATACCTTAAGCTCGATACCACTTGATGGGGGACGTGATTCCCGATCTTCCGTTAGGTCCCCGGATAACTCTTGTTTTGAGTAGAACGCGACACACCGATCCGGCTTCAGATCAAAAGACCCAAACCCTGCAACCTTAGCACCACGATTCCTCAGGTTATCAACCGTGTCACCAACCGGTTGACCTCGCCAAGAAGGCTAATCCATGCCTGCGAAACGAAGAACACAAGCAAGAACTCGAAAGAACGCAGATCAGAAAGTTGGGACAAAACTGCAGATGAATGATTAAGTTCTCAAGTTGGGGTTCCACAAACCGATGAACGGCGACTGTCAATGGACAGAATAATCTAAGAAAAACCCAAAACCTAACGACGGCGGCGAATAATGAATATAAAGGTATTAGGGTCGTCGCCTACCCTGGACGCGCCCCCCTAATGGGCTCAAGACGATACACGGCCAACGGACCAAATAAAGGTGACGCAGCACCTGGACAGATTCTGGACGCTGACTTGTTTCGACAATTCCCGTTGATCCCGAAGGAATTTTGACGTGAGACCAGTTGCATTGGCTTCCTTATCAAATTATCTTTCCAACCATAGCTGAACCATCGAAAACGGAGTCCGTATGCGTCCGTGGCGCTGACATTAAGACAGACTGCTCCTGGAGGCCGAGGTAGACTTGAAATCATGTTGGACAGGACCTCCGGCTTGTGTTGCACGTCCTAGCTGGTCTTCCTCGCCTCCACACCTTCCTTGAAGTTCCTCATGACCCTCTCCACTGTTCCTAAGCAATATAACATCATTAGATAGCAATCTATTCTCAAAAGTATGAAACGGATCACTTAAGAACGAACTCACCTGTAATTTTAGTTGTCGCATTCGAGCTCGGGTCATTGGCCCTTGCGGTATAGTAGAAGGATCAGTGGTTGTATCAAAGGAGTGATGTCCTCATCAAGGTCCTCCTTGTGCTGCTGTTGGTTCTATGCTGACTAGAAAGATTTGGTCTTGGTGATGCTGCTGGTGGCCGGCAGGTCTTGCTCTTATTCAATCCGATTAGCAGGCCGGCAGGTGGAGTAGACTGGCGGCAGAGCGAGAGAAGGATCAAGCCGTGTTTGCCCTGGCAGCGTCGCGGTCTCGCGACCTCCAGGCGGCGGGCCGGCGGCGTCCTTCGCGCGATGAAGGACAGGGCTCGCACGCGACTTCCACAAGTACCGGTCAACAAACAATTTTGATGGGCAATTTTTTTTCAAGTTTTACCAAGTTAAAATAGAGAACTATTGGAGAAAGGCTTTATTTTAACTTGGTATATTTTTTAGCAAGTTGGCAAAACACAAGATTTACCAAGTAAAATTTAGCAAACACTTCAAGATGCTATCAAAATACGTGAGCCAAGATCTATTCTTCATTATTCATTTTATTTTTGAATAAAATGAAAATGTACCGGCTAGGAAAAATGGACTTTATGACGTTTGTGGTATTTATCTTTTATTTAACACATAAGGCAAAACATAGCATAGCTTGGCCACGCGTGATGTTGTGCAGGTGTCACATGCCTTCCCGCGTGCACGGGGAGGGAGGGAGCACAGCTCTCGTCTGAGATGCCGGGGCTAGAGGGCGCCACTGCTGGTGCGATGGCAGCGTCCCTGGGTCATAGCGCGCTGGCCGCGCTGCCACGGAGATAGAGCGACACGTACGACGAGGCGGACCGCCAGACCCGCGTGCTCGGTGTGGAGCAGCGCCAATACAGACCAGAGCATCGGCAGCGACAGGAAATCCGACAAGGACAACGCCGCTGCCAGGCTCCGAGCCCGGAAGTCGAAGGCGCACGCACGCTGCTCCGGGTACCGGTGCATGCCGCCCAAGGTGGCGGCAAGGCGGCACGCGAACCCCGTTAGGTCCACGCGCTTCCGGCTACTGGCGAGGAGGACGAGCATCTCGACGGCGGCTGGCGAGGACACCGGATATGCCTGAGATGAATGGAGAAGCACAACTGAGTGACCGGGATCGGAAGCGCCGTAGCTACACTAGGGGCGGCGGCGCCTAGGGCCTAGTGGTGCCGGCGCCCGGCGGCAGGGTCGGCAGCACCCTGAGGACTAACATGCCGCCGCGTAAGGAAGAGACTTAGAAAATGGTGAAAGAATCTGGAGATACCGACGTACTTCCCCAACCATTGTAGGATTACTCATTTCTCATAATACATATGCCATTGAAGATTAATTCTAGTGAGCAAACAAGCAAAACACTAATTACATTAATTAACTAGGTTATTATAGCCCATCCACACTACGGACTAACTAGAATATTGGATAGGCAAAACTAAAAAGAACAAAAGAATTGGGGAAAATATTAGGACACTAATCTCATCCTAAATTATATGAATTGCTTTTAGAGATTGACCAATCAATCAATTCGTACTCTGGCAATGGTTAGAATTGTAGAAGACAAAAGCATTATTTGTTTGAACCGAAACTGTGGGGAGGAAAAAAAAGATGATTTTATTGAAAACAAAAACCAAACAAAAGGCTAGTGAGAAGGTAACCAAAAAGGAAAGCAACCCCACAAAGACACAAACAAAAGAAAGGAAACATAAGAGAAGGAAGATATTAAATTTTATTTAGTACCGCTAACTACTAAAAATATTTATAATAAACTGTGTTTTTCTCTTTATTCATTTCTGAATAAAATAAAATAAACATAATAAATACTTCATATATTTCTGCGGCTCGCTGCCCTGTGGGGAGGGAGACGCAAAAGGGAAGTCGGAAGAGCATGGAGGCTTTCCAGCACGCAGATGGATTGTCGTGCGATAGGTCTCACTCCTACGCGAGCGTGTGACACTCCCGCCGCCTCCTACTACCGCCTGCGCCCGTTGGCGACACATGTCGCTCCGACTCTGCTAATCCCTCGATCGCCTCCATCAATTGGCTAGCGATGAGTCTCCTCCACTACCATGGCCGATAGTGCTCTGCCATCTCGCTTCCCTGCCCACACATTGAGAGACCACAACCTGTCAATGGAGATCTAGAGCCAGGGGAGACGGCCCAACCATAACCCATCTCTGATGGTGAATACTCGCTTGGTGTTGCAACCACAAGATTCAAGACTGAAGAGCATTGCCATGCGGCGAGGAGCGGTTGACACGGTTGCTCGCACGTAGACACATACACCAACGCAAGTCAACTGTTTGAGTTACCCGCACGTACGTTGGCCAAGAAAGAGGATCACGCTTTTATGCATCTGACATGGCTAGCAGCAATCGTGCTGTTCGCGTATCTTATAAATCGGACTTATTACTCGTTTTAATAATATTTTTCTCTCACAGCAAATTTGGTGGCTTCTAGTACACAAATTATCTCTCTTGACACTAGCGTTTCATTTCTACTGGCGGTTTTGCTTGAGAACAACACAAATCATCTCTCTCTTGACACTAGCGTTTTTATTTCTACTCGACGGTTTTGCTTGAGAACAACCAATAGAAATCGACTATATTTCTATAGGCCGTTCTCTTAAAAAAACCGGCAGTAAAATACGATTTTTTACCATCGGTTTTCTTAAGGAACCGCCCAGTAGAAATCGTGTATTTCTACCGGGCGGATTCTTTAGAAACCGCCGGTGAAAATCGATTTCTACTAGAGTTTCTTAAGAAATCCGACAAGAGAAATAGTTTGAAATTAATTTTTTTAAGTTTTCAAACTTTTCTAGATTGAGAAACTCCCAAAATAAAAGTTGTTGATCTCGAAAAGTTATGAAACTTTATAGTTGAGAACCTTTTCATTTGAACTCATCTTTTTATAGAAAATTACGACCAAAATTTTCAAATTTAAAATTCAAATTTTACAAATAACCTCGGATGGAGAAACACTCTAAATGAAAGTTGTAGACCTCGAAAAGTTATAAAACTTTGTAGTTGAACACTTTTTCATATGGCAACGGCGGACTAGGACGCGCCGATCGGAGAAGGGGGGATTTTTGACACACGCCAGATTAGGGCAGTGATAATTGGCAAATTTTGCAGAACAATGGAGGCTCAAACGAAGAAGATGGGCAACCGGCAGGGCCCCCATGGCCCACCCTAGGAAAAGAGGGGCAGCGGGCACTGCCCCCACTGCCTGCCGTGTGGTGGTGGGCGCGGGCCCCCTCGATGGCCGCCTTTGCCGCCGCCGTCATATTCACTATGAGTTACCTTTATTAATTATTATTATTTGTTAAGAATAGAAAAACTGAAAGTTCATGTTCAATAAGAACTTTTCCGTTAGAGTTCACTTGGACTATAAATTCTAGCAGATTGTAATTGTATCAATTAAGAAAGTAATTGGGCGAAAGTCCTTTATTCCAATCTCCTGCGCCTCTCTCTCTCTCTCTCTCTCCCTCGCTTAGCCGTGCCGCGGTCCTAGCCTGCCGCCACCTGGCCAACCGCCGCCTGCGCCGCTGCAGCACCGCAGCCCCTCGGGCACACACGCCTCTTCCTCCCTCCCCTCCTGTCGTTCCTCTCCACCAAGCCCAACCACCCTCCCCGCCGCGTGTGTTACATTTTGATACTTATTTTTCACAAATGATGCCTTTTTACTTCCGTCGAAGTTTTGTACCAATGAGCTTCTTGGTGCCTATCCGATGTATATTTAAGCTGGAGGTGGCAAGATTGCAGGCACAACACAGAATATGCACATGTGGGGTCACGGCACAACACAAATTGCTAAGTTCAATTTGAGAACAGTCTTTTATATTCTGTTGTTCATTGTATCTTCCTATTCCTATCCAAATATATTCGAGAATTTTCACAACTTCTGGTTATTTCAGTTTGGAGCATTTTATATCTGTTGGACCTTGAAAAAATTGATAATTTTGTGCAGATATTTGAGATTGTTGAAGCCTTTCTAAACCTGAGCAACAGCAAACCATGTATATACATTTCTTTGGGCAATAACAAACTATATATACTGTGGTTGTTTGATTTGTATTAGTAGTGTTAGCACCGATAATATACTAGTATCTTATATTTTTCCAGGTGATCCAAACAACTAGTTGCTGATTAAAAAAATTAAGTAGTTGCTGATTAAAATACCTTTATACTAATAATTTAAAATTACTTTCTAGTAGTATATTATAAATAAACTTTGTACTCTCAACTTCAAAACTATGTCCATCCTTCGCCCATGTTTCAATCAGAAGATCAGCATAGGCTCTTATGAAACCCTTCATACGTACGCTCAGCCATATATGCTCACATTACTTCCATGTGTGGATGGGCCCCAAGAGAAACCGGTCGCACATTGGGAAGGAATTGCAGGGTGCGTGACACAATGCACTACGCGTCTAGATATAGGATCCCTAGATATATAATAAGGGATATATATTTAGAAATGTCCAAATGTCTTATAATTTGAAATAGATAAAGTATTACAATTTATAGGTCAACCCAAGATAATCTTACATTTGCAGCACACACAACAGTTAAATTTTATAGTGTACATCAAGGTAGTACAAGCAAGTAGAGATCCTATAGGGGTTTAACATGCTGGACATCTTGAGCAACAAATAATGGACGCAGGCATTAATGGCAACAAATTAAGTAATCTCTTCTACAAATAAAAAGAGTAAAAGTAAGACATTTTTCATGGTGCGGTAACTAACCCGGCCCGACGTCGTTCTGCTTTTCGTGCGGTAAATGCTGCCTTTTCGAAGGAAAGAAAAAGGACCGGGCGCTCCAAAGATTTTTCATCCAAGCACCGGCAGGTGGACCGCGTCTCTGCGATCATCGCCCTGCCCTCCGTCACCATGCAGCGCCCGCGATCTCTCCGACGTAAATCACGCCCCAAATCCCTCAGCCCTCGCCCTCTCATGCCCCCTGCGATCCCTCGCTGCCATGTTGTTACCACCCATTCATCGTCGCCATCAGTGCGATCCCAGCGCAATAGATGGAAGGAATTGATTTTCAGTTTTTCACCTAAGCAATAGATGGAAGTATCACGCCACCAAGCGAGCACACCAAGGGTCGATTGCATGCCGGACCAAGAAGGAAAATACCAATGTTGAATCGTTGATTACCTTCCATCAGAAAGCAGTGTCTTCTCACACGATCGATAGGTACTCGGAAGACGCCGTGGCACCAGGAGTGTCTTGTCGTCTCGGATTGCAGTTAGCAACCGCGGCCACCGTTCACGCCGTCGCCCAACGCAGGCTCGTCGCCTCTGCGCACGCCGTCGCCCAACGCAGGCTCCCCACTGCCCGGGCACACCATTGCCCAAAGCATGTCACCCGCAGCACTGCATACTTCCAGGTTTTTTCCCTCCCACTTACTGTTCATGATCCGGCAAATTCAAAGTTCATCCGATCCCTACGACGTCGGCCTCCTCCACGATCTCCGATGCACGATCTCACATTAGGTTGAACTTCATCTGGCTGCCGTTTCGCTCGGCGGGATCGTCATCACGGGCATAGCTTTCGTGTACGACCCTGTGGCTAATATTAGCTACTATCCCCAACGGTGCTCTTGGTGAGATCAGGGATCACTAACTGCATGTGTATACGCCCTTTGACAAGTTGAGAATACTGCATTTATGACCTAATTTCATTGATGCTGAGGAGTGAGGACCGAGGATGCAGCTTTCAAGCTCTATGCTCTAGGTTGTCGATGCATCTATGGGTAGGACTGACTCCCTGGCTAGCTAGGACATGTTCTTTAAGGTGACCAGAGTTTGTTAGTGTTAAATAGTTTAATTAGAAGGTCAGTGTGAAACATAGATTATTACAGTCACTAGCCGTGATCGATCCAACTGCGATGGCTGAACTGTGTCTTCTTAGGTTCCCAGTAAATCATCTACGCCCTCTTAGATCAATATAGTTTAATTTGTTGGAGTTAATCTGCTTTGATTATTCAAATAATTGGGTTAGCAGACTGATTCTCATCACTTTTAACAGGTTAGCTGCCATTGTTATTTCCCTTTTTAGTTGCAGGCAAATTAACGGCTTACTTGCATCATAACTTTTTAGTTGCAGGCAAATCAATCGCTGGGTGCTGCACTCGGTCCCCAGCCTGCTTCACTGCATGCTTCTATGCTCCGCTGCTGGCCGCGGCATGCTCCTGCGTTGCATGCTAGGAGCTCATGTTGTCGTCAGTCCCTTCGCCATCGGGCCCTTCACTGAACAACAAGCACCGAACAGGTATGCCCACTGCCCCACCCTTCACCACGCGCGCTGCAGTTCCATGTTTCGCCATCGCCAGCATCCATCACTACCCTCATCCTCACCCTGGACCTGGCGATGCGCACTGCACTTGTCGAGTTATCAGCCTTCGGTTTTTGCTATTGTCAGATTGCTACAGGCATTCTAAACGGACAGGCGCAACAAGATGAGTGAATACCCGAAGAGCAGGTCCTCACCATGTTCAGCAGTTGCCGCGTCGTCGTCGTCTAGGTCCGACCTCTCCTCCTCCTGTCGAGTTATCAGCTTTCAATCTTGGCTATTATCAGATTGCTACAGGTTTTAGTTCTTCTATAGTTTTAGTAGTCTGTGGTTATTCCATTTTTGTAGGGAGCTAGGTTCACAGTAAATCCCAGAAAAGCTACATGAATTTTTATTTTTGCACACTATAGTAAAGGTTTTCACACCTATAAAAGCTCATACAAGAGTGCAGAAAGCTCATTCGGTGAATCATAAGCAAGAATGCTAGCACTGTACAATTGTAGGTTCACTGAAGTAGGCAAGTAGAACACTCATCGTTAGGGATCCAAGCTACCTACTTTATGAGTTTTTGATTTTGCTACCTATATATGCGGTTCAATTCTCTCGGTATACATTTAGATGCTCGTGTGATTTCAATGTAGTATTATAGAGGCTCTTAGAGAAGGCATAATAGTTTCTCATGCAGGGATCAGTCTGATGTTTACTTCACTTTCTCAGCACTGACTTACCTTAAATATAACTGAACATGGTCAATCTTGATCACCAACTCAGAATTCAGATTTTTGTGTACTGCAGGTAAATATTCATGAATTACAAGTGGAAATCAAGATAACATAGGAATATAGTCCGATTCTAGAAATATTTCAGTTCAGTAATATAGTTCAGTTCATTAATAGTTTCCATTTTCAACTGAATACCTAATAGACAGAAAACTAGAAATCTCTTGCATAGTTTCATGATTGTTTCTAAAACTGGAAATCTCTTGCCACAAAACTATTGAGAATGCAGTCTTTTCAATGTAATTTATAAAAGGTTAATTCTGTCTAAACACTAAATAGTAGTTAGTGTCTGAGTTAATTCAGTAAGGAACTATGTGCACTCTTTAGCTGGTCTTCTATTCTTCTATTTATCCAAGATGGCTAACTTGCTGGACAGTGTACAACTTGGATATTCAGAGAGTTCACCTATTCTAATTGATATATGCTACCAGCTAATGCTGCCAACTTTGTTTTGCCCATTAATCCATAAAGAACACACTGTCATTAGACTAGGCATTTGGTCTACTTCACATCCATTTTTCAGATTGAATACCTAATAATAGACAAAAAAGATGATATACTGTAAGCATGGTCCCAGGCGTGCATACCTATTTCCTAATGCTACGGGTCAACAGTTCCAGATGTTGTGATGGTTAGGGTGAAAATATTATGTACTGTTACCTGCATGTGGACTGAGTTGTTGCAGTAAAAATACTAAAAACACCCTATTTTGCTTGCTGTACACTACAACAGATTTACTTTTTCTTATTAGAGATTCCTAGGAGAATTAGTGATGTGTGCATATCAAGAGCATTGAAGTTTTTGATGCTATGAGATTTCCTATATTTTGAATGGGTGAACTCAAACTTATTTTTCCTCTCAATCAGTAAACATATTTCCAAATATAATTTTGAAAGGAAGAGACTTCATTGGCAGTAGTTGATTGGTGTATATATCACCATGCATGATCTTTCATCTCTTTTGTTTGCATCTGCCTAGGAGGTGCCCACAGCTGACTGGGATAAGGGCACGGCTGGCTGGAGGCGGCCACCGCCGGCTGCAGAGCCTTTAATTAACCATTTTTATCATTAATTAACCATTTCCATCTGGAGACATCTATTCAAGCTAATAAGCATATCATGCCATTGCAGATTAAGCATTATACTGGCCTGGGGCTCAGGAGGCTAATTTTCCTTTACCCACCTCAATTAGAAAGGTATTTTATGATTTGCACACCCTTTTGATTTTCATGTGCTGATTTATGATATGAATCTCTTGGCTGCTGATCAATGAGATCAACGACGGTGTACAATGATTTATAGTATTTGTAGTGTATTTCATATATTATTTTGCAAGAAAAAAAATTGTATATTTAAGGTGGCGGACACTAATACTTTAAGGTTTGGTGGCAGATTTTCCATGACAATGTTATCCATATGATGGACACTAATATTTGCATATATACTCGAACATATGTACAGGATAGTATGGAGATGTGGCATGACTTATTCATGGATTATTGGCGCACGAAAAAATGGATATCAAAAAAATAGATATCACAAATAAATTCCTATCGATACAAATCATTATCTTAAACAGTATGTGAGCTGTGACACTGCTATCATGACTGCTAATTTCACGATATTTGCTTTTACAATTAAATGTCACTTTAACAACAATATTTAGTTTTACAGTATCGTTATCTTATCGTGTGATCGTTATCTTATCATGCGATCTGTGTGTTTTTAGAATAAAAATAGTTGTCCCGTAGCAACGCACGGGCATACTGCCTAGTTACATAACAAGCCTTACATTTACATATACACCAAAATTAAGGCTCAAGCGAGATTGTCTAACCGGCAAACATATAAATCAATCTGTGTTTTTCATCTTCCAAGCCTCCTCTAGTAGAATTTAATGCCCGAATAAAACACATATACCTAGTAACATGAAATACTTTAGGCATTGAACATGCTGCGCGATTTCATCTTCCTTGCCAAAGATCTCTGATATTCCAAAAAACCGACATGATTGGACAATCATCGACACAGGGATTATTTTTAATTAATAATGGTAGTGGCAATCGCTTTTCTTTCTGAACCCAGTTCACCACTGCGCCCTGCAAGTGGGCAGGCACGTGCACAACCCACGAGCACAGGAAATCTTTGTTCGCACTTACCCATCCCTGTACCTTCTTACCCTGTCGTTGTTTAGGACGTTTTCCACCCATGCCTCTTCTGGTGGTTAATCCCGATGAGATTTTTTCAGCTTGAAGGTATGCGCCGCCATGCTTGGACTTCCAAACAATCTGATACGAGGTAGCTGCTGCACTCCCATGAACGCAATCTGCTGCCTTTTTGTATCATAAAGTCGCCCAACTGCTCAAAGCAAATTCTTGCATACAAGCCATGTTTCACGATCGCCTCATTTATCATTTCTGTTGCTGAACCCTCGACTCCAGGTGACAAATCATCATAAGGGATATGGGGATAGAAACGCATTCCGAGTTTCAGATAAGGAAATTCCCTCGTGGAACTTGTTTTGCTTTCACCAAAGGCGACTGATCTCTGCATGTTGTTCCCAATAACAGATAATGGGACATGGCCAAGCAAAAACACTTGGATAATGGGTTCCAAGTATATATCACATGGCAATGATTCTGACGATGAGCTTTTGGAATTGTAGCTCTGGGAGTAGTGATGATCTTGTTGCTGGCAACAAAGAGGGTTCGGTCAAAACCAATTGGACCAGGTGGTATAAAGATTGTTCTGGTGTTCAACACAATGACTAAAAATAGTATAAGCATCGGACACCCAGCACAAGTCTTGTGTTGGTACCTGAGTGAGTTTTGTCTTCAGAGTCTGAACTGTTGAGCCTAAGTAAGGTATGAACAGTTTTAGGCATCCGACTGCAATCCTAACTATGTCTGTACTTTCCGAGAGCCGTAAGATGAGTCCAAGAGCGAAATTATTCTCTGGTGTATTGGTATCTTCATGTAAGAATATTAGGCCAACCTCCATCCCCTGCTCTTGTAGTGGACTACAGGGTTGTAGAAGAAATGAGAGATGTTGACCATTGCTAACAAAGCAATACTTTGTTCCTTTGCCAGCGATAAGATGGCGTATAAGAGGGTCAAAAAACATGTATCTATGTGGTGTTCCACCTAGCTCCACGTATCTCAAGAATTCACTTGCACCTTCTGCATACCGTTCAAATCGCCGGGTGACAATGCATGCTTTCAGCCCATCATCGTTAGCTTGACTAAAGATTAATGAAACAAATGACATGGCAGTATGAGTGATCCTCTTCAGAAAGGAGGAGCTCCTTACCGCTTGCTGTACTTCTTCCTCTTCTTGCAAGCGCTGCTTACACCTGCGTAGAGTGTTGTCACACTCCTGTGAGGCGCGTTTAAGCTTGCTCTGCCAACGCAGCAGTGGTGCGCTGGTGACATTCCACTTGTTGGAGGTATCTAGGGCGGCCTCCATCTTGATGTGTGCCATCTCCATCCTCTCAATGTGCTCCTTTGCATCTGACTTATCCTGATAATACTCTTTAATTCTTGATAAAACTTGGTTAACAGCCTCCTGGGCCACTGCAGAATTGACCATCTCTGCTGCCATTAATATTGATCAAACAAACCGGCTGTAAAATTGGTTGTCCTGTATGTAGAGAAAGAAGAAAAATATTCCATACATGAGCCAGATTGTCCCTACTTTTCATCAGCTTAAAATCTATGACTGATCTTGTAAAGTGCCAGTGTGGAGAGGAAATCAAAACCTTGTGTGGTTGAACACTTCAACCATCTGACTTGTTCCCTACTTCTCCTTAAATCTTGATATGACTTGTTTAACTGCCTCGTGGGCCACTGCTGAACTTACCATCTCTGCACTGCCATTTCGATTGATCAAAGCAACCTGTCGAATTGATTGTCCTGCAAGCTCAATCGAAAAGAATGTACTCAATATATAAGGGTCGGAATGTCCCTGTTCACCAGTTTTGCACTTGCAGAGAAAATCAGATTCACCAGTTTTGCACTTGCAGAGAAAATCAGAACCTGGTGATCGAGGTCGAAGTAGTTATAGAGTGGCTAGCTTCTTAATATGACGACATGTAGTGCTGTTTATTTGAGAAAAATGGTTGCAGGTTTGTAGCCAACACCAACAAGAGTTTGTCAATCCATCCTGCCAGCCAGCCAGTTGTTTGGGCATATATATGGAGAGGTACATTATTTGAGAGCGAGATAGTGGAAATTTGTAAGCCAGTTGTTTGGGCATAAATATGGAGAGGTACATATTTGAGAGCGCCATCGTGGAAATTTGTCATAACTTATATGCACACAGGAAGACTTCGAAGACTTTTGAGTAGAGGGCAAAGCACTGACCTTGACATATGTATATCACATCCTCGACACCCCAACCCCAAAGGAACGCATAGGACCAAGCAGAGTCAAAAGTCGACGGTGACAAAATGTAGAAATCTTGTCTGGAAAGCTTGGAGGAGACAGCGGAACTAGAAACTGACGGCAGCAACCCGGCAGCTGCGTACCAGTGCCATGGCCTCACGGGTAGGTTACCACGACAAGCATAGGGAGGGTCGTTTAAGCCGACAACAATCATACATACTCCCTCCGTCCATCTAAAAAATGCCATTATAGGACTTTTTAAAAACCGTGTTTAACCATTCGTCTTATTCAAAAAATTTGTATATATTATAAAATAAACAAAGTATTATTAAAGCACCTTAAGTGATAAAATAAGTTATAGCAAGATATATAATATTTATAAATTTTTTTTTAAATAAGACGAATGGACAAACATGGTTTCCGAAAAGTCCTATAATGACGTTTTTTTACGGACGGAGGGAGTAATGAAATGCATGCAAGGAGAAAATATAGATAACAATCAAATTAAATATAGTTTTATGATAAAAAATGAAAAACTTAACGGAAAAAAATAAATATATTACAAAGAAAAGGGGAAGAAAATTAATTTTCCTTGGGTCTCTAGTCTTCATCCGACTAATCTGATTCTTACACCAAAAAAGAATCATGATGATAATAGAAACAAAGAAAGTCAGAAATATTAAAAAGGTACAATATATGGCTGCAAAAACCATTCACCATTCATTGGATAAGATCGGATGGTAAAAAAAATAGGAGGAGGTATTGAATATACCAGAAGGTACCATATAGGTGTAGATAATACCAAATTAGGTGAGGTTAGTACCAAAATATGCCAGGCAAGATCTATTCTTCATTTTTCATTTTATTTTTGAATAAAATGAAAAAAATTACCGGCTACGAAAAATGGACTTTATGACAGCTTGGCCACGTGTGATGTTGTGCGGGCGTCAAATGTCTTCCTGCATGCACGAGGAGGGAGGGAGCACAGCTCGTCCGAGATGCCGGAGCTAGAGGGTGGCACTGCTGGTGCGATGGGCGCATCCCTGGGTCATAGCGCGCAGTATGCGTCGTAGAGCCGTGATGTCTCGTCTAGCCAGACCGTGCTGACATTCATGGAGATAGAGCGACATGACGAGGCGGACCGCCAAACCCGTGTGCCCGATTTGCGGCAACGCCAACGCGGACCAGAGCATCGGCAGCGACAGGAACGCCATTGCCAGGCTCCGAGCCTAGAGGAAGTCGAAGGCGCATGCACGCTGCTCCAGGTACCGGTGCATGCCGCCGAAGGTGGCGCCACGGCAGCACGCGAACTCCGTTTGGCCCATGCGCTTCCGGCTACTGGCGAGGAGGACGAGCATCTCGATGGCAGCTAGCCAGGACACCGGATGCCTGAGATGAATTGAGAAGCACAAGTGACAGTGCCTTGGGCCTAGCCAGCGGCGCTGGCGGCAGGATCGGAAGCGCCATGATAGACTTGGGGCGGCAGCGCCTAGGGCCTAGTGGCGCCGGCGGCAGGATCGGCAGCACCCTAAGGCCTAGTGCAACATGTCGCATAAGGACGAGAGGGTGACATGGCCCAACAAATACACTTGGATAACTGGTTCCAAGTATATATCGCATGGCAATGATTGGGATGATGATCCTGTAGCACTATTGCACTGGGTGTAGTGATGATCTTGTTGCTGGCAACAAAGCGGGTTCGGTCGAAACCAATTACAACATAAAGTGTGAAGACTGTTCTATTGTTCATCATAGCAGCCAAAAACAGAATAAGAATCAGACACCTAGGACAAGTCTTGTGTTGGTACCTGGGTGAGCTTTGTCTTGACAGTCTCGGTTGTTGAACTTAAGTGAGGTCTGAACTGGTTCAGACTGCAACACCAATTATGTCTGTACTCTCAAAGAGCCGTAATTGGAGGGCAAGTAGGAAATTATTCTCTGGAGCATTCGCATCTTCAAGTAAGAATATTAGGTTACCCTCCATCCCATGCTCTGGTGTACTAAAGGGCTATAGAAGCAGTGAGAGATGTTGACCCCTGGTAACAAAGCAATACTTCGTTCCATTTCCAGTGAGAAGATGGCGTATTAGAGGGTCGAAAAACATATATCTGCATGGTGTGCCCCAAAGCTCCACGTACCTTAAGAATTCACTTGCACCTTCAGCAAACCGTTCAAATCTCCTGGTGGCAATGCAATGGATCCTCTTAGCTCTTCATTGTTACCGCGACTAAATATTAACGAAACAGACGACATGGCAGTATGAGCGATTCTCTTTGGAAAGGATGAACTCTTTACTGCTTGCTGTACTTCTTCCTCTTCTTGCAACCGCTACCTACACCTGCGCAGAGTGTTTTCACACTCCTGCAAGGCGCGTTTGAGCTTGCTCCGCCAAACACAATGGTGGTGAGCTGGTGACGTTCCACTTGTTGGAGGTCTCTAGGGCGGCGTCCATCTTGATGTGTCCCATCTCCATCCTCTCAATGTACTCCTTTCCATCTGACTTATCCTGACAGCATTCCTTGATTCTTGATAAGACTTGGTTAACAGCCTCTTGGGCAACTGCAGAACTGACCATCTCTGCTGCCATTAATATTGATCAAACAAACCGGCCGTAAAATCCGGTTGTCCTGTATGTAGAGAAAAAAGAAGAAATTATGTTCCATACATATATGAGCCAGATTGTCCCTACTGTTCATCAGTTTAAAATCTATGATTGATCTTGTAAAGTGCAAGTGTGGAGAGGAAATCAAAACCTGGGGTGGTGGAACTCTTGAACCATCTGACTTGTTCCCTACTTCTACTTAAATCTTGATACGAGTTGGTTAACTGCCTGGTGGGCCACTTTTGAACTTACAATCTCAGCGCTTCTGTTTGGATTGATCAAAGCAATCTATAGAATTGATTGTCCTGCAATCTCAATCAAAAAGAATGTACTCAATATATAAGAGAGTCAGAATGTCCCTGTTCACCAGTTTTGCATGTGCAGAGGAAATCAGAACCTGGTGATCGAGGTTGAAGTAGTTGTTGGGTGACTAACTTCTTAAAATGACGATATGTAGGGCCGTCCCAATAATTTTAAGGGCCCTTGGGCAAGAAAGCAGTAAGGGCTTAGCAATATAATCTTTAGGCCTTATAGGTGATGTGTTGTATCAAGCACCTACGGAGAAAGATCTATTTTTTGGTGAATAGTAGAGGAGTCAAAGTAATTTTTGGGATTGAAGAGGCATTATGCCAAATAACCCCTTAATATAACGATTAAAGTATAATACTACTAATAAGAATTAACTTATAGCATATGTTGGAATTTGGAAGTGATGGGAGAATAGCCAAATATCGAAATAGAAAAAAGCAACAAGCTAATTTAATACTTGTGGTAAGTGTTTGAGCCTCTAAATTTTTGTTTTAATGGACCAAATACATTTATACATATACTAAATAATATATGTTGTGTACATATACTCATGGGTCCCTTCATGTCATGGGCCCCCCCCGCCGCCCTCCCCCTTGGGACGGCCCTGATGATATGTAGTCCTCCTGTTTATTTGAGAAAAAAGGTTGCAGGTTTCTAGCCAACAACAACAAGAGATTGTCAATCTATCCAGCCCAGCCCGCCAGTTGTATGAACATACATACAGAGATTTACATTACTTGAGAGTGACATTGTGGAAATTTGTCATGACTGAAATGCACACAGGAAGACTTTGAAGACTTTGAGAAGAGGGCAAAGCACTGACCTCGACATATGGATGAGATGATGGGCCAGAATTATTCATCGCATAGGAGCAACCAGAGTCAAAAGTCGACGGTGACAAAATGTAGAAATCTTGGCGGGAAAGCTTGGATGAAACGGGGCACTGTGCTATAAAGCTGATATCAGACCTGGATGCTTTGTCCCCACAATATATAATGGGCTCACAGGTCATAGCGTTCGTTGTCCCTCTTGTAGAATTTCTATGTTTAGTCCACTGTCGACTTGACTATTCGATCAGTCCTGCGGTGCGTGCTGTGTGGAATTGTTGCGCATGATATGGCATGAATATGTTGCCCTGTGCCAACACCTAACGCGTTCATACAACCTCACATCCTCACTCTGCTTGCCCCCTCCCTACTCAGTGTCCCGTCTGCAATGCATCACTCTTGTCAAATTTCCATGAAGATGTGCTCATCTCACAAATGAAGTACGGAGTACCTCTCTATATGTAGTGCATGGTTTATGGTCACATCTGGCCTCCAGGAACGATAGACGTACTCACAAACTCGTGTGTGTGTGTGTGTTGCCGTGGTGTCCACTACTGGTACTAGACTTGGTGATGCGAACCTACAACTAGTTCAAGTGTTCAACCACGCCAGGTTTCATTTCATCTGCACTTAACTTTACAAATTCGATCATAGTAGATTTTAATCTGATAACCAGGTGCAATCTAACACATATATACGTATTGAATATATATATATTTTTTTTGTTTCCCATACAGAAATTACAGATACAGGGACAGCCGATTCTACAGTGGTAGCTTGTTGATCAATCCTAATGGCAGCAGAGATGGTCAGTTCTACAGTGGCCCAGGAGGCGGTTAATCATGTATTATCTAGATTTAAGGAGCAGTACAATGGAAAGTCAGATGCAAAAGAGCTCATTGAAAGGATGGAGATGGCACACATCAAGCTGGAGGTCGCCCTTGCGACCTCCAACAAGTGGAACGTCACCAGCGCACCATTGGTGCGTTGGCAGAACAAGCTCAAGCGCGCCACGCAGGAGTGCGACGACACTCTGCGCAGGTGCAGGCAGCGCTTGGAAGAAGAGGAGGATGTGCAAAAAAGGGTAAGGAACTCCTCCATTCCTAAGCGGATAGCTCACACTGCCAGGTCCTTCGTCTCGTCCATCTTTTACCGTGGTAATGACGATGACAGCGACATAACGAAAGGATCCAACATCGTTCGGCGATTTGAGCGGTATGCAGACGATGCCAGAGAGTTTTTGAGGTATGTAGAGCTTGGTGGTACACCATGCCAATATATGTTCTTCGACCCTCTTGTACATCACCTCCTTGCTGGAAAAGCAACAAAGTGTTGCTTTGTTCATGGGGGTCAACATCTCTCGTTTGTTCTACAGCCTTCTAGGCTCCCCGAGCATGGGATGGAGGTTAGCCTGATATTCTTACTTGAGGATGCCAACACACAAGAGAATAATTTCCTTCTTTCCCTCAACTTACGGCTCTCTGAGAGTACCGACATAGTTGGAGTTGCAGTGAGATGCCTGCAACTGTTCGTACCTCACTTGAGCTCAACAGTCGAAAATGTGAAGACAAAGCTCACCCAGCTACCAACCAAGGACTTGTGTTGGGTGTCCAATGGCAATGGCTATTCTGTTTGTGGTCAGAACGAGCGTCGGGACAACATTCGCACCATGTCTCGTAAATGGTATCGACCAAACCTGCTCTGTTGTCAGCAACAAGATCATCACTACTCTCCAAGCTACGCTGCTGGCAGCACGAGCTCATCATCAGAATCATTTCACTGTGATATATACTTGGAACCAGTAAACCAAGTGTGTTTGCTGGGCCATGTTGCACTGTCATCTGGGTGCCATAGGCAAAGGGCAATCGTCGAGAACAAAACCAGCTTCTTGAGGGACTGTCCATATCTGAAACTTGGAGGCCACTTCTGGCCCCATGCCTCCTCTAAAGAGTTATCGCCTGCAGTTGGAGGATCAGCGACAGAGATGATCAATGGGAAGGCTGCACACCATGGAAGTTTGTATGCAAACATTTCCTTTGACGAGCTGAGTAAGATCATTCTACCAAAGGCGGTAGATTGCCTTTGCAAGAATGTGGCAGGTACCTCGTATCAGATGTTGTGGAAGTCCAGGCATGGTGGCGCATACCTTCAGGTAGAGAAGACCTCATCTAGAATAAACAATCCTCAACGACGGCGGGGCGTGAAGGTTCAGGGATGGGCAGGTGCGAATTATGAGTTCATGAGCTCGTGGATTGCGCATGCTTCTGCCCAGTTGCAGGGCTCAATCGTGGACTGGGCTCAGAATGAAAAGCGGTTGCCGCTATCGTTATTATCATTGAAAACTGATCCCTGCGTCCAGCATGATTGTCCAATCAAGTTGTGGTCTTTGTTTGATCACAGATCTTGGGCAAGCAAGATGAAGTCGTCCTTCACTTTCCATGCCTGAAAGATTTCAACTTGCTTTGTACTTTAGCTTCCTTGATGAAGTACAAAATATTATATAGGGTTACCCCAATTTGGATCCTTCCAATTAAGATTCATTCTATTCTATCATAAGTTAGGCACAGATTAAACTATATCTATATATCCATACCTAAAAAGGCAAAATTTTAGCCTATTTTTTTGGACCATCTATTTTTTTGTCGGTGTCCCTCTAACTACCGGACAATGAAGAGTTTCTTTCATGTGGACTTATATACATAACCCATGCTCTCATATGAGTTAGAATACACTACTACACAAAACTTAATGGAAGTAGGCAAAAAAGGTTAACCGAAGCGGGCATTGTAACCACCTAGGATATAAGGTCACGGTTAATCATGGCCTTAATCCAGACAGGATAGTTGCAACAACCCCTCAGTTAACATGAATTAACCGAGGCGGTTACCTAAGGCGTTTAACTGAGTCGGTTTCGTAAAGGTAACCGCCTCTGTTAAACTATTAACATAGGCGGTTAATATTAACTACCTGCCTCGGTTCATTATTTCTAGATTTAAAAAAGCTTTTAAGTTTGAATTTGAATTTGAAACTGAATTTCATCAAATCAAATCACATATGAAGCAGAGAATACACATCAAAAGGACAATATATTATATTCATGCGTGTGTCATCCATAACGTTTCTCAATCTACCACAAAGTTCATATTACACACAAAAAACATCACATTCATTTTTTTGTCTTAAAAACTTCACTCATGACCTCTTTTTTCGAAATCATGGTTTTGTGTCTCTTTGGCTTATAAAACCATAGTTTTGTGATACCGTAGTTTCTAAAAACTGCATTATCCAAACAGGTCCAGCCTTTTCCACTGGCGGTTCTTTAACAACCGTCAATACAACTACGACTTGTACTGGGCGGTTCTCTTAAGCAGCCGCCAAGAGAAATCATTGTACAGAATTCATATTTTTGGCTTAAAAAATAGCAAAAAAAAGCAAAAAATATTTTTGAAGCCTAGGAGGCACCCACCAGCCCATGGAAAAGGCAAGTCGTGCATTTTTCTCGTAAAAATCGCATGCTATGCGGTTGCCGGCTTTTGAACCAATAACCTTAGCCTCGCACGATCTCGCCTCTATCACTGCACCACACATTCACATTTTTCCATATTCCTTTTTTTCTTCTCCCTTATATTATCCAAAATTGAGCATAAATTGAGTATTTGAGACTCTGAACGAATTTAAATGAAAAAAGTTGTCAACTACAAAATTCCATAACTTTTTAAGATCTACATCTTTTATTTTGGGAGTTTCTCCATCCAAGGTCGTTTGCAAAATTTAAATTTTAAATTTGACAAATTTAGACGTAGTTTTCCATAAAAAATGATTTCAAATGAAAAAGTTATCAACTATAAAGTTTCAGAACTTTATAAAGTTTCATAACTTTTCGAGATCTACAACTTTTGATTTAGGAGTTTCTCTATCCAAGAAAGTTTGAAAAATTAAAAAAAATAATTTCAAACTATTTATAGTGGCGGATTTCTTAAGAAACCACCAGTAGAAATACGATTTCTACTTGTGGATTTCTTAAGAAATCTGGCAGTAAAAAAATATGATTAAGAAACCACCAGTAGAAATAGAGATGATTTCTACTGGTTGTTCTTAAGAGAAACCACCAATAGAAATAAAACACCAGTGTCAAGAGAAATGATCTCCGTACTAGTGAATGAGAGGCTAGTAGCTAGGAAGATCTGATACAGACCTTTTTATTTGAGAAATATCTGACCTATTAACTCTGACTCCAGTAGTGAGATTTATAATTTTAAGGTGGGGGGTTGTACATGTGCTGATGTCACTGTGACGGTGAGAGATGTGGAGGAGGGAGGAAGCAACCACGTTTCGCTGCCATGTGGGAGAGGGAGACCAAAAAAAGAAGGCCGGAGAGCATGGAGGCTTTCCAGACATGAACATATTTTCCTCTGGTCATCCCCCAGCTCCATCAACTGATCGCTAACGGGAGTTCCCTGCCCCTGCTCCACCCAAACCGCTGTCTCCGCTACCGAGAAACCGGCCACTCATCGGGAACTATCGTGCAGACGTGCATTGAAGGACCGAGAAATTCAGATCTTTTTCTATTGGTACGAAAGGAATTTATATCTTTTTTTATTGGTACAAAAGGAATTGAGATCTTTTATAATGGCTCACAAATGAAAGACTCAAATAAGTATCATAACAAGGTTTACATATATACAGACCAAAGGAACACGTGAGATTATCTAACAGATAACATATAAATCGATCTGAATTTTCCGTCTTGGCAAGCTTCCTCTAGTAGAACATATGTCTGAAAAGAAACATATACATAGTAGCATAAAATCCATTAGTCATTGAAACATGATTCACGATTTGATCTTGCTTGCTAGATATCTGTAATATTGCGAAGAAATCAACATGATTGGGCAATCATCGACACAGGGATTATTTTTAAATAATAATGGTAGTGGCAATCGCTTTTCTTTTTTTACCCAGTCCACGACTGTGCCCTGCAAGTGGGCAGGTGCGTGCACAACCCACGAGCTCAGGAAATCTTTGCTTGCACTTGCCCAACCCTGTACATTGCCCTGCTGTTGTTTAGGACGTTTTCCACCCATGCCTGTCCCAGTGGTTAGTCCCCATGAGATTTTCTTGACTTGAAGGTACGCACCCCCATGCTTGGACTTCCAAAGCATCTGATATGAGGTAGCTGCCGCACTCCCATGAAGGCAATCTACTGCCTTTTGTATCATAAAGTCAGCCAATTGTTCAAAGCAAATTTTTGCATACAAGCCATGTTTCACGGCTGCCTCATTGATCATCTCTGTTGCCGAACCCTCGACTCCAGGTGACAAATCTTCATAAGGGACATGGGGATAGAAACGCACTCCGACTTTCAGATAAGGAAATTCACTCATCAAGTTTGTTTTGCTGTCAGCATCGGCGACTGTTCTCAGCATGTTGTTCCCAATAACAGATAATGGGACATGCCCAAGCAAATACACTTGGATAATGGGTTCCAAGTATATATCACATGGCAATGATGGTGAGCTTTTAGGATTGTAGCTCTGGGAGTAGTGATTATCTTGTTGCTGGCAACAAAGAGGGTTCGGTCGAAACCATTTGGACCAGATGGTATAAAGATTATTCTGATGTTCAACACAATGGCTAAAAACAGGATAAGCATCAGACACCCAGCATAAGTCCTGCGTTGGTACCTGAGTGATTTTTGTCGTCACAGTCTCAACTGTGGAACCAAAGTAAGGTATGAACAATTTCAGGCATCCGACTGCAATCCTAACTATGTCTGTACTTTCCGAGAGCCGTAAGTTCAGGCCAAGAGCGAAATTATTCTCTGGTGTATTGGTATCTTCATGTAAAAATATTAGGCCAACCTCCATCCCCTGCTCTTGTAGTGGACTACAGGGTTGTAGAAGAAATGAGAGATGTTGACCATTACTAACAAAGCAATGCTTTGTTCCTTTGCCAGCGAGAAGATGGCGTGTAAGAGGGTCGAAAAACATGTATCTGCGTGGTGTTCCACCAAGCTCCACGTATCTCAAGAATTCGCTTGCATCTTCTGCAAACCGTTCGAATCGCCGGGTGACAGTGGATCCTTTTAGCCCATCATTGTTTCCTTGACTAAAGATTAATGAAACAAATGACATGGCAGTATGAGCGATCCTCTTCGGAAAGGAGGAGCTCCTTACCACTTGCTGTACTTTTTCCTCTTCTTGCAATCGCTGCCTACACCTGCGCAAAGTGTTTTTGCACTCCTCTGAGGTGCGTTTGAGCTTGGTCCGCCAACGCAGCAGTGGTGCGCTGGTGACGTTCCACTTGTTGGAGGTCTCTAGGGCAGCCTCCATCTTGATGTGTGCCATCTCCATCCTCTCAATGTGCTCCTTTGCATCTGACTTATCCTGACAGCACTCCATGATTCTTGATAAGACTTGGTTAACAGCCTCCTGGGCCATTGCAGAACTGACCATCTCTTCTGCCATTAATATTGATCAAACAAACGTGCCGTAGAATTGGTGTTGCTCTGTATGCAGAGAAAACAAAAGAATTCCATACATATATGAACCAGATTAATCTGTTCATCATTTTAAAATCTATGATTGATCTTGCAAAAATGCAAGTGAGGAGAGGAAATCAAAACCTGGCGTGGTTGAACACTTGAACAAGGCTGGGGAATCAAAGTCGTACCAGCACTGTGGCACTCAGCCTGGCTAAAAACCATGACAGCACACACACAAAAGGTTGGGGATCTATCCTGCTCAGCTAGGCAGTTGTAAATTGTGACCATACATATGGAGAGGTTGCTTATTTCTGAGAGGGACAGCGTAGAAATTTGTCGAGAGTGATATGGACGCAGGAAGACTTTTGTGTACAGGGCAAAATTAAACACTGAGGTCGATATAGAGTGCATACCACTAAGTGATGCAGAGAGGGCAAAGCAGCAGTGAGAGTGAAGTTGACGTACGGATCACATCGCGGAGACTACCAGAGTGTGAGTGAAGATTAAGGCAAAGCAGTGACATCGATGCACACATCATGTCGCCGAGACTTCAGAGTGAGGTGAATATATAGACACGCCACAAGAAGACAGATGGGAATGCGTCGGGGGCCAGGTGTTGCCAGCAAGTCCCATCGTGTCGAACTGTGCTGTATGATCGGGAAAGAAAAAGGAAACATACACAACACATATACTCCCTCCGTCACTATCGTTAAGTTTTAGGTTTTTCATGTCATAAATTTGATTCATTTATAAAAAATATATAAAATATTTATATCTCCAAATAAATTTGAAAAAGCTAGATTTATAGATCTTTCCTATAATACTAATTGTGTACTATAAATATTAATATTTTTTAAAATATATTTAGTCAAAACAAAAATGACTGTTACTTTGGGACAAAGAGAGTGTGTTAGGATTTGCTATGATACCCTAAATGATCATGCACCATTGATCTAAAGGTTTTACCATATATTACCTCCTAGGGAGTAATAGAAGAAATATATTTCTCATTTTAGAAAATAGGCAAATGATTGGAAGAAAAAATAAACATAGGCAACACATATATGTGTTAGGATTTGCTATGATACTCCAAATGACTATGTACCGTTGATATACATGTTTTTTTTACCATATATAGCATCTCCAACAGTTTGCTATCCTAACTCGTCATCCATCAACTTTTGGCAAAACCTGAAAAAGAATTCTGTAATAGTTTGGTGTCCCAACTTGGCATCTATCCTAACTTGGCATATCTCTCACGTCAGCGTGAAAAAATACGCGAGCATATCGACCTTGGCACCGTGGCTTCACACGGCAATGCCTCTCCTTCGCATGCGTGCGATGACGTCTTTTCCTTCCCACGCATGACGGCGTCTTCTCCTTTAAGTCCTGTAGGCGGCCGGGAAGGGCAACTGGCCACAGCTGGCTGGCTGGCTGGAGGAGTATATGGCAGTTTGGGTGGGGGGAGATGGTCGGCAGGGAGGAAGAGATGGCTAGCTGGAAGAAGCTGATGGCCAGCTGCAATGGTGGACGCCTCCTTGAAGGGTCTAATTGGCTAGAGGGGTGAATAGCCTAATTTAAAATTTCTACAAAACACTAGATAAACTGGTTAGTAACAAAGATGATGCTTAGGTAAATTTTGCGCTATCCTACTAGAGAGGGGGATTGCAAGCCTCCTAACCAAACAACTAGCAATCTAATACATTAGAGCACACTAATATTAATGTCATTAGCAATTAAACTACTCGATACAACCTAATATGCTATTTGCACAAAGTAAAGAGAGGATCAAGATATACAAACCGTGCCTTATGGATGTAGCCCATCACTTTCTTGATTCAATCAATAGAAATCCGGATGATGATCCAATCAATTCAATAGAGGAAATGTGATCCCGATGGATCAACCACAAGAAGACCAAGACAATGATTTATCCCTGAGGTTCATGGTGCTTGCCAACACACTACTTCCTTGTTGTGTCCCCCTTGACCACATGGTTCGGTGGCTAATCAGTATCACACACCAAGCCTCACAAGGCACCACAAGAACCTACCAATGGCTAGGAATTGAATGACGTGGGCATTCCAATAGAGTATCTTTTGCAATCTCCACGGTGAAAGGTTAAGAACCCCTCATAATTTGTCGATGCAGTAAAGAACAATCACTGGGCTTGCTCATGCCTTCTCCTCGCTGCTCCAACCGTCTAGTGGTGGAAACCACCAAGAGTCATGAGAAATCACGTAGCAAGAATGCTCATTAGTGCCACTAGATGCTCAATCACAACTCACAAGACAAATGCACTAGAAGCTCTCCCAATCACTCTCTAGATCAGTCAAGAAGTATGCAAACTGAGAGATATGATTTTCTTAGCTCTAGGAAATGTCAAGTATGTCAAAGTGTCAAGAAAGAGGTCCCATAGTCGGCCAAACACCTTATATAGGTGGCCTAAAAGACACCCAACCATTACACTTCAAAACAGTACTGCATGCTGACCGAACGCTGCCTAAGTGATGACAGGATGTATCCAATCGCGTTCAGCTTGGCATTCGGTTACTCTCACATTGCCATGTGTCGCTAACGTTTGGATGTATCTATTGCGTGCCAATATAATGGTCAAACTCACTCTCGCTTTGCGCAAGACGACCGACGCGTCCGCAGACACGACCGAACGCCTAGCCATCTGAGTTTGGTCGTCGACCAGAGATGTCCATAAACACATTTTTTGGATCAGACTCATCCGTTGCACCCTAACCGGACTCGCCTAGTGTCTGGTCAGTCCTTTGCTTTACCCAGCCATGGCAGCTTGCTTGACTGGACTCAACACCGAAGCGTCCGGTCAGCCAACGTCCGGGGACTCAACGCCTCGAACGTCGCCACTAACCGGACGCATCTGGTCCCAATCGAGACAGCTTTCGGTCACCTCTGAGTGACCCTTTTCACTTCTGCTCTCAACACCTAAACACCATCAACCCTTGCTCTCATGTGCCAACACCAAAGTGTCTCTCCACTTGTGCTCATGTGTTAGCTTTTTCAAATGAATTTTGCAAGAGTACTTTACTTAGCATACTAGGCCCAAATGCATATGCAAAGTCATAGCTCACCTAACCGATATTGCGTGAGATCATCCTTTTTAATAGTATGGTTGTCGATCCTAAGCTCGGCCATCAACTTCTCTACTCACCTATGGACAGCGAGATGGAAAAGCCCTAGCTTTTACCTTAGCTTCCTGCTTTCACCATTTCTGACAATGTGGAGCACTTGATCTTGTGGAGCAATTCATCACCATCACTTTGATCATCTTCTCCACCCCGCCATGCATTGGACCATCCTCTCATAGCAACTAGGATTAGTCCTAAGTTCCATCAATTAGCCAAAACCAAAATAGGGACTTTCACGTTGGAACTCACGATGAAGGTAACCACAGCGGCGGCAGCCTTGGCTCAGAAATAGTTTCACCGATCAAAAATAACTTGTGGGCCTTGTTTTTTGTTTTTGGCAAGTCCAAAATAGCGAACTCTTGGAGAGGGTTATTTTTTACTAGTCGTATTCTTTTGGGAGTTGGCCAATCATAAGATTTAGCAATAAAAAATAGCAAACTCTTGGAGATGCTCTATTTCCTCCAAGAGAGTAATAGAAGAAATATATTTCTTATTTTAGAAAGTAGGTAAAATATCTTGTCATTGGATCTGTTAGCTCCAATATGATTGATAATGACCAATCTCATGCATGGATAGATCTGATTAAGGTCCTATATAGGAGTGTGTGTAAACTTGTGTTTTTTATGGATTGAATGGTACAATTTTTTATATTTTCTATAATGCAACAACACGATGTCTTATTTAATGGCAACTTTTAGAAACGATTATCTTGAAAAACAGCATTAAGGTAACCTCTAATATGATTTTATTATCACAGAAGAATAATAAGATTCTTTAGAAAAGTCATTATACGTTTCAATTGTCATTCAAATTTATGGAAAGTAGTATTTTTTCGTGTCTCCTAACATACGCATGCACTTAAGTCAAATCTAAATTACATTGATTAAAGTTTATGTTCAAATTTAAGTTTTGTTTTAAATTTTATTTAAGACATTTAAAACAAGTTCAAATATTTCACGGACACTAAAGATCATTGTCATGATAAATATTTCACGTAGTACCTGCTATGCAGGGATGAAAATGGTACGGATATTTTCCCGATCGTATTCGAGACCGAATTCGTTTAGAGGGGTTTTTATCCGTTCGTATCCAAGTCCGGACATTCAACATCCGGTACCGTATCCGAATCCAAATACTCAAATTGCATATTTGTGATGTTGATATCCAATCATATCCTATCCGGCATGATTGATATTATCCGTATTCGAATCCGAATCCGGACAAAAATATGAAAACAAATATGGTATGAGTAATATCCATCCATATCCGATCCGTTTTCATCCATACTGCTATGTAACGTTCAAACATACTCATTGGCCATGATAAATGATCAATGATACATTCTTTTTTCTCTTGGATTTCTTTTTCTTTTTCTGGTTTCATAGTTATTTAATATCTTTATAATTTCAAAATTCATTGGCCATGATTGATTTGGGCGATTACTTCCCTACGAGGTAACGGTCTTTTTTTTTTTTTTTTCTAGTTCCGTAGTTATTTAATTACTTTATAATTTCAAATTCAATGGCCATGATTGATTTGGGCGATTACTTCCTACGAGGGTGGTACCATAGCAAGGCCATATTGTCCCTGTTTGTCTGTTTAGAATTTATGATCAATCTTGTAAACTGAAAGTGCAGAGGAGGTTAGAACCCGGTGGAGTCAAACTATTTGAAGGGCCACAGCAAGTTACAGACACAAAGAGAAAAACTTGAAACATGCATAGAAAAACATATGGAGTAACTATTATTAATCTAATTTCAGAGATATTACACGATATTTATATCGATTTGAATTATGCATCATGATGAACATCCTCTCTTAGAACACATTGCCTAGATGGCACAAACTGGTATCTTAGAACACATTGGCCAGATGGCTCATATATACTAGGAACCATCAAGTTCGTGAAGCGATGAAAGTGCTGGAAGACCTGATTTTCCTTGCTGAAGATGTGTACCAATCTGGCAAAAACAACGATTTGATTGGACAATCATGGACACAGGAAGTAGTTCTCGAGGACAACGGTACCAGCAATGGCTTTTCGTTCTCAACCCAGTTCACCAATGAGGCCTACACGTGGGCAGGCGCATGCAGCATCCAAGAGCTCATGAACTCATTAGTCTCACGTATCCATGGGTTCATCACCTTCTTGGACCGACTTTGTTTCTGATTTTTTTCACCTCTGCTGCCTTTCAGTTTCAGACCTGAAGGTATGGGTGGCCATGAGGTGTTCTCGGCCTGAAGGTATGCACTTCCATGCCTGGATTTCCATAGCATCTCATACAAGGTAGCTGAGACATTCCTGCCAAGACAATATTCTGCCTCTGGTAGCATGATCTCACCCAGCTGCTCAAAGGAAATGTTTGCATACAAGCCATGTGGCGCTACCTTCCTGTTGATCATGTCTCTCGCTGAACCACCAACTGTAGGCAACATATCTTCAGAAGAGGAATGAGGCCATATGTGGCCCCCAAGTTTTAGGATCGGTGATTCTCTCATGGGGCATATTTCGCCATTGACAACTGCACTCTGTCTGATGTTGTTCACAGCTAGCAGTGCAACATGGCCCACCAAATGCACTTGGGTAACTGGTTCTAAGTATACATCACATGGTAATGAATCTGGTGTAGAGCCTTTCCTGCTAGTATCATAACTCTGCTCGTAGGGACGATCTTGTTGCTGACGACAAAGTGGGGTGGGTCGAAACAATTTCCAACGGATGGTGTGAAGATTGTCCCAGTATTCCTTACGGCCAAAAACAGAATAATTGGCGTCATGCATCCAGCAAAAGTCATGTGTTGGTAGCTGGGTGAGCTTTGTCTTCACGGTCTCGGCTATTGATCTGAAATGAGGTGTAAATAGCTGTAGGCATCTGACTGCAACCCCAACTATGTTGATACTCTCAGAAAGCCGTAAACTGAGAGGAAGAAAGAAATTATTCTCTGGTGCATTGCCATCTTCAAGTAAGAATATCAGCATACCCTCCATCCCATGTCCGGGTGGACAAAATGGATGTACAAGGAACGAGGGATGCTGTCCCCTGTTAACAGAGCATTATTTTGTTCCTTTGCTAGAAAGAAGGTGCCCTACAATAGGGTCGAAGAACATGTTGCATGGTGTGCCACCAAGCTCCACATCTCTTAGAAACTCGCTCGCACCGTCTGCAAACCGCTTGAATTGGCGGATGGTAGATCCTGTCAGCTCGTCACCATCACTGCAACTGAAGAAGAACGAGACGAATGACCTGGTGGTGTGAGTAAATCGTTTGGGAAAAGAGGATCTCATTACCGAGTGTTGCCTCTCCTCCTCGTCTTCCAAGCACTGCTTGCACCTGCGCAGGGTGTTGTTACACTCTTGCGCAACATGCTTGAGCTTGCTTCGCCAGCGCAGCAAAGGCGTGCTGGTGACATTCCACTTGTTTGATGTCTCAAGGGTGGCCTCCAGCTTGATGTGAGCCATCTCCATCCTTTCTATGTGCTCCTTTCCTTCTGACCTGTGCCCGTACCTCTCCTTCAATTTTGACAAGGCTTGGCTAACTGCTTCCTGGGCCACTGCAAAACTTACCATCTCTGCCGCCACTACAGGAAACAGCTACTTTGCCGAGTGCCTGGGACACTCGGTAAAGACCCTTTTGCACTCAGCAATGGCTTTGCCAAGTGCCGCACTCGGCAAAGAGCACTCGGCAAACAACCTGTCGCCAAAGGTTTCTTTGCCGAGTCCTGATATCGGGCACTCGACAAAGACCACTAGGTAAATAATTTTGCCGAGTGCGTAGGGTTGGCACTTGGCAAAGCCACCAGTTTTCCGAGTGCCTAACGGCTAACACTCAGCAAAGGACATGGCGATGGGTGCCATCTGGACTCACCAATCCTTTGCCGAGTGCCCTGTTTTGCCGAGAGCCAGGCACTCGTCAAAGATCTCCTTTGCCCATTGCCTTTCTTTGCCGAGTGCAAGGCACTGGGCAAAGGCCTCTTTGCCGAGTGCGACACTTGGTAAAGAGGGTCTTTGCCGAGTGCCCGAAATTTGGTACTCGGCAAAGTTTTCAGCACTCGGTAAAGATCCAGTTTCCTGTAGTGTGCCATTAGGATTGATCAAAGCAACATGTAGAATTGATTGTCCTGCAAGCTCAATCGGAAAGAAAGCAAATTACTCAATGAATATGAGTCAGAATGTGCTGTTCATCAGTTTTGCATGTACAGAGAGGAAATTAGAACCTGGTGAGGTTGAACTAATCGTAAGGTTGCTAGATTCTTAATTCAACGATACATAGTCCTTTTTATTTGAGAAAAAAGGTTGCAGGGTTGTGACCAGCACCCACACGAGTTTGTGAATCTGCCCTGCCTAGCCGGCCAGTTGTATGACCATGGATATGGAGAGGTATATTCTTTGAGAGTGACATCGTGGAAATTTGTCATGCGTGATATGCTGCACACAGGAAGACTTATTTTATGACTTCGAGTAGAGGGCAAAGCAATGAGGTCGACATACGCATCACATCTCGGAGACCACCAGAACTAATTGATATACTCCCTCTCTTAAAATATCTAATTGCTTTCTCTTTCTAAAAAATAACTGCCGACAATTTTTATATAAATAATAAATATCATTAATTAGTAATTTAGTATCATAATTGGTATTATCGGAAACACCATTGAATCTAATTTTTTAACAAATTTATTTTGAGATATAAATATTGCACGTATTTTTATAAATTGAGTCAAACTTGTGACATAGAAACCGAAAACGACAAATAATTTGGGGCCAAAGAAGTATATAGACATCCCATAGGAATGTATCAGGCATGGGCCAGAATTATGTAAGGCATTGGACCAACCAGAATCAAAGTCGACGGTGACTATATTAGCGCATAGCATGACGGCAAAGTTTGTGGGGACAAGTAGCGAAAATTTGGACATAGAAAGAGCGTTCAAGCCCAGAACAATGATACATAACAAAAAAAAACATACACGAGAAAGAATAATATAAATAACAACTAAATAAAAATTTGTGTTATGATAAAAAAGCAGAAAAACCTTAAAAAGGAGCAATAAATATCACAAAGAAAAGGGCAAGAAAATTAATTGCTCTAGTCTATAGTATTCATCTGATCAATCTAATTCTTACACTAGAAAGGAATCATAGTAATAATAGGAATGAAAAAGATTGGGAAGCGAATTGAGAAACTGCTCAGCTGATTAGGTTCTGGGTGGGGGAAGTTTCAAAAAAAAGGTTCTGGGTGGTGGAACCTGTCCACTGGGTTAAGTCTTTGATTTTAATTCTTGATTTAGTCTAGGTATTCACATTTTTTCTAGATTTATTTTAGAATTTAATGGATTGTTTCAATGGTAGACAATATGTTCATGGATAGTGAGACACCTGCATGGGTGTTGTGAGTAGATTAGATATTATTATTCTTCCCCCCAGTAGGGTCACCAAAAAAGTGTGTTGATGTCTAGTTGGAGTTCAGATCACACACCAGCTTGGGCTAGAATGCCCACATGACCTACCATGCACAATAAGCAACTCCAAGATTAGTGAAAGCGGTCTATAGAGACCGATTAGGCCAATTTAGGACCCATCCTTGCTGCAAAAGCTCGATAATACCTTCCAGGAAGACCCATCAGGGAGATGTATACTCTCGATCTTGTACCATCCATGTGCTTCTCCATTCATTAGACTTTATGCATTTGTTATCCCATTTTCAGAATATTATGTAACTAGATGTTTGGCTGCATGCTTAAAATGAGAGAAATATTTATCTAGGGAGATTTGATGTAGACCTTTATTTGAGAAATACCTGATCTAGACATTCATTTGCCACCCTTTTCCTATTAGCTCTGACTACTATACACCACTAAACGTGATATTTATTAATAATTTTCTCAATCATGTAAAAATTTGCACATCTTTGTATTAAGCTAGAAATGTTTGAATACAAGGAAGGGCTACATGATTTGCAATAGAGCTTATGCCCACCTAGGCAAGGAGCTCTCTGGGTAAGATACAACCTAAACCCCAGGTGCCGGCTTGAACCTAGAGATCTGCTTCATGCTGAATTGTGGCAAACAGCCGTGGCACATACATACTCAACAAGCCCTAACTTTGAGGTAGGGTGAAGTGGATGGCGAAAGCTATATGTGGAGTTATTTTATAGTGGTGCAGGTGTATATGTTATGAGTGAAATTATGAGTAAAAATGGAGGTTGGGTCCGAGGAGAGTATTACTATTAACCCTTCTCACCAGTTCCCACAATTTACCAATCACATGTTACTAGACTGTCACTTTTTGCTTTTATAAAACATCTAATCATTTGTGACCTCATCCCGGTGGTCACCCATTCCAAGGTTGTGGATATTCTAACAGGCTCAATACACTCTGCATGTACCTGGGTGGAATGACCTTAGGCATCTATACAACACTTACTAAGGCTTCTCAAGGGTTGGAACACACTAAAAACTTTTGATGATCACACGACATCCAATCAAAATAATCTGAATGACACCACATCATCTTGTGAATGATAAAAAGGGATCAAACTTGACCAAATCAAGAGTTTAACATGGAGGATCACTTAGCAACTACGCCAACCCAACCACAAAAGATCACCCAGCATCCTGTCTTCTCCTGATAATCCGCTGCCAACATTGGCCTCCAGTACTAGTTGTATTTCTACCTAACAAGGTGTGAGATCAAGTCTACCCATATAGACATATAGCTATATGAGTTTCTAACCAGAAAGATGGCAAATGAACCGGTCCTTATATGGCCAAAGTGAGTATATCTTAGGAACCCACACTAGGCGATCCTGCCATTGGGTAATTCACACCACATGAAATACCCCACTTGCTCCCTGCCAGAAAACTAGTTGAGTTTACTAGTCACGATTCATATTCTTAGCTCATGCATGTCATAAATCTCATATTATATCACAAATATTAGTCATATATAATATATGCTCACAACATTAATTCTCATAATAATATTAACATGAATATTATTAATGGTGTTTATTTGATAATTAATAGAAAGTGGGAGGTGGTAGGTTACATGGTGAAAATGGTGGAATATGGTGATCGTGGAGAGGTGGAGTTGGGTTAGATGTGTGATAGTATGTGGGGAGGAAGTGGTTTAGGGATAGTAGAAATATATGTGGAGGGAAAGGGTAGGTTGGTGTTAGGACTTGCCTCTACTCACGAGCGATTATATATCCTCCATTTTGGACTTCATTTCCTGTGCTTCGTACTTCTATGCCTTCACGTAGCTGCATTTCTAGGATACATCAGGTTCTTCTCACGTCTTCTATCCTACCTGTCTAGCGTCTATAAGGAAACACCAAGCAAGGCATGCAATTATAATCAATAGAGAAAGGAAAAGATCCTAGATAGGTTGGCTCTTATTTGATTGGTGGGTTTACTCTTAAGACTATCATTACTATGTCATCTTGATATAAAAGTTGGATGAAGGGATTCCATCCAACCAGGTAAACCAGACCACATTATTATATTTTGCTATTATGTAAGCCTAAAGAGAAAGCCTGGCCACATTATTATCTTTCACTATTATGCGAACATGAAGAGAAAGGCTGGCCAAGTCATCATAATTGACATGGTCATCATAATTGACATGGCCTACTTCTACAGATCCTCTAGGGTGTTTGGTGGAGAGCTAGCTAGGTGGTTTCACGTATATGTGTTCATACACATAAAGAGAGGTTTAGGTGGTCAGATACGTGCATATGCATCTATATACACCTACAAAAGGGTGTAGGTTAAACATGGGGTGTTTGATGGTTAGTGGCACATACGCACATGTATATGTATATGCCTGGGGTTGGTTAGGATTGGAAGGTGGGTGTGAAGTTAGCCATACAGCATGCATTGGCGTATTCCTAAACGTATATATGTCCAAAATATATACAAGGGGTTGTCTATTTATGTAACATATATTTTTTTATGTGAGACGGGTGTGTGTGGGTATATTCGAGTATTTACGTACGTGTCATTGTGTACACACATATGTGAATATAAGGTGATAGCTTCTACTATGGGCTAGTGTTAATATAAAGAAAAGGAATGAAAAATGTACTGATGGCTACAATTTAAATGGGCACCAAATATTAGGAAGAAGATATGAATGGGAAGGGCTTGATTTTAGAGGTTTTTTTTGTGGAAGAATTTCATAATTTGGACTTAGGACAGAGGAAATATAAATTGTCAAAGGTTTATAGAAAAGGCTATAGGAAGAAAAGCTTTGAAATTATTTCTAGAGTTCTAGATAATGAGGAGTGGGAAAGGCTTGGGTAGGTTCTAGGGTGGCTCTGGTATATTTAGGAATTTTCTAGGACTTTCCTGGAATGGAATAGGGCTGACTTTAATCTCCTTTGTACGATTCCCCTGTGTTCCTAGCAATTTTCCTTGTCCTAGAGTATGACACGTGGACATGCCCCTGCTGGCACTAGATTGGTGGGTGTCCCATGCGGGGGTTCCGGACCTAGGTTAGGAAAATTTGGAAGGCTCCACGGAGAAGGCTCCTTGATGGAGGCTCCATGGTGAAAGGCCATGCGACGAGGGTCTAGTGCCAAGGATCCATAGAGAAGGCTCCGTGACGGAGGTTCTAAACACGCAACAGGAGAGAAAACCTAGCAGAGAATGGGGCGGGGCACATTAAGGTCAGAGAGCACATAAGTGAGTGAGGGGGTCAAGTCCCTTATCCTCATGCTCTTGACACTGTTACATGCAGCCCCTTGGTAGGGGGAGGGAGATTTCACAAGTTACTACACTAACTTCTATTGAGTCTTCTCTATGGAGAGAATCGACCAACAAGTCATATGGGACCCCCCAACATTTGGCATTAAGAGCAGCTTGGACAGACTGGCACAAGAGAAAATGGAGAAAGAACTACAACAGCTGAGTTTCAGGCGAACTGGTCACATCTAGGTGTTTAACGCCATTTCTGGCAAAACTGAGCGTATGGTACGAAGGGACGTAAAAAGTTTAGCGAGTATCGCCAAAATCTCGCAAACTTTTTTATTGGCACAAAAGAAATTGAGGTCTTTAATGGCTCACAAGTAAAAGACTCAAAATAAGTAACATAACAAGATTTACATACATATACAAAAAAATAACACGCGAGATTGTCTAACAGGCAACATATAAATCGATCTGAATTTTCCATGTTCGTAAGCTTCCTCCAGTAGGACTTAATGCCCGAATGACACATATATATAATAACATAAAAACCTAATTTAGTCGTTGAACGTGCTGCACCATTTGATCTTCCTTGATAACTATCAAAAATATTGCGAAGTCATCAATATGATTGGACAATCATCGACACATGGATTATTTTTGAATAATAAAGGTAGCGGCAGTCGCTTTTCTTTCTGAACCCAGTCAACGACTGTGACCTGCAAGTGGGTGGGCGCGTGTGCAACCCACGAGCTCATGAAATCTTTGTTCGCGCTTATCCATCCATGTACCTTCTTGCCCTGTCGTTGTTTGGGACGTTTTCCACCCTTGCCTCTCCCAGTAGTTAGTCCCCATGAGATTTTCTCGACTTTAAGGTATGCACTACCATGCTTGGACTTCCAAAGCATCTGATACGAGGTACCTGCTGCACTCCCAGGAAGGCAATCTACTGCCTTTGGTATCATAAAGTCACCCAACTGTTCAAAGCAAATTTTTGCATACAAGCCATGTTTCACGGCTGCCCCATTGATCATTTCTGTTGCTGAACTCTTGACTCCAGGTGACAAATCTTCATAAGGGGCATGGGGATAGAAATGCACTCCGAGTTTCAGATAAGGAAATTCAATCATGGTATCTGCTCTCTGCATGTTGTTCCCAATAGATAGTGGGACATGACCAAGCAAATATACTTGGATAATGGGTTCCAAGTATATATCAGATGGCAATGATTCTAACGATGAGCTTGTGGAATCGTAGCTCTGGGAGTAGTGATGATCTTGTTGCTGGCAACAAAGAGGGTTTGGTTGAAGCCATTTGGACCAGATGGTGTAAAGGTTGTTCGGTTGTTCAACACAATGGCCAAAAACAGGGTAAGCATCGGACACCCAGCACAAGTCTTGTGTTGGTACCTGAGTTAGTTTTGTCTTCACAGTTTCAACTATTGAGCCTAAGTAAGGTATGAACAGTTTCAGGCATCCGACTGCAATCCTAACTATGTCTGTACTTTCTGAGAGCCGCAAGTTAAGGCCAAGAGCGAAATTATTCTCTAGTGTATTGGTATCTTCATGTAAGAATATTAGTCCAACCTCCATCCGATTCTCTTGTAGTGGACTACAGGGTTGTAGAAGAAATGGGAGATGTTGACCATTGCTAACAAAGCAATACTTTGTTCCTTTGCCAGCGATAAGATGGCGTATAAGAGGGTCGAAAAACATGTATCTGCGTGGTGTTCCACCAAACTCCACGTATCTCAAGAATTCATTTGCACCTTCTGCATACCGTTCGAATCGCCGGGTGATAGTGGATCCTTTCAGCCCATCATTGGTTGCACTACTGAAGACTAATGAAACAAATGACATGGCAATATGAGTGATCCTCTTCAGAAAGGAGGAGCTCCTTACCGCTTGCTGTACTTCTTCCTCTTCTTGCAAGCGCTGCCTACACCTGCGTAGAGTGTTGTCACGCTCCTGTGAGGCGCGTTTAAGCTTGCTCTGCCAACGGAGCAGTGGTGCGCTGGTGACGTTCCACTTGTTGGAGGTCTCTAGGGCGGCCTCCATCTTGATGTGTGCCATCTCCATCCTCTCAATGTGCTCCTTTGCATCTGACTTATCCTGATAACACTCCTTAATTCTTGATAAAACTTGGTTAACAGCCTCCTGGGCCACTGCAGAATTGACCATCTCTGCTGCCATTAATATTGATCAAACAAACCAGCTGTAAAATTGGTTGTCCTGTATGTAGAGAAAGAAAGAAAAATATTCCATAGATGAGCCAGATTGTCCCTACTTTTCATCAGTTTAAACTCTATGATTGATCTTGTAAAGTGCCAGTGTGGAGAGGAAATCAAAACCTTGTGTGGTTGAACACTTCAACCATCTGACGTTCCCTACTTCTCCTTAATTCTTGATACGACTTGTTTAACTGCCTCGTGGGCCACTGCTGAACTTACCAACTCTGCGCTGCCATTTGGATTGATCGAAGCAACCTGTCGAATTGATTTTCCTGCAAGCTCAATCGAAAATAATGTACTCAATATATAAGAGTCGGAATGTCCCTGTTCACCAGTTTTGCACTTGCACAGAAAATCAGAACCTGGTGATCGAGGTCGAAGTAGTTATAGAGTGGCTAGCTTCTTAATATGACGATATGTAGTGCTGTTTATTTGAGCAAAAAGGTTGCAGGTTTGAAGCCAACACCAACAAGAGTTTGTCAATCCATCCTGCCAGCCAGCCAGTTGTTTGGGCATATATATGGAAAGGTACATTATTTGAGAGCGAGATCGTGGAAATTTGTCATAACTTATATGCACACAGGAAGACTTTGAAGACTTTGAGTAGAGGGCAAAGCACTGACCTCGACATATGTATATCACATCCTTGAGACACCCCAACCCCAAAGGAACGCATAGGACCAAGCAGAGTCAAAAAAAGTCGACGGTGACAAAATGTGGAAATTTTGTCTGGAAAGCTTGGAGGAGACAGCGGAACTAGAAACTGACGGCAGCAACCCGGCAGCTGCGTACCAGTGCCATGGCCTCACGGCTAGGTTACCGCGACAAGCAGGCCCATAGCATTGGGAGGGTCGTTTAAGCTGACAACAATCACACATAATAAAATGCATGCAAGGAGATCATAGATAACAATCAAATATAGTTTTATGATAAAAAATGAAAAACTGAATGGAAAAAAATAAATATATTACAAAGAAAAGGGGAAGAAAATTAATTTTCCTTAGGTCTCTAGTCTTCATCCGACTAATCTGATTCTTACACAACAAAAAGAATCATGATGATAATAGAAACAAAGAAAGTCAGAAATATTAAAAGGGGTCTTGCTGTGGTACCTCCAAACAACTGTGGACCATCGATCTTGATGATTATTAGCACATATTACTTCCTAGGAGGTAATGTAAAAAATATATATTTATATCTGTTTTTAGTTTGAGAAATAGAGTAAATAAGGAAAATATCTATCAAACAAATTTGATGTGCATGCACATGCATGATGCATATGGATCTGTGCCGATATTTCCCAACGTCTCTAGTATGTAGTTTTTTAGTTAATATATTATATTATTTTTAAGTGTCATAATTTATATCCCAAAATGTGACGTGAATTTCAATTTTTTTTTTTTAAAATCCTATTTAAGGTTGTAGGCCTCATATGGTGTAACGTGACTAATTGTTGTATTTTTTTTAACGTGTCACACCTAATGTTTAACGTATTTTATTTTAGGAATGTTTAATAGATTGACGCCTGGCATATCCATACATGGTAGTTGGATGTTGAACTCTAAAATCAGTTGAAATTATTTTCTCTTTTAAAAGGATAGTTATGCATATTTCCTTAATAGTCAATCGTGAAAATAAGGAAGGATGCCTCGGTAAATAAAGAACAAGGTCCGACGAGATTTGTAGCCTTTTTGCCTTTTATTATTTTAATATAATTTAGTTATTTATTAATTACTTAATTTTGCATGGAGTTTAAAACGAACGGCTAAGATTTATTTGACATCTTACCTCTTATGAGGTAAAATATGTACCGCAGCAAGACAATGGCGGCAAAAACTATTCACCATTCATTAGGTAAGATCAGATGGTAAAAAAAATAGGAGGAGATATTGAATATACCAGAAGGTACATATAGGTGTAGATAGTACCAAATTAGGTGAGGTTAGTACCAAAATATGCCAGGCAAGATCTATTCTTCATTTTTCATTTTATTTTTGAATAAAATGAAAAAAATTACCGGCTATGAAAAATGGACTTATGACAGCTTGGCCACGCGCGTGATGTTGTGCGGGCGTCAAATGTCTTCCTGCATGCACGAGGAGGGAGGGAGCACAGCTCGTCCGAGATGCCGGAGCTAGAGGGCGGCACTCTGGTGCGATGGCCGTATCCTGGGTCATACTCCCTCCGTCCCTAAATAATTGTCGGTGTGGGAAGCGTGCCACAAGTTTCACTTAATTTATAGAAAATATGGACAATATTTACAGCTTCAAATAATTTTGTTAAAAAACTAGACTCAAAGATCTTTCCGATGATACTAATTATAATACTAATTGATAATATTTATTATTTATTAAAATTGCCGGCATTTTATTCTCGGGAAGCAAAGCAACAGTTATTTAATATAAGTTCTTCAAAATAAATTAAATTTGCCCATATTTGCATAAATTTTTTGAATAAGACGAATGGTCAAACTTAAGGCCAAAAAAGTTTTTGTTTCTCGAATACGCAAAAGATTTGCGTATCATTGCATTTAAGAAAGAAGTTTTGATACAAGTTCAAGTGGTGCGCTTGGGATTACATGTTGTACAAGAAGCTCTCTCTCTAAGCGCCAAGTCTAGATGCTATTACTCGCGAAATAAACAACGTAGGTTAGAAGCCCCGGCATCGAGGCCGCTTAGGCGTGCGAGCCCCCGCGACCCCTCGTCCGCGTTGTTCTTGGCGGGTCGGCGAAGAGCCCTCATGGCCTTGGCGTGCGATGCGGGAGAGCTTATCAACGAAGATGCTGTCGTATGCTTTCTTCGCCGCCGTGTTGATTTTGTCCGCACCCTCCAAGTAGCCCATGCACTTCATGACGAGGTATTCCCCGCGCTTGGAAACTGGCACCCTCGACAGGGGCTACATGGCGATTCTCCGGCTCCTTGTCGGCAACCTGACTTGTGGCGTTGCCTGGGTTGGCGGCGGCAGCAGAGGCGAGGCGTTCTTGCGCAGGATACGCTGCCGGAATTTCCTCAGGCGAAGACTCGCCGAGCCGCTCCTGTTGGAGGCATCTCCCGGGGAGGTTGTTGTTGCGCCCATGGGGGCTGCACCCCGTGGCTGCGGCGTCCGTGGCTCGGGGCCTGTCCCATTCGCTGCATCTGTGCACAGGGGCTGCAGCGGCGTCTGGGGGAGATCCGGCAAGGGCGGTGTCAGCTAGGCTTCACCCTCTCCTGCAGCCTGCAGCCTGGGCGATGCGGGGGGAGAGATACCCTCTGCTGCTGCTCGAATCCCGATGGGGGGAGCATCAGTCGTCCGTGTCCCCAGGCGCCAAAAAAGTCAAACGTCTTATAATTTGGAATGGAGAGAGTACACTTCAATCCATATGGTTTGTGGGGGATTGAGGTGTATTTTAGTTTAAGTTCCACCCCAATCCCCTACAAACCGTATGGATTGAAGCGTATTTATGAGCAGCCAAACAAAGCCCAACAAAATGCAGGCCCTAATCATGTGGCTGTTGTATGTCGGCGCTCACTATAAATAGCTAGGGGAGGCATGGCGCCTTCTCTCCCCCCGACCTGAAACTAAAAAAACCAGATGAGTCTAGCTTCAGTTACCCAACCACCAGATAATGGTTGATGAGTATCACAGCGTCGACTTCTACCCCTCCGATTTACCACAGGCCCATCTGACCTCTCCATGCACATCCATCATCTAATTTATGGACCTGGATGACTGACTACCTCATATATCGTATATATATGGCGTTGTGGTACAGTGTAGGCCGGTTAGAGAAAAAGGATGCTGATCAAGACGACGCTGCGTGCTGTCCTCAAAAAAAAAAAAAAAAAAAAAAAAGAGGACGCTGCATTCTGAGCTCAACAACTGGGTCAAATTAAGGTGAAGTCGACGCTCGGGTATTGGTCCTCCACCATCTGGCAATTAGGGTATCGTTTGATATAGTGCCATAGTGGTATGTACAGTCATACAGACGCTATGATGTAGTTGTGGCGGTTCAAAGTCCGCAAATGAACGAGGGTTTTGAACCGTCACTGAAAGTCAAAACTGCAGTATGGCCAGGTCATCCAGTGTTGTCTGTGTTGACATAATGACATGTGGCTCGGTCTTGCACCATACAGCGAGCCTGCCGTGCTTTGAGCAAGGAGCCTGCCAGCATATGCCAGAGTGTGAAAGTGCCAGAGATGCAACCAGCACCAGGATGATATGAGATGGCTTAGAGTTTGCACCGATCCTCAAGCAGGCCAAGTCACCACCAATACCAGTCGAAAGCGGCCGATCGAACTAGTCACCGGAGTTGTTCCATTTTGATCGTCACCTCCAACTCTCCAGCAAGACCTCCAGCCGGCTGCTGTGAGCGTGTGACATGGTCTGAATCTGAGACGTTCTGATGGGCTATGGCCAGGATGCAGGATCGGTATGAATCTGAAACCTACGAAGTTAGTTGTACTCTTTTTCTCTATCTAAGGTTTCTCACGAGGTTTGAGTTTTATCTAGACAGATTTTTAACAAGACAATCATTGCACAACTTTTTTATTTGAAGAGAACAACTCCTTTAATTTGGTATTTTGTGATCTATATCTGTGTTGTGTGACATAGATGACAAACTATCAAATTAAAGGAGTTATGCAATGGCTATCTCATTAAAAACCTGTCTAGGTAAAACTCATTACCCGTGACAGTAAAAGAGTGCAGCCAACTCCAAAGGTTTCATTGTTCATTATACTTTTTTTGACCGAATCAGCTGAGAAGATCTCGGCCTAATTTTTTTTCTTTTTCAATTAAATGAATGAATGGGTTTTGTACAAAATTACAAGACTATTTAAAAAGATTGTTCATTCTACTAACAATCAAATCACAAAACCATTACATAAATGTGACTAATCAAGACAGAGTGTTTCAAAGGCCTCTTTCAGCTGCTTATCCTCCACCTTGTGTTGAATCCTTGATTGTGCAGCCTCCTAGATCCTGATGCAGGTGAGCGCCTCAACAGTCTCAGAGTTGAATCTCCGGAGGCGTCACAATCAACACGGTTGTCTTGCACGTACAGCAATCAATACGACATATTATTCTCATCAATAAATATCACTACCCCAGCAAATTTTTTCCGTGACGGCGTTTGTTAGGATCTGGCTGCAGCAGTTTGATCTCGCTATCTCGAAATGGAGGCGTGCCCTACTCAGCACACTTGTTTCTCGTGACTTTTCTTGTTGCCGATTCAGAATGGCATTTGGTACCTTACCTTCCTCTGCGTATCTCATAGGAGTGTTGTGACAGTTGTTGCTTCCAGTGGACAGCACTTCTAAGAAGCAGACCAGCATCTTCCTTTGGGTGCGTGTTCGGTGGTCCACTGGTACTGTCAATCTCTTTCTTTTCATGGGCATATATGCTTACGGGAGCGTGAGTGGTGTTAGTATGGAGTGTATGGGTTGTGTGTGTTCGCTGTTGTACTGCCCTCTCTCTCTCTAAAAAAGAAGCTGCCCCAGTTCTGTGGCTGTCGCCTGTACTCCTGTAGATGCTCACTATAAGTAGCTAGGGGAGGGCATGGCGCCTTCTCTCGCTTCAACCTGATATATACCAAAAAAATAGACGAGTCCAGGTCCAGTTACCTCAAAACTCCAGAGGCTGAGATGAGATGCCGAACTTGTTCCAGTACCAGGCGATTGACGCGGCCGAAGAACTATCGTGGTGACCTGAGACGGTCTGGGGCGTTGGGAAGGGCAAAGACCAGGCCGCAGGCCGCAGCATAGGTCAGTCAACTCGTCCCATGCGTTACGAGAGGTGTCCATTTTTAATTGCCACTTTCTTGTCAATAAGTTCGATGAACCAAACTTTCTTATGTTTACTCCGAATCTGATGGACCCACTTAAATCTTGGAGCTTCCGAAGCTGTACAAGACGGTGGCGGGCAGGACACCAGTGCGCAGCAGCTCGCCCTAGACAACACACCTCCTAGACGTCCGCTACATCCACTCCACGTTGGGTATAAGTACTCCCTCCTTCCCTAAAAGTTATAACTTCTAGAGTTATCTTAAGTCAATTTTTTTAAAAAATTTGACTGAATTTCTAGAAAAATAAACTAAAATGTTTAGTATTAAATTAGTATCATTAGGTTTATCATACAATATATTTTTATAAGATATTTATTTTATATCATAGATATTGATGTTTTTTCTATAAAGTTGGTTAAAGATAAAAAAGTTTAGTTGGCATGTATTCTAAGAGTTGCAATTTTTAGAGACAGAGAGAGTATATTGATCGTGGAGGTCCACGTCACTGTTGCGCTTACTTGACTCAGTCTACAAGGCCGTTTGTGTTTGGGCATGTGGACATGATGAGCCAACATCTAGCCTACATGACGCACCTAGCTCCCAGACGTCCGCTGCGTCCACAGGCCGTGCCAGACCTGTTGTCCCCGCACAGACTTGGATGGAGAAATGACTAGAACCAGACTTGTAGATATCAACGAGCATACAACTCAATAATTTTTTCATTTGAAATCATTTATGGTTCCAAAATTTTATTTAAAGTTCTCATATTTTGAAAATCAATTTTTTAAATTGTTAGACTGAACTCAGATGAAGAAATTGCCAAAGCCGAAGTTGTTGATCTCGATGAGATTTATAACTTTGTAGTTTATGACTGTTTGCATTGAAATAATTTACGGTCCCATAATACTATTTGAAGGTCTCATATTTTTTTTTTAAAAATTATTAGATATATTTTTTCCAAAGTATCTGGAAAATTTTAAAGTACTTGATTAAGTCCATTTTTAGTCTTGAAACTCTTGTTTTTGTCTAACTTTGGCACTCAGAAAATGTCTGATAGCCACTCAGAATCGCTTCGGGGGTCAAAATTAAATAGTTTTGATAGTTGAGATGCCACATTTAGATGGTTTTGTAGTTGAGAGTAAAAATTAGACAAAGCCAAAGTTAAGAGCTAAAAATAGACTTCACCCTATTATTAAAGGAAATAAATAATTTTATTGAAGTAAGAAGCCTCTAGAGGTGAGACTTGTTACTCTGATTAATCTTGTGTTTTTCGAATAAATCTCTTTGAGAAGGTTTCCCAAACACATATACTCAAGCCATGTGAAATAAATCTTACAAGTAAATTAGATAGAGGGATTCGCTCCCCACCACTTCATGACTGCTGCTGAAGTAAACTCTTGGCAACGGAGCCGGCTGCTACCAAAGTAAACTCTCGACAATGGAGATAGCCGCCTTGCTGACAACATAGCTGACTGCAGTGTTCCGTAGTTGCGTGACCAAGAGGCGGAACCAGAGAGCCAGTAGGGGCTGTGCCCCCCCCCACCCCCCCACCACTCCAAAATGAATATTGAAAACTTTGTATATGAAAAAAAATTCAATTACATAGTTAAAAATTAGGGTTTCACTATTTTGATAATCATATTGTGTTTTTTTTTTCTACAAGGGCTAAATATATATGTAAAAATATTTAGAAACTTTTAGACGTATACTTTATAGTTGTAATATTTATGAGATGTCGCCATACTGTTCGGCCCCGTTAATCAAAAGGTTTGGTTACGCCTCCACGCAGCGGCATTGATAGTGGAAAGCGGTGTTGAGGTGTATATCAAGCTGCTGTTGTTTGAAAAGGCAAAGAAATCTTTTTGTCGCAAAGCGAATATAGCATCGGCCGTAGAGAACTCTTGCGCCCAGGCTTCGATTGCAGACCACTGGTACGTCCTGGATGGCTTGGCTATTGCAATCAAAGCAATCTTGCGAGCTAATGTTGCTACAGCAATCCACCACCCCGTAGGCTACTCCCTCACCTACGCCGGTGGAGCATGGTGGAAAGGGGGCCGCCGGGCCATGCCCCCCCAAGAAAAACACAATGAATTTTATTATTATTGAAAAAATCAAATTTTATCTAAAATTATGTTATACATCACAAAAATATCTTTGTTCATCTGTTTCCTTGATAATATTGTGATTTTTATTATGAATATTAAATACAGATGTAAAATACTATGAAACCATATGTTTGTTATATATATATATATATATATACGATAGCGCTATTCTACACCCTAGGTGTAGAATATTATTCTACGCCCAGTAGCTAATATTGACAGATATTGACAAATACTGACAAAAAATACTGAACAATACTAAACGATACTAAACCGCATTTAGTATCAGTCAGTAGTTGGCGTTCAGTATTGTTCAAGATTTCTGAATTTTCTTTAGTATTAGTCAAGATTAGTTACTGGGTGTAGAATATTATTCTATATCCGTAGTGTAGAATAGTACGTTTATATATATATAGGGAAGTTATTTTGTACTCTTAGGGAGTAGCTACTCCCATGTTAATATCTCTAGATTTAAAATGTACATAACTGAACGAAGTGTATGTACATGAAGTATATGATCATACTAGACTATCTATGGTAGTATATATGTCAAGTATGCATATATACATAGAGTATGTGGTTATACTTATTTTATATACTATAGTAAGTGGTATTTTCATAATATATTAAAAATTATGGGTTCCTTTAAAAATTTTTGGCATAGGAAGGTTTGAAGTATCTTAGTATGAGTATATAAACATACTCAAAGTGATAAACAAGTATAACCATATATGCAATATGTTTTTTTAAAGATGGGAGTAACTACTCCCGGGAGTATAAAAAATGCACTACTCCTTAGGAGTAGGATGGAATTTATATTTGTGATACTTACAATTTATCATCTATTGTTTTGCCTCCTTTATTCAAAAGTGTGGTTCTGTCACTGGCTATGAGGTTAAAGTTGTTGTTTACACTTTTTATAAAATTTCAAGATTACAATAGATCTATAACTTTTTAATTACTTCAATTAGTTCAAGTCATTTGCTTCAAGTTAATTTGTTTAGGATATTTACTTAGATTCTATCTCTGTAATTTATATAGAGATCAATGTACTAACTTCCCCCTAATTAGTTAATGGATTCATTTAGAATCAAAGCCCGCGCCAGCCCAAATGAGGAAGCCTGCAGGGGCCTGCACTACATTTCATAAAGTTTACATTCCAAAACTTGAAAAGTCACCTTTAAACAAAGGGAAAATTACAACATAGTCCTTCCTCTCGGTCATCCTCTGTCACCGGCGATCAGAGCAACTTTCGAGCTTGAAGCCGACCTTCATCCCAACGATTGAACACTTGCTTTAATTGGCACCAGTAGTACGTTCAAATCATCGACATACTTTGTGACCATTGAACGCCCAGGCCAAAGAAGATAGTAGCCAACCATCACATCACCGGAGTACAAGGTATCTGGCACCTCAAGAGCTACCAACAACCCTAACATGCCAGATGGTGGCATACTCAGAAGGGGAATGAAACAACCAGAACAGATGATAGGTAAGAACCAACCCGGTTTCATGATGAGTCAGTAGACATACCTCCGAAGATCTTCGCTAGCGAGTCTAGGGAGGGGCAAAAGTTGAACTTGACCATGTAAAGAGGAGGCATAGAACTCCAGATTTTCATGATTGAGCTCCTCCTCTTCACTGATGCAATTGCCACCATGGAAGTCGGGGAAGCCACTGTAGATGACGGAGCCATCCTCCTCACGTCCATGCTATCACCCACAGGAGACGCCGCCCAAGAAGATGAACCCATGCCACACAGCAGACATGGGGAAACCTAAACCTAACTTATTTAACCTTAGCCTAAAACTACATGCGGGTATATATAAATCCTCTCCTCCAATGACGGCAAGGACGCCGGAGGCAAGGACGACGGCAAATCAATAGGGGGAACGCGAGATCGCCCATAGTCGAGAGCTTTGCTCCGACGCAGGGGTATGCATCTTGAGGACTATACTTGTGTTTTTTGCGGTCTTTGTTTTGATGAGGACCTATTCTATCTTCTTTTTCTTGACCTTTTTATTTGGCATCCTGGTACAGTCTGAATATTTTGTGGCAAACATCGATGACATTTCAGTGATTCTAGACAGTAGAAGGATCAACTGCATTTTCCTTTTTTCATGGAAAGCATTGTTACAATGTGTTTGACCATTTGGATTATGAGAAATGAAATTATCTTCAAGAACATTGCAATTCAGTCCTACGATGCAAAGAAGTTTTTTATAAAAAAGTTTGCTCTAGTTATTCCAAGAGCACTGGCAAGGCTACATCCTCAAATAGATCAATAACTAGAAGACTATATAATCCTTGCTATTTTTTCTTAATGTTTTATGTATCATGAACCTATAGCTAGATTTGCACCCTTTTATCTTTTATTGAAATTCAAGTAGGGGCTTGCCCCTCCTGTTTCATCATAAAAAAGTTTGAAATACCAAGCCACAGAATTGCTTAAGAGCACAAAAAAGGGGGGAAAAAGAAACAAAAAGTACCACATCAATGTTATGAAGTACCAAACTTTGGCTTCAGAAAACACAATCTAGTTGTTTTCAACACTAATAGGGTGTTTGGTTTGTAGAATCATGTGGTCATCTTACTCTATAGTTTTTTGTTTTGTTTATGGAATAGAATGAGTTGATCCATGACCATCTAATCCTTCACAAGCTAATAATTAGTACTGGTATGAAGAATGGGATCATCCCAGCAAATTTGTGTGATGGACTTCACGATGCACTGAATTTGTGCTACCGATCTGGGATAAGTTGATTCCTCAAATCAAACACAAAGATATAATAAATAGCAATAGTAATTTTTTTTCCTTTTGGAACCAAATTTTGTTTAGGGTATTAAAAATATAATAATTTTTGAGATAAAAAGTGTCTCGGGTCATGGATGGCGAAGCTCTGCTCAGCTAACAACGTAGCAATAGGCCTTTTTTTCTTTTGGAGCCAAATTTTGTTTAGGGTCTTAAAAATATAATTTCTTGCGATAAAAAGTGTCTTGGGACGTCGTGGATGCATGGCGAAGCTCTGCTCATCTAACAACCTATTAATTTGATCCTAGCTCATTATACAGGCAAGCTAATTTAATTTGAAACTAGCTGTGACTCACACTGGTCACACTTCACAGCACGCACATTTTCTGCCTGAACTCTGAAGTCTGAACACCTCTCTGCTGTCCTCCATCTTCCCTTAAGAAACAGAGGGCGTACGTGATCCAAATCGGAGCCGGGATCGAATCCATCCAAGGCCGTACTGGAGGTCAGCAGCCTGTGCATGATCCTGCTCCCAAAATCCGACACGCCGACGTCCTGCCGGATCATCGGCGAATTGAAGGTGTTGCTACTGACGTCCTCGGTGTCGGTGAGGTAGGCGCAGTTTTGCTTCTTGGAGAAGGCCAGACCGGTGGTAGGCACTTGGTCGGAAGGTAGCATAGTGCAGAGTCGTTGCTTTTCCCAGGAACAGCGCGTGGTCTCCAGGGCCTGGCAGCCTCTCCATCCTCCTCAACCCGTCGATCACGTCCAGCTGGATGCCTGAGGTGATGATTGTCACGGTATACTCTGATGGATGCCTGGTACTATTGGGCGTCTGGCACACTGCATGTGTAGGATACAAGCTGACAGGTGGACCCGTGCGGGTGAAGCGATTCGGTGTGATCGAAGGGTGGCTTTATAAGCCGTGTAATGGCCTACGGGCGGGATATGAATAAAAAATGAATCTAAACTCTTCTCCAGTTACTTGCTCTGCAATTCTATTCCTCTGTTCTTCCCCAAATTCTACCTCTTCTCTGATTAGTTCGTTACAATTGGTAATCAAAGCCTTCGATCCGTCAACACAAAATTTTTCCTCACATCTTGTTGATTCCTCGTTGTTCTGCCTCGATCGCGATCGTAAGTCCGTGGGACTTGCTGTTCTTCACGCGTGCGTGGAGAACGTGTGATTCTGCAAATCCGCGAAGTTGATTGGGTCGGTAGAGCAATTCAGTGTGGCGCTGAAAGGGAAGGTTCCGAAGTATCAGCAGGAGATGGCCCAATCCGTGGAGGCGCTATCCTCGAAGTTCGACGATCTCTCGAAGCAATTTGAAGGGTTTCAATCGATGATGAAAGAGACCCTTGATGCTCTGAGCGGAGTCGGGGCATGGCAAGCGACCGCAGATGAGGCGTTTGGCGATTTGCGTCATCAGGCGACGGCTGCGGCGACATCCATCGACAACATGTCGTGGCGAGTCGATCAGGCAGCGATGCGCGTCGACACGATGGAGGCCCGCATCGTTCGCGCGGAGGGCAAGATGGCAAGGTTGGGGGCGCTTCCTCAAGTCATGGTACCTCCACCACCGTTTTCAGGTCTGCGCACGCCTGTACCACCTCCGCCGAGGCCGCGCCGAGGCCGCCACCTTGGCTGGACCACAACCTGGCACCCGGGACATCCTCGCGCCCACCTACGATGGATGGGGAGCGGCCCAAGGGGCACAGCGCGCTCTGCGGCAGGATCTTAGGACCCCGGCCACAGTACTGCTATGAGAGTACGTTTCCCACTCTACCTTTCCCTATGGTTCCTGATAATTCCTCGAATTCGCATTCTCGTCCACCTTTTCCCAAATTGGCATTTCCAAAGTTTGACGGTGAATTACCTCGTCTTTGGCATGACCAATGCGAGATGTTTTTTGAGGTCTATACGGTGGATCCAGCTCTAAAGACCAGGTTTGCAGCATTGAATTTCAAAGGGGTGGCGGCAACATGGCTTCAGACAGTGGAAAGGAAGGGAAGGATTGGGGACTGGGACCAATTTTGCAATCTGGTGATGAACCGCTTTGACAAGGATCAGTATCACACATTGTTGAAACAGTTTGAGTCGTTGAAGCAAAAGGGTTCGGTTGAGGAGTATTAGACAGCTCTTGAGAAGTTGGCTCAGGGGATTTTGCTGTACAATGGGGGTTATGATGACACATACTTTGTGACCCGGTTTATGGCAGGTCTGAAGGAAGAGATCCGTGCAGTAATTGCTCTTCACAGGCCCAGGGATGTGGACACTGCCAGTGCATTGGCCAAGCTTCAGGAGGAGGAATTGGTTCAAGGCAAATCTCGCTTTCATGGGAAGGGATCATGGAAGTCTGACAACTCCTGGAAGTCTAGAAATGACAAAGTCAAGGAAGGGGAGAAGGGCAAGCAAATTGCTAGGAAATCTGATATGGATGATAGGTTGTCAAACCTGAGAGACCATCAAAGGAAGAATGGGTTGTGTTTCAAGTGTGGAGGCAAATGGAATGTTAATCACAAGTGTGCTGCTCAAGTTCCTTTGCATGTGGTGGAGGAGTTGTTGGAGGCTCTCCTAGGTGTGGATAATGATAGCCCTGAGTCATGGGTTACTAGTGATGAGGAAGGAGATGAGACAGTCTTGGCTGTGGGGGATAGCAAGTCAAGAAACTCAGTTAGAAGGACTATGAAGCTGTGTGGCAAAATTGGAAAGGTGGATGTGCTCATCCTGGTCGATTCAGGAAGTGTGGGTACTTTTATTAGTCAGCAGCTGGCCAGGTGGATTCCAATCAAGGCAGTGGATTTCAAGCCTGCCCAGTTTGTTGCTGCAGATGGTGGGCCTATGACTTGTTCTCAAAGGATACAGAAGTTACAGTGGACTGTTCAAGGCTATATCTTCTCATCTGATGTGGGGATCCTCCCACTCAAGTGCTTTGACATGATTTTGGGTCAAGACTGGTTGGAAGAATGCAGTCCAATGTGGATTCACTGGGCTAAGAAGATCATGAAATTTTCATTACATGGGCAGAAAATTCAGTTGCATGGCCTGACTCAAGAGCAGGGCCCATGTCCTATAGTCAAAGGGGCTGGGTTAAAGGGATTGTTGAGTAAGAAGGCTATCACTCAGTGTATTCAGGTGGATATGTCAGATTCACTTGATACAGTAGCTTCAGTCAGCTTGCCTCAGCAGACATCGTTTCATCCTGAGATTCAGAAGCTATTGGATACATACAGTGATTTGTTCCAGACACCTACTGCTATACCACCACCAAGACAGTTTGATCATCACATTGAGCTACTTCCTGGAGCTACACCAGTGAGTGTCAGACCATACAGATATTCACCTGCACAGAAAGATGAAATTGAGCATCAGTTAGCTAAAATGTTAAAAAATGGAATCATCAAGCCAAGTGTTGACGGTCACTAAGTGTAAATTTTGTACCGTCAACAATCGCTCTTGAAGAAGCAATAATAGACTGATAGGGGTTATATCTGACAAATTCCACGAGTTTTGGTGATTTGAGAATTTTGCAGGGAATTTTCCAAAAAAGACTAAAAGAGGGATTTGAGTGCAAATTTACCACGAAACTTAACCGCGACGCAACTACACCACCAATAGGTTCAAGAAGGTTCCGAAGACACCCGAAGCAGCGAGGCCCGCAGCCACCACTAGGTGGGGCCGACCGGCCCCACCATGGGGCCGCCCGGCGCCCTAGGGTTGCTGGCGGCGCCCCCCTTCCAGAAGCTTCCTCCTACCGCCAAGGGTTTTCATCTCCACCGTTGGTTACGTCGGTTTGATCCTGCGGCGCGCGTGCACTCCACCGGGCTATAAAAAGAGGGGTAGACCCCCCAAACACACCAATTTCATTCCTCCTGCTTCATTCATCAAGAGTAGTCAGAAGTTATGGTTTTTAGAGATTAGAAATAGAGCTCTAGTTCTTCAAGTTCTTAGTATAGACGTCTAGCAAGATTCAAGTAGAGAACGGGCGCTCCGCTCGGGATTCCAGATCTGTCTTCTAGAATTTGGTAATATTATCTTGTATTTCATTATGACTTTGCTCTATTTTAATATATTGCTACTTATTCAGTTCTTAGTTTATTCTAGTTGCATATTCGATATAGATGTGATTTATGATGATTATTGTTATATGATCGTAAAGCGCCTGATTTAGTACTCGAGTGAGTCAGGTGGTGCGCATTATGTAGACATGGTGTCTAGATATATTGTGTACCTACGGAGGCACCCTGATGTGCCAGGTCGTGTGGTAGTCCGCGCAGGTGACAGCTGCGTTGGTTCCTCTGTAGTCCACCCCCCTACGTAGGACTAGACGAGCACGGTCGCGAAGGAGGTGACCTTTGTGTCTTAATATCCTCATTACTTGATGCTCCTTATGATGTCTTCTGAATTTATTACACTATAGATGAAAATGTGTAGCATGGCGTAGGCTGTAGACTTTATATTAGTAATTACATAGGTTTTCTTTACTCTAACCAATCTCTAGATTCTTTTACTACATTAGTGAGTCTCTATATTCTAGCTCTGGAATACCATTTACCTTAATTACTCACTTATCATTTATCATTACTGTTGACTAGTTATTGCTAAGGCATTGGTGTAATAGGTTATGATAGGGTTTATTCATTTATTCTTAATCCTTAATAGTTACCCACTCTAATAAGTAGAATGCTTTGCTTTATCCTTTTGGCATAAAAATAAATCAACGATACTCGGAATACTTCCTCTGGGTGAAATGCTACAACGGGAGAATTATACGTGCGCTTGCGGATATATTCTAATTAGAGTCATTGCGTGTAGATTATTTTTATCCTTGGTTTTTGGCATCATGTTAGTGATGACAACTTAACTTGAAGTGATGTTAAAAATACCAACAAGCATTTCTGGCGCCGTTGCCGGGGATGGCAATTTTGTTTATTAGGATAATTTATAAGAATTCATTGATTCGCCAGGATATATACATTTCTTTATAATTTCATATGAATAAACCTTTCATAGAAAACAAAATATTAAAATTATATCTAGGTCATAACCTTTTGCTTTAGCAGACTTACCCATGTTTTATTTAGAAAATTTTATAGGGTAAGTGCCGGATTGGTTGTAGAATTTTAACTCTTATCAGGAACAACCATAGGAAGAAGGGTCTTACATCATTTTGAGAAGCGATGGCTGAGAAGACTCGGCATGAATTCTCTGCTCCAAGCATCGAGAACAATCGCGTGGGTCCAACTTTTGACCTTGGAGAACATGATTTTGAGATCAAGCCAAGCCTCATCAAAATGGTGCAAGTTATCATGTTTAGTGGAAAGAAGGATGAAGATGCTATTGCTCATCTGCAGAATTTTCTGGAGACTGGCAACACCATTGACACTCAAGCCATTCCTCAAGATGTCGTGCTACTTCGTTTGTTTCCTTTCTCATTAGAAGGAAGAGCGAAGCAGTGGTTTTATCAGAATAAAGATCAAGTCAAGACATCGGGAGAATGTTCGAAAGCTTTCCTAGAGAAGTTTTTTCCAATAGGCCGAACAAATATCTTAAGAGGGAAGATTTCAGAATTTCGTCAGCAGAAAGGTGAACCTATTCCAGAAGCTTGGGAGCGTTTTCAAGGATACATATCAGACTGCCCGTATCCTATGCTAAAGTATAGCAACTATACTAACCAATCAAATGTAATGCATAAAAGTAAATAGAGAAGATAAAATATATTAAAGCATAAGTCTTACAAGAATAAATATAAAGACATACCAAAACTCTGACGACTCCTTCGGAACCCGGACGTAGCACCGCTCTCCCTAACTCTCAACTAGAACTAATCTACTACATTGGAAAGTCTAACCCTAATTCTCTAGAGATGAGAGGTCATCCATTCGAGGGATGCCTCTACATCTCCATAATAATGTGGTGCCCCTAGAGAGAGAGGTCTACCTCTTTATTTATAGTCTAGAAAAGCCTCCACCTCTTCTAGATAGGCGATGTGGGACTAATTCGACTTCGGCAACGGTGGAGATGCAAACCCTAAGGTGGTAGGAGGCCGTTCATCAAAGCAGGCCACGAATAGGCTCCGGAGGGCGCCGGACGGCCCTGGGGTGGGGCCAGGCGGCCCCACCCTGTAGTAGGTGGGCCCCATCTTCGGTACATCGCCTTCTGGTGCCTTCTAGAGTCTTCTAGTGTTGGTTTCGGTGTAGAATTGATATCTTTTGACTCCGGACTCTGAATATAGCAAATGATATGTCCGTTTCGATCGTCTCGATGAGCCCGTCGCAATGATGTAGTCCAATTCCTTATTTGAGATACTTTTATTTTATGTAAAATTAGATATACCTGCAAAACAACCGAGAACAACACAACTTGTGGAACTTCGTTAGAATCAAACCCTACAACTATGCTTTATGGTTGATATCATATTATATTAAACAATAGTTGATGGTATAAAATAGGCGTTAAGGACCATCAACAAGTTCCCCCAAGCTTACCCTTTGCTAGTCCCTTAGCAAAGCCTAACTACTAAACTTGGATCAAGAGTTGCTACAATGCTTTCACTCCTCAAAAGTACACATGCTTTCAAACTGAAATTCTCCTTTGTATTAGGCAAAACTGCTCTAACTTTCAAACTTACCCATTTTACCATTAGCTATGGAACTTTTTAACTTTCGCGTGGGTCTTGAGTAATTGAAAGATAGAACAATCAAGTCAAGCACTATGTCTCAAATTCTTCACTCAACCAATATTCTAGAGTTTTTTTACAAGTTTTCAAAAATAAAACTCAGAGCTTAATCGTATGACACCCTCTAGATTCTTATTGTATGTGGTATTTATGGATCTTACTTGAGGCATTTATGTTGTCATGCCCTCCTACAACAAATGATTATAGTGGAGCTCATAGGAGTGGCATTAAACAAGGATGAGCATACTTGCAATTCATATATTGTAAAGTCAAACAATGGATCCAAAGAGAGTCAAATCATACAATTAAATCAAGATGTGCATATGTATGAAATATGATGGATAGGTGAATATATGGTGGCTAATCCTAATTCTGCATTCGCTCTTAGAAAATAAATCTCTCTCTGGGACTTAGAACTTTTGCAGAAAAAAATATGGGCTATCTTTATTCTTCTTCTTTTTTTCTCTTTTTTTTTTCTTCTTTTTTTTAGGGAGGCGAGCATTTTAACTCCCTCTTATTTTTTTGTAATAACTTTTCTTTTGTATAGCCACATGCATCCTTTGAATACAAAATAATTGGAGAGATAATAAGAACTTAGAGCATTAAACATGGGTTATCCTATGGGTATATTTTTAGGTGATTACTCCCACTGTAGGAGAAAAACAATTTTAAGGTGGATCTGGATGAAAGTGGAAAATGATTGCGCTTACTCCTAGAGTAGGAGCAATGCATATGTAGGCGGATTGTGGAAGTGATCTTGATTAAAAAGCGTGACAAGGCTCTCATAAGGTATATAACAAAGGTTGATGAACTCAATGCAAAGCAAGCAAAGCATGAATGAACAAAGGTTTTTCTATTCTAAATGTATATCATATATGGCTTTGGTAGAAATTCAAACTTTGTCATACAAGAGCTCATCATGTAAGATTTTTAGAGTTTAAAAGATAAATCTCCAGAACTTAGTTTTGCTAGAAATAAGATAAATAGTAGCTCGGACTCTCTTATATCATATCCATCAATCACCTAGACTTAGCTCAAGCATATGCCTCCAATGTTTCAGGTTCGAGTAAATTCTTATATCAAAACAGTCATATCCAAAACTTAGGAGAATTTAAGGTTGAAAGCTAGGCACATGAAAGGAATTACGACAGAGCAACTATTCATCATCTCCAAGACAACATTTTATTGTTCTTCAGTTTTTATTTGACTATTAATAAACTAGACAGAATTGTAAACACACTCTATGATCACACCTTAATAAATGGCTAGAGTATTTTTATTTGATTTTAATAATTATTCATCTTTTTATTATTATTTTTTTAGACTAATGGACTCACAAAAGACTCTATAGACGTGGACCTTCATGTGCCCACATATTTTTGATATTTTATGACTATAAGATAGACTCGATAATCGCATAGGTATACTTACGTGATAACTAAGGGATGTTCTCCCCAAGCTAGATGTTGTCATAGTTGAGCATTAAAGCTGAGTGGTCCTCATAGAGTAGCTCATACTTATAAGAGCAAGTGTTGCTAGGAATACTTCAATCTCATCACCCAAGAAGTTACTTCCTTCACACAGAGGTCAGCTGTATGTCAGAGAGATGTGCTTCGAGTGATGAAGATGAAGATTCCTGGGTGAGCTGGCTCTTGGAGTCATCATGCAGAAAACTCTCACAAAACACCAAAACTCGTGAAACGGTATTAGGATAAAACGTTAGTGGTTAGCCGTTTTAGAGGATTGGGTGTTGTGGAGGTTTTAAAGTATTTTTATGATAGCAGTATCGTAGCAGGATGCTCAGTTGATATTTTTAGATTTTATGGGTTTATATGCAAAAAGTGCACAGGCATGATATGTATATTTATTTTGTAGGCCACCACAGGTGAGAACTCCTATAACTTTTACGCTACAAGGGTTTCATATGGGGCTTAAAGGTTTTTTAAAAGATGCATGAATGCAACCTAATGCATATCTATTTATTTTTATTATTTTCTATGTGACACTAATGTAGAAAAGTAAATATGGTTAAGAGAAAATAAATTATGCAATGTAAGAAAGTAAATATGAATAACTACCGATGTTACCTCACGACGAGGGTTTGATGTTTTGAGTCCTCCGAACTGGACTCCTCCTTGCAGTAGTTCATTGATCGAGTACTTCGGTTTGCTTCTAAGGATGAGGATTGAGGTGGTGTCTCCACTAGTGGCGTTTCCAATGGTGGTGCCACCTTCTTCCTTCCTTTTTGTTAGCATTTCGAAGCCAATCTCATGTACATCCTTGTTATTAGTTTAGAACTCCCACTTGTAGAATTTGGGGAATCGTCCCATACTTTGCTTGAAGTGTATTCTGCTCATAAAGATAAGGTAGAGATCAAGTGCATGGGCTCTATTGGTGGGAAAACACTAATAGAATCAAAAATTTATTCATTCTCTATCCTTAGGCACAATAGGATTGATGTCTGTTCATATTGTGCATTTATATCTTGGGTGAGAATATCAAAAGTATAAATATGGCATTTAAGCTTATGAGATAAAGAAGTGGAGTTACTTAACCTATGGAAGGATTGTTCATCTTTATAAATTATCAAGATTAACAAGATGACTATCATCTTTCAAAAATAAGATATATCATATTTGAGCTCATTTGGTCATGGTTGAGATCAAGAGAATGGTGCTATGATGTGTACTCTAAGGTCAAGAGGAAATGATGAACACTTACCTTTAAGATGTTACCTCTATTACTGGAGTATGATGACACCATGTGGTAAAGGATAGATGATTTTAAATGGTCTTTTTCCTTTCTTGCAGCTTGAGTTGATCATTAGCATCTTGTCTCCTATGTTGTACTCCTTTCTCACTCTTCTAGACTTTTGCTTCTCTCATTATTTCTTCTCTGCAAGGTGTTAGTAGACAACACATACCCAAAAGAAATATACTATCTATTTAAAGTGTGGATAGTGTTTACCAAGTAGTTAAAGATTAATTTGTAGCCCATATTTAAATGATTCACCATTATTTCAAATTTTCCAAATAAGGTTAAGGAGAAGATATAATTTTAAAGAATACTTCTAACCTTGATTTGATTCTATGAAGTCTCCTAATATGATTTGAACATTTTTATACAGGAGCGGATAGTCCATATATACAACCACATTCTTATACAAATATGCTTTGATGTTATAGTGTTTAAGTAATATTCTAAAGCATACTTATAATAGAGTAAGGAAGTTCAAAAGACTAGAGATAGAACCAAGAATATGTAGGTGAACCAAAAGAGTATTTTATTTATTTTAAGTTTTAGCAAATTAAGCATGACATAAGGTATAGATAACCAAGGCAATTAGCAATATGGTATAAGATGTTGAATGTAGTTTAAAGTTGCATGAGGCTTGGATAAACATACCTTATGTCTTGCAGGGTGATTGGTCCACTATCATGGCGAAGTGTATGAGGTATTGAAGTGTTTTTCATCTTTTTCTTTTCATCTTGGTCCTTTCTATACACTTGTCCTCCTTTATTTTCATTTTAAATCATGATCAGACATTTATTCTTTCTTCCCTGCATAAATATTAGTGGACGCATACCCGAAGGATTGCAACAAGTTTGGGATGTGGGTTATGGTCCATATAATTCATGTGAATTTCATCTATACTAATGAAAGGATGGACTTCTAGGATTACTTTAGCATAGATTTCTTTTAACAAATTTTATTGGTAGCTATACTTTTATATGGTTTAAGGCAAATGTAACTTGCAACAAATGATTAATTGTATAAACTTTGATACTTATAGTTCTTTCATGGAGAATGAGCTGTGTCTTCCTTTTGTGCAAAGTTATTGGACTTCATCACATGCCTTGATTCATCTCATGATGTGAGTGCATCTCTTGACTTACCTGAATTGAGTTTGAGAGTTTTTACTGTAGGGGTTAGTCCAACAAAATATCCAATGTCTACTACAATAATTTCTAGTTCAATAACCAAACCAAACTCCATGTCTAATTTGATTAAGGTAGGCTATTTAACCTAAGCACCATACTCAATTTAAAAGCCTATGAAAGTATATGCAGTACTTCCAAACCAAAGCATATTATAGCAAACAAAGATAGCATGAAAGCACATAGAGATATACTCAAATAGAGATGAAAGTATGATCATGCGTAGTGAGAATGTTTTTTTATTTATTTATTTTAAGTAGAGATGCAAGTGACATGCATGTGTGAAAGGAACAAAACATATTGTGCATTTGATATAAGATGAAGCAGATGCATGGATTGTTTGAAGTAAACATGCAGTGGATGCAACAGGATAACTACTCATCAAATTTTAAGTCTATGAGCAAGACTATCTCACCTTTCTTGATCATACTTACCATGACTCACAATAGAATTTGTGAGTAGTGTAGCATCTTTGTTCGTCACATATGATGAACTTTGAATTCATGTGATGACGACTTTTCCAATCTACACATGGTTAGAATACTATATATGTTTATACATACCTGTGAGATGGCAGGGGCTCCATTGTTGATGGATCATGAATGTTCAGGCACCCTGAGTTCATCAATATCTCCCATGTCTTGTTCTTATGGAATTTCACTAGAAGGTTGGAACGGTTGACATCCTGCTTATTCTACAACTCAACAAAACAGGGGTAATCCTACTAAAGCTAGTAGCATACTAGATTAGTAGACATCAAGATCAATATCAAAATCTCTACGCCAATTGTTTCCCCGGCAACGGCGCCAAAAATGCTTGTTGACATTTCTAACGTCGCTACTAGAAATAGAGGTGAATCCCCATTCCCCGGCAACGGCGCCAAAAATACTTGTTGGTATTTCTAATGCACAATTAAATTATGAAGGATTCCACAAGCGCACAGAAAACCATTGTAGCATTTTACTGGGAGTATTCCAGGTATCGTTATTTATATTTTACCACTGGAAAACATTGGTTAAAGACATTGATAGTTCACCATCATGTATCTACTAACTTAATACACCAACTAGACTAAAGTAGGGGGTAAATAATAGATGATAGGAATTATGTATATATGACACACACAGGAGAATTCTATGATAAAAGAGTAGATAACTAAAGTGAGAGGACAACATGAGAGCTCATGGTTCCTAAATACTTCTATATTACTTTGGTTCTATATAACTAATTCATGGTAGATAAAGAAATCACACAATAACACTTTGGAGCAGCAGTACCTTTCCAACTCTCGAATAAGACTGGGAAGAAGGTAGCTGGGGAAGGCTGCCAAAAGCTCTACAAAACACCAACTCCGACGTGGTGGAATACGAAGACCAACAAAGCTATCACCTCTGAAGGCTACCACCACTAACCGTAAGAGATGGGCGCAACCTCAGGTAAACCCTAGCCTAGACACCACGTCTACGCTAAAGAATACTACTCTAGTCACGATCTATAACTAGAGCACCTAATACAGGCAAAGATCCTATGCTAAAGTATAACAACTATACTAACCAATCAAATGTAATGCATAAAAGTAAATAGAGAAGATAAAATATATTAAAGCATAAGTCTTACAAGAATAAATATAAAGACATACCAAAACTCTGACGACTCCTCCGGAACCTGGGCGTAGCGCCGCTCTCCCTAACTCTCAACTAGAACTAATCTACTACATTGGAAAGTCTAACCCTAATTCTCTAGAGATGAGAGGTCATCCATTCGAGGGACGCCTCTACATCTCCATAATAATGTGGTGCCCCTAGGGAGAGGGGTCTACCTCTTTATTTATAGTCTAGAAAAGCCTCCACCTCTTCTAGACAGGCGATGTGGGACTAATTCGACTTCGGCAACGGTGGAGATGCAAACCCTAAGACGGTAGGAGGCCGTCCGTCAAAACGGGCCACGAATGGGCTCCGGAGGGCGCCGGCTGGCCCCGGGGTGGGGCTGGGCCCCGGCCCTGTAGCAGGTGGGCCCTATCTTCGGTACAACGCCTTCTGGTGCCTTCTAGAGTCTTCTAATGTTGGTTTCGGTGTAGAATTGATATCTTTTGACTCCAGACTCCGAATATAGCAAATGATATGTCCGTTTCGATCGTCTCGACGAGCCCGTCGCAATGATGTTGTCCAATTCCTTATTTGAGATACTTTTATTTTATGTAAAATTAGATATACCTGTAAAACAACCGAGAACAACACAACTCGTGGAACTCGTTAGAATCAAACCCTACAACTATGCTTTATGGTTGATATCATGTTATATTAAACAATAGTTGATGGTATAAAATAGGCGTTAAGGACCGTCAATAGTTGCTCATGCAAACATTCTATCATGGACTAACCCAAAGGTCATGTGAGCAACTGGACGCCACTACTGAAGGATCATTTATGTCACTCACCCCTAGAAGAGCTGAAGCAATTATGGCAAAGATGGCAGAAAATCAGAGTTGGACATTCAACACCCAGACATGCCATGAGAATGAAGAAGTTCCAGAGGAGTTGTGTGCACTATCAACCAAGATGGGTGTATTATTGAACTGGCTAGAGCAGAGGGATAATTATAAAAGAGATCACCAAGCTATTCAAGATGCATTCAATTCTCAAGATCAATATGAAGAAGGTCTTAGTGCAATTATCAAGAAACAAGGATGGAGTCAACCTCAGGCAACAAGCCAAGGTAAGTACCAAGGTAATTATAATTCTTCAAATCAAAGACAACCACCCTTGAGAGAATTAATATTAGAACAGGCTAGAATTAATGAGAGTATTTATAAGAAGCTTGCTTTTAATGATGAAATGTTAGAAGGAATAAATTTAAAATTGGATAATTTCTCTCTAGCAGTTAAGGAGCAAATAATGTTTAATAAAAAGATAGAATCACAAATTACACATCTAGCTTCTACTTTGTCTACCACTAACCATGAACAGATCAAAGGAATATCTACTAGAGGAGGTAAGGTTACTCATGATCCACCCTACCCAGAAGGAGCACGTAGACCTTCACATTCAGTGCAGGTAGACAAGGAAGTTGAAAAGAACAATCAAGAGAAAGAAGTAGAAGCACCCATACCAACAGTTGATCCACAAGAGCCTGAATTAATGCAAGATTTCCATGATACTACTCTCCTACCGTTCCCACGAAGGAGGAGAAGTATCACCAATGATGATCGGTTCAGTAAGTTTGTAGATATTATACAGAAATTATATGTCAATATTCCATTGTTAGATGCTATGCAGGTACCTACATATGCAAAGTACCTTCGATCCATCCTCAACAACAAGGGACCACTACCTTCTACCGAAGTCATCAAGCTAACAGAAGCATGTAGTGAGGCCATCCTACATTCTTCTCCTGTCAAGAAGAAGGATCTAGGATTTCCCACTATTGATTGCTCTATAGGCAACCAGATGTTCGAGAACGCCTTATATGATCTTGGAGCAAGCGTCAGCGTCATGCCCAAGACGGTCTTCGACAAACTCAACTATTCCCCGCTCACTCCAACAACAATGTGCTTGCAACTAGCTGACCAATCAGTCCGCTACCCTGCAGGGATAGTAGAAAATATTCCGGTAAAAATCTGTGACTTTTTCGTTCCTATAGATTTTGTGGTACTCGACATGCAGGAAGAGAGGAAGATACCTCTTATCCTCGGGCAACCATTCCTAAACACTGCAAATGCAACCATCAACGTTGGAGCTGGAGAAATTATATTCACCATTAACGGGCACGAAGAGCGATTCGCATTCAGGCCAAGACCCGAGCAATGCAAAACTCTGAAGGATCAAGAAGAGCAAGGTGTATCAACATCTGCAACTGAGGAGATCAATCATAAAGAATGAATCAATTGGAGAAGTCCAAGTCGGTGGACTTTAAAAAAATCCCGAACCTTCACCGGGAGGTAACTTGGTAGTTATCAGTAATTTAGTTTCTCGTATTAAATAGCATATTTATTTTTCCTACCAATTGCATTAGTAAAAAGAAATAAAAATAAGCATGCCATATATAAAAATCTAAGCTCTATGAAATTATGACTAACGGAGTGTAAATCCACATCGATTGAAATTTACTGTGGTGGTAGAAAATTATAAAAACACTATCATTAGAATTCTAATTTTTCATAGATTCATAAAAGTAATTTAGTTTTTCATTCTTGTATCATTATACGGTATAAATATGGGAGACATGTGGGACCCACACACATCACCTCACATCACATCCCAACCACCAATTATTCACCACCATCCAAAATTCCAATTATCACACTCATTCACATGTACTCACCTCCATCCTTCCTGCCACCGAATGCAGCATCTAGGTACTAGCATTTGGATCATGCACAAGCAAATGTCGACACTAGCAAAAGAGGAGCACCACCAGGCAGCAGGTGGGGCCGGCCGGCCCCACCACCAGGCCGGTCGGCGCCCCTTCATCTCCTCCCTGCTCTCCACTTTTCACACTCCCTCACTCACCCATTCCAAAACCAGAGAGCTCTGCTCCACAGCCATTTGCAACTATGAAGCTCACTTCTCCAAAATCACCCATTAATTAGCAAGAAAAAGAGAAAAGAAAAGAGAGAGAAATTCAATTTACAAGACCATCACAAGGATTTCCCCTCTTCTCTCCCTCTTTAATTTGCTAATCCTAATCACTTTTGTGTTCTTCGTGTTCTTGTTGTTCTTGCCATGTTCTTCATGTTCTTCATTCCGCAAACAAGATGAATCGAAAAGTTGGAGGTGCACTCAGGAGCATCGGGAGAACACTTTCCTTCCGCAGCACTCGAAGCCGTTCATCATCTCAAGTACCTTCGTTTGCCGGCTCCGAAATGGACGTCGATCCTCCATCACCTCCTGAACATCACACCCCATCATCCTCTTCCCAGCAGGAAGAGAGGTATGAGCTAACAAACCTGAACCAAATTTTATTACCACTTAGGCCTCAAATAGAAATATTTAATGTGGTAAAGACAAAAGAGTTTACTCATACCCCGGTATTTGATAATGCTTTGCTCCTTGAAACCGGAATGGATCCGAGTTTGAGCTTATTTTTAGAATGATTGGATGGGAAGATGCATGGGAAATCACTGAGCGGGGTAACAAGTTACTCACCATAGAATTTATTAGCTCCCTAGACTTTGATGATGATTATGTTCGATTTAGAATGTTCAACAAGCCTTTTACTCTCACATGGAAAAACTTCAGTAAGGCACTAGGATTTTCTGGACAGCGTGTAGTAAATATAGCTGATGTTCTTAATGACTTGTTGAGCTAAATGGCTAGCTTTTACTTTCTTTCCTAGAGAGGAATTAAACACCATTAGACAGGATGAGTTACATTTATTGTACATCATGATTAAAAAGAGAAAAGCATCACCTGTGAAACTAATGTTGAGCTACTGGAAAACCGTGCCTCCCATGAGAAAGTGCAGTATTTCTTTTACATCTTGGATTACACGCTCAGCTTTGGGATTAGATTTGTTGTCCAAAGCTACACTCACATTTATTACTGGTGCCCGAAGAGTTATTGGATATGACTTTTTCTTTCATGCTCATATGGTGAAACGTCGGGACAATAAAATAATCATGATTTATAAGAACTACCGCAATGAGTACGAGTTGCCCAACAGGAGATTGGGAATTTATTCCGTAGACAGTTTCACTTTTCCAGAGACCACTGACATTGGCAGGTGTCCATCAGCACGCATCAGCCGAGTACCCAAGACTGTGTACACTGGGATTGACACAGCACCATCGGGTCCAGCTTATTTTCATTACACTAACTTTGATGATCCAGGGACTTCACATGAGCCACATCAGCCGTGGTCCACCCACTCAGGTTGGGAGGACCAACCCACTTATCAGCAGGGAGAGTCGTCCACATCTATAGGATGGGGTACATTCCCCACGCAGGAGCCTGATGATCACGGGCAAGATTTTCAGAGAGGCCGTGCATCATTCTCTGTATGCGGGAACACGGAGTACACCACTGGTGGACCGTACCCATACCACGCACCACCGGCAAATAACTATATGCCGCCTCCTAAATAGTATTTTAACACTCCCATTAATGATTACTCTGCTATGTCTACATTTTTCACTAACCTTCAGCAGGGACAGCAGGCAACGAATGAGACCTTGCACCGACACGAGCAGTGGCAACACCTGGTTGACGACAGGCTTCATCAGCAGGCAATGAATGAGACCTTGCACTGGGTAGACCAGCAGTTCGAGCAGTTACAACATGGACAGCAGCAGACACAGACAGGATTAGAATACCTGATAGGTCAGTTCGGGTTTCCACCACCACCTCCGCCACAGTATTGAGTACGGCAGCATGCAGCTTGGGGGAGAGCCTCCGCGAGGTGAGCACCATCCACCTCTGTATCTTTTATTATTTCAGTATTTATTCTCAGTATTTACTTTTTAGTATTTAAATTCTATCATTAAATTAGAGCAGTTAGAGTTTGTCTTTAAATTCTAAAGTTACTTATTCAAAAAAACTAGAAAAACAATTAAAAATCTGCAATTACTTAGTATCTGAAATTAAAATCCTTCTTTGAATTATAAGAGGTTTATCTACCCTGATAATTTATTCTGAAACCTGATATCAGTGGGTAGCATAAAACTTATGATTCAGTCTAAGTAATTGGCAGATATGATATAAAAAGGTTTGAGCTAGTATATGTTTCATTCTGAGTGATAGCTAAGCTCCAGATATTTTGCAAGAATTAAATTAAGCAAACTGATAATTTATCTTACCCATATGATTTGAGTAGATTACTCTGTTATGCATTCATGATTGAATTCGTATGCACAAAAAGGTTTTGCTCTATATAACAATTCTCTCTTAGAAGTCTAAAAGAGAGTATGGGTTATAAAATTAAAAGATGTCGTACCAAAGAAGAATGAGCCCAAAAGATGCCATATCAAAAGGGTATGAGCCAAATTAAAAGAAAGAGAGCAAAACAATGGGTGCAAGACATCCGCCTGAGAGGGAAAAAGGGGTACAAAGAGTATCCGCTGGGGAGATAGCCCACACTTCTCAGAAGGCAGAAAAGAGAGAATGTTGCATAAGAGCTGGAAATAAAGTTTTAATCACCAGCACATTCAATCATGATGTATAACTTAAGTAGTCCACTCTAATCTTATTAGTAAACTCTCATAGTTTTCAAGATAATAATTCGTACATGTTCAAATAAAAAGAAAACCTTTGGAGTAGTGTTTAAGCAAAGAATGAAATAAATGCAGTGCTTGCTTGATTATTCTATATTTCAATCACCCAAGATTTAATTAAAAGTTTGATAAGCCCCACAGTTGAAAGGAATAAGGATAGGTTTGAAAGATAGATTAATGAATTATAATCTAGAGAAGAATTTTAAATTCAATGCTCAAGTATTCGTTTAAAAACATGAGATACCCTGGAACTATTATTTCAAGTCGACTTTGCTAAAGGACTAGCAAAGACTTAGCTTGGGGGTAATTGTTGACGGTCACTAAGTGCAAATTTTATACCGTCAACAATCGCTCTTGAAGAAGCAATAACAGACTGATAGGGGTTATATCTAACAAATTCCACGAGTTTTGATGATTTGAGAATTTTGCGGGGAATTTTCCGAAAAAGACTAAAAGAGGGATTTGAGTGTAAATTTACCACGAAAACTTAACCACGACGCAACTATACCGCCCAACAGGTTCAAGAAGGTTCCGAAGACACCCGGCGGCGGGGCCCGCAGCCGCCACTCGGTGGGGCCGGCCGGCCCCACCATGGGGCGGCCGGCGCCCTAGGGTTGCTTTGGTGGCGCCCCCTTCCAGAAGCTTCCTCCTACCGCCTAGGGTTTTTATCTCCACCGTTGGTTACATCGGTTTGATCCTACGGCGCGCGTGCACTCCACTGGGCTATAAAAAGAGGGGTAGACCCCCCAACACACCAATTTCATTCCTCCTGCTTTATTCGTCAAGAGTAGTCAGAAGTTAGGGTTTCCAGAGATTAGAAATAGAGCTCTAGTTCTTCAAGTTCTTAGTATAGACGTCTAGCAAGATTCAAGTAGAGATCGGGTGCTCCGCTCGGGATTCCAGATCTGTCTTCTAGAATTTAGTAATATTATCTTGTATTTCATTATGACTTTGCTCTATTTTAATATATTGCTCCTTATTCAGTTCTTAGTTTATTCTAGTTGCATATTCGATATAGATGTGATTTATGATGATTATTGTTATATGATCGTAAAGCGCCTGATTCAGTACTCGAGTGAGTCAGGTGGTGCGCATTATGTAGACGTGGTGTCTAGATATATTGTGTACCTACGGAGGCACCCTGATGTGCCGGGTCGTGTGGTAGTCCACGCAGGTGACAGCTGCGTTGGTTCCTCTGTAGTCCACCCCCCGTACGTAGGACTAGCCGAGCACGGTTGTGAAGGAGGTGATCTTTGTGTCTTAATATCCTCAATAGTTGATGCTCCTTATGATGTCTTCTGAATTTATTACACTATAGATGAAAATATGTAGCATCGCGTAGGCTGTAGACTTTATATTAGTAATTACATAGGTTTTCTTTACTCTAACCAAATCTCTAGATTGTTTTGCTACATTAGTGAGTCTCTATATTCTAGCTCTAGAATACCATTTACCTTAATTACTCATTTATCATTTATCGTTCTTGTTGACTAGTTATTGCTAAGGCATTGGTGTAATAGGTTATGATAGGGTTTATTCATTTATTCTTAATCCTTAATAGTTACCCACTCCTAATAAGTAGAATGCTTGCTTTATCCTTTTGGCATAAAAATAAATCAACGATACTCGAATACTTCCTCTAGATGAAATGCTATAACGGAGAATTATCTCTGTAAACTTACGGATATATTCTAATTAGAGTCATTGCGTGTAGATTATTTTTATCCTTGGTTTTTGGCATCATGTTAGGGATGACAACTTAACTTGAAGTGATGTTAAAAATACCAACACCAAGTGTGTGCTCTTATGCCTCCCCAGTGTTGCTTGTCAAGAAGAAGGATGGGAGTTGGTGATTTTGTGTGGACTACAGGCAATTGAATGCTCAAACAATAAAAAATAAGCATCCCATGCCAATTGTTGAGGAGTTAATAGATGAAGTAGTTGGAGCTAGTTGGTTCTCTAAGCTGGACTTTCGAGCAGGTTACCACCAGATCTGCATTCAAAACACATAGTGGGTTGTATGAGTTCTTGGTGATGCCCTTTGGATTGACTAATGCGCCAGCTGCCTTTCAGGGCATTATGAACATTATATTTGCAAAGCTATTAAGGAAAGGAGTATTGGTCTTCATGGATGATATTCTCATCTACTCTGCTACTTGGGAGGAGCATTTGCAACTGCTATCTCAGGTATTTAATATTCTGAGTGAACATCAGTTTTACATCAAGCTCTCTAAATGTTCATTTGCTCAGGCTACTGTGGAATACTTAGGACATTGTATTTCTGCTCAACGAGTGTCTACTGAGCCATCTAAAATTGAGGCAGTACAGCAGTGGCCCCAGCAAAAGAATGTAAGAGAATTGAGGGGGCTTTTGGGTCTGACAGGGTATTATCAAAAATTTATTCAGTATTATGGCATGATTACTAAGCCCCTGTCTGATATGCTGAAGAAAGGAGTTCCTTATGTCTAGACTTCTGTGTCAGCCAATGCCTTTACTCAGCTCAAGCTTGCCTTAAGTCAGGCACCAGTTGAGCTCTACCTAACTTCTCTAAACCTTTTGTGTTGGTGTCAGTGTTTAGCCACTGATAGCCTGCCACGGGGGTCCCGCAGCAGTTGATTCAGATCTCGGTGAATAACTAGAACTCGACGGTTTTACGCAAGAGACACACGGTTTATCCTGGTTCGAGCCCTCATCGTCGAGTAAAAGCTCTACTCCAGTCGGCCTTGACCTTTTGCGTTGGATTGATGTATGATCGTGTATTGTTAAATCATTTTTTTAAAAAGAGGGTGCTCTGGCTCCTTTTTATGAAAGAAAGGAGCCAGAGCTATGGTTTTAATCCTAGTCGGACTAGTAGGAAGAGTTTTGTTTCTATTACAGAAGTTACTTTCTATTTGTCTAACTAGGATGGTCCATCATGTACTCGGATCCTATCTTCTCGTTTCTGTCTTGCAATCCTGTCTTGACGGGAGTCATGCCGATGGGTAACCGTCTCGGTCCCGTATCGACAAGCCCCCGAGCATTTTGAAGTAGAACTCGGGGAGCGTCTTGCTTCTTGAGTGATGTTTCGAAGTGGTCTATCTGAAGACTTCTTTTCTTCTGTTGTGCACCATAGGTGCACTCATTGAGTGTAGCCCCCGAGCCTCTTGCTACTTATTTATAAGTAGCTGGAGGGTCTTAAGAAAAAAGGAAAAAAGGGGAGGGTGTATGCCCTGTAGCCCCCGAGCCTTCAACCGAGTTGTTTTCGTTAAAAAAGAAGTCGGATGATGGCTTTTGACCATTGTGTACCGTAAATGCACTCATTGAGTGTAGCCTCCGAGCCTCTTGTTCTTTGGGACAAAGAATTGAAGGGGGAGTATAAAGTTGTAGCCCCCGAGCTTTTTCGAGTTCTTTTGTGTAGGAATTGGACAAAGGCTCGTGACTTGCTTTTATTTGTCCTTTACTACTCTTTATGTCTGCTTTTATGGTTGGGCGTTGGCAGCTGGCGGAGTAAAGGCTTTTACTGTGCTGGGATATTCCTAGGATATGCTCCTTTGCTGCTCTCTTTACTGTCCTCTTTTATTGTCCTTGTCAGTGCTTCTCTGTCTTGGTGAACTTGGTCTATGTACGCCGTCCTGAGCCTATAAATTGGACCTCCCTTTCGGTTGCTTTCAGTGCCCTGTAGTATGTTTCTTCCCGTTCTTGTGAAGATGATAGTTTGTGAGGTGGAGCAGCCCCCGGGCTTCTTTCTTGTTCTTCCGGTATAGTTCTTTTAGTGGGTAGAAGAATTCCTGAGATAGGGATTAGAGGCAGACTAATCCTGGAGTAGCATTGTGATTGGAGGCTCGTTCTGGTAGGTAGAAGAAGTCTTGAGATGTGTCTTGTGCTGGGTTATTTTACACTCTTAGTTCTTCTTTTCCACTCTGCTAGAGCTATGCTTTGTGTGGGAGGGTTGCCGATCCGCACGGTCTTCTAGCTGTCCAGTGCAAATTAGCGACCGGCCCACGCAGAGCTGGAGCTCTCTTGTTCACATGGGGTTCGATCCGACTTGTGGTTGGAGAGGGCTGATGTGATGCTTGATCAGTCAGTGCTACTTTTAGCGATCTTGAATGCACTATGTTGGTGTATCTAGGTTGCTTTGGATCTGCTCGGCCCAGTCTATTCCAGAGGTAGTCTGGGTCGGCGACGGTTATCACTTTGGGTTCTGCGTAGTTATTTTCTATGGCAGAATTCCACTGGGTTCCTTGTAGATTTTTTGCGTAATTTTCTTCTATGGCCAAATTCTACATGATTTCTTGTAGCCGTTGCTTTAGTGTTCTTTCTGAATTCGATGGGTCTTGTAAGACTAGTATCCTTGTATCCTGTAAGACTTGTATCCTTGTATCTGTAAGACTTGTATCCTTGTATCCTGTAAGTTTTGTTGAAGAAATATATGCTTCTGTATGAGTCCGAGTTGTTTTATCTTAGGATGCTGGTTGTCTGCCTTCGTGCTGACTTGTTTGGTTGATAAGCTGACTATCTCCCTTTGTGCAGACTTCTTCTGGATATTTCAGCTGAGTTACCCTTTCTTGTAATGGTGTTGAATTTTACCGTTGGTGGGTAACGGGATTAGGACTGTTATCCCAAAATTTGGGGGTTTACTGGGCCTTTCCTGTTATTGCGCTATGTATCCGTTGGCCTTTTTACCGTTGCCCTTTAAGTGGGCCTTAAGACTGGGCTATAAATTTACTGCGGTGACTATTCTTCTTCTCCACCTTGCTTGTGTCTCTTGAAACCCTAGCGCCAGAAAAAATCCCCAAATCTATCCTTGCTTTGCTGCGCGCCCTTCCTTCCATTAGCTGCTTGCTCGTTGTATGGGTAGGAAGAAGGTTGCGCCCAAGAAGCCGGAAGCTGAAAGGCCTGTTCTTGAAGAGGAGGTTGACGAGCAGCTGAACCCAGAGTTTGCTGCAATGAAGGCCACGACAAAATCGTTCCCTGCCCCGACTACTCAGGAGAAGCATTTGGTTGAGCTGGAGGAGTGGGGGATGATCCAGCCCAAGGAATTCTCTGGTTGGGTTGCGCCTAGTGAGCATCACGTTCCTGTTTCTCACCCAGGGGAGATCGTTCTTTTTGTTTCTTTTGTTCGCGCTGGGCTTTGTCTTCCGGCGTGTTCTTTTCTTCATCGCTTCCTCCGTTATTTCTGCATCTCTCTTCATGATCTCACCCCGAACGGCGTCCTTCATCTTTCTGTTTTTGTTCATTTCTGTGAAACTTTCCTTGGAATTCCTCCTTCTCTGAATCTATTCCGTTTTCTTTTTCGTCGTAAGCCGCAGCCCCGCAATGATTCCCTCCACACCCTTGGTGGATGTGGGATTCAATTTCGGCAGGGGCGTAAGTCGAGCCATTTCTTTGAGTATGATCTTGTTGAGTCTGTGAAGGACTAGCGCTCCGAGTGGTTTTATGCTGGGAACCATGATGGTGGTGCTGGTGCCCCAGCACTCGAAACTTACTTTGGAGTTCCACCTGTTCCTAATGACCGGTGGGAGAAAGAGCAGCTTACTACTACTGAGTTGTCTCTGCTCCAGCCTCTTTTCGATAGGATTAGTTACTTGAAGCAAAACGGCTTGTCTGGTTTTACCATTGTGGCTAGTTATCTTCGTCGCCGAGTACAGCCTTTGAAGGCACGGGAGCATCTTGGCTTCGAGTACTCTGGCGCCGAGGATCCTTCTTGTATGGTTGCCACGGCCGAGTTGTCTGATGGTGAGGTGCTTCTGCGCCTCCAAAAAATTTTGAAAGGAGCGACGGTGGTGCCAATGATTGGCTTTGAGTACTCAGCCAGCAATCCTCCTCCTGCTGTAAGTGCATTTTCCTGCTTGTTTTTCTATTCTCCGAGTACTTTTGATTTATTCTGACTTGTTCTTTTTTGTCTATGTAGCCTTTTGGTAGGGATTATGATGCTGATGCTTCTCTCTTTGTTGATGGAGAGATTACTCCTCTTCCGGCTCCCTTTGCTACTGGTCATAAGGTAATCGATGGTCGAGTTGTTTTACCGGGTGTTTCTGAGAAGGAGCCTGTTCTTTAATATGTTTCTTTCCAGCCAGTGGCCCTCCCTCCAGCTACTCGTCCTGGCGGGAAGAGGTCTGCTGCAGGCGACTCTTCTACTTCTGCGCCTCAGAAGCGGGCGCGTACTTCTTCCTCTCCTCAGCCTTTAGGTAACCTTCTGATAGGTGAGAGGTTACTTGAGTTTGTTTTGTTTTATTCTTTTTGGGATGTAGTCTTGATTCCTTTTTCTTGGCAGGTGGTGAAACTGTTCATCTTTATGAGGATGAGGCTTAAGATGTTGATGATTCCCCTCTTCTTCGTCGGTAAGTATTGCTTGTTGCTTGGTTTTTTTAATTTGGCTTTTTGTAGCCCCCGGGAGACTTCTTCTTATTCCCCGGATTTGGGGCTCTTGCCGGGTCCTACTCCTTCGTCTGCCGAGTTGTTGGTGGGTCTGGATGAGGTTATACCGCCTCCACCTTCTCGGCCTCTTCATGCTCTTCGTCGTGCCCCTAGGTAAGGGTTTCTTTTTCTGACTTCTTTTCCCCTTTTTGTGTTATTTATCTTAGTTCTTTGTTCTTGTAGGCTGACTGCCACATTATCTTCGGCTCCGGCTTCTGATTCTAAGAAGACCGTGAGTGTTGGTGTTGTGGGTCAGGTATCTTCTGTGCCTGATCCACATCCAGCTGTGGAGTCTGCCTTGGCGGCGGCTTCGTCTTCTGCTGCTGGGACTTCATCGTTGCCAGTTGTGGAAGCTGTCGTGGCGACTACTTTAGGGGCAGAAAAATTGCCTCTTGCCCAACCCCTGACTTCTTCTCGTTCTAGGGTTGGGTGTTCTCCTCCTTTATCGCCTTCTTATGCTCCTTGGGATTTTGTTCATGATCTGAAGTTGATGCAGGAACTAGAGGAGGAGTTTAATCTGAGTTCTCGTCTCAAGAAGCTTGAATCTGGATGGAGTTCTGTCCAGGCTTCATTTCATTCTTTTGCTGAGCAATTCTAGGTAAAAGAATTTTCTATTTTATTTTCTTGCTTGTCCTTTTTCTTTACCCCCTTTCTTCTGTATGTAGGAATACGTCAGTGACTCTGACCTCTTCTTGCTTGTTCACATCAAGTGGTAATCAGAGCTTCAGGTATACCGTCAGGTTCATATCCCACCTTAGTTTTGAGTGTTTCGCCTTCGTCCTATAGTCCACTGCCATATTATTTTCATGTCCTATAACCTTCCGCGCCATAGCCTTTGCATATTTCGGTTTGAGTACGTCGTGTTGACTTTGTGTCCTCGGTCGAGGTCTTGTTGCTTGGTTAGGTCGTGCTAGAGTCCATTGTGTGAGTTTTTGTTAATCGTATCTACCCTATCCACCATCCCCAAACACAAGTCGAAGCCACCACATTACTCGACTTGCCCCCGCTAAGCCGCCTTGTGTGATCTCTCGCCCGCTAACCCTAGATAGGTTGCCGGCCGCCGTTATTTCGCCTTGCATCGCAGCTCTCCTTACATCATCCGGTGAATACCTGTGATCGGTGTTGGAGTTTAGGGACGCTTTGCCCTAACTTTGCCGCCGCCGTGTTGTGCCTTTCGAAAACATAACTTGAGGTATCTTCCTTAAAAAAGGCATAACTTTTCGCTCGGTTATCGAAAAAAATCTGAAAAAAAATTGAGCAGATTCTTGACACCATTCTGAGGTGACCCAAACTCGCCTACGGCCTGTTTGGTTTCGTTAAAATTGCCAAAAAATTCAGAAAAATAAAGAAAAAAAATTATCAAGGTTTCTCGCACGCTTTTCGGAGAACGTGTTTAATTTCTCAGACCACATCCCACCTCGGTTGTAGGTGCCAATTTTTGTGGTTGCATCTTTTGTGATCCTTGTTCAGAGAAAAATATAAAAAAAATAGTGAAAAAATAAAAAAAAGTTTGATTTCTACTAGTGCCTTTTGCAAAAATCCGGGAAAATTCAGGAAAAGGAAAAAATCCGAGCTCGGTTGTCGGTGTTGTGCCTTGTTTCTAGTGCTTTTGCTATCCATCATACTTTTTTTTTTTCCTTCATCTTATTTGGTCACACACATCTAGAACTTGGAGCATTTTAGGCCGGCAACAAGAAACGAACACCGTGGACTATAATTCAAGCATTACTATTTGTCTCGACTTGTGTTCCGTATATACTATCTGCCTCTTTGTGTGCCTTCCAAGCTCCACATTCTTCTAGACAGACAGGTTTGACATTCCCCGCAATCGTGGTCTACGACTTCCTGGTGTCCTTTGTCTTGCCGGTAAGAACATTTGTGAGAGCTTGGTAAGAAGTAATTAGTTTGTCGATCCCGAGAGACACCACTCCACCGTTCATAGTAGAACTTTTAGGGATAACCTTCACCGTTTGTTGCTTGTGTTTTGTGTCTACAATGGCAGGTGATGATGACGCTAGTTCTCCCAAAGAGTTCTCGTGAGTGTGTCGACCAAGAGCAACTACAATCTGCTGTAAGTAATGCTCGGAAGGAAATGAACGAGGCAGTCACAAAGGCTGAATCGCTGCGCTCATTGAACTCAAGATCGGCAACACACTTGAGAGATTGGAAAAAGCGATTGTCCACACCGCCACCGGGGGGTAGCTGCCTTAGAAGTTCAGCCACCGCTTTGAAGAAGATAATGGAGGCGGCGACGCTGGTGATGAGATCTATGACACCAATGGTAATGTTGATCAAGCAGCGACAAGGGAAAATAGGTTACGTCGACGTCTTCGCAACAACACCACGGTATGGGTGGCAATTGCCATCGAGGTAATCGTGCTCATGCTCCCCGATGATCCTTATGCTAAGGTCAAATTTACCATACCTTCTTTTTTCGGGACATTATGATGCTTTGAGGGATACCTTGATTGGGAGATGACAGTAGAGCAAAAATTTAGTGCCCACCTTGTGCCCGAGCAACATAGAATTAGACAAGCCACTAGTGAATTTAAAGATTTTGCTATCATTTGGTGGACAGGTTTAGTTGCGGAGATAACGCCAACCTAGAACTTGGGAAGAGCTTAAGGTTGCTATGCGTGATAGATTTGTGCCGCCATCATATCATAGGGATCTACGTAAGAAATTGATGCGCTTAGAACGGGGAGATAAATCAATGCGGGGATTACTATGGTGAGCTTCAGAAAGGATTGATGCGTTGTAGTATAGTAGAGGGAAACGAGGATTCTATTGTTCGTTTTTATTCAGATTGAGGGAGGAAATTCAGAACATAGTTGATTATAAGGATTTTAACACTGTCAACCATTTGTTTCAGTTTGCTATGCTTGCAGAGAAGGAGTTGCGGGGGACGTAATAAGCGGGGCAAAGGCAAGGTTGGCACCTCGTACACTCCACGCATGGCGTCCTCTTTGGGCCTTCCCAAGGCATCCTCTTTTTCGGGCGCCTCTACCAACGAACAGATTGACACCTACTTAGCAGACATCCGGTTCGGGTAAAAATTCTTTGCAGGAACCTTCAAAGAGTGCATCCTCCATTGCTTCAACAGGCGCACTCCTAGCATTCAAAGTGCCACCGCTGCCAAGGATTCGGTCATGTGCGTAAGGATTGCCCTAGTCGGCGGGCATACATTGCTACAGCACGATGGGTACATCAGCGCCTCGACATTGAGGAAGAGGATGAAGAAGATCCGGCTGTGGAGGTGGACAATGAAGTTTTGGGTACCGATGACACGACCACCTACAGAAGCGTCATTGTGCAGCGGCGCCAAAGCACAAAGGTACAACAACCAGAGAAGCTGCAACGCCACAACTTGTTCCAACTGTTCTTCGTCATCAACAATCGGCGAGCACGTGTCATCATTGATGGAGGTAGTTGTCAAAATTTGGTGAGTTCAGATTTGGTCAAGAAGCTTGGCTTGGCCACTCGCCAACACCCCCATCCCTATAACCTACAAAGGGTTTAATGATGCGGGCAAAGTTAAGGTAACACAAACTTGCGAGTTTCTTTTTCCATTGGTTCCTATACTGATTATGCTGATTGTGATGTGGTACCTATGGAAGCTTGTTCACTTTTATTGGGTCGCCCTTGGGAATTTGATAATGATGCTATGCACCATGGTAGAAGTAATACTTACACTTTTATGCATAAAGGAAAAAAATTACTTTGGTTCCTATGACCCCTGCTGAAATTGTACAAGCTGAAAAAGAACGCGCTGCTAGTTTGCATGATGCTAAATCTGAAAATCAGCAAGTTGCTAATTCTATTTACCCACCTAAAACAGATAAGTCGGCGCCTAATTCTAAGGTTGAGGGAATTAAATTGAAGGGTGCTGCTATGCTTGCAACAAAACTGATCTTGCTGAAATTTCGATGATGATATATGCTATACTTTGGTTTGCAAGCGAGCATTGTTTTCACTTGAAGATGTTGTTAGTTCGATGCCTCCTGTTGTCACTAACCTTTTGCAGGAGTATGAGGACATTTTTCCAGCCGAGATACCCCCGGGGCTGCCACCTATGAGAGGAATAGAGCATCAAATTGATTTGATCCCGGGAGCAACACTACCAAACCGAGCTGCTTATCGAACCAACCCCGAGGAGACTAAGGAAATTCAGCGACAAGTCCAAGAGCTTTTGGACCGCGGGTATGTACGTGAGAGCCTTAGTCCTTGTGCCGTTCCTGTGATTTTGGTTCCTAAGAAAGATGGTTCTTGGCGTATGTGTGTTGATTGTAGAGCCATTAATAATATTACTATTAGATATCGTCATCCAATTCCTAGGCTTGATGACATGCTTGATGAGTTGTGTGGCTCTGTAATTTTCACAAAGATAGACTTGCGTAGTGGCTACCACCAAATTAGAATGAAACTTGGAGATGAATGGAAAACAGCTTTTTAAAACCAAATTCGGGTTGTATGAGTGGTTAGTAATGCCTTTTGGTTTGACTAATGCACCTAATACTTTTATGCGCTTAATGAATGAGGTTTTAAGAGCTTTCATTGGACGATTTGTGGTAGTTTACTTTGATGATATTCTGATTTACAGCAAGTCTTTGGATGAACATATGGGACACTTACGTGCTGTTTTTAATGCTTTGCGTGATGCACGCTTTATTTGGTAACCTTGAGAAGTGCATCTTTTTTGCACGGATCGAGTCTCTTTTCTTGGCTATGTTGTTACTCCACAGGGGAATTCAAGTGGATGAGACGAAAATTGAAGCCATAAAGAGTTGGCCGGTGCCTACAAGTATCACACAGGTGAGAAGTTTTCTTGGTCTTGCAGGTTTCTATCGTCGCTTTGTCAAGGATTTCAGCGCCATTGCTGCCCCATTGCATGAGTTGACAAAGAAAGGTGTGGTGTTTCATTGGGGTAAGGCACAAGAGGAGTCCTTTGACACTTTGAAGGACAAGCTTACACACGCACCATTGCTGCAACTTCCTAACTTTGGTAAGACTTTTGAGCTAGAATGCGATGCTAGTGGAGTTGGCATTGGAGGTGTTTTGATGCAAGAAGGTAAGCCTGTTGCATACTTTTTAGCGAAAAAATTGCATGGTCCTGTTCTTAATTATTCTACGTATGATAAAGAATTGTATGCACTTGTATCGTTCTTTAGAGACGTGGCGTCATTATTTGTGGCCTAAAGAATTTATTATACATTCGGATCATGAATCGCTTAAGTATCTTCGCTCTCAAAATAATCTGAATCGTAGGCATGCTAAGTGGGTTGAATTTATTGAATCTTTTCCTTATATTATTAAACATAAGAAGGGGAAGGATAATGTGATTGCCGATGCCTTGTCTAGACGCTATGCTTTCTTGTCCCAACTTGATTGTAGAATTTTTGGACTTGAATCAATAAAAGAACAATATGTGCTTGATCCTGTTTTTAAAGATGTGTTGCTGAATTGTAAAGAGGGACGTACATGGAACAAGTTTGTGATCAATGATGGTTTTGTGTTTAGAGCTAACCGTCTATGCATTCCAGTTGGTTCTGTTCGTCTAATGTTGTTGCAGGAAGCACATGGAGGAGGTTTGATGGGGCATTTTGGTGCTAAGAAGACGGAGGATATGTTGACCACCCACAAACTGATGGACAAACAGAGGTAGTGAACCGCACTTTGGGCACCATGTTGAGAGCTATTTTGAAGAAAAATTTAAAGATGTGGGAGGAATGTTTGCCTCATGTGGAGTTTGCTTACAATCGGGCGACACATTCTACCACTAAGGTAAGTCCTTTTCGTAGTGTATGGCTTTAACCCTCGTGCTCCTATTGATCTTTTACCTTTACCTACCACTGAAAGAACCCATAGTGATGCTAGCGCACGTGCTGAATTTATTCGTAAAGTTGCATGAAACAACTAAAGAAAATATCGAAAAGATGAATGAAAAGTATAGAATTGCTGGAAGTGAAGGTAGGAAAAGAAATTAAACTTGAGCCGGGTGATTTAGTATGGTTACATTTGAGAAAGGATAGGTTTCCAGAGCTGCGTAAATCTAAATTAATGCCAAGAGCTGCTGGTCCTTATAAAGTTATTGAGAAAATAAATGATAATGCATACAAACTTGAGTTGCCACCCGAGTTCGGGGTTAGTCCTTCTTTTAACATTGCAGATTTGACACCATACTTGGGAGAAGAAGATGAGCTTGAGTCGAGGACGACTCCAATTCAAGAGGGGGGAGGATGATGAGGACATCACTCCTTCGGATACACTCAATGATCCTCCGCTGAACATTCAAGGTCCAATCACAAGAGCTCGCAGCGCGAAATTAAATTTATGGGTGAGCTCGTTCCTAAGTAACTCTTTATATGATTTAGAGAATAGATTGCTACCTAATGATTATATTATGATTAGGAATCATGGAGAGGACCGGGAGATACATAGAGGAGGGCTTGGAGGCGTGAAGGACCAGCAAGGGCGCTCAAGTCAAGGTGGAGGCCCGCACCAAGTCGACTTCGAATCCGTCTCGGAGTCCAGGAGCAGTCTGTACTAAATTGGACGCCCAGGATGCATCCGGACTCGAATTGGACGTTCTTAGACTCTAAAGAAAGATAACGAAAAGACCTTTCCAATGAGTCTTGTTGGAGGCCCAAATTCATCCGAGTCATCGGGAAACGTCCAAACAATTTGACGTCCAGAATTTGTCCCGACGCTGCGACGTCGTATTTTGGTCTTTGGGCCTTGTATCGAGTTGGAACCCATTAGGGGTGCGTCCAGGGGGGTCTTGCACGACCTTAGACTCTTTATAAACAGTAGCCGCCGCCCAAGTTAGGGTTGGGTTTTGCTTAGATTAATCTGTCAAGAACAGTTTATTTGTTTATCGGTTTTGTGAGACCCCAACTCGTGAGCTTAATCATTCATTTGCAAATTGGTTGCTTTCTTCTTTGTTCTTGCTTGTGTTCTTCGATTCGCAGGCAAGGATTAGCCTTCTTGGCGAGGTCAACCGTGCAACGCCGGTTGATAACCGTAGAAGACGTGGTACTCGCGATTGGGGGTTTCGATCGTCTTTGTTCGGAAGCCGGATCGACTTGTGTCTTGTTTTCGCCAAATCGAGAGTTACCGAACCTTTCGGAAGATCGGGAACCCTTGTTCACATCAGTTGGTACATATTTTAATAGTACTCCTGAAGATGCGGCTCTTTTGTATAGGTTGCTTCCTACCAAGACGTAGTTTTTGCTTCTTCTAATGACCCGAGTTGCTTCTGTTTTTTACCTGGTAGTTTCTTTTCTTTGATATAGTCTATAAATACTTGCATCTATGTTGAGTTGTCTGGGCTGATTGTCAAGATTTATTCTTGTTCTGTCTTCTTTTTCATTTGATTTGATAGATGGTTTGGTTAGCTCTTTGACGAAAACTCCAGCTGGTACTTTTTGCCCCTGTCTGAGCCCAGTTTGGCTAAAACATCAGCTGCTACATTTGAATCTCGTAATTTATGATGTATTTCCAGTCCTTGGAAATTCTTTTTGAGTTTTTGTATTTCGGCACAGTAAGCGTCCATGTTCCCTTTGGTACAATCTCATTCTTTATTCACTTGGTTGACTACCACTGCTGAATCCCCATAAACAAGTAATCTTTGGATTCCAAGTGTTGTTGCAACTTGTAGACCGTGGATGAGTGCTTCATACTCTGCTTCGTTGTTAGTGGCTTGCCATAGGATTTGTAGAACGTATCTGAGTTGTTTTCCGTCAGGTGCAATGAGTAGTACTCCCACTCCTGCCCCTCCTAGTTTTAAGGATCCATCGAAGTACATTTTCCAATGGTCTAGGATGGCGTCTGGAGTGGGTTGCTATATTTCGGTCTATTCTGCGATGAAGTCGGATAATGCTTGGGATTTGATCGCCTTTCTTGGGGTAAATTCTATTTTGAGTGCTCCGAGTTCAACTGCCCATTTTGAAATTCGTCCTATTGAATCTCGATTTCTTAAGATGTCTCCGAGTGGAAAATCTGTTACGACGATGATTTTGTGACCTTCAAAGTAATGTCTGAGCTTTCTTGATGTTATTAGTATTGCGTAGAGTAGTTTCTACACGTGTGGGTATCTGACTTTGGATATTGTGAGTACATCACTTATGTAGTGGACTGGCCTTTGTACTTTGTAGACGTGCCCTTGTTCCTCTCTTTCGACTACAATGGATGTGCTTACTACTGAAGTAGTTGCAGTAATGTAGAGCATGAGATCTTCATCTTTCTTTGGTGGTACTAATACTGGAGATGTGCTGATGTATGCTTTTAACTTATCGAAAGCTTCTTGTGCTTCTTCGTTCCAGGTAAACTTGTCTGTCTTCTTTAGTAGTTTGAAGAAAGGTAAGCCCTTTTCCCAAGTCTAGAGATGAATCTGTTAAGTGCTGTCATGCAACCTGTTAGTTTCTGTAGGTCTTTTATATCTGCAGATGGGCCCATATCGGTTATTGCCTTGATTTGTTTTGTGCTTGCTTCGATCCCTCTTTGGCTGACTAGAAATCCGAGCAGTTGTCCTGATGATACGCCAAATACGTATTTATTAAGGTTGAGTTTCCACTTCCATCTTTTGAGATTGTCGAAGGTTTGTTGTAGATCTTCAATCAGAGAATTCGGATTCTTTGTCTTGACGACTACGTCATCCATATATATGCTTTCGCGTTTTTTTCGATTTGATCCCCTAAACAAGCCTGAATTGCTCTTTGATATGTTGCACCTATATTTTTGAGTCCAAATAAATGACATTGTTTTGTAAATGGGGTGACGAAGGAAGTCTTGCTTTGGTCTTCTTCTTTTAATGCAATTTGATGATATCCCGAGTAACAGTCTAGAAAAGATAATAAAGCTGAGCCTGCTGTTGAATCTACTATTTGATCGATTCTTGGTAACCCAAAAGGATCTTTTGGACAGTGTTTGTTGAGGTCAGTGTAGTCGACGCACATGCACTATTCATCCGTGTTCTTTTTGTGTACCAGAACGGGGTTAGCTAGCCAATCTGGATGCAAGATTTCTTTTATGAATCCAGCTGCTATTGGTCTGGCTATCTCTTTCTTTATCGTTTCCTTCTTGTCTGGTGAAAAACATCGTAATCTTTGTTTGATCGGTTTTGCTCCTTTGTTGACTTCAATTTTGTGCTCAGCCAACTCCCTTGGAACTCCAGGCATATCAGCTGGTTTCTAGGCAAATATATCTTTGTTGTCCCGTAAGAAGTTGGTGAGCGTGAGTTCCTATTTGATAGGTAGGTGTGCACTAATATTGGCAGTTTTTGATGGGTCGCCTGTCCCTAGATCAATCTTTTTGGTGTCTTCTCGTTCAGCTGTGGTGAGGGTGCTTTGCTTTTTGGCTAGGATTTCTAGTTCTTCTGTTCTTATTTCGGCTGTTGCTGAGTTGATTTCTCCTTGTACTTTTGAAGATATCTGTATTGCTTGTACATCGCATTCGTAGGCTCGTTTTAGATCTCCTCTGAGAGAAAGTACTCCGTGTGGTCCTGGCATCTTGAGTAGTAGATATGGATAGTGTGGTATAGCCAAAAATTTTGCTAGCGCTGGTCTTCCCAATATTGCATGATATGATGATTCGAAATCTATGACTTCAAACTTGATGAGTTCTGTGCGATAGTTTGTGGGAGTTCCGAACGTTACAGGTAGTGTAATCTGCCCAAGAGGCATAGCTGGTCTTCTGGGTACTATTCCATAGAACGGTACGCTTGTAGGTGTGATCATTCTTGAGAATTCTGGTCCCATCTTTTTCAAGGTGTCTGCAAATATGATGTTGAGTCCTGCTCCTCCGTCGATGAGTACTTTGGTCACTATTATGGCGGCAATTGTTGGTCCGAGTACTAATGGATATATTCCTACGTTCCCAACACTTGTCCACTGATCTTCGCGTGAAAATTGTATTGGATATTGAGACCAGTTTAGATATCTAGGTGTTGCTGGTTCTGCTGCCATGATTGTTCGCCAAGCAAGTTTGTCTTCTTGTTTTCTCCTGGAACCAGGGACTCCTGAGAATATTAATGATACTGTTGCTCTTGGATTTTGAAAACCGTTGTCGACTGGGTTGTCTTCTTCCTTTTTCTCCCTGTTTTCTTCTTTTTCTTGTTTATCCTTCTTCATATATCTTTCTTGAAAGATGCGACACTCTCCCATTGGGTGAATTCCTGTCGGATGATAGATGTATTTCATATTCTCAAGATCTTCAAATTTTCTTGCCGGGTAGAATTTCTTTCTTTCGGTGGAGGCCACCATGTTATCTGAGTATCTTTTTTATTGTGGTACTCTTGTCTGTTGTCTCGGTTGTTCCATCTTCTTGAGTCATCCTGGTTGTTCCACCTCGAATTGTCTGGGTTGTTCCACCTCGAGTTGTCTTGGTTGTTCCACCTCGAGTTGTCTTGGTTATTCGAGTTGTTTCTTCTGTCCGTGTTGTTCCTTTCTTCTGAGTTGTTTCTATTATCTAGAAATCTTTCTTGTGTCTTCTCTTCTGCCTTAATCATCTTTTCGACTGTTCTTTTGAACTCGTCATTTGTTCGTGGATTTTCTTTGCAGAAGTCATGAAACATCCATCTTACTTTCAATCCATATGAAAATGCTTCTATTACTTCTCTCTCGGTAATGTCATGTACTTGTGCTCTTAGTTCCCTAAATCTTCTATAGAAGTCTCTGAGGCTTTCTCCTGGATTCTATTTTAGTCCTTTTAATTCGGCTTGTGTTATTGGATGGATGAGTATTCCTATGAAATTTTCACAAAAGGCTTTCTGAAGGTCACCCCATGTTTTGATAGATCTAGGGCGCAACTTGTCGAACCATTGAAGTGGTAATGTTTCCAAAGGACATTGGAATAAATAGTGCTCTGATGCCATCGTCTCCTCCAAATAGTTCTATTGACTGGGAATAAATTCTAAGCCATTGCATTGGTTCTGTTTTGCCGTCATACTTTGAGTGATTGGCTGGTTTGAATTTGTGAGGTAATTTGACTATAAGTAGTCTTCCTGCGAAGCAAGGGAATCTGTCAGGTACTTTTTCCGGCTTGTAATCGGAGTCTGCTTGACTGTCATATCTTGAGATAGTTCTAGGAGGGCTTCGTGGTGGTGTTGGTAATCTTCCCCTGTTCTCTCCCGTTCTTTCGATCCAGTCGTGATGAGGTTGAGTTCTTCTGCTGTGGTTTCGAGTTGATAATCTTTCAAATGCGGAGATTCTCTGACTTCTTTGGCTTGTTAGCTCAAATGGTATATGACGAGGAGGTACTCGATTATCTTGTATCCTTCGTGCGGTGTCTCTGAGTAAGTTTCTGAGCCTGGCTTGTTCTTCACTTGGTCGTTGTATGGCATCGATTTTGTTGGTTAGCTCTTGTATTTTATCGACGGGATCAAGCCTGGCTCTTGCTATGGCTCGTCTTTCCTCGGCTTCTTTTTCAGCCCTTTTTTGATTGTACTCGGCCAACTCTTCTTCATATTTGCGCCATGCTTCTCTGCGCTCTTGAACTCGGTTCCTCCTTCCTCCTCTTTTCTTGTTTCTTCTTTCTCTTGCTGCTCTCTGGCTATCAGTTTCCCCTTCTCTTGTGACGGAATCTGGCAGGATATTAGCTTCTGATTCTTCTGAAGATTTGTAGTCGAGTTGGACTGGTGGTACCAGGGGTTGCCTTACCATGAATACTTCTTTTTGTGTGTTGAGCGGATAACCGGGTTCTTCCCCTTCTAAGGGTCTACCATATTGAAAAGGGAGGAGGGTGGGGTACTTATCTTGTCTGAAGACGTTCTTTGGGGCGAGGCCATTAGATCTCATCATCTTTTGGGTGATATTTTGATATATCCATGCTGAGTTGTGGAAGCCGTGGTAGAAAGAACTGAACACCTTTTGTAGACTTGTGCCCGTAGTTTCTTCTGTTAGCTTGAGACTTGAAAAAATTTCGCATATCTTCGGTTTAGGTTCTTGAAGTAGTCGACTGTGGAGAATTCTGTGGTTGTCTGCCTCGCAGATCCAGCTTCCGAAGATGAAGATTGAGTCCTTCGAGAAAATCATTGTGTGTAGGTCCGCTGAGCCCTTGACGTTAAATTCGCCGAAAGCCCCTACCTGGCGCGCCAGCTGTCGGTGTTTAGCCACCGATAGCCTGCCACGGGGGTCCCGCAGCAGTTGATTCAGATCTCGGCGAATAACTAGAACTCGGTGGTTTTATGAAGAGACACGATTTATCCTGGTTCGAGCCCTCGTCGTCGAGCAAAAGGTCTACTCCAGTCGGCCTTGGCCTTTTGCGTTGGGTTGATGTATAATCGTGTATTGTTCGTCTGTTTTTAAAAGAGGGTGCTCTGGCTCCTTTTTATGAGAGAAAGGAGCCAGAGCTATGGTTCTAATCCTAGTCGAACAAGTAGGAAGAGTTATGTTCCTATTATAGAAGTTACTTTCTATTTGTCTAACTAGGATGGTCCGTCATCTACTCAGATCCTGTCTTCTCGTTTCCGTCTTGCGATCCTGTCTTGACGGGAGTCATGCCGATGGGTAACCGTCTCGGTCCTGTATCGACAGTTGGAGACTGATGCTAGTGATCAGGGATTTGGAGCTGTGTTGATGCAGGAGGGTCACCCAGTGGCATACTTGAGTAAAGCAGTGAGTGGGAAGAATGTGGGATTATCTACCTATGAGAAGGAGTGCATGGGCATACTGCTTGCTATTGACAAATGGAGACCATATTTGCAGAACAGTGAGTTCATCATAAAGACTGATCACAAGAGTCTTTTGCATCTGTCAGAGCAAAGGATTGAAACCAAACTCCAGCAAAAGGCTCTCTTGAAATTGATGGACCTTCAGTTTCGCATTATCTATAAGCAAGGTGTCTCCAATCAAGCTGCTGATGCTTTGTCACGATGCCCAGTTGTTCAGTCTATTTCATCATTGAGTGTTGGTTATCCTGATTGGTTGACTAGAGTAAAGGACTGTTATGAGGATGATCCTGAAGCTCATGAGCTGTTCCTGAAATTGAACCAAGGAGTTATGAAAGACTCACCCTTTTCTATTCATGATGGGTTGATACGGTTCAAAGGCAAGGTATGGTTGGGCAACAATGTCTTTGCTCAAAGAACATGTCATGCGGTCGTGCATCGATCCGTGTGGGAGGACATTCTAGGGTGCAAGCAACTTACTTCATTAAGCAACTCTTTCACTGGTCAGGGATAAAGCAAGCTATTAAGGAGTTTGTGGCAGTTTGTTCTACTTGTCAGCAGGCTAAAGTAGAACATGTCAAGAAATTGGACTGTTACAGCCTTTGCCCATTGCTAATCAGGCTTGAAAGACAGTGTGTATGGATTTCATTGAAGGGTTACCTAAATCCAACAAATATGATACTATCCTTGTGGTGGTGGACAAATTCACAAAATATGGCCATTTCATACCACTATCTCACCCTTTCACTGCACTTCAAGTGGCTCAGGTGTACATGGATTCAGTGTATAGATTGCATGGGTTGCCTGAGAACATAGTGTCAGATAGGGATAAGATTTTCACAAGTACCTTATGGAGGGAGTTGTTTTGACTTACTAATACTCAGTTGCTGATGTCTTCCTCTTATCATCCTCAGTCTGATGGTCAGACCGAACGACTAAATCAATGCTTGGAGACGTTTCTGAGGTGTTCAGTACATTCTTGCCCTCGGCAATGGCACAAGTGGCTTCCTGTAGCAGAGCATTGGTACAATACCAGCTATCACACTGCACTGGGCTACTCCCCCTTCCAGATTCTTTATGGCCATCAACCTCGACATTTCGGTATCTCCAATACTGTGACTGCTCATGCTCCAGAACTTGATCAGTGGGTCACGGAGTGACGCTTGTTGGAGGATGTGGTCAGACATCATTTGCATCGGGCCCAGCAGCGTATGAAGTTTCAGGCCGACAAGAATCGTAGTGAATGCGTTTTCCATTGGAGATATGGTTTACTTAAAACTGCAGCCTTACATACAGTCCACCGTGGCTCCCAGAGCAAATCAGAAACTCAGTTTCCGCTTCTATGGGCCTTTCAAGGTACTGGAAAAGATTGGGTCTGTTGCTTATCGCTTGGATCTACCTTCTCATTGTAGGATTCACCCAGTGGTGCACGTTTCGCAACTTAAGCTGCACATTCCGCCAAAAGCTGTTGTCGAACCTGACATTCTGTCAGTTCCGGTGGACTTTGAAGATGTTGTCAATCCTGTGCTGTTTCGAGCTACTCGAGTCATTCAGAAGGGCGCTGCTACATTGGCCCAGATTCAAGTTCAGTGGACAGGTGGTGATTCGGCATTGCTTACCTGGGAAGAGATCAATGATTTGTGTCGTCGCTTTCCTGATGTCCCAGCTTGGGGTCAAGCTGGTTTTTGAGAGGGTGGGAATGTCACGGTATACTCTGATGGATGCCTGCTATTGGGCGTCTGGCACACTGTGTGTGTAGGATACAAGCTGACAAGTGGACCCGTGCGGGTGAAGCGATTTGGTGTGAGTTGCCAGAGGCCGGGTGCATAGCTGGCACTCTGTAATCAAAGGGTGGCTTTATAAGCCGTGTAATGGCCTACGGGCGGGATATGAATCAACAACGAATCTAAACTCTTCTCCAGTTACTTGCTCTGCAATTCTATTCCTCTGTTCTTCCCTAAATTCTACCTCTTCTCTGATTAGTTCGTTACAATGATGTGCTTGTGGTCGGCGCACACGACGCGCGCCTCGTCGCCGGCCAGAGTTCCCCTTCCGGCGGAGACCTGTGCCAGCGTTTGCATCTCCTCACGAACAAGAGGCGGCTGGCGCCGCATGGCATGGTGACGGAAAGGTGGATGAGTAGGACGACGCAGGCTGCGCCGCCACGTGCGGTGGCCAGAGGGCTGGCGGAGACGGCGATCTGGCAATACATCCAGTACGCGCCATCCGTGCAGTGACCTATCCCATCTCTGGATCCGATAACAACTTTGTGCTTGTTGCAGAAGTCAACATTGTACACCGCGCCACCGCCGGCGTCATCGTCCGGTGGGTTAGGGAAGCTGCTGCTAAACCTACCAAGTCACTCCGCTGGAAGTCTGGAATGTCTGAAACCGTGTCAGGACTCAGGAACCTACCATGTCAGGAAAGTCTGGTTTCGAAAACTTTCGTTGAGCCGGATTTGCGACCAACTTGGTTGTGTAGGCTGAGGCCCAATAGTCGACTAAATTTGAGCTTTAAAGGCAATTCACGTCGTATAGTGCAGGTTCGCGCAGGCTTCTTCATTTGGGCCGGGCGTGAGCTTTGATGCAGCAAACATCTAAGTTTTTTTTTCACTAAAAGCAAAAAAAAAGATCCAAAACCGGAACAAAAGATGGAGGAGTATGTACCGAAGCTTTGGAGTAAAAAAATTCATTTCTAAATAAGGCATTCAAGTTAAATATAGCTTTAAAATATCTCACCTATATCTATAATATGGAACGTATCTAGTGCAAACACTAGTACACAAATGTTTTTTACAGGCGGTTCCGGGCACGCCTTGCCACTGGTGTTTTGGGCCGCCGCCTGTGCAAGAGGCCAGTGAAAATGTTGCAATTTCACTAGCGGTTGCTTGAAAACCGCCTGTGGAAATGCATTTTCACAGGCGGTTCACATAAGCAACCGCCAGTGAAAATGGCATTTGCACTGGCGGTTCACATAAGGAACCACCAGTGGAAATGGAATTTCCACAGGCGGTTTGGTTAGGTGAACCGCCAGTAGAAATGTTTTCCCGCCAAAATTTATTTGAATTTTTATTTTTGAATTGGCGCCCTTTTCTCTCTCTCTATCCCTCCTCTTTGTCCCCCTCCCTCCTCCCTCTTTCCCTCCCTCCCTCCCTCCTCTCACCCCTCATCTTCCTCCCTTCTCCCCCCTCTTTTCTCTCTTACTACGATCAATACAAAGGCTATTTAATTATAAGAAATACATCAAGCAAAAAAGTAATTATACTATACAATACTTATATACATATATACATCATTATCAATTTAATTACATCATACATTGTATACATCAAAATTATTTTCTAGCCACCATATGATAATACAATTTACAATGTAGAGGAATCTAATAATCATTTCGACTTAATTTCAGAGCGCTAATGTCCCTTAGTGCTCTGAACTCTGGCCTCGCTAAGGGGCTTTCTGGGTGGTGGTATTTTCTCTCTGTAGGAATAATTTCTCTCAAGATAAATGAGTAGAGATCCTCAATTATTCCGTATATAGAGTTAGGTCGTCAAAGGTTTCAGACTCCGCTTCTTGATACGCCTAAAAAGGAAGTTTGTAAACATTATATATATTTCCATGTGTCTAAGTAAATTTGCATTGTTAACGATATAAATACAAACGTTACTATTAGTGGTACCTTATTAGGGTTCCTGATGTACCGTCCGGCCGTTCTCATGAACTCGCACGTGTACAATCCACAGTGCAGCGAACCGATTGGTTGCTTGTGGCACTACATAAATTGTATAGAATTATTTACTTACATCTTATATATGTAACATGCATGATATTGATTCATAAATTTACGTACCGGCCACTTGTGAAAAAAATCTTATTTCCTGCCCCGCCATGGACTTCCCACCTCTTAGTTTATAGAATCTCCAACATCTATGATCTCAAAAAGAATCAGTTAGCAGCAATCTTAAACTCTCATCGATTAAAAGATGCATGCTATATTTTGTCAGCTTACCATTCTACGATGCTTTGGAATTTTGCATATCTTTCACGTGGGTAGTCGGCGGAGTCAAAGACCAGCACCCTTCCGTCCCTAGGATAAATGAAGAAGCATATCCAGTGGTCGCTGCGCATGATCGAAACCGAGTTGTTATGCATTTATATAAATCGATACTTAAGCTGATGTATGTATATGAACCCATGCTTACCTAAAGTTATAAGGGGCAACTACGCATTCCCTGTGTTTGTACTGGAGCAATGCATTGCCTATGTAGGTGGCGTATCTAGTCTCATGATCCTTCTCCAGATCTTTTGTTCTCCTTTGAGCGTCTTTCTTTGATAACCCCTTTAATTCTTTGTTGTCGTGACCAATTCGGAAGGTGTGCTCATTCTCGCATATTTTTTCGGGCTTAGGTACCCAGTCCATTTGAATTCATTCTTGTTTGGTCCGGGACCGTACACGAACTCGTCTTGATCATATTGCATTCTGTAAGGCACAAGATAGAAGTCAATAATAATAAACGAAAGTTTATCTTAGTATGAGAGGTACACTTACAATGCAAATAGCGTGACGAGCTAAACGTCGAGCCGCTTAAGGTTCATCATCAACCATATGTCCTCAAAAGTAACGAAAGCCGTGTCTCATTCACTTATGAAAGCAGCTGGTGGTATGTTTACTTGGATTGCGTCGATCCCGACTCGAGCCGCTCGCATGTACCAGCCATGAAGTCTTTTTATACCAGGCGGGAGCTTTTGGAGTCGTTTTGAACTCAGTAGAGGCCTGCCGGGTACATATTTATCAGGGATATTTTGATAGTCATCCCATGTTGGCCTCACTATCTTTAGTGCTCGGATCTTTGCTTCTTCTACTGCCTTCTCTTGCTCAGCTAAGTCCACGGTACTTGACTTGCGAGAAAGCGCAATCCCTTCCAAAAATTTGGCAGTGCTAGCTGTTTTCTTCTTCGGCTCGAATGGGGAAACCAATTTGAGAATAGAAAATTTTCTCTTCTTGGTGGGTTTTTCTTGGGTCTTCTTTGGTGGCGGCGGTGGTGTCCAAGGCGATGCTTCCATGTCTTGAGGTGGTGGGGATGAAGTAGGCTCACGGACTGGTGTACTTGTTTGTGGCGGAGATCCTGCTGGTTTCGATGTTGACGGTGGGGTTCTTGAAGGATCGACAGCAGGGGGTGATGGTGGGTTTGGATCCTGTTGACGGTCGAGATCAGGTGCTGACTCCTGAGTTTCTGGCAGGGCTTCTGTGGAAGGTGGTGGCTGGGTCAACTGGACATCTCTTCGAGGCCACAGGATGAAATTATTAATGGCCTATCCGAGTGTCTCAATACCCTCGGGACTAGAAATTTCTAGCATGTCATCCTCGTAGCCTGGGACGACCGTCACCACTTCTACCCTGCAGTACTCTTCTGGTATAGGATCACCGTGGTAGTCACGTCCGGGGATCGCAAAGCCTGTGGCTACCTCCCGTGTACGTTGATGCTTCATACCATATCGTATGAGCATTTTGCAAGGTGTCGGCCCATTGATGTCATCCACAGGGTAGCGGTGTGTGTTTCCCGTAGACCCCACACTACTTGGAAAGGGAGCAGATTGAGCGGGCATGCCATGAATCATCTCCTGAGCTCCAAGCAAGGGTTGTCTTTGGAACGAGCTGCATCTGTGGGCCTTGTGTGCTCATCTGCTGAATGCACAATCGTACTAGCTAACTTCTCGCACTACCGTGGGATCGGGATTTGTTAGAAAGTCGACATCATGTTTTTGAATTGTTCTTTAGCCTTTTCCTCAAAAAAATGCTGCATGTCTTCCTTATATTGATCGTGTTTCTTATACATGCCCACCCACTCCTCACCAAATCCTTCTTTCCATCCCATCTTCGAGGAGATGCCTCGTACACGGCCAGGATGCTCAGGGTTGCCCAGTCCAATACTTAGGATGTCTCTCTCCCTTTGTGCCTTGAGTTTTCCTTGTTTGACCTCCACTGCTAGCTCCAACATCTTATCAGCTGGGGCTGTGATGTCTAAGGGACAGTTCACACCGGTAGCAGTTTGTTTTGTTCCTCTACCTCTGAGCCAATTTGCCGTCCTCTCGTCAACTTCCTCTGATAGCACAGAAACCCCTTGTTTCTTTAGCTCCTCCTTCTCTGCCCGCCATTTTGGAATTTGTTTCTTGTAACCACCGGTGTCAAGGTGATGGTGGTATTTATTCTTCCTTGCTAGTGCTGAAGCAGCTTCACTCTTGGCTTTGGCCGCTGGGTCATTCTTCTGCGCCTTGAATATCTCCCACTGCGCTGGTGTGATCTTATACTTGCTCATTGGGTCGTACCCATGCTTGAGAAACTTGGTATTCATCTCAGATCTATAGTTACGGAATGATGTTGCAATCTGTTTGAAAAAAATACTCCTTAGCCAGTTTCTCTGTCCCCGTAGGGTACACAAACCTTTCTATAAACTTCTTCCATAGATCTTTCCTTTTATCTTCATCCACATCCTTCCACCGAGGGATTGTGATGTCTAATTTATCCCTGACCAGAAAACCAATTGCATTCCGTATCTTGGCAGCCACCTCATCAGACACTAGAGGCTCTCCTTTTGGGCCGATGCTAGGAACTATATATGTCTTCTCTGGCCACTTGTTTGTTCCTCGGTCACCACGTTTCCGGTCACTCTGTTTCCTTTTTCTTGATTTGGAGGTGGTTGTCTCAGTCGTTTCTGGTGCTTCATTGTGAGGCACGTCTTCTTCTTCCGCAAGAAGTTCCCGCATTTGAGACAATACCTCCTGGCCGAAGAAATTAAAGAGTGTAAGGATTATTATGAGTATAATACTATGAAGGGAAGTATTGGTTTTCATGTACTAAGTATACCTCATCATACGGATCATAATCTGGGTCAACACTTTTATCGCTTTGTCTATCTATGCTGGGGCATGGATCACTTCGGCTGCCGTCATCTTCCTCTTCTTCCAACGTGTCACCATGGAAATCTTCTTCTTGTCCTTCTTCCACTAGGGGTGACTCTGCACGCTGCTCTTCTTCTTCCAGAGGATTTACAGTTCTATGCATAGCAATAACTATGTTAGTTACTTTGATAGGGTTCGACGTTATAAGAAGGGCAAGGCTTCTTAATGCCGTGAGACTCACCGTGCCTCCGGGGGTGTGTGAGTCTTAGTGGGTGACTCTGCACGCTGCTCTTCTTCTTCCAGAGGATTTACAGTTCTATGCATGGCAATAACTATGTTAGTTACTTTGATAGGGTTCGACGTTATATATAAAAAGGGCAAGGCTTCTTAATGCCGTGAGACTCACCGTGCCTCCGGGGGTGATAAGTACCGATATGGATCGGTACAAGGGTGGCCCGATCTTCACGACAGTAGATCGAAAGAACGAAGACAACTTGCTGCGAGCAAAGGGGTAACTAGCTTTATACCGACAAAGGTTGGATGCGACCAAGCGACGGGGAGAGAGGCACCGAAACCGCGAAGACTTCGACTCGATCTCCGAACGACCGCAAAACCACAATCCGGAGCTAATCCACACAAAACGGTGCAGCCGAACGGTAACCGTAGAGCACGAACTAGGGGAACCCAGAGAGGATTCACTTCACAAGTCCAAGAAGAACAAGGAAGAACATAGGTTGAGTAAGGCACTCGGCAAGCGGCCGCAATATCATGTAGTTTATCAAATGATCAAAAGGTTTTTAATAGCTTAGAGGCAGGGGATATTTATACTAGGAACAACCCTCCTAGATAGGTATGAAAACGAAATAGAGTCTCTGCTAGAAGGCAATATGAAAGGTCCCCTCGAACTGGACTCCTGAAGAGGCCTCGCGTGATCATTGGCCTCCGTGAGCGGTTTCCAATAAACTGACCATAACTCTTTATTGGGAAGTCCAAATGATGAGCCGTTTGTTGGTGAAACTAGACTTGACGTGCTTTCCAACCATGTGCAGCATGCACCACGATATATTGTGAGTTGATACAGTTTTGCACGGGAACTTGAGCATCGGTAGACTGTTGACCTTCTGACCAGTCTTCACTAAAACAGGTCGGCTGAACAACTGGTGAATGCGAACTGGTCGGCACTTGAACCATTGCAAAGAAGACTTGAAGAGCTTTCCAATGAGTCCTCATGGACTTTCATAGCTTTTGCCAATAAAAAGTTGTGCCTGATTCTTCCGGGACGGTTCTGTCATCTTTGTCTTTGAGGCGAGCATGGTTCTTCAATGTAATCCACTCTTGATGTGTCCTCATCATCCTCGTTGGTGAACCCGAGCAATAACAATGTGCAACACTTAGGTAGTATATAATTCTCATTAATATTAAAATGACTCTCACAAAGTAGCGTGTTCACCTCTTGTTGTAGCTTCTTTGCTCGGCTACGTGTAATTGGTCCATCAATGGTTTGGGCTGGTGTCGAGTTAGGCTTGTTGGTCGGGCGTAGTCGGTGTAGAGGTCGGCGTGGACATATCATCCGCCCCCTCTTGAAAAGGAGTCGCCCTCGACTCTTGCTTTCCAACAAAAGGAGACAGATCGGCAACGTTGAAGCTTGTACTCACACCATATGTACTTGGGAGATCAATTTCATATGCATTGTCATTGATCTTGCGAAGCACTTTGAATGGCCCATCGGCACGAGGTTGCAACTTGCTCTTGCGCTGTTCAGGAAAACGATCCTTGCGGAGATGAACCCAAACCAAGTCTCCTGGTTCAAATAACATCTTCTTACGACCCTTGTTGGCGCGCTTCTCATATAGCTTGGTCATCTTCTCAATGTTTGCTTTAGCTCGATCGTGAAGCTTCTTGACAAATTCAGCCCGCTTGCTTGCATCAAAGTTTACGCGTTCCTGCATAGGCAAAGGCAAAAGATCGATGGGAGCAGTAGGTTTGAACCCATAGACAATCTCAAATGGACAAAATTTTGTGGTCGAATGTACCGCCCTGTTGTATGCAAACTCCACATGAGGCAAGCTTTCTTCCCACAATTTCAGATTCTTCTTTAGGACAGCTCGCAGTAATGTTGATAGTGTGCGGTTCACAACTTCAGTTTGTCCATCAGTTTGAGGATGACACGTTGTGGAGAATAGCAGCCTTGTTCCAAGTTTTCCCCACAGGGGTCTTCCAAAAGTAGCTCAAAAACTTAGTGTCACGATCGTACACGATGGTACGTGGCACTCCATGTAGACGCACAATTTCTCTGAAAAACAATTCAGCAATGTGTGAAGCATCATCGCTCTTATGACAGGGAATAAAGTGTGCCATTTTGCTAAAACGATCTACCACAACAAAGATTGAATCTCTCCCCCTCTTGGTTCGAGGTAAACCAAGAACAAAGTCCATAGAAATATCTTCCCAAGGTACACTAGGAATAGGTAGAGGAGTATATAAACCATGAGGGTTCAAACGGGACTTAGCTTTGTGGCAGGTTTCGCAAACGAAGAACATGCCTCTCCACATCTCTTCTCATCTTAGGCCAAAAGAAATGGTCAGCCAGCACTTGCTCTGTTTTCTTGGCACCAAAATGGCCCATAAGTCCTCCCATGAGCTTCCCACTAGCAAAATACGAACAGAGCATTCGGAATACAGAGTTTATTAGCTCGAAACAAAAACCCATCATGCAAATGGAATTTTTCCCATCCCTTGCCACCACAACACTTGGAATATGGTTCAAGTAAAATATGAATCAGTGGGATATAATTCTTTTATACTTTCTAATCCAAGAATTTTAGCATCAAGTTGTGAAAGCAAAATATGACGTCGAGACAGAGCATCAGCTACAACGTTATCCTTCCCTTTCTTGTATTTGACAACGTAAGGAAAAGACTCAATGAATTCACTCCATTTTGCATGTCTTCGGTTCAGTTTTAGTTGACCTTTAAGATGTTTCAAAGATTCATGGTCTGAATGTATCACAAATTCTTTAGGCAAAAGGTAATGTTGCCAAGTTTCCAAACTCGAACAAGAGCATATAATTCTTTATCATAAACTGAATAATTCAGAGTAGGACCACTTAGCTTTTCACTGAAGTATGCAATCGGCCTCCGTTCCTGCATGAGCACACCTCCAATCCCTACACCGCTTGCATCACACTCAATTTCAAACGTCTTACCAAAATCTGGGAGTGCAAGGAGTGGGGCTGTTGTTAGCTTCATCTTTAGCTCTTCAAACGCCTTCTCTTGAGCTTCTCCCCATTTAAAGGGCACTTCTTTCTTTGTCAACTCATTGATTGGGGCAGCAATGGTGCTGAAATTTTGTACAAATCGCCGATAGAAACCAGCGAGTCCAAGGAAGCTCCGTGCTTGGCTCACATTTTGTGGAGGTACCCACTCACGAACAGCTTTGATCTTTTCCTCATCCACCTCCACACCTTGGCCTGAAACAACAAAGCCAAGAAAGACTACCTTGTCGGTGCAAAAGGTGCACTTGTCAAGGTTAGCGTACAATTTTTGCTCACGTAGGGACAGCAAGCACGCTTCGGATATGCTCAACATGTTCATCAAGGGACTTGCTGTAAATTAATATATCATCAAAGTAAACCACCACAAACTTGCCAATGAAAGCTCTAAGCACATGATTCATCAATCTCATAAAAGTACTAGGTGCATTAGTCAATCCAAAAGGCATTACCAACCATTCATACAACCCAAACTTAGTTTTAAATGCTGTTTTCCACTCATCTCCTTCTCTCATTCTTATTTGGTGATAGCCACTTCTCAAATCAATTTTTGTAAAAATGATAGCACCACTAAGTTCATCAAGCATGTCATCAAGTCTAGGAATGGGATGTCTATACCTTATGGTGATGTTATTAATAGCTCGACAATCAACACACATCCTCCATGAACCATCTTTTTTTGGAACTAAAAGAATAGGGACAGCACAAGGTGAAAGACTTTCTTGCACATACCCTTTTTTGATTAAGTCTTCCACTTGCTTCTGAATTTCTTTTGTTTCCTCCGGGTTGGTACGGTATGCAGCTCTGTTTGGAAGGGAAGCACCGGGAACAAGGTCAATTTGATGTTCAATCCCTCTCTTAGGTGGCAGCCCTGGTGGCACCTCATCTGGAAATACATCCTCATATTCTTGTAACACATCAAAAACAACACTCGGCAAAATAGAGGGTAAGTCGTTAGTGGAAAGAAAATTATCCTTGCACAGGAGTACAAAGAATGTGGCATTAGGTTCACTCAATTCTTTTAAATCCCCTTTCCTAGCCATCATAACTAATCCCTCTTTTCCCATTGGCTTGGTTCTTTGAAGCTGTGGGGTTTTATTTGGCTTTGGATTCTCTCCCTCATTATATTTGTGGGTCACTTTCTCGCAATTGGTTCTCGCTCTCTCGCAGTTTTCTCTTTTGATCATCCTTCAAAATCTCCTCCGTGTCAAAGGAAGCAAAGAAATTCGCTCTCCTTTGTACATGAAAGACAGCTTGTTGCTTCTACCAAAAATCTGAACATCACGATCAAATAACCATGGTCTTCCTAGCAGCAGTTGGCATGCTTGCATAGGCACCACATCACACTCCACATGATCATTATACCTCCCAATAGAGAAGGGAACTGTCACGACATGATTCACACGTAGCGCACCACAATCATTAAGCCATTGCATCTTGTATGGACTAGGATGACGCCGCTGTTTCAGTCCCATTCTATCAACCAATTCTTGACTTGCAATATTATTGCAGCTGCCATTATCAACAATAATTCTACACAACTTGTCCTTGATCATGCCTCGAGTATGGAAAAGATTGTGTCGCTGGTCACTCTCTTCTTTCGCAGCTGAAACACTGAGCACTCGAAGAGAAATGAAACAATTATTATCACCTTCATCGGGTTGGATCTCATTGCCATCACTCTCAGGTTCTTCATCATATCTTGGACGATCTTCCTCAGGATCACTTTCAGATTCCCATTCACCTTGCTCATTCACAATCATGGTCCTCCTACTTGGACATTGTGCAGCAACATGTCCACGACCATGGCACTTATGGCAAACAATTTCTCGGGTACGCGAAGAGGAAGCAGCAGCTGATGCAACATTCGGGGCTGCTGTACTTATAGCAGGTCTCTGCTGATTTGCAGGTGATGATGCTGTAGAAACAGCCATCTTCGAAGGAGCAATGGATGGAGAGGTCCTAGCTGCAGCACCTTGGGACCGACCCCCACCAAAAGAAGTACCAGACTGCTGTTTGCGCCATGGGGCTGCAATGGAGTGGCTTGCATAAGACCTTCCATGAGTCTCTTGCTGAATCTTTCTTTCAGTACGCATTGCTTGATCAACAAGATCTTGCAAAGTATGATATGGAAACATCTCGACAAACCCAGAAATTTCTTCATTAAGACCACCCAAAAACCTTGCCATTTTTGACTCTTGATCCTCTCTAATTCCAGCCCGCACTAACAGTAACTCCATCTCCTTATAGTACTGATCAATCGATCTTTTTCCCTGCTTCAACATTTGTAACCTATTGCGAAGGTCACGCTGATAGCTTGATGGTACAAATCGTCTCCTCATCACTCTCTTCATCTCATCCCAAGTATTGATATAGTCACGGCCCAACACATGCTGATTCTCTTGTATTTGATTCCACCAAGTGAGAGCATAACCAGAGAACTCCACTGAAGCAAGATTGACACGCCTCTGATCAGAAAGATTATGCACTCTAAAAATTTGATCACACTGCTCAGCCCACTCAAGATATGCATCTGCATCTTCTCTTCCAGTAAATTTTGGGACAGTCAACTTGACACGAGCAATGCTGTCCGGATCATCCCTATTTCTGTGACCACGATGATGCTCCCTATCTTCATGATCAGCACGTCGACGATGATCTCGACGCCGCTCAAACAGTCCACCATTAGCAAAGGGATTGTCATTATCATCAAATCCCTTTCATGATCAAAACCATCAAATTCTTCATCTTCAAAACGCACACACGATGGTCACGACCACGGCCGTGAGCACGTCCTCCATCTTGGTCATGATGACCAGCCCGCCTTCTACCACCACCACGACCATCTCTGAAACGGTCATGTTCCGCATTAGAATTTTCACCGTCAGACTCATCATGTTGATGGCGAGGAGCCCTTCGTCCAGCTGCAGGCATGCGTGCATCAAGCATCCTCTCCACGGCCTCCAAGAGTGAGTCTGCCATTTGGCGCAACTCAGCTCGTGCAACAGGAGGTTCTTCCTCTCCACGACGACCACCATGAATACTCGAATTCGAACCTGCCATGTTAGAGCAGTTGCAAGAAAAAGTGGAATGGGTAAATTTGTGGAATCACACAACCTCACCTCTTACTTACCAATGTTCTTGCTTGTTCTCAAGGACAGTGAATTGTGCTAGTGTAGCAGCTCAACAAAAGTGATTCCGAGGTCGCAAGGATTACGAGTCGAACGTCCCAGTTTCAGTTTTTGGTGGAGCTATAGGTGGCTAATCAAGGGAGGCTACGGTACTGAAAATCAAGTGGTTTGGTGTGCTCAAAAGATGTAATGTTGCTGCTACTTAGATCACCACAAATCTGAATTTGTAGAACTAAAATTTTCAGCAAACAAACCGCAACACAACACCTTTCAACTTCTCTTTTTTTTTTTTGAATCTTTCTTTTCTTCTTTTCTTTTCTCTGAACTTTTTTTTGAATCCTTTTTTTTTACTCTCTTTTTCTTTTTTATACTAACAGGGGTGCGGATAACAAATGAAACACATAACAATATATGTAAAGATGGTGACTAGCAACTTGATGAACACAAAAACACAAGATAGCAGTACCGTCAAAGGGCTATAGGATTTTTTTGTGTGGCTTTTTCAGTGGACTATAGGTGATGAACAAAACAGTAACAAACGATAGATAGACTAAAGGTAAATATGTGGATGATGACGAGACCTACCGTGACAACGAAAGCTTTGATACCAGTTGATAAGTACCGATATGGATCGGTACAAGGGTGGCCCGATCTTCACGACAGTAGATCGAAAGAACGAAGACAACTTGCTGCGAGCAGTGGGTAACTAGCTTTATACCTGACAAAGGTTGGATGCGACCAAGCGACGGGGAGAGAGGCACCGAAACCGCGAAGACTTCGACTCGATCTCCGAACGACCGCAAAACCACAATCCGGAGCTAATCCACACAAAACGGTGCAGCCGAACGGTAACCGTAGAGCACGAACTAGGGGAACCCAGAGGATTCACTTCACAAGTCCAAGAAGAACAAGGAAGAACATAGGTTGAGTAAGGCACTCAGCAGCGGCTGCAATATCATGTAGTTTATCAAATGATCAAAAGGTTTTTAATAGCTTAGAGGCAGGGGATATTTATACTAGGAACAACCCTCCTAGATAGGTATGAAAACGAAATAGAGTCTCTGCTAGAAGGCAATATGAAAGGTCCCCTCGAACTGGACTCCCGAAGGCCCTCGCGTGACTGTTGGCCTCCAGAGCAGTTTCCAATAAACTGACCATAACTCTTTATTGGGAAGTCCAAATGATGAGCCGTTTGTTGGGTTGGAAACTAGACTTGACGTGCTTTCCAACCATGTGCAGCATGCACCACGATATATTGTGAGTTGATACAGTTTTGCACGGGAACTTGAGCATCAGGTAGACTGTTGACCTTCTGACCAGTCTTCACTAAAACAGGTCGGCTGAACAACTGGTGAATGCGAACTGGTCGGCACTTGAACCATTGCAAAGAAGACTTGAAGAGCTTTCCAATGAGTCCTCATGGACTTTCATAGCTTTTGCCAATAAAAAGTTGTGCCTGATTCTTCTGGACGGTTCTGTCATGCTGTGCTGAGGCGAGCATGGTTCTTCAATGTAATCCACTCTTGATGTGTCCTCATCATCCTCGTTGGTGAACCTGAGCAATAACAATGTGCAACACTTAGGTAGTATATAATTCTCATTAATATTAAAATGACTCTCACAAAGTAGCGCGTTCACCTCTTGTTGTAGCTTCTTTGCTCGGCTACGTGTAATTGGTCCATCAATGGTTTGGGCTGGTGTCGAGTTAGGCTTGTTGGTCGGCGTAGTCGGTGTAGAGGTCGGCGTGGACATATCAGGGGGTGTGTGAGTCTTAGTGGGTGACTCTGCACGCTGCTCATCTGCCTGATGGTCTTTAGATTTTGGAGACGTCATCTTCTCGATAACTTCAAATATAACAAGACAATAATACTAAGTCATTAACACTAAGTCATTAAGTCAATACCACTAAGTCATTAAGCCTCGTACACTAAGTCACTAACACTAAGTCAATAACACTAAGTCATTAGGAAAAAAACACTAAGTCATTAAGTAAATACCACTAAGTCATTAAGCCTCGTACACTAAGTCACTAACACTAAGTCAATAACACTAAGTCAATAACACTAAGTCATTAGGAAAAAAACACTAAGTCATTAAGTAAATACCACTAAGTCTTTAGGAAATAACACTTAGGAAATAACACTAAGTCTTTAGGAGATATGTACCTGTGATAAAGCGTGGAGGAGTCACTGAATCTAGGGCGGCAGGGAACGATGAGAAGACGGTGGCACGATGATTCGCTGGGGGGTATCGTGACGGTGACTGTCAATTAATAGAACACAAGAGCGAGGATATTAGGGTTCAAGCAACCATGAGCGAGGATATAATCACAACAAATATTTACTTATGTCATTAATACAATTATAAATTAAAACAATTAATAATTGATACAATTAATATTTAGTATTATACACTTGCTATTTAATATAACATACAATAAAGAAAATTGCTATACACTAAGTTGCTATTTAATATAACATTTCATAAAGAATATTACATAAAATAATCTTTGCTATACACTTGCTATTTAATATAACATACAATAAAGAAAATTCAATTACACTAAGTTGCTATTTAATATAACATTTCATAAAGAATATTATATAAAATAATCTTTGCTATACACTTGCTATTTAATATAACATACAATAAAGAAAATTGCTATACACTAAGTTGCTATTTAATATAACATTTCATAAAGAATATTACATAAAATAATCTTTGCTATACACTTGCTATTTAATATAACATATAATAAAAAAATTCAATTACACTAAGTTGCTATTTAATATAACATTTCATAAAGAATATTACATAAAATAATCTTTGCTGTACACTTGTTATTTATTATTTACTAATTTTACTAATATAATTAAAGTGATATACAATATTACTATTTTACTATTTTTACTACAATATTACATAAAAAGTTTTCTACTAATTAAAATGCTATAGAGTTGCTATTTATTATTTACTAATATAATTAAAAAATGCCAAAAAAAAAAAGCCACTTCTTTGGGCCCATTATAGGGCCCAACACAAGGCCCACATGGCACATGCAAATGAAAAAAAAAAAAAAAGGCGCACGCCCCAATCTGGGCCAATCGGGCCCAGCAGCGGCCCAAAGCAGCGCGCCGCGTTCCCTAGCTAGAACGCAGCGTCTTGCCGCCGCCGCCCGTTGCCATGGCCCCCTTTCTCGCCGCCGTTGGCCCAGCCCGCAGCCGGCCGACGTTGTGGCCCGCGCCGTCACCGCCCATGACGCCACCGGACCACCGCCTCTGAAAGCCCTAGGGCTACTGCCACGCCAGCCCGCCGCCGCCCGCAACGCGATCGCCATTTCTAGCCGTAGCCGCCGCCGCCACCATGCCCATGGAGGCAGCTTGGCCGCCATCCGGGGCCCCTGGCCCCGCCGGGAAGAGATAGAGGCACCGGAAGAGACTCCGGCGGATGGCGGCGACAGAAACTCCGACGGTTGCCGTACTCACCGGGCGGCGTTGATGGCGCGGAGGCGGAGACGGCATTCTGCGTAGACGTAGTCGGGCGCGTTGTCCAAAGCGCGCCACGGAGGTGCGGTGTTAGGCGTCGAAGAGATGGCGGCGGGAATGGGAGCCACGGTGGTCGGAGTTGCGCCGGCGAGGAAATTGGGCAGCCTGACGGCGTCCTGTGCTTGTGTTCGCGCCCACCGGATTGAAATTTTCTAAGTCTCAAGCGCTGCGTATATATAGAAACGTATTAGCACAGGCGGTTGACATAGGCCACCGCCTGTAGAAATCATTTTCACAAGCGGTGGGCAATATCAACCGCCAGTGAAAACAATTTACACAGGCGGTTGACATAGACGACCGCCAATGTAAATAGATTTCCACTGGTGGTCATCTATGTCCACCGCCTCTGAAAATATTTTTATTATTTGTTTTTTGACCTATTGTTTTATCCTTGTTCTTCTCAATCTGTTATATATGAAAATGAACTTTGGTAATAAAAAGAAAATAATATTATACAATATTCATTTCAGTATATATTTCTTTACACATAGTGTTTAGAATGCCTTCAAAAATCAATTACTTATTGTTTTTCTTTTAGATTATTCCTTTTACATTATTTCTTTAGCTTATTTCTTGTAGTATATTTCTTTTATAATATTTTTTTTAGTTACTTTTTGTAGGTTAATTCTTTAAGGTTAATTTTGTTAGGTTATTTCTTTTATGTTATTTTTTGTAGGTTAATTCTTTTAGTATATTTCTTTTTTTTAGGTTACTTTTTGTAGGTTAATTCTTTTAATATATTTCTTTTAGGTTATTTCTATTAAGTTATTTCTAGTAGGTTATTTGTTGTAGGTTAATTCTTTTAGTATATTTCTTTTAGGTTTTTCTTTTAGTATATTACTTTTAGATTATTTCTGGTAGTTTCTTTTAGGTTAATTTTTTAGGTTATTTCTATTAAGTTATTCCTAGTAGGTTATTTCTTGTAGGTTAATTCTTATAGTATATTTCTTGTAGGTTTTTTCTTAAAGTATAAATAAAAAGAAAATGACTTAAACAAATAGAAAGCAAAAAGAAAATAAATAAGTTGAAGAGCAATACCAAGATAGACTAATTAATGAGTACAAATTACAACCGATAAATTATTACACATGACATTGACTGATATTTAACTAATATAAAATCTAGCTAGCCAGCTCTGTTTCTACCTTCTCTATCGTGGCGCACCCATGGCAATGAATTTTTGGGGATGGTACGCTCAACATTCTTTATCTTCAAAGGATAATCTTCAAAGAGAGACATGTGCCCGAAATGGTTGAAGTCATCTAGGTCAATTACACCATCAACTCCTAAACCTTGTTGCTTTACAGAAGAACTATATGCTTGGTCTTGTCGCTACTTTTCTTTCTCTCTTCCTTAGAAAGGATCTGTTCGGTATAGAAGACCTGCGGCAAAGACGGATAGCAAGGATCCGGGGATCATCCTTGTAGCCTACTTTACTTAGATCAAGAACTCTCAGGCCATAGTTGTCCACTGTGACATGTTTGTCATCAACCCATTGGCATCGAAACACGGGCGTCTTAAATGAATCATAGTCTAGTTCATATATCTCCTCAATGAAGCCATAGTATGTAGCGTTTTCATTTGAATCATCTATGGCCTCGCAACGAACACCACCACTTTTTGCGCCATGCTCTTTTGTCCCTAGAATTGGTACAAAAACGTGAAGCCACTAATGTCATAGGTCCGCCATGATGTGACCTGCCGAGATGGTCCAAATGCCAACCTCTTGATTGTTTGTTGCTCAATTGTTTCTCCATTTGGAATGTTCTCGCTCCATTAGCCATGAAGTGAATCGACGCTTGTGTTCCTTTGATAGCCAATCCTCTGTTTGCCCAGGGGTTATGATCGCTTAGCTCTTCAATGTGTTGTGTGATTAGAGGCTCCATTATCGAGAGCTGATGCATGATGCTATGATGCGTCTCGAGGACTATATTATAGTCTAATGGAATGAATGATTTCCGGCCCATCCTCCCACACCCATGTAGTCTGCCCTCATGTCGGGCGGAGGCAAACCTATTGCAATCTGGTCTTTTAGGAAATTATTATAGAATGGACCTCCAGAATCAATGGCCTCTTCGGTAGTGTATCCCTCTATCATGGATGCCTCAGGACGAGCATGAGTGGATATGTAACCATTGAGTATTGACATGAAATGTTCATATGTCCACATCTCATGCAAGTACATGGGACCCAATGCCTTTATTTGTGGCACCAAATGCACGACAAGGTGTACCATTATATCAAAGAAAGATGGTGGGAAACACATCTCAAGCTGTGACACTGTCTCAACCACGAATTCCTAAAGAGACTCTAACTGCTCTCGGTCAATTACCTTCTGTGATATCTCGTTAAAAAAGTAGCATAACTATGTGATTGCCATCTTTAAGAACACCGGGCTAATAGCCCTGATGGCAATAGGGAGAAAGATTGTCAATATCACATGGCAATCATGTGAGTTATAGTTGGTGAGTGTAAGATCCTTCATTGACACAATGCTCTTAATGTTAGAGCAAAATCCAGCTAGAACTTTCAATTTCTTCAACCAAACACACATTGCATGTTTCTCATCTGTAGTCAGGTTGTAGCTTGCTGCCGGGAGGTGGTACTTTCCATTATCTAGCAACACGGGATGAAGTTCTGGTTTTATCTTCAAATTGACCAGGTCCTGACGTGAACTCAATCCTTCCTTTGTCTTACCCTTTATGTCTAGCAAGGTACCAATTATGCTTTCAAACACATTCTTCTGGATGTGCATACCATCGACCGCGTGCCGTATGTCAAACTCTTTCCAATATGGCAAATACTTGAATAAAATTGACATCTTCTTGAATGTAGCCCCAGGAGTTGGCTTCACATCCTTTCTTGCTTTTTCATCTTTTGTCTTCTTGTCAAATACAAACTTGATGTTCTTAACTATCTCGTACACTCTTTGACCTTTACTATTACCTGATGGAGCAGTGGACCTTGTTTCGTCGTGATTTTCAAAGTATCTATCCATCTTTCGCAAGCGGTACCTATGTCCTTTCGATAAGAAACGCCTGTGTCTCATGTATACTATCTTGTTGGAGGCACTGAGGGACACGTAAAAGGTTTCATCAAGCATACTACACAACCGACCTTACCCTTGAACTGTCCTGATAATACAAAGAGAGCTGGGTAATCGTTGATCGTAACAAAAATAATTGCTCTTAGTGTGAATGACTCTTTCCGGTATTCGTCCGACATGGCGACATCTGTATCCCAAAATATTCTCATTTCCTCCATTAATGGCTCCAAGAATACATCCATGTCAACACCAGATTGTGTAGGTCCCGAAATAAGAATGGTCAGCAAAAGGTATTTGCGCTTCTGCAACATATGTGGAGGGAGGTTGTAGATAGTGAGGAGCACCGGCCATGTGCTATGCGTGCTGCTCCTTTTGGTGAATGGATTTATTTCGTCAGTACATAGTGCGAACCGAACATTTCTTATCTCCTTAGCAAATTCTGGGTGGTCAGCATTGAATTTTTGCCATTGCTTCCCATCGGTAGGATGTCGAAGCTTTCCATCTACTTTGTGCTTGTCAGAAGCATGCCAGGTCATAAGCTCTGCATCCTCAGGGTTTGCAAACAAACACCGGAGACGATCAACTACCGGAAAATACCACATCACCAAAGCAGAAACCCTTCTCTGGGCATAATAGTCTTCTTCTTTATTTTCTTTGTTGCAGAGTTTTGAACTCTGTTGGGTCTTCTTTCTCTTTTTCCCTTTGGAAACAGAAGTTGCATTCTCCTCTTGTAGATAGTCTTTTTTGTCTTGTACCGACTTGCACTACAATTTGGACAGTTGTCCAAGTCTTTGTAATCACCTCGATATAAGATACAGTGGTTTCTGCACGCGTGGATCTTCTGGACACCCATAGTAAGAGGACTGATTAGCTTCTTTGCATAGTAAGTGTTAGCAGGCACTTTGTTCCCCTTTAGAAGCATATCTCTAAGAGTACTCAATAATGCATCGAAGCTGGCATCGGACCATCCTACCTAGCCTTCAACATCAACAACTTAAGCACAAACCGTAATATCGTGAACTCTTTGGTGCAACCCTTACTCTCATCGTACAAGGGCTCTGCTGCTGCCTGCTCTAAGGCCTCCATCCCTTTTATGAAAAACATTGATGGATTCGTATGACGACACAATAGTGCAGCCATCAATTCTGCGTCTTCATCCTCCACCTGAGTTCTGTTGGCATCGGTTCCTCCAACATTTGCATCATCATGAACATCGGGCACAACATGTTCACTCTCTTGGGGACAATGGTGTTCTGTCTCGTGTTCGAACTGGCATACATCGTCAACAAGCATATCTGGGCCATTGCCACCTAGATTCACAGGGTCTTCAGCTATATATGTTGCAGAGCTACCCTCTCCATGCTTTGTCCAAATCAAGTAATCATTCATAAATCCTCGGCAGACCAGATGAGCCATGATTGGATTTGTGTCTTCAAAAACAACAAGATTTCTGCAGTCTATGCAAGGACAATATATGTGCTTCGTCTGTATTCTGAAAGCATGATTTTTGGCAGTATCGATAAACCTACGGACCTCAGGTAAGTATGATGGATCTACTCTATCTAAGTTATACATCCAGAATGCTCTGTCCATCGTTACCTGTTATAGAGTTTAATAGATTTAAATAATGTAATCACTAAAAAGAAGACATGAATATTTTGTGATATTTATTAACAAACCTTAAGATGATCAGCAAACTCCTTCAATGGACTATAGATGAAAAAGAACTCTTCGCTTGTATGTTTCTCAAATAATACACGTCCGGGCTAAATCACATGTAGTTAAAAGAACTAGTTAAATAAATATGCCTCTCAATAATAACTAAAGCAAGACTAATTAATAAAACTCTAATTAAAGAATCACCAATACTTAATTAAATAAAACATAACTAAATAATTAAAGCATTAATTTATTAGATAAAACCCTAAAAACTAAAAAGAAGACTAATTAATGAAACCCTAATTAAAACCTCACCACTACTTAATTTAACAAATATAACTAAATAATTAAAGAAAAACTAATTTCAAGCATCAATATGACAAATAAACTAGTAATTAAATAAGAGTAAACATAACTAAATGAACTAAACATAATAATTTAAAGCATCAATTTATTAGATGAAACCCTAAAAACTAAAAGCAAAACTAAATAATGAAATCCTAATCAAAGCCTCACCATTACTTAATTTAATAAAATATAACTACATAATTAAACAAACACTAATTTCAATCATCAATATGACACATAAACTAATAATTAAATAAGAGTAAGTAATAATTAATAAAACCCTAATTAAAGAATTACCACTAAAAACATCACTACTAGCTAATTAAACTAAACATAACTAAATATTTAAATAAGAGTAACTAATAAAACTCTAAAGGTAAACTCTAGATAAAAAAAAAGTGAAACCCTAGATAAATAGTGACTAGAATTATTAAAAAATAAAAAAAGCTAGCTACTCTTCTCTCTCACTTGAGGTGAAACCCTAGATCTCAAATGTGGGTGGGATTGAGCAAGAATTGTGGAAATGAGGCAAGAAACACATAAACTAACCTTTTTTAGCTACCTCCACCGAAGAAATCAAGAGCAAAACCTTCCCCCTTGTATTTGGTGAAATCTGACCTCAGAAGCTCCTCCCATGGAAGAATGGTCGGGCTACAGCTCTGTTCATTCTGGTGGGGAGGAAGAAGGGGGTATATATAGGAGAAGCACACCACAGGCGGTTGACGTAAGCAAACTGCCTGTGAAAATAGGGACATTTTTTACTGGCGGTTTTCTTAGGAAACCGTCTGTAAAAATGTACCATTTTCATCGGCGGTTGCTTAAGTAAACCCGCCAGTGTAAATGGTGACATTTACACCGGGCGGCTCACTTAAGGAACCACCGGTGTAGATCGTTTTTCCACAGGCGGTTCTAAAGTTGGGGCCCGCGTGTCGATTTTTAGAGGTGTCCTTCAACTAGAACCGCCAAAGGAAAATAAAACTACACCGTCAACACAAATGCTTTGTGTACTAGTGAAACTAACTTCCACAAAAACTTGTGCAAACCACGGCAAAAAACTATTTAAATTTATCAAAAAAATCACACATGTAGATGATATGATGATACACAATCTTATAAAATATCTTGTCTAAACTTGACTTTGTTTGTAAGATATAAAAATAACAAATTTTAAGCCGAAAAGTCATCAAGATGATTTGTTAGAAATGTTAAAAATGTCTATAATAATCATTTTTTTGCTATTATCATAATCTTATTACAAGAGTTAAAAATGTTAGAAAAGCCGTAGTGTTCGGCCGATAGGTCCAAAAGTTCCCATATTAGTGCGACTACACTACACTAGTTGAGCTTTACGATGTTATCAAGGTTTAGATTAAACCAAAGAGTCTAACCATATTAAAATCAATAATAGTAAAATTTGAGATAATAAGTTAAGCAAAAATGGCAATCTGATCTCCTCATGAGTTCAAATACTACCTAAATAAATGGTCCATGTAAAAATCAATTGTAAAGGAAAATTTTGAGTAAAAACTAAGCAAAGTTAGTAGACTGAGATCTATACACAAATTGTAAATAAAAAACTAAATAAATAGCCTATATGAATTAATTAATAACAAATAGCTAATTCAAATATCCATACTTTCATTTGAAAAGGCAAAAAAAAATTAAAAAAATTAGTGTACTACATAACCTAAATTTAGGTGCATAGCATCAAAAGCTAGAAATCTAGAAAAAAATCTTATAACTTAGAACAGATGGAGTAGTAGCTAATTAATTTCTTGTTGGATCAAACAAGGCCTTCAAATGGAGGAAATATTTTTGAAGTTTTATTTTGTAAATTAATATTTTCGAAGTTGATTTTGTTGAGAGTTGTTATTTGGGTTGTGACGTGGTGTTACATGGTTGTAGCTTTGCTATAAATGTGAGGTACATAAATGTGTTTTGTATTTTGTGGTGGACCCTGCAATTTATTTATAAATCAATATTGAAACTGATCCATGCTCCAGTAGCAACCTAGGATCGCGAGTACGTCAACACGACCACTGCGGTCTGCGGACAAAGTAAACTTTAGTCAACTCTACATCTAGAGGCGTCAACGTGCCTACGCTCAGAAACGCAATTCCGCATGACCATGTTTAAGTCCAAATCTACAAAAGTTTTGACTCTTTTTAAAGAAAAAAAAATGCACTTTTTTATGCCTAGAGTAACTAGAATATCAGTGGGCTATGATTATTGACTGAATCTTTCGATATTTTGCTTGTGTAGGTGAATTCTTCTATCAACATATCCTTTTGATTAATTACATTGTTTTCTTTGATTAATTACTTTATTTATTTACCATTGCTACAGCTACACAGTACATGCCATTGCCATCACTCTGGCGATGGCTTCCTGCCGGCCCCCCTTTTCTCCGACGACGCCGGCATGTCCCCAGTACCAACATGCATCGATACATACTAGTAAACGCCCCAATGCCCCAATGCCCAAACGAACGAATCTAAGCGCCATCATCGGATTGAGACGCCGGGACCATGACCATGCTGCGATCGAGGTGGCACTTCTCCGGCCTGAACGAAAGCATGCCACCCCGGACGTCGAAGACAAATCTCGTGTCCACCTGCTGCAAGGTGCCGATGATCATCGGTCGGTCGTCATCCACAGCCGGCTCCATCACCAAGCACATGTCATCTCGTCCGGCCGCGGGGTCCCTGACGCTCATCAGCACCTCCTTCCCCTGCAGATGCAGGTCAGCGCCGCCGTCGAAGTGCAGCGTCACCGCGGGGACGTGCGCCGCCACCTTCGCCGTGCGGCGGACGCAGAGGCCCGCCGGCGCCGACCCGTTCCGCGGCACGCGCTCCGCGCCCCAGTGCTGCAGGTGCTGCAGCACGGCGGCCTTCACGTGGGCCAGCGCCCGCCGGGGCACCCACGTGAGCCGCGACCCGGCGTCCACCACGCAGCCGTCGGATCCGTCGTCGTCGGCGCGCCGCGCGAACATGGCCGCCGTCACGGCCGCCACCCTGGCGCCGTTCACGCTCACACCGACGAGGCGCACGTGGTACGCGGGCTCGCCGGCGTCCCGCGGCGGCAGGAGCGGCGTGCGGGCGTAGGCGTGCCGCGCGTCCGCCGCCGGGACCGGGACCGGGACGTCGCCGCCGAAGCGGAGGAACCCGCGCGCGCCCGCCTGGTCCGGGGCGAAGCGGCAGTAGGAGAACCGCGACGTGTCGCCGGCGCGGCTGGCCACGAGCTGCGCTAGCAGCGAGCCGGCCACCGGCCTGCCGAGGCCCACGGCGCCGGCGAGCACGCCGTAGCTCTGGAACTCGGAGGCCGTGGCCGCCGCGCAGCCCAAGGCGAAGTCGCGGATGACGCTGCCTGATGACGAGCCCGCCGCCGCGCCCAGGGTGATGGTCTCCCTGCCCAGGGTGCACCTGCCGTCGCCGGTGGCGTGCGCGCCGGGAATTGGGGCCGCGCAGAGGCGGTCGTTGCCGGCGACGGGCTGGTAGGAGCGCGTCAGCGCCGGGTCGTAGAGGGCCCCGTCCTGCCGGAGCTCCGGCTGGCACGGCTTGCAGCGGATCCACGTGAGGGCGCCCATGCCGAGCCCCAGCTTGTAGTCGCGACCACCCTGAGGCCCCGTGCCGAAGCGCACCACCACGCTGTACGCGTCGCGTTTCACCGGCAGCACCACCGGCCGCAGGTTGCCGTGGAGGCCCTCGGTGTCGTGGTCGTGGTCGTGGCTGGCCTCCAGTCGGAGACTGAAGCTGCCGCCGCCGCGGGTGCGGTTGTCTGCGGGCGGCGGCAGCTGCCGTGGTAGGCAGGCGATGGGGGACATCAGAATGGTGGCGACGGCGAGGATGGGAAGCAGCTGCAGGATGCTGGTGATGGCCATAGGCGCCGAGCTTGTGGATGTGCTGATAGTGATGGATGGATGGATCGTCCGCTGGCTCGAGCCTGATGATGACATTGTATAGAGATGACGTGAGGGCTCTGGATATGAGAATCCTTGCAGTGGATGCAAGAGTAATTACTATTCTTCTAGGTGTCCTGGAGATTTTGCATCTGCATGCAGATTTCATCAATGGATGTCCAGAATGGGCTGCAACAGCCAACACCCATTCCAAGCCTGAATTTGGCCATCCAGAACTTAATTGTTGGTTCAGTTAGAGCCATAGCAGGAGTCAGGAGTCGGTTGACAAAATTGCCAAAATTTGGAGCTGTGACAAAATTTTAGCAAATTGGCATATATTTAGCACCACCTTAGCAGATTTTTCCATGTAGCAGAACTTTTTGGTCTCCTTTAGCAAAATTTGCCTCAGTACCTACACTCCAATATAAAGACTTGCTTCTCCCCTTGCCTGATAATTCATACATGGATGATCCTCAGCGGAATCCTCAGCATTATTAGAGGAAAACAATATGGTCTAACTACATTAGTCAAAAGGTCAGTAGAATTATTGTTTTGTGAAACTAGAGAGACTGCATGAGTCTCATACAGACAGAACTCACTAAAGTTGTTAAAACAATTTCATGTCTTCTACCACTTGCAAGAATCTGCTGAACATTTGTAATCTTGAAGCTGGGTAGAATTCATAGTTATCAGAAGCTAAAGATTGCCCGTGATATTATAGTGCGCCACCACGTACGTGTAAACCGAACAATGAGCTTCCAAAAAAGTATAACTGCAAAATAATTGTTTTATATCACTGCATACTTGGTCACTGGAGACATGTACAAAGCCCAATACATGGCATACAGCTCAGATATGGAACATAAACTCGAATCACAGCAGGCACCAAGTGTGTCACACAGATCGAATTCAGGCTAACAGTAGTGATTCATTTCAAGGAAGAATAATGATTAAAAGCTGTAGCTGATTTCCACTCCATGTTGGGCAAGCATTTGCGTGGCTCTCCTGTGTACATCTATCAAAGCATTCTCTATATGGTCAGGAGCAGCAGACTTGACTTCAATAAATGGACGTGGATTGACGCTCTACAGGAATGATTAGAAGTTAATCTGCAATATATATAGTGAACTATCTGGAATGACTTGAGACACATGCGGATGATAAAAAACGTAGCATTCCAGTGGCATTGCACATGAGTCAGATACATAGAGAACCTTTGTACCTTATCAGGGCGCATGCGTGAAAAGTGCAAACAAGTCCAATTATCAGTAGTTCCTCGTTGATCATTTTCTGGAAAAGGGTACCAGAACACAGTGGTCAACAAGACTGGTCTAGAAAAATTGGTGATGATAGTTTCAACATCAAACAAAAAGACAGACTCCAAAAAACTTGACAAGTACACAATGATGCTGGACAAGTTCACAATAAATTTATTGACAACTATGGCAATGCTCAACTAACATCAGAGATGAATTTCTAGGTAAGAACATAGTGTCACCATATTGACATGTTCCATTGTCCAACACATGGTGCACAAGTTTTAATCCTACCGGACTCATGATATTTCAACTGAAATACAACAAAGAACCTAATTATTCCCCAAATAATAAACACAACGTGATTCATCGACACTAATATTTTTGAAAATAAAAAAGCAATTTAGCAAAGTTACCAGGGGTGGTGGAGGCAGCACACGGGAGCACACGGGCTGGAACATTCGCTATATCACTGCTAACATTGATGCCAAACTCTTGAGGAAACTTATCATCTGCATACTTATTATGCAGAACCATCCAAAATATTGAACCTATGTTGTAGTTATTATGATATGAATTCTACAGTATCTAGTAGCTCAGTTCAGCCAATGTTTATTTTGTTCTTTTTAACTCTTCGTTACCGTTCTAATTGGTCATTTCATCCACAAGTTAGATCTTAGCAGAGTCATCGATTTTCATTCTTGATGTCAGAACAGCTGTATTATTATAATGTGACCGAACATGATATAAATATTTTCAGCTTTAGATCTGAAATGTCCTAATCAGATAAGTAAGAAACTGATTGCAGAAAATTCTTTATCGATAGCAATCTGATGATCTGTTCGAATTGACAATTGAATTCCTTCAGATTCATCTTGGCTGCAGTTACCCTGTCCACAAAATAGGGTTTTACTATGTGAAGAATTTGATTTTGAGAACTCACAGAATATTGCCAACAAAATGTTCCAAGAATTGAAATTTCCAGCTTTACTCACTTGAACATCCATATCCTGTACTGAACTTGTGGATCCTCGACATTTCTGAACTGTAGCTTCTGGCGAGGAATGCCGGCCACCCTCGCCTTCCTTGCTTGCAGCTGTGGATCTCATGTTGTCTTCTCCAGTCCTGGACTCCACACATACCTCCAGAAACAGAGAGTAACCTGGAATTCTCCTGAAACTCCAAATCTGCAGCAGTTACCCTGTTCACAAAATAGGGTTTACTGTGTGAAGAATTTGATTTTCATAACTCACACAATATTGCCAACAAAATGTTCCAAGAATTGAATTTTTTGGTTTTACTCACTTGAACACCCTCCTGTTAAAGCTGATTTTCAGACAGTACAAGAACCGAGACAGTTCACCTTACGGCGCGCTTGGGTGGACAGCCTGTACATTGACAGGTTTTTTCCTTCGCTGCAGAATACCATGACTTGTTTAGCCTGTCTCTTACCAAGCGCGAATCTTTGATGCCAGGTCCTCTTCTATGGCTAGGATAGCCCTTGGGGCCACAAGCACATGCGAAAAACCCACTTTCATGAGCACTGACAATATTGGCCAATTTTATGGTATTGGCAAATTGGAGCATCTTGTAGCAAAATTTGCAATGAAACAAAAATTTAGTGTCCTTGAACAAAATTTGGCTTGTTAACTACACTTCAATATATGGACTTCACCCCTGGTATGACAAATTATAGCAGGCACAGACGCACTGTAGTGTCTAGGATCAGTTGTTCACACTTCACAGTTGCCAGCAAATGAGCTAATGCACCACCCTGTGAATCTTACAAAGATGGCATTCAAGATTCTTAAAGAACTGCATGACTTCTAACCAGTTGTAAGAATCAGTAGAACATTTGTAATATTGAAGATGGACATAATTTATAGTTATCACAAGCCAAAGATTGCAAGGAATATCATAGTGCATCACTACATGTAACCCGAACAATACTTGAGCTTACAAAAAATGTAACTGCAACGAGTTGTTTTATCACTTCATTCATGGGGACATGTGGAAAGGCCAATACATGGGACACATCTCAGACAACAGACATGTAATAGAAACTAGAACGACAACAAAGCACAAGATGATTCAGTTATAGATCTACTACAGTGTTCATTCTGAAGGAAAGATCCATGTTGGATTCATCAAACTGCCATCTGATGTCCGAAGCTTGTCATCTGCTATTTCTGCAGCAAATGGAGCCATTGTACCATCCCTCATGTTGTACACAAACTTATTGAAAGGGGGTGCATTTCTAGCAAGGTTGAGCCCACCATCAATGAAGTAGATAAGATCATCTTCAACTCCGTCATACAGACATGCACGGAAAGATTTGCTGCTGCAGGGGCTGATGAAAATGCAATGGCCATCCAAGCTGTTGATCTCAGTGAATCTGAAAGGGTTTGTGCTCAAGTCCACCTCAAATACCCCAATCTTACAAATATTGTGCCAGCCTTCATGTCCCAAGTATATCACAACCAGCAAGAGCTTCCCATGCCACTCAACTACGTTCCACCTCTGCCCATAGCTATCCTTGACCTCAGGCAGTTGAGTCACACAGCGCTTGACACCAGAAACAATCAGGCCACTCTCGTCTTCTGAGATGTCAAAGACAAAGAGGTTCGTGGTGACCTTGCTAAACATGTAGACCTTCCCCTGGTACAAGGCAATGTCACTGAACTTGCTGATGCAGCCACCTTGGCACACGCACCACGACATCATCCCAGGCCGCCAGAGGGCAAGGCTAGCTGTGCTCCTGTGCACAGAGACGGCAGCCACAATGCACTTGCTATCATGGTCAGGTGGCGAGGACAAGACCACCTTGCAGAACGACATCACATACTGGGCGCCATTGACCGTGCACTGCACAGCACCAGAGCCATTGGCGATGGGGAGAGACTGACTGTAGGCATCGAGGGAATGGGTGTTCACCGAAGGTGGTGGGAGGCGGACGACGACGTCCTGGCAGAAAGCGTTCATCAGGAAGCACCGGCCGTCACCAAAGTAGCGACCTTTGTTGAGCTGCACGCCGACGAGCCAGCCGTCGAAGGAGCCCACGCAGCGGACGCCCGCCGCCATCTCCCGCGAGGGCAGCAGGATGCGCCGCGCGCCCGTCATAGCCCCGTCAACGCAGAAGGCGGAGAAGGAGAAGTCGGAGAGCACGAGCAGCGGGAGCGGCGGCGGCGGCCGCCCGTGCACGCGCGCCGCGGCGCGCCACGCCCGGCAGACGCAGCGCAGCCTGGCGCGGTCGTCGACGCGGGGGGAGGCAACCGACCACGAGCCCCAGGATGTCCGCCGGGAGGTCCGCCCACGACAGGAGCTCCGGCTCGCGCCCCGCGCTGGGCCTTGCCGGATCGGGAGACAGGGGCGTTCCGTCGAACGCCTTGCCTGCACCCAGACCGCTGACGGCGGTGGTGCGTCACGCCAGCGCCCGTGTGGGGCGCGGCCGGGTAGAGGTGGGCCTCGCCTCCGTCCTCGGGCTACTGTGCTCGAGCCGCGATCCATGGCCGCCTTGGATCCTCGCGGCCGTGGAGACGAGAGATCCTTGCGCCGGGGGCGGGGTGCCTCGGCTCCTTCGCACAACACTCCCGCAGGGGAAAACAGCAAGAAGCACAAGCCTTGGCCGCCTGTAGTAGGCCTGTCGCCTGTGACTGAGTGGCTATTTTGTTTAGATGTATGCTAAATTCTAAGTTTTTTTTACTTTTTCTGCGTCACATCAATTTTTATCAAGCATTAAATATAAGTAAAAAATAATTAATTACATAGTTTAGTTATAAATCAAAAGACGAATCTTTTAAGTCTAATTAATCTATAATTAAATAATATTTATAAAATATAAATAAAAGTGCCACGGTAGCAGAGTTGAAAAAATTTCAGCATCTAAATAAGGCCCACCAAAAAGATTGCAGTGCTTTTTTCTTTCCCAGGAAAATATATTTCTTTTTTGTTGATGTAAAAAGAGCACTGATTGCCGTTCTGTCTCTGTCTTGGAAAGGCCGGCCAGAGAGGGTGTGCCGTGTGCGCAATGGAGCAGTCCTAGGGGTGGCTGGCATAGGCGGCGGGCCACAAATAGTTGCACTTCTTCACGGTGACGACAGCGGGCCAGGGGTGGCCGCACTTCTCCGTGGTGGGGCCGGCGGCATGCGGAGGCGGAGCGTATCAGAGGACAGCCAGAAAAATCGTGTCAAAAGTTCCAAAAGACTCGGTTGATGGGTATCAAATCCCAAAAAGTATTATGGACAATCGTATCTTTTGAATATGTTTATTATACTCCATCTATATAGAAAATAGATGTCGTTTTAGATAAAGTTTGGGTCAAACATTAAGAACATAAATCATGAAATAACTTGTTTAATTTCAAAATATAAAAACTATATGAATAAATTTGTCTTGAAAAATATTTCCATAAAAGTATAAATATATCACTTTATGATGAGTATTTTGTAAAAATATGAAGTCAAAGTTATACTTTGGAGATCGTGTCATTGTCCAAAACGACATCTATTTTCTATATGGAGAGAGTATATTATATACAAATTTATCTAACAAGTTCATCAACCCGTGCTCTCGCACGGGTTAGAATCTTATAAGACACTAATTGATATGAAATATATTATATACCTTTTGTCTTCACTAATGTTCTAAAATAATAGCTATAATAGGGACTGTATAGTCTATATTCCATGATAATCTATCAATTGTTGATTTTTATGTACTTTTCATTCATATCTATCAATTTTTCTTTACATAGCACCTCTATTTATCTCCAATATATATTTTGTTGGAATGTTTGTTCAAATTTTGATGGCTTTAGCTATTCAAACATTGATGGCTTTAGATACAGTCTATATTTTGACTGACATGAACTTAAATGTTGATTCTATTTTCAAAATTTTGAGCTTATTAATTTCAAAGATACAATGACTATTATTTAAATTGGTGATTATAGTATACCAATTTGATAGTAAAATGTTTGAGGTTTTTGTGAGAATTTTAGGATCTATCTTTTTATTTGTAACGGTCTAAACTATGTAATAATTTGTAGGATTAATCTTTATTGTAACAAAATATGCATTTAATTGAAACATAAACTTAAAGTATATAAGCTCTTATCACTATGGGGGATATCATAAAAATCTTATATTTTAACTTTTAGCTTTTGATCACACGTTACATTCAAATTCCAATGCTTATTGTATTGCATATTCAACCTTTTTTATTTTATTAAAATAATATTCTAGGTCCTTAGCCACCCTCTTAGTTCTTATAATGGTATAAATAGTTGTTTCAGCATGCACCTAAGGAACTCAGGATGTTGAGTTTTAATATTGGTGTGTCAAACAAAACTCCTTGGAATTAAATTACATTTATTCATTTGTATAATGTTCCAATCAAATTATTTAAACTTTTTTTCAAGATAAAGACCTGCAATCATAAGTGTTATTTTTTCTAAAAGGAAGCATAAGTGTCATTATAATATGATTTACTATTTTTACACGCTTGATAAGCTTATAAAATAATTATTTATCCTAATATATACATGTTTCCTTGGTCTACACAATGGTCAACTTAATTTGGCCCAGGTGGGCATTTCAAATAGCATTAATTATGCATATATATGTTGTACTTATGGATGTTTAATTATTTTTCATAATAGCATATATTAGCATTTACATGTAGATTTGAGAGATTTTTATTGTTTTTAATGGTTGAGATGGATAATTTAGGTACAAATTATATATATGTGTTTATTATATTACATTATCTTTCATAATGCTAAGTGTGTCATTAGGGGTCAAAGCATTATCTTGTGTAATGGTAGAGGTGCATAATTTATTTAAAAAGTATTGTGAGATTAGTTAGTTATCTTTTGTAATTGTTTCGCTTTAGTTTCTCTATACAGTTTTTACTAATAATGTTATAATCATGATCCCCTAATTTTTAACATCATAAACATGTAAATTCAAAGTAATCTAGTGAAGTTATTATTTAAGCAATCTAATAAAGTTATTATATCAAGATTTATTTGTTCAATGTAATCTAGGACTCTTGCTTTTATTCTTCCTTCGGTCCAGTCTCACCTAAAATTGACCATAAGTACTTCGAGAACACAAAGTAAACTATAATTAATTATGAGATGGTCGAATCCTAAGAGAGAAATTAAATATAATTATGGGATCTAGTAAGATGGCCATAATACCTTTAGTTTGGTGCGGTCAGTGCCATCATCATTGATGTAGATGTCGTAGATGCCGGTTCGCATCTGTCCCGTGCGAGTGCAGTGACCGGTCTTGTGCATACGGCCGCTCGTCTTGCACATACTTCCCGAGTACCGACACGTGAATGTCAGGCAGATGCATGCGTCAACACATAAACGTACGGTCATATACTCGAGCACCTCTGCCAATGCTTAGCCGGCTTTGGGTCCTCACGCGCATGTCCAATGACCATGCCGATGTCCTGCCGCATCAACCATCTATGTGTGACCATTCATGTCGCGATGCCTCCAGCGGCCCGATGCCATCCTGATCATCTAGTTGCATCCAACACTTCTCGGCCAGAACTGTGATTACAACCAATAACTTGCATGCAGCTATGCAAGACCAGAGAAGATAATAATCAGATTATTTTCTTTGAAAGATAATACTCAGATTATAATTATTTAGTTTTCTCACCCATCATAGTCTCATGGAGGATGGCGTGAAGCCATTGTGCGTCCTTTCTTTTGTCCCATGCTCCATATCTCGATCCAGTGGCCTTGTTAGTCCTCGCTCCTGATTCCTCCGGTACAAATGAGCTGCGATCGAGGCTCTGACTCCTTCTCGACGATAGAACAACACCAACGTGTGCCTTCCTCTTCGGTGGTGAAGCCGGGCGCCGCCAGAGGTGCCGCAGGTGCTAGGGCCTATGGCCCGGAAGCCATCGAAAGATGGTTGGGAAAAATAATATATTTATTATCTTTTGTTTCTTTTTGGTACGTAAGTTTTAAAAAAAACAGATTTATCTTTTTTATTCCTTTTGTTGTAATAATGGCAGTGTGGGTAATTTTCTAGAAGTAAAATAGATCTAATGGTTAGAGATTGTCTGAGCCCATAGATTTAATGGCTAGATGTTTCTAATTAATGTGAGAATTTCTAGCATTTATCTTTTTTCCTAGCGCGTCTGGTGAGGATTAACGTGGAGCCTCCGTTGAGGCCTCTAATTAGTAATAGTAAGATGGAAACTAATATAATACTCCCTCTATTCATTTATCTTTTTCATCTAACCAAAATCTTTTTATTCAAAAATCTCCTTCATAATATCTTAAGACTTGTCTACATTTATTGCATCTGTTTTGTTGCTCATTAGATATTTCTTGCCTGCATTTATTACCCGTTTGCTATTTATTGGCTCAGCTCATGATAATTAAATACAAACTGAGTGCTTTTACTCTGCTCCGTAGTCATTACGCCAAAGGCTTAGATAAAGGAGATAAATGCGCGAATGGAGTACTTGCTACACATCATGGTATTATTATATTTTCAATATTGTGATCTATCATCACTATGGCAGAGCAGAGATTGTCAATTTTAAATTTTAATTAGATGCGGACCTAACATTTCTTTTCAAAATTTTAAACACAGTATGCCCTCCCTATATTAATTACTTTTAACCGATATAGTGCATTAGGAGTACGTGCTGATCAATGATCTAGTACAGACAAATTAGGCTTCAAACCGCAGCTCAATTTGACAAGGACTGCGATACCAACACGTGCTAGTTGATACGCTTCTATCATCAATCTTCATGTGTACACTGTACACACTCACTCAGTTTTGACTCTTGCCTACGTATCTTCATCTCCATCTCCATCGAAGATTTGCAATTCTGCGCGCCAGCGAACAAATAAATCACCTAGCAAGTGCACTGTGCACGTCAAGCTTGACCGCGCTGCGAGCATCTTGGAGCGATAAGAGCAGCAAGTCAGCACGAGAGATCAGTTCACACATCACCTAACTTTAGCTGGCTCCCCTGCCCGACCATGGCCGTCGGTTTCGCCGTCGTTGGCACCGAAGGCGGCGGCGGCGGCAGAGAGACGACGACGCGGCAGAACGGCGGCAGGGTCACCGCGTTCGTGGCGCTGTCCTGCGTCACGGCGGCCATGGGCAGCGCCATCTTCGGCTACGACATCAGCACGGCGGGCGGCGTGTCGTCCATGGACGCGTTCCTGCGGGAGTTCTTCCCGGACCGTGTACCGCCGGATGAGGCGCGCCGCGGGCGTCGTCAGCAACTACTGCAAGTTCGACAGCCAGCTGCTGACGCACTTCACTTCGTCGCTCTACGTCACGGGCCTCCTCACCGCGGTGCTCCTCGCGTCGTGGGTCTCGGCACGGCGAGGGCGCCGCCCGTCCATGGTCCTCGGCGGCGTCGCGTACCTCGCGGGCGCGGCGGTCAGCGGCGGCGCCGTCAACGTGTTCATGGCCATCCTCGCCAACCAGGTATATATCTGATATGCTTATCCATGTTCAGTTTGTTCTTACAATGTCAAGATAAAAAAAAAACTCGCTCAGAAAATATTTTTAACATTTTCCGGGCAGTGAAAAATTAATCAGCATGGAAAAATAATTCGTTTTCTAACATTTGGCAACATTTTGACAGTCTGTGCCGTTGTACCTGTCTGAAATGGCCCCGGCACGTTACCGAGGGATGTTCAGCAACGGCTTCCAGTTCAGCCTCTGTCTCGGAGCTCTCCTGGCGACGGTGGTCAACTACGGTGCCGAGAAGATCACGGCGGGCTGGGGCTGGAGGCTCTCGCTGGGCCTGGCCGGCGTCCCTGCACTGCTGCTCACCGTCGGCGCCATCTTCCTGCCGGAGACGCCCAACAGCCTCGTCCAGCAAGGAAAAGACCACGACAAGGTGAGGGCGTTACTGCAGAAGATCAGAGGAACCGATGCCGTCGACCAAGAGCTGGACGACATCGTCGCCGCCAAAAATGCCGTGGCACAGAACGGCGACAATGGCTTGCGGCTGATCCTGACGCGCCGCCGGTACCGCCCGCAGCTGGCCATGGCCATCCTGATCCCGTCGTTCACGCAGCTGACGGGGATCAACGCCATCGGGTTCTACGCGCCGGTGCTTCTGCGCAGCATCGGCATGGGCGAGAGCGCGTCGCTCCTCTCCACCGTCGTCCTGGTCGTCGTCTCCTCCGCGGCCACGTTCACCTCCCTGTTCGCGGCCGACCGTTTCGGCCGGCGGACGCTGCTCCTCGCCGGCGGCGCGCAGATGCTCGTCTGCGAGGTCCTCATCGGCGCCATCATGGCCGCGAAGCTCGGCGACGAGGGCGGACTCAGCAGGGCGTACGCGCTGGCGCTGCTCCTGCTCATCGGCGTCTACTCCGCGGCGTTTGGGTGCTCATGGGGCCCGCTGAGCTGGCTGGTGCCCAGCGAGATCTTCCCGCTGGAGGTCCGGTCGGCCGGGCAGAGCATCACCGTGGCGTCGGGCTTCGTGTTCACCATCCTCGTCGCGCAGTACTTCCTCGCCATGCTCTGCCGGATGAAGGCGTGGCTCTTCTTCTTCGCCGGGTGGATCGTGGTCATGACGGCGTTCGTCTACCTCTTCTTGCCGGAGACCAAGGGGATGCCCATCGAGCACATTGACAAGGTGTGGGCGGAGCACTGGTTCTGGAAGAAGGTTATAGGGGTCCATGAATATGAGGCAAGTGCTAAGCTATAGAGAACTGTAAGTAGTATTCAGAGCTTCAGCCGTCTCTTGTTTAACCTTTTCCGACAAGAATATTCAAAGCCTGATCTTTTGGAAGATCTTTAGCAATTTGAGTAGTACTACTATACATTTTACAGTTCATCTGAAGTTCTTTATTTTGATTGTTTGCTGAATGAAATTATAATTCAGTATGTCACTTCTGGGTCAGGGGCGAAGCCAGGAAAAATGACCATCGGGGTCAGTATTTATAGAGTCACATGACTAACTTATATGCTACAACAATAATAATAACTAGTTAAAGTCTCTGCTTGTTGCTGCAAAAATTAATTTAAGATATAATTGTAGGGGAAAAAAAGGAGTACATATTTAAGTTGTGTTTACAGATTAAATTTGGCGTACAAAAGATTAAATGAACTTAATCTGCTAACGATGTAAAATTGTTCTTTACGCGCATGGGCTAATAATCTGACAGCGGAGTATCCTTTTACCGCATCATTTGCTTAACCGTCTCAAGTTGTTCTGAAATATGTCAGTGTTACAGCTTTAGCATCTGGAACTGGAACAATGCAATCAAACAGCTGCAGTGTACTTACAGGAACCGAAACAATTGACGTTAAACTGAGGAGTCGATGCAGAGGACAGCATCTCGAATAAAGAAAGCAGACCTATGTGTCACAATCTTAACAAACCTGACAAGGATTTCGGTCGTCGTTGAGGCCTTGAGTGCTGCGATCTATGATTGGATTGAAAGATGTTTGGATTCTCAGCGGCATTATATAGCCTGGTATATATATACTGCAGACGATGAATGGCAGACCATCCACTGCGGAATCAAAGAATAAATACCCCGCTGTAGGCGGCGGTTTCAGACGCGCTGAAGGAGATGTGGACATGCGGCTGACTGTTTGTGTTCGAATTTAGATGCTTCACTAGAAGGGAGGCCCACGCTTCGCGTGGGGAAGAGGGCACGGCAAAAAAGGTGGAAAAAAAAAACTGTACAGTAACGGGTATATGAACATTAACGAGCGATGAACAGTGGTGGGTGGCACTGTAGATTGTACCCGGGTATGAATAGTAACGGATGTTTACTACAGTGTGGGACCCGTTACTATTCAACTACGGCGCCGAGAAGATCACCGGCAGCTAGGGATGGAGACTGTCGCTGGGCCTGGCCGGCGTCCCCGCCGCGCTCTTCACGCTGGGCGCCGTCTTCTTGCCGGAGACGCCCAATAGTCTCGTGCGGCAGGGCAAGGACCGTGGCAAGGTGCGCGTGTTAATCACTAACCAGTAGGATTAGATTGATGAACTGACTTAGAGTAATAGAATGTTGACACTTGACTCATTACAAGATGTACTAGTGCAGTAACTCGTAGATGCAGAGAGGAAAAAGGAGGAGAGTATTAGGGTTCCGACCATCGGATTTAGGAGCAGCTGCACTGGATTCCGCCATAGCCTTCAGTCGGCGGAGCAGCAGCGTCGGGTCACGCGGTGATGGCGGCGGTAGGCTTCCCGTCACTTGCTGCAGCCCTCAGATCGGATTAGTGTTTGTGGAAGGGAGTGTTGGCGGCAGTAAAACCTCGTACTGAGCGCCCCGGCCTTCCTTCCTTTTATATCCACAGTGTGACAGGGGCCCACCAGCCATTAGTTGGGCTGGGCTCCCCGATCAGGAGCAGATCAGGGTCCGTTGAGGACCGTTGGGTCTCAACGTGAGGAGATCAATCCTAACATTCTCCCCCTTGATCTCTTCTAATCACTTATCTTAATCTAAGTAACTTATCTTAATCTTAACTTAAACACTTAGCTCCCCCTCATTATAAAGAGATTCGTAGAGCGCGTCTCATCGTCACAGAAAGGATCTTCCGTTGGATTTGACGGCTACAGTGCACCTCTCTAAGTTGAGACAGAGTTCTAACTAACGGGCCCTAAGCGTTCAGGAATCATAGGCTTTCCCTTAACCCCATGCCGGCTAGGTGTTTTCTAAACACGTTGGGTGGTAAGCCTTTTGTGAGCAGATCCGCTAGCATGTTTTTGGTCTTAATATGCTCTAGACTTATAACATGACCCTGAACCTTTTCTTTCACAACATAATACTTAATGTCAATGTGTTTGGCAGCACCACTTGACCTATTGTTGTGAGCATATTCAACTGCGGGATTATTGTTGCAGTATAACTTAAGTGGTCTCTCAATGCTGTCTACCACTCTTAATCCGGGCAAGAACTTCTTAAGCCAACTCACCTGCCTCGAGGCCTCATAACATGCTACAAACTCAGCGTACATCGTCGATGATATAACGAGAGTCTGTTTGGAGCTTTTCCACGATATAGCTCCACCTGCGAGGGTGAATATGTAGCCTGACGTGGATTTTCTTTCATCCCCCGCATAATCTGAATCTGAAAACCCCACTATTTCTAGGGAGTCAGTCTTATTATAACTTAGCATGAAGCCTTTAGTGCCCTGCAAGTAACGCAAGACTTTCTTAACTAACTTCCAGTGTTCTGCACCTGGATTTTTCTGATATCCGCCAAGTAACCCGGTAACAAATGCTATGTCAGGGCGAGTACAAATTTGAGCATATTGTAAGCTTCCGCAGCTGAAGCATAAGGTACTGATCTCATTTGTTCGAGCTCGAACTGATTCTTGGGACACTGATGTTCCCCATACTTATCGCCCTTGACAATGGGTGCAGGTGATGGACTGCACTTGTGCTTACTATATTTCTTAAGAATCTTTTCTATGTATGCGTTTTGTGACAGCCCTAATACCCCTCTATTTCTATCACGGTGAATCTCAATCCTCAGAACAAAAGAGGCTTCACCGAGGTCTTTCATGTCAAAATGCGAGGACAAGAACTTCTTAGTCTCTATTAGTAGAGTGACATGATTGCTTCCTAGCAAAATATCATCCACATATAGGACTAAGAAGATGAACTTAGAATTCTTAAACTTTACATAAACACAATTGTCCTCTACATTTGCCTTAAACCCAAACTTTCTTATTGTATTATCAAACTTTAAATACCACTGTCTTGAAGCTTGTTTTAGCCCATAAATGAACTTTCTTAGGTGGCACCCCATGTTCTCTTTTTCTTCCACGACAAAACCTTTCGGTTGTGCCATGTAGACATCTTCCTCAAGATCCCCATTAAGGAATGCCGTCTTAACATCCATCTGATGCAGCTCTAAATCAAAATGTGCTACTAGCGCTATTATAACCCTAAAAGAATCTTTACATGAGACCGGAGAGAAAGCCTCATTGTAATCGATTCCTTCTCTCTGAGTAAAGCCTTTTGCCACAAGTCGCGCCTTATGTCTCTCAACATTCCCTTGGGAGTCATACTTAGTTTTATAAACCCATTTACAACCAACCTTCTTAGCTCCCTTAGGGATTTCCATCAGTTCCCAAACTTTGTTGGAATCCATGGACCTTATTTCATCTCTCATGGCTTCTAACCATTTCTCGAGTGTTCACTTCTCATGGCTTGTTCATATGTAGTGGGATCATCCTCCATATGAAATTCTTCGGTTTCATAAACCTCATAATCATCTAAAATAGCTGATCTTCTAACTCTTTTTGATCTTCTAGGATTCTGATTGTTTGGCGCTATGTGGGGTTGTTGTTGTTCTTCTTGATGCTCGACCTGTGGTTCTAATGGCTCCTGAAGGACAGGTTCCGGATTCTCATTAGGTGTCGGCAATGGAGAACTAACAACAGTCTTTGGCACTACGATTGTCTAACAATCGTTAGTGCAACAGCTATAGGTAACATAAAGTATTGTTCCTGAAGCATTGGAGTAGGGGCATAAACCTGTTTCTCCTCTAAACTAATCTCCTGTGCTACCTTGCTCTTTCTGATCAAATCATCTTCTAAGAACTCAGCGTGTCTGGTTTCCACAAACTTAGTATGTCTGTCAGGGCAATAAAAGCGGTAACCTTTTGACCTGTCTCGGTAGCCAATGAAATGGCAACTAACCGTCTTAGGATCTAACTTCCCTAAATTTGGGTTAAAAATCTTAGCCTCAGCAGGACAACCCCACACTCTTAAATGCTTAAGTGAGGGTACTCTGCCTGTCCATAGCTCGTACGGTATTTTGGGCACCGACTTACTTAGTACACGATTAAGAATGTGAATAGCGGTTTTCAACGCCTCCATCCACAAACTTACCACAAACTTACCGGCAGGGTGGAGTAGCTAATCATGCTTCTTACCATATCCATTAAGGTACGGTTTCTTCTCTCAGCCACTCCATTCTGCTGAGGGTCTCCTGGCATGGAATACTGGGCAACTATGCCATTTTCCTGAAGGAACTTAGCAAAAGGTCCCGGAACTTGGCCATACGGGGTATGTCGCCCATAATATTCCCCACCACGGTCTGATCTTACTATTTTAATCTTCTTATTATGCTGATTTCTACTTCTGCCTTAAATATCTTAAACTTATCTAATACTTCTGATCTTTCTTTTATTAGATAAATATAGCCAAAACGCGAAAAATCATCGGTGAAAGTTATGAACGAATCATAACCATCCACACTCTTAACAGGAAATGGACCACATATGTCCGTATGAATTATTTCTAAGTTTTCTGCACTTTGTTTGGCATCTTTCTTAACTTTCTTAACATACTTACCCTTAATACAATCTACACACTGATCTAATTCTGAGAGTTGTAATGGCGGAAGAATTTCAGCCTTGACTAATCTATCAATTCTCCTCCTCGAAATATGGCCTAATCTACAATGCCATAATTTCGAAGAGTCAAGCTGATCTTTCTTACGCTTTCTATTTACATTCGTAGACGAGGTAATTTTCTCATTCTCAATGGATACAGCATTAACATTCTCAGAAACTGATAACAAATAAAGTTTGTCTTGTCGGATGGCAAGACCAACACACTTATCATTAAAAAATATCTTACATCCGCCATTCCCAAAATGGCAAGCCAATCCATCATCATCTAACTTACTAACACTTATTAAGTTTCGATGCAAAGAAGGAATATAGAGTACATCAAAAAGCCTAAGTACAAAACCATCTAATATTGCTAAAGTCAAATCGCTAGTGGCTTCGACGTCGGCTTGTACTCCATTTGCCACCTTAATTGTTCTTTCGCCTCTTTGCAGGGTTGTCCTCGTATGGAATCCCTGTAAAGAATTAGCAACATGAATTGTTGCACCTGAGTCAATCCACCAAGTAGATTTTTCATAACTAATGTACAAGGATTCATCTACAAATATAACTAAATCCTCACCATTCTTGTTGAGGTACTTCAAGAAACCGATGCAATCCTTTTGCATATGGCCTGTCTTCTCATAGAACATGCACTGATTTGGTGTTAGCCAGGGCTTCTTGCAGAGTGGGTTCTATGGCCTGTTTTGGTCCTGAGCCCCATTGTTATTCTAAGGATTCTGAGTCTGAGGAGCTTTTCCCTGAGGGTGTGCTACCTGAGCGCTGGAGGAAGAGCTGCCATCCCACTTTGGTTTCCCTTGTGGTCTGGCATTCTTATGGTAGAACTTCTTATTATTGTTATGCTTCACAAAGAGAGCAGAGTCTCCCCGTGATTCCTTAAGTCTTTCCTCCTCCTGAGTGGCTTGCCCAAGGAGCTTCTCAATGTTTCAATCCTCAGGTGCCTTGTTGTAGTGCACAACAAAGGCTTCAAACTCATTTGGCAAAGAAACAATGATCACATGAACGACAAATGGATCTGGAAGAACCATCTTCATTGATGCGAGCTTAGATGCCAAGGTGTTCATCCTCAGTATGTGCTCTCTTACACCACCAATGTATTTCTTATTAATGAACTCTCTGATAAGCACTGGCTTGAGTCTTAGTTGTACCATGAAACTGGGTCTTGACCCTTTCTAAATACTCAGTGATGGTGGTGCACTCAGGCAGTGATTCCCTGATGGGCTCTGAAATGGTAGCCTTAGCCAATGTCAGACATTTCTTATTGGAGTTGTCCTATTTTTTTAGCAAGGTCATAGGACATCCTCACTGACGCATGCTCATGCTTGCGTGTAGCAAACGCTGCATCAGTCTCATTCTCTGCAATGACCGGCTCCTCAGGTTCCTCAGGGCATGGATCATTGAGAGCTAAGTCATTGTCAGTCATGACAAGGGCTAATTCATACTTGCTCACGCCACAGCTTATAGTTGGTCCCGTTGAGCTTCAGGACCATCTGCACCCAGTTGGTGAGTCCTGAAAATCAGATAAAAAATGGTGAGTAAACTTAATCAAAAAGAAATATCTGAAAATGAAATTGCATGTATTAAAACAACGTTGGTCAGTATTAATACATACAATCCTTTCTGCATTAAATCTATATCACCGTTGGGCAAAAATAGAAATATTGCAGATTAACTGATGGACTAAACAATTATAATATTGATATGATCAACGCATCGGATTTAGAAAATAACAATATTATAAAATTTTCTAAGACTTAAAATTGTTCTAAAATTAAATTCGCCCGTTGGTTTGAATTTAATTAAAGAATAAGCAATTACTTGAAAATGAAACGTGACTAAAAAAATATTCTAATAATAATTTCGAAAATATGTCTAATATACTCAAACTCAAAAACTCATTAAAACTTATTTAATCATTTCGGAAAAAAAAAAAAAAACTAATTCCTTAAGCTAATTGGGCTGAAATGAGCAATCTGGCCCAAATTGTCCAAAAATAATTAAAATATTAAGACGGCCCAAAACTGTATGCATCTGGCCCGGCCCAGCAGCAGACGCGCGCGCTCTTGTACCCTAATTGGACCGGCCTACTAGGGCCTTTTTTTTTTTTTCTTATTCGAAATGGAAAAACCATTTCTTATCCCCGATTGGGCCGGGGCTAATGATTCGCCCGAGGCCGATTTGGCCCGCGAAGAGCCTACGTGACCGCCCGCTTTGGGCGATTCAGCCAGTGATCATGGCCGTTGCTGCCGATCGGACGGCTGTCCGCCGTTTTCGGCGGATCAAAATCCCTCCCGGCACCGGCTTCTCCAAACCCTAGCCCTCATTTCCCTTCTCCCTTCTTTCTCTCCCCCCGGCTTCAACGGCGGCCCAAGGACCAGCGACGGCAGCGGAGGAAGAGGAAAGGGACGCCGTCGCCGGGGCCCCTCGCCGGCGTCGCGAAGCTTCGCCCAAAACTAAGCTTCGCCGCCGTCGTCGGCTTCGCCATGGCGACGCCCCCGAGGCCCGTCTTGCGCCGATAAACCCACCGGCGAGCGCAGGGCTCGGCCGGGATGGAGCTTCCCGCCGTTGGTGGTCAAGATCCGGTGTGGTAGGTGAGTCCCCTCCCCCTCGATCCGGTTGTCTTTCTTAGGATTGGGTTCTTGCCTTTCTGAGTTGCACGGATTTGGCTAGGGTTAGGGTTTTGGATCGAAGTCCCCTTCTTCTGATTTCTTAGTAGCCCGGGGCGATGCTCACGGCATGTCGCTAGGCGGCTAACCCTAGATTAGGGTTTCTTATCACTGATTTGATCCCGATCTAACCCACTGAGTAGGATTAGGTCCTTTGATACCATTGTTAATCACTAACCAGTAGGATTAGATTGATGAACTGACTTAGAGTAATAGAATGTTGACACTTGACTCATTACAAGATGTACTAGTGCAGTAACTCGTAGATGCAGAGAGGAAAAAAGAGGATAGTATTAGGGTTCCGACCATCGGATTTAGGAGCAGCCGTATTGGATTCCACCATAGCCTTCAGTCGGTGGAGTAGCAGCGTCGGGTCACGCGGTGATGGCGGCGGTAGGCTTCCCGTCACTTACTGCAGCCCTCAGATCGGATTAGGGTTTGTGGAAGGGAGTGTTGGCGGAACCTCATACTGAGCGCCCTGGCCTCCCTTCCTTTTATATCCATAGTGTGACAGGGGCCCACCAGCCATGAGTTGGGCTGGGCTCCCCGATCAGGAGCAGATCAGGGTCCGTTGAGGACCGTTGGGTCTCAACATGAGGAGATCAATCCTAACAGCGCCTTGCTAGCTACAAAGATCGAGGCACACGACGACGACGCCGCCGTGGACGCCGAGCTGGATGACATCGTCGCGGCGAAGCAGCCTTGGCGGCACGGGCGGCGGCGGCGGCGAGGGGACGACGGCTGCGGCTCATCTTTTCGCTGGCAAGGTACCGGCCGCAATGGCGGTCGCCGCCGTCTTTTCACCGGTGTTCACGCAGCTGAACGGGATCAACGCCATCGGGTTCTACGCTACGGTCTTTGCTCACGCACGGTGGGGATGGGCGAGCCCGGCGCTGCTGTCCACGGTGGTCACGGTGGTCATCTACATGGCGTCGACGGTGGTGTTCATGTTCGTCATCGACCGGTTCGGCCGCCGCACGCTGCTCATCGCCGGGAGCCTCCAGATGCTGGTCTTGGAGGTCCTGATCGGCGCCATCTTGGCCGCCAAGCTCGGCGACGAGGGTAGGATGCCCCGCGGCTACACGGCGGCGCTGTTTGTGCTCATCGGCGTGTACGTCGCCGGATACAGCTGGTCGTGGGGCCCCATGACGTGGCTGGTGCCCACCGAGGTGTTTCCGCTGGAGATCCGGTTGGCGGGGCAGAGCATCACGGTGGCGTCCGGGTTCGTCTTCACCATCTTCATCGCGCAGGGGTTCCTCGCCATGCTGTGCCGGATGAAGGCCTGGCTCTTCTTCTTCTTTGCGGCCTGGATCATCGTGATGACGCAATTTGCGTACCTGTTCTTGCCGGAGACGAAGGGGATGCCCATCGAGCAAATTGGGAAGGTGTGGAGGGAGCACTGGTTTTGGGGGAGGGTTGTGGGGTTGGATGATGAACTACAGGCGACAGACAAGTGACAAGCTGTGAAAAGAATTGAGATAATAAGAATTAATTTACAAAAAAACTATATGACACTCTAAGCCCTCCTCAGCATATGAATGTTCCGGTCTCTCTGATGTGTGGGACCCACACCAAATCCAACTCTCCTTGTCCCTCTTCCCAAGCCTATTGCCTGCACCCGTCCGTGTGCCCATGCATGCCTACGCGCCTCCTCGCGCCGACCTTGGCGGTCCGCGCGGTGGCGGTCATGGATTCGGTAGCAGTGGCCATGGATTTGGCCCAAGTAGGTCTCTTCCTCCTCTCTCATCTCTCTTCCTCCTCCTAGGTCTTCTTTCTAGGATTTCAGTGAGCTCCCTCTTTTCTTCTCCAACTCTGGCGAGGTATAGAATGGCCGATCGGTTGGAAGGAGGCAGGGAAGACAGGCGGCAGGGATGGTTGGCAGGTGGTTTAGGGGCCTTGATGGTGAGGGCGGTGGCCGGACGTCTAGGGCAGGGGAGGCTCGTCAGAGCTGGAGAAGATGGCGGCGGTGGAGGGGAGGAAGAGGGCGGCCGCTACGAGCGCTAGGGTTCAACGGAGCTCTGGGGAACCTTAGCGCCCACAACAGTGTGGTGGTCGGTGTCTAGGGCAAGAACGAGGTTCGGCAGCAAGCAGCAGGAGCTGGACGAAGAGCGGTACAAAAAAATCGGGTGCTCTCTTCCTCTCAAACACTCAGAATCCAACATAGACAGATCCACGTAATTTAAGGGTTCAACACGAAAAAATTTAATGGTCAGTCTTGTGACAACATGTGAATCCTTTTTTTTGAAACAAGGCAACATCTTAATCTATCCTCTTACTTATTGCTATAGTGTTAGAAAAGTTTACAATAGATGGGACTTGGTAGATCATCATGAATGCCCATCACATCCCATTTTTTTTGCAAGGAATCCAGGTCCATTTATGAACATGCATGCCAAAATCAAAGGTGGCCCATTTATTAAATGGACAATATCAAGATGCTAACACTTCTTGTTTGCATTCCTAATATAGTATTTCCAAAATTTCATGCCTGATTATAGTTTCTCCAAGATTCATTCCTATTTTTTATATTTTCTATAAATGCAACACCACGATGTCTTATTTAATGGAACAACTTTTAAAGATGATTATCTTGAAAAAGGCTTTAAGGTAAAATTGTATACCTCTAAGATGACTTCATTATCACAGAAGAATAATAAGATTCTTTATTAATTAGAAAACTCATTATATGGTTACACTTTTTCAAATGTCATTCGAATTGATGGTTTGGAGAGTAGTATTTTGTCATGTAATTTCTAACATACACGCTTAAGTAAAATCCAAATTTCATTGATTAAAGTTTATGTTTAAATTTGAGAAATCCTAACCAACACTCGGTTGTTTCTCTTTCTTCCAACACGCGATTTTCTGGTCACAAGATCTGACACGCGTCAGGCTTTGGGCTGTCCAATCTATGTCCACCCCTGTTCCTTTGTTTGTGTCATTGTTCTGCTGGACCCACATGTCGGCGCTTTTGTTTTGGAATTAGGAGGAGCCACGCTTAATTTCTTTTAGTTTCCGTTCCCAGTTTCATGTCTGCTCTTGTCTTCCTCCTCGCATCGTCCCTTTCCAGCGTCTGGCGATTGAGGCGACCAGTGATTGTTAGGGTCTGCCAAGGTTTGCTGCTTTTGCTTGCTTCCCCTTTTACTGAATGCTCGCTCTTTGGCTTCCTTTTCGTTTTATTCAGTGTTGCCTGGTGATCTGATTCATTCCGATTTGAGGATTGGATTGTGGATTGTGCTGTGGAAGGGGATGCAGCTTTGGATTTGTTTGTTGCAGGGGCTGTGGTAGCTGGTTCAGCCTGCCTTCCATAAATTTGTTCAATATTTGTTTTTATCTGCCAACCATAGAAATATTTGTAAAATTTGTCTTCTGGTTAATCTGTCTAATATTTATTTTGGCCTCTGCATCCATAGAAAATATTTGGAAAATTTGTCTTCTGGTTCATCTGTCTAATATTTTATTTTGGCCTCTGCATTCCATAGAAAATATTTGTAAATTTGGTGTTTCTAAATGTGTATTTGGTATTTGCTTTGTGCATCAGCAATTCTTTGTCAGTCTTTTGAGCATCTATGGTGCCATATAGTGTGTTCTTAGAGTTGTTTGCATACTAGGCAAGGATATACACCAAATGGTTTTAGAATTCCACTCTTTCTTGAGTTTCAGTCTATGTGTGAATTTGGGACCTCTCCCCTATTTTCTGTTTTTCAGAGTAGTTTGAAATTTCAGTTAACTTTTGACATTTTGGTTGTCGATTAGTTCAGATTCAAGGTTACTTATTCCCCTTTGTGTGTTCATTATTTCCCTGGAACATTTAGCTCACTCATATGTTCATTATCTCCCCTGTTGATCTTTTGATTGGTTCTTTTTCTGATAGTGTTCCTCAATATTTGTATTGAATGATGCTCAATATTTGTATTGAATGATGCAACTATTTTGTCTAGGTTGAGTCTGCCTCCATTAATTTTGCAATTACATTGTTAGTATGTTTTAGTTACATTATATTGCCTTCTTTATTGTAAGTTCTTTGGTTGCCAGGTGTAAATTTGTGTCTATGAAGGTGTAAATTGCTTCTGAATTCTGAAATATTGTCTTTTGTCTTTTTTGTATGTATTTTGTGTGGCTCAGGTAGTGCAGATGTTCTTTTTGTTTTATATTTTTTTTCCAGTAAACATTTGTGTCCATTGGATATTCATCTGAAGATCTAGAATTCGTGTGTTATTTGTTCCTGTAACACTCGATTCTGTTTTGGTTTCAAAATCAGGTGTTTTATGTGCATGCAACAACCGAGTGTCAGGAATCTCTAAAATAACCGATTGCTGCGTAGACAGGTCCGTTTTAAACATGCATGGTAAATGATCAATGATATATTCTTTTTTTTTTTTTTCTGGTTTCATAGTTATTTAATTACTTTTATAATTTTAAAATTCAATTGCCATGATTGATTTGGGCTGTGACTTCCTACGAGGTAACGGGCCCATATATAGCAAGGCCATATTGTCCCTGTTCGTCTGTTTAGAATTTATGATCAATCTTGTAAACTGCAAGTGTAGAGGAGATTAGAACAAGGTGTAAGTTGAACCAATTGGAGGCACAACAAGTCGTACTGGAAGTTGATACGCAGTTACAGACACAAAGAGAAAAACTTTAAACATGCATAGAAAAACATATGGAATAACTATTTATTATATCGATTTGAATTGTGCATCACGATGAACATCCTCTCTTAGAACACATTGCCTACATGGCTCAAACTAGGTACCATCAAGTTCGTAAGGCGATGAATGTGCTTGAAGACCTGATTTTCCTTGCTGAAGATGTGTACCAATCTGGCAAAAACAAAGATTTGATTGGACAACCATGGACACAGGAAGTAGTTCTTGAAGACAACGGTAGCAGCAATAATGGCTTTTCGTTCTCAACCCAGTTCACCAGTGAGGCCTGCACATGTGCAGGCGCGTGCAGCATCCAAGAGCTCATGAACTCATTGGTCTCGCGTATCCATGGGTTCTTCACCTTCTTGGACCGACTTTGTTTCTGATTTTTTTCACCTCCGTTGCCTTTTAGTTTCAGACCTGAAGGTCTGGGCAGCCATGAGGTCTTCTCGGCCTGAAGGTATGCACTTCCATGCCTGGATTTCCATAGCATCTCATACAAGGTAGCTGTGACATTCCCGCCAAGACAATCTTTCGCCTTTGGTAGCATGATCTCACCCAGCTGCTCAAAGGAAATGTTTGCATACAAGCCACATGGCGCTACCTCCCTGTTGATGATGTCTCTCGCTGAACCGCTAACTGTAGGCAACATATCTTCAGAAGAGGCATGCGGCCATATGTGGCCCCCAAGTTTCAGGAATGGTCCGAATGGAGATTCTCTTGTGGGGCATGTTTCGCCATTGACCACTGCACTCTGTCTGATGTTGTCCCCAGCAAGCAGTGCGACGTGGCCCAGCAAATGCACTTGGATAACTGGTTCTAAGTATACATCACACGGTAATGATTCTGATGACGAGCTTTTCCTGCTAGTATCATAGCTCTGCTTGGAGTGACGATCTTGCTGCAGACCACAAAGCGGGGTGGGTCGAAACAATTTTGAACGGATATTGTGAAGATTGTCCCAGTATTCCTTGCGGCCAATAACAGAATAAGCCACATCTGGCATCCAGCAAAAATCCTGCGTTGGTAGCTGAGTGAGCTTTGTCTTTGCCATCTCAGCTGTTGAGCTCAAGTAAGGTGTAAATAGCTCCAGGCATCTAACTACAACTCCAACTATGTTGGTACTCTCAGAAAGCCGTAAACCCAGGAAAAGAAAGAAATTATTCTCTGGCGTATTGCCATCTTCAAGTAAGAATATCAGCATACCCTCCATCCATTGCTCGGGTGGACTAAACGGATGTAGAAGAAACGAGAGGTGCTGACCCCTGTTAACAAAGCAATATTTTGTTCCTTTGCCACAAAGAAGGTTCCTTATAATAGGGTCGAAGAACATGTATTGGCGTGGTGTGCCACCAAGCTCCACATATGTTAGAAACTCGCTCACACCGTCTGCAAACCGCTCGAATCGGCGGACGGTAGATCCTATCAGCTCGTCACCATCACTGCGACTGAAGAAGGACGAGACGAATGACCTGGTGGAGTGAGCTAATCGTTTGGGAAAAGAGGAGATCATTACCGAGTGTTGCCTCTCCTCCTCTTCTTCCAAGCGTTGCTTGCACCTGCGTAGCGTGTTGTCGCACTCCTGTGCAGCGCGCTTGAGCTTGCTTCGCCAGCGCCGCAAAGGCACGCTGGTGACATTCCACTTGTTTGATGTCTCAAGGGCAGCCTCCAGCTTGATGTGAGCCATCTCCATCCTCTCTATGTGCTCCTTTCCATCTAACTTGTGCCCGTACCTCTCCTTCAATTTTGATAAGGCTTGGCTAATCGCCTCCTGGGCCACTGCAGAACTTACCATCTCTGCTGCCATTAGGACTGATCAAAGCAACCTGTAGAATTGATTGTCCTGCAGGCCCAATCGGAAAGAAAGCAAATTACTCAGAGAGGAAATCAGAACCTAGCTAGTGAGGTTGAACTAGTCGTAAGGTTGCCAGATTCTTCATTTAACAATACTTAGGCCTCCTTTTTATTAGAGAAAAAAAGGTTGCAGGGTTGTGACCAGCACCCACAAGAGTTTGTGAATCTGCCCTGCCTAGCCGGCCAGTTGTATGACCATAATAGACATGGAGAGGTACATTCTTTGAGAGTGACATCGTGGAAATTTGTCACGCGTGATGTGCACACAGGAAGACTTATTTTAAGACTTTGAGTAGAGGGCAAAGCAATGAGGTCGACATACGCATCACATCTTGGAGAATATTTATCGCTTTCTCTTCCCGAGAAATAACTGCTGACAATTTTTATAAATAATAAATATCATCGATTAGTATCATAATTAATATCATCGGAAAGATCTTTAAATCTAGTTTTTTAACACATTTATTTGGAGATATAAATATTGTATACATTTTCTATAAATCGAGTCAAACTTGTAGCACAGAAACCGAAAATGACAAATAATTTGAAAGGAAAGGAGTGTATAGACATCCCATAGGAATGTGTCAGGCATGGGCCAGAATTATGTAAGGCATAGGACCAACTAGAGTCAAAGTCGATGGTTACTATATTAGTGCGTAGCATGACGGCAAAGTTTGTGGAGACAAGTAGAGCCAGGGGCGGATCCAGGATGACACTCCAGGTGGCTAAGTAATGAATAATTAGGGCTAAAGCTAGAAATTAATAGTAATTTAAAGACTAAGCAACTATAATTAAGAGGAGAATCAAGCTCACCAGAGGGGCTGCAGCCCTGACAGCCCCCCCATGGATCCTCCCCTGAGTAGGGCTGTAGCCAAAATTTGGACATAGAAAGAGCGTTCAAGCCCAGAACAATCATACATAACAAAAAACTACATACACAAAAAAGTCCTTTATTCTAACCTCCCGCGCTCACGCTCCCCTTCTCCCTCCCTCCCCTAGCTGCACCGCCACCCTAGCCGTGCCGCCGCCGCGCCGCGCTACCACCCCCTGCGAGCGTTGCTGCTCCTCTCCTCCCTCCTCTCTTCCCCATCCACTAGCCTCAAATCCATCCTCCCGCTGTGTGTGTTACAACTGGTATCAGACGACCAGGAGACCTCCATGGATTCCACCTCGATTGCTGAGATCAAACTGATCCTTGAAAGCTTCACCACCGCCTTCCATATATGGGTATGTGGATGAATTGAAGCTGTGCCTCGACATCATGGGCAATCACTTCAGCGCATGGGAGATTGCATGGCGTGGCAAGGATGAAGATCGTCTCAATGACATAGATCTACGCCTCATCAATCTAGAGGCTCGTTTGCAGATATTTGAGCGAGATCGGCAACTACGTGGACCGTGTCAATGCGGGACCGAGACGGTTCCCTATCAACACGACTCCCGTCCAGACGGATCCACAAGACAGAGGCAGAAGGACCGATTCCGAGTAGAAGATGTCCTATCCTAGTTAGACAGATAGAAAGTCACTTCTGTAATAGGAACAGAACTCTCTCTACTGGTCCGACTAGGATTAGAACCAAAGCTCTAGCTCCTTTCTCTCATAAAAAGAAGCCCGAGCACCCTTATTGTAACAACAACGAACAACACACAATCATACATCAATCCAACGCAAAAGGCCAAGGCCGACTGGAGTAGAGCTTTTACTCGACGACGAGGGCTCGAACTAGGATAAACCGAGTGTCTCTTGCGTGAAACCGCCGAGTTCTAGTATTCACCGAGATCCGAATCAACTGCTACGGGAACCCCGTGGCAAGCTATCGGTGGTTAAACACCGACGGCTGGCGCACCAGGTAGGGGCTTTCGGCGAATTCGTCAAGAGCTCAGCGGAGCTACACACGATGCTTTTCCCAAAGGGCTCAACCTTCATCTTCGGAAGCTGGATCTGCCAAGCAGACGACCATAGAGCTCTCCACGGACGACTACTTCTGAAACCCGAACCGGAGATACCTGAAATCTTTTCAAGACACAAGTTGATGGAAGGGAAGGCTCTAGAACCAAGTACACAAAAGAAGTCGGTTCCTTTCTACTACGGGCTCAACAATGCGGCACGAATATATCAGAATATTATTCAAAGGACGATGGAATCCGATGGTATAACCTCAGGGCAAGATAAGTACTCTATTCCCCTCCCTTTTCAATACGGAAGATCGTTAGATGGAGAAGAATCCGATTACTCACCCGAAGTGCACAAAGAAGTATACATGATCAGGCAACCCCTGGTACCACCAGTCCAACCCGACTATAGGTCCTCGGAAGAGTCAGAGGCCGATATCCCACCCAACTCCGTAACCAGAGATGGAGAAACTGATTGCCAAAGAGTAGCGAGAGAAAGAAGAAACAAGAAGAAGGGAGGAAGAAGGAATCGAGTTCAAGAGCGCAGGGAAGCATGGCGCAAATATGAAGAGGAATTAGCCGAGTACAACGAAAGAAGAGCTGAGAGAGAAGCCGAGGAGAGACGAGCCACAGCAAGGGCTAGACTTGACCCTATTGGCAAGATACAAATTAATCAACGAAATTGACACTATACCTCGTCCAAGTGAAGAACAAGCCAGGCTCAGAAGCCTACTCAGAACTACTGCGCATAGAATACAAGACGATCGAGCACCACCTCGACACATACCTTCTGAACACACAAGCCAAAGAAGTCGGAGGGTATCCACGTTCGAGAGGCTGTCTGCCCCTGGCAATAGCGGAAGAACCCAGCAACGTCACGACTGGATGGAAAGAACAGGAGAAAACAGAGAAAGATTACCAACTCCCCCTTGGAGCTTCCTCAGATCCCCCACAAGGTACAACAGCCAGGCAGATTCTGACTACAAGCCAGAAAGAGTACCCGACAGATACCCCTATTTCACGGGAAGACTACTTACAGTCAAGTTACCTCACAAGTTCAAACAATCAAACCACTCGAAGTATGACGGCAAAACAGAACCGATGCAATGGCTCAGGATCTACTCCCAATCAATAGAATTAGCAGGAGGAGACGATGACACCAAAGCACTATTCTTCCTAATGGCACTGGAAAGTTTACCACTACAATGGTTCGACAAATTGCGCCCAGGATCGATCAAAACCTGGGGTGATCTTCAAAAGGCTTTCTGCGAAAATTTTGCAGGAATTCTTACTCACCCAATAGCCCAAGCAAAATTGAAAGGTCTAAAGCAAAATCAAGGAGAGAGCCTCAGAGATTTCTACGTAAGATTTGGAGAACTCAGAGCTCAAGTACATGACATTACCGAGAGAGAAGTAATCGAAGCATTCTCATATGGACTAAGAGTAAAATAGATGTTCCACGACTTCTGCAAAGAAAACCCTCGAACGAACGACGAGTTTAAAAGGACAGTCGAGAAGATGATTACAGCAGAAGAAAAAACACGGGAAAGATTCCCAGACAACAGATTTAATCAAGATAGAAGAAACAACTCAGAAAGGAGAAACAACTCGGACAGACAAGACAACTCGGAAGGTGGAACAACCACGATGACAGGCAAGAATACCATAACAAGAAAAGATATTCAGACAACACAAAGGTGGCCGCCACAGAGAGAAAGAAATTCTACCCGGCAAGAAAATTTGAAGAACTCGAAAAGATGAAGTGCATCTATCATCCAACCGTAATCCATCCAAAAGGAGAATGCCGGATCTTCCAAGAAAGATACATGAAGAAAGACAGACAAGAAAAAGAAGAAAATAGAGATAAAAAAGAAGAAGGCAATGATCCAGCAGACAATGGATTTCAAAATCCTAGAGCAACAGTAGCAGTAATACTCTCAGGAGTCCCTGGATCTAGGAGCAAACAAGAAGACAAACTAGCATGGAGAACAATCATGGCAACCGAACCAAATTTCCCGATATCTAAACCGGTCTCAATATTCAATACAGTTTTCACGAGAAGATCAATGGACAAGCGTCGGAAACGCAGGCTGTACCCACTAGTACTCGGACCGACGATCGCAGGTATAACAGTAACCAAAGTACTCATCGATGGAGGAGCAGGGCTCAACATCATATTTGTAGACACCCTAAGAAAGATAGGGCCGAAATTCTCAAAAATGATTACACCAACAAGCGTACCCTTCTACGGAATAGTACCCGGGAGGCCAGCAATACCCCTCAGACAAATAACCCTGCCCGTAACATTTGGATCTCCTATGAACTATCGTACAGAACTCATCAAGTTTGAAGTTACAGATTTTTGAATCATCCTATCATGCAATATTAGGAAGACCAGCGCTGGCAAAATTCTTGGCTATTCCTCACTATCCTTACTTACTACTTAAGATGTCAGGACCACACGAAGTACTCTCTCAGAGGAGACCTGAAACGCGCCTACGAGTGCGATGTACAAGCCATACAGATATCTTCAAAAGTGCAAGGAGAAATCAACACGGCAACAGCTGAAGTAAGAATAGAAGAGCTGGAAATCCCAGCCAAAAAACAAAGTATCGTCACTACATCTGAAGAAGAAGGCACCAAAAAGATCGAATAGGAACTCGCGCTCACCAAAAAGAAGGCACCAAAACGGCCATCATCAGTGCTCATCTACCTATAAAATAGGAACTCGCGCTCACCAACTTCTTACGGGACAACAAGGATATATTTGCTTGGAAGCCAGCCGATATGCCAGGGGTCCCAAGGGAGTTGGCTGAGCACAAAATTGAAGTCAACAAAGGGGCAAAACCCATCAAACAAAGATTGAGGCGATTCTCACCCAACAAAAAGGAAGCAATAAAAAAGAAGATAGCCAAGTTACTAGCAGCAGGTTTCATAAGAGAAATCTTACATCCAGATTGGCTAGCCAACCCAGTTCTGGTACACAAAAATAACTCAGATGAATGGCGCATGTGCGTCGACTACACCGACCTCAACAAACATTGTCCTAGACCCGTTCGGCTTACCAAGGATTGATCAGATAGTGGACTCGATGGCAGGAGCAGCTTTACTATCCTTTCTAGATTGCTACTCAGGATATCACCAGATCGCGTTAAAAGAAGAAGACCAGAGCAAGACTTCTTTCATCACTCCATTCGAAGCTTATTGCTACAAGACAATGTCTTTCGGACTCAAAAATGCAGGAGCAACTTATCAAAGGGCGAACCAGACTTGTTTAGGAGACCAAATCGGAAAGAACGCGGAAGCATATGTAGATGACGTCGTCATCAAGACACAGAACCCGGATTATCTAATAGAAGACCTACAACAAACCTTCGACAATCTAAAAAGATGGAAGTGGAAGCTAAAGCCAAACAAGTACGTATTTGGCGTGTCATCAGGACAGCTACTCGGATTTCTAGTCAGCCAGAGAGGAATCGAAGCAAGCACAGAACAAATCAAGCCAATAACCGACATGGGGCCTCCAGCAGACATGAAGGACCTACAAAAATTAACAGGCTGCATGGCCGCTCTCAACAGATTTATTTCAAGGCTTGGAGAAAAAGGCTTACCTTTCTTTAAACTACTAAAGAAGACGGACAAATTCACCTGGAATGAAGAAGCACAAGAAGCCTTCGACAAATTAAAGGCATACATCAGCACATCTCCAGTACTAGTACCACCAAAGAAAGATGAAGATCTCATGCTTTACATTACCGCGACTACTTCAGTGGTAAGCACTGCCATTGTAGTCGAAAGAGAAGAGCAAGGACAAGTCTACAAAGTCTAGAGGCCAGTTTACTACATAGGCGAAGTACTTACAATATCAAAAGTCAGATATCCTCATGTACAAAAACTACTCTATGCAATTTTAATAACATCAAGGAAGCTCAGGCACTACTTTGAAGCGCACAAAATCATCATCATAACAGATTTTCCGCTCGGCGATATCTTAAGAAATCGGGACTCAATAGGAAGAATCTCAAAATGGGCAGTTGAACTCGGAGCACTCAAAATAGAATTCACTCCAAGAAAGGCAATCAAATCTCAAGCACTGACCGACTTCATTGCAGAATGGACTAAAATACAACAACCAACTACAGACACCATCCTGGACCATTGGAAAATGTACTTCGATGGATCTTTGAAACTAGGAGGTGCAGGAGCAGGAGTATTATTCATTGCACCAGATGGAAGACAACTCAAATATGTTCTGCAAATTCTATGGCAAGCCACTAACAATGAGGCAGAATATGAAGCTCTTATCCATGGCCTACAAGTCACAGCATCACTAGGAATCAAAAGACTACTCGTCTATGGGGATTCAGTAGTTGTAGTCAACCAAGTAAATAAAGATTGGGACTGCACCAAAGAGAACATAGATGCTTATTGCGCAGAAATACGAAAACTTGAGAAAAATTTTCAAGGATTAGAGATCCACCATATACTACGAGACTCCAATGTCGCCGCTGACATATTAGCCAAACTCGGCTCAGACAGAGCAAAAGTACCAGCTGGAGTGTTTGTCAAAGAATTAACCAAACCTTCCATCAAAAAACATGGCGAGGCAGCAGTAACAGAAGAAGAGCAAATCCTAACAATCAGTACAGACAACTCAACCTGGATGCAAGTATTCATAGACTATATTAAAGAAAAGAAGTTACCAGACAATAAAGAAGAAGCAACTCGGGTCATCAGAAGAAGCAAGAACTATGTACTGGTGGGAAACAATCTCTACAAAAGAGCAGCATTATCAGGAGTACTACTAAAATATGTCTCAACATTAGAGGGAAAGGAGATATTACTAGAAATGCACTCCAGATGCTGTGAAAATCATGCATCTTCAAGAACACTAGTCGGACAAGCTTTCAGATCTGGATTTTATTGGCCAACCACATTAAAAGATGCCGAAGAACTAGTCAAACACTGCAAAAATTGTCAAATGTTCGCAAGACAAGCTCATGTTCCAGCGCACAACTTAATTTGCATCCCACCCGCATGGTCTTTTTCATGCTGGGGACTCGATCAAGTCGGACCACTCAAAAAATCAAAAGGAGGATTCGAGTACATCTTCGTGGCTATTGACAAGTTTACCAAATGGATAGAATATAAGCCTTTGGTAAAATATAGTTCAGCCAAAGCACAGGGAATTTATCCAAGAAATCATGCATAGATTCGGGATGCCAAATAAGATAATCACAGATCTTGGATCACCTTTCACAGACTAATGAATTCAAAAGTTGGGCACGGGGACGTGGATTCAAAGATAGATTACGCATCAGTCGCTCATCCACAAGCAAACGGACAGGTCAAGAGGGCCAACGGCCTCATCTTACCCGGTTTAAAACCAAGATTATACGAAGATCTTAAAGATTACGGATCAAAATGGATAGACGAGCTACCAAAAGTAGTCTGGGGACTAAGAACTCAAATAAGCAGAGCAACTGGCTACTCACCTTTTTTCTTGGTATATGGATCAGAAGCCGTACTACCAACAGATTTAATCTGGACTTCTCCTAAGATTGAACAATATAACGAAGGAGAGGCAGAGGAAACAAGACAACTAGAAATCGACAGTATAGAAGAAGTCAGAATCAATGCAACATTACAATCAGCAAGATACATGCAAGGACTAAGAAGACATTATGACAAAAGCATTCAACTAAGAACCTTACAAGCCGGAGACTTGGTCCTCCGAAGAATCCAAAAACCAGACGGAAGACATAAACTTCTTAGTCATTGGGAAGGTCCTTTCATAGTAGCAAGAGTAATGGGACCGGGTTCTTACGAGCTGATGACAGAAGACGGAGCACCAATAAAGAACTCGTGGCGCATCTCCCAGTTACGACGATTCTTTGCATAAACACAAAAGATACTATGCTCTGTATTATCAGTTTTCAATAAAAATCCATTCATCAAGAAAAAATTCATAAGTATCCTAGCGTCTTTTCAGACCTAGATGAGAGCAAAGAAAGCTCAACCTATCCCGTCTTCTAGATAACAGAACTTGGATGAGGGCCTACGGTTCGAAAATCCTAACGCCTTTTCAGGCTTAGATGAGGGCAAAGATAGCTCGACCTATCCCGACTTCTAGATAACAGAACTCGGATAAGGGCCTACGGTCCAAAAATCCTAACGCCTTTTCAGGCTTAGATGAGAGCAAAGATAGCTCGACCTATCCCGACTTCTAGATAACAGAACTTGGATCAGGGCCTACGGTCCGAAAATCCTAACGCCTTTTCAGGCTTAGATGAGAGCAAAGATAGCTCGACCTATCCCGACTTCTAGATAACAGAACTCGGATGAGGGCCTACGGTCTGAAAATCCTAACGCCTTTTCAGGCTTAGATGAGAGCAAAGATAGCTCGACCTATCCTGACTTCTACAATACAGAACTCGGATGAGGGCCTACGGTCTGAAAATCCTAGCGTCTTTTCAGACCTAGATGAGAGCCAAAAGAGAGCTCGACTTATCCCGACTTCTAGATTACAGAACTCGGATGAGGGCCCACGGTCCAAAATATCCTAGCATCTTCTCAGACCTAGATGAGAGCAAGAAACAAGCTCGATCTACCCCAAGTTCTCGGATGAAAACTTACAGTTCGGAATACTCAGACATCTACCCAGATGAAAGTAAGAACAACACTTTCAAACTCGCAATTGAGAACAAGTCAAGGGACAAGACAAAGGATTTTATACAAAAGCCTCAGAAAGGCACAAAGTATCCTTACAACAAAGAGACTACGGTGGGTTGCCACCCACGACTACAGAATCTACCTCTACAAGCTCAACAAATTGCTGGGCTAAACCTAGGACCGCAGCTTTAGCCTGGGAAAGGGCTTGTTCAGCCTCAGGGGTCTCCGCTCCATCCAAGATCCTTTCAAGGGGCACATTCGGGTCAATCAACTGAATACGCCCCAAGACACCCTGGACTCCGACCAGAATACCCTCTTTCATGAGGCCAACAACTCGAGTAGACAACCGAGAAAGAAATTGAACCCAGGTCAGGCCGGCATCTTCAGGCTTCCTCAGCATGTCAGCAAGCCTCCGAACAGAGTTCCAAAGGGCCGATCATCTCTCCTCCGAAGCCTTCAGACTGGCCGACAAGTCTTCCACTAACGACTTGGCCTACAAAAGAACTCGATCAGCACCGCGCCTAATCAATTGAGCTCTGGCAAGAACTTCTTCAGCCTTTTCCTTTATCTTCTCCGACTCATTGCGGAAGGTCTTCACCTTAAGCTTCAAAGCTTCAGTCTCCTCAGAGTACTTCTTCTTCAAAGCTTCAAAGACAAACAAAAAAGAAGTCAGCCAAGAAATAATACCAACCAGACAAGCATAAAAGTAGCAGAAAAGTACCCTGAAAATCATTGTTGAGGATTTTAAGCTTCCTCAAAGTATTCTTCTCAGCTTCAACAGCAGCCGACTTCTGCTGCTCGGCCTCAACAATCTGAGCCCGCAAAGCACTCTCCGATAACTGGTGCCCCTCACGCTCAGAGTCAAGATCAGACTTCAAAAATACCAGCTCTTCCAACAACTTCTTTTGTGAATCGGTCGAGTCAAAAAAAGAGGTCAGAATCGCTGACATAGCTCTACAACCAAAAGAAGGAGAAAATTAGAAAAGGAAAAATCCAAAACAACAGATGAAGTACAAACCGAGAACTCACCTGAAATCGTTGAGCAAAAGATTGAATCGAAGCCTGAATAGAACCCCATTCAGACTCAAGTCCTCATAGGCGAGAACTCGGATCAAATTCCGCCTCCAGCTCCTGCACCAACTTCATATCACGAATCATATCCCAAGGAGCGAGAGGAGGAGACGAAGGGGAAGAACATCCAACCCGAGGACGAGAAGAAGACCAGGGCTGAGCAAGAGGCAGTTGCTCTCCCCCGAAGCAGTAGCCGCGACAACATCCGTAACTGGAAGCGAAGAAGTCACGGCCGCAGAAGAAGCAGCTACCACCACCAGGGCCGACTCTATGGCTGGGTAAGGATCAGGTGCAGAAAACACCTAACCCGCAACATCCATACTCACGGTCTTCTCTGAGTCAGAAGCCAGAGTAGAGAGAACCATAGAAGATGGCCTACAAAGACAAGAACTAAGATAAAAAAGACAGAAGAAGGAAAAAGAACTCAAGAGAAATAAATCCGTACCGGGGAGCACGCCGGAGAGCAAGAAGAGGACGAGAAGGCGGAGGCGGCATGACCTCATTCAGGCCCGCCAACAACTCGGCAGAAGGAGGAGGACCCGGCAAGGTCTCCAAATCCAGGGAAGAAGTAGAAGTTTTCCGGGGGCTGCAGAAACAAAGCCAAAAATCAGTAAACAGAAGAAAAAACTACCCCAGATCATAAAAATTCAAGAAGCAGAACATACCAACGAAGAAGAGGAGAATCATCAACATCTTCAGTCTCATCCTCAAAAAGAGGGACTATATTGCCATCTACAAAGAAAGAAGAATCAAGACAACACACAAGAAATAAAACAAGGCGGATTAAAGAAATTTCTCACCTATCAGAATGTTACCTGAAGGATGAGGAGAAGAAGAGCACGCCCGTCTCTGTGGCACAGAAGAAGAAATCCCACCAGACGCGGGCCTCTTTCCACCAGAGCGAGTAACTCGGGGGAGGGACACTGGCTGGTAGGGAGTGTACTGAAAGGCGGGTTCTTTTTCAGAAACCCCCGGCAAAACAACTCGGCCCTCAACCACTGCATGGCTAACAGCCGGAGGGGCCGGAAGAGGAGCAATCTCTCCATCAATGAAGAGAGATGCATCAACATTAAAATCCCTGCCAAAAGGCTACAAAAATACAGAGACAAGTCAGAAGGAATCAAAAGAACTCGGAAGCACAAAAACAAAAGACAAACCAAAAAAGACTTACAGCAGGGGGAGGGTTGTTGGCAGAATATTCAAACTTAGTCGTTGGGACCACCATGGCCCCCTTCAAGATCTTCTTGAGGCACAGAAATACCTCATCTTCAGACAACTCGGTAGTGGCCACCATCCTAGATGGATCCTCGGCACCAGAGTACTCGAAGCCAAAATGCTCCCGAGCCTTCAAAGGCTATACTCGGCGACGAAGATAACTAGCCACTATAGCAAAGTCTGACAAGCCGTTCGGCTTCAGGTAGCTAATCCTATTGAAGAGCGGCTGAAGCAGAGACAACTCGGCAGTGCTAAGATTTTCCTTCTCCCACCGATCATTAGGAACAGGCGGAACTCCAGAGTAGGTTGCCAGAGCTGGGGCAGCAGCACCAACTGTTGATGGTCCTTAATGCCTATTTTATATCATCAATTATTGTATGAATTAACATGAAAAGAATCATAAAGCATTGTTGTAGAGTTTGATTCTAATGAGTTCCACGAGTTGTGTTGTTCTTGATCGTTTTGTAGATATATCTAATTTTGCACAGAATAAAAGTATTTCAAATGATAATTTAGAGTGCATCATTGTGAAGAGCTCGTCGAGACGATCAAAACGGACATATGGTTTGCCCTATTTGGAGTACAGAGTCAAAAGATATCAATTCTACACCGAAACCAACACTAGAAGACTCTAGAAGACACGTGAAGGCGACCCACCGAAGGCGGGGCCCACCCATCACACACACTGGGCCGCCCGGCACCACCTCGAGGCCGGCCGGCGCCCTCGGAGCCCATTCGGGGCCTGCTTCGACGGATGGCCTCCTACCGCCTTAGGGTTTGCATCTCCACCGTTGCCCAAGTCGGTTTGATCCAACGATGCATGTTCATCCCACCGGACTATAAATAAAGAGGCAGACCCCCTCCCTGAGGGCATCACATTATTATGGAGATGTAGAGGCGTCCCTCGAATGGATGACCTCTCACCTCTAGAGAATTAGGGCTAGACTTTCCAATGTAGTAGATTAGTTCTAGTCGGGAGTTAGGGAGAGCGGAGCTGCGCCCCGGTTCTGGAAGAGTCTTCAGAGTCTTGGTATGCCTTTGTATTTATTCTTTGTAAGACTTATACTTTAATATATTTATCTTCTCTATTTACTTTATGCCTTTCATATTATGTTTAGTATAGTTGTTATATCTTGGCATGGGATCTCCGCTCGTATTGAGTGCTCTGGTTATCATATATGATTAGAGTAGTAATCTTTAGGGTAGACGTGGTGTCTAGGCTAGAGTTTACCTGAGGTTGCGCTCAATCCCACGGTTAGTTGTGGTAGCCCCAGAGGTGACAGCTCTGTCCGGTCTTCGTATTCCACCACGTTCGGGTTGATGTTTCGTAGAGCTTTTGGCAACCTTCCCCAACTACCTTCTTCCCAGTCTTATTTGAGAGTTGGAAAGGTGCTGCTGCTCCAAAGTGCTATTGTGTGATTGCTATATCTACCATGAATCAGTTTATAGAACCCTAGTAATAGAGAAGTATTTAGAAACCTTGAATTCTCCTGTTGTCCTCTCACTTTAGCTATCTACTCTCTTATCATAGAATTCTCCTGTGTGTCTGTGTCATATATGCATAATTTCTATTATCTATCATTTACCCCTACTATAGTCTAGTTGGTGTATTAAGTTAGTAGATACATGATGGTGAACTATCAATATCTTTATCCATTGTTTTCCAGTGGTAAAATATAAATAACAATATCTGGAATACTCCCGGTAAAATGCTACAATGGTTTTCTATGCGCTTGCGGAATCCTTCATATTTTAGTTGTGCATAAGAAATACCAACACCAACAAGGTTACTAGCATAAAACCACTCGGAGCGCCAATCCTTCACGGACTCGACAAGATCGATCATACTCAAAGAAATGGCTCGACTTACGCCCCTGTCGAAACTAGATGCCACATCCACCAAGGGCATGGACTAAATCCAAACGGGGCTGCGGCTTAAGGCGAAAAAGAAAACGAAATAGATTCAAGGAAGGAGGGATGCCAAGAAAAGTCTCGCAGAAGTGAACAAAGACAGAGAGATGAAGGATCCCGTTAGGAGTGAGATCATGAAGAGAGACGCAGAAAAAGCGAAGAAAGTTATGAAGAAAAGCGCACGCTGGGAGACAAAGTCCGGCGCGAACAAAGGAGACAAAGAGGACAATCTCCCCAGGGCGAGGGACAGGAACACGATGCTCACCAGGCACAGACCAACCAGCCAACTCCTTGGACTGGATCATCCCCCACTCCTCCAGCTCAACCAGATGCTTCTCCTGGGTAGTCGGAGCCGGGAACGATTTCGCCGTCGCCTTCATCGCAGCGAACTTAGGATTCAGCCACTCGTCAACCTCCTCAAGAACGGGCTTGTCAGCAACCGGCTTCTTGATCGTAGTCCTCTTCCTCCCCATGCAACGGCCAAGACTACGAGAGCTGAAGTAGGAGCAAGAAGCAAGGAAAAGCAACAAGATTGGAGAATTTTTCTAGGGTTTCAAGATGCGAAGGCGAAGCGAAGAAGAAGAACAGTTACCCCAGACCCCCAATTTATAAGCTGATAAAGGGCCCAGATTAGGGCCCATTCAACAAGGCAACGGTAAAAAGGCCAACGGATACATGGTGAAATAACGGAAAGGCCCAGTAAAAACCGGAAAAATGGTCTCAATCCCGTTACTGGCCAACGGTGACATACGGTCTCATTACAAGGAAGAGAAAGAACCCAGCACGATTGAAGCCAATAATTGCAAAAACAAGTCGGCACGAAGGCAGACAACCAGTCCTTTCAAATAACAAGTCAGCACGAAGGCAAAATCTAATCTCAAACAACTCAGACTCAGATAAGAGCTCATACTTTCATCAAAATACAAGGATACAAGTCTTACAAGACCTATCGAATTCAGAAGAAAACTAAAGCAACAGCTACAAGGAACCCTGTAGAATTTTGCCATAGAAAACAACTACGCAGAACCCCCAGGCAACCAAGGTGATAGCTGTTGCCGAGCAGATCCAAAGCAACCTAGATACCCCAAAACAGTGCATCCAAGATTGCCAAAAGTACCACTGACGTATCAAGCATCACATCGGGCCTCTCCAGCCACAAGTTGAATTGGACCCCATGTGAACAAGAGAGCTCCAGCTCTGCGTGGGGCGGCTGCCGATTTGCACCAGACAACTAGAGGACAGTGCGGCTCGGTAACCCTCCCACTTAGAGCATATGTCTGGCAGAGTGGAAAAGAAGAACTGAGACTGCAAAATGGCCCAGCACAAGGCACATCTCAAGACTTCTTCTACCTACCAGAACAAGCCTCCAACCATAATGCTACTTCGGGATTAGTCTGCCTCTAACCCTATCTCAAGAATTCTTCTACCCACTAAAGAGACCATACTAGAAGAAAAAGAAAGAAGCCCGAGGGCTGATCCATCTCACAAACAATTATCTTCACAAGAATAGAAGACAGCACACTTCAAGGTACTGGAAACAACCAAGGGCAAGGACCTATTTATAGGACAAGATCGACGCACATAGACCAAGTCCACCCAAACAGAGAAACGGTGACAAGACTTAAAGGGGGACAGTAAAGAACGCAGTAAACAAGCATATCCTGAGAATATCCCCTCACAGTAAAAGTGTACAGCTTTTATTGCACTAGCTGCCAACGCCCAACAATAAAGAGCAGACATAAAGGACAGTAAAGGACAAATCGGCAAAAGAGAGTCACAAGACTTTGTCCGATTCCTACGCAAAAAGAACTCAGAAAAAGCTCGGGGGCTCTAACCCCGATCTACCTTCTCCTCAAGATCCTCCAGCTCTTTGTTCCAAACAGCAAGAGGCTCGAGGGCTACACTCAATGAGTGCACCTACGGTGCACAACGAAAAGAAGCACTCAGCAAAGAATCAAAAGCCATCATCTGACTTCTTTCAAGAAAAAGAACTCAGACAAAGGCTTAGAGGCTGCAGGGTATATACCCTCAACTTTTTTCCTGCTTTTTCTCAAGATCCTCCAGCTATTTACAAATAAATAGCAAGAGGCTCGGGGGCTACACCCAATGAGTGCACCTACGGTGCACTACAAAAGAAAAAGAAGTCTTCAGCTAGACCACTTCAAAGCATCACTCAAGAAATAAGTCGTCTCCTAAGTTCTACTTCGAAATGCTCGGGGGCTTGTCGATGCGGGACTAAGACGGTTCCCTATCAACATGACTCCCGTCCAGACGAATCCACAAGACAGAGGCAGAAGGACCGATTCCAAGCAGAAGACGTCCTATCCTAGTTAGACAGATAGAAAGTCACTTCTGTAATAGGAACAGAACTCTCTCTACTGGTCTGACTAGGATTAGAACCAAAGTTCTGGCTCCTTTCTCTCATAAAAAGGAGCCCGAGCACCCTCATTGTAACAACAACGAACAACACACAATCATACATCAATCCAACGCAAAAGGCCAAGGCCGACTGGAGTAGAGCTTTTACTCGACGACGAGGGCTCGAACCAGGATAAACCGAGTGTCTCTTGCGTAAAACCGTCGAGTTCTAGTATTCACCGAGATCCGAGTCAACTGCTACAGGAACCCCGTGGTAGGCTATCGGTGGTTAAACACCGACAGACCGACGATGTTCAGCAGTGTTCTGGCTCCGTCGGCAAAGAAAACCAATGAGATCTTGGATGCCGGGAATAGCAGCCTCAGCAACACCCATGAGCGCACCCTGATCGTCTCACCAGGCCAGGACACGTTCTTCATCAAGCAGGAAGCTGAGGAGATCATGCAGGCACCTGTAATCAACATCCTCCTGGATAATACTATAGAGGAGAAACTATGACACGACGGTGATGGCAATTCCGCCCGGGAACGGCAGCAGGAGCAGGTCAACTGCTAGCAACACATGGAACACTCAGTAGAGAGCACAGGCAGTAGTAGCAGCACCTTTGAGAGCAACAATCATGCCAGGATGGAAATCTAGGTACACCATGCAGATATCAACCCTAATTTTTATGGTACTACAGACCCAATCTCTTGAATTCCACATATGGAAATTTTTTTAATTTATATGAGGTACCAGCAGAACAGAGGGTATCTTATGCTGCTCTACATCTTACAGATAATGTCTTTGCCTGGTTTATGCGAATGTCCACAAATGCTTTACTAAATCCTTGGACAGATTTTTCTGAATTATTGCATTAGGAATTTGCACTAGGGCAGCATGATGGGGATGAAGCAAACCAGTTGTTTCCTGAACCAAATATTTCAGATATTGGTGATGAGATGCGTCCAATTGTCCTTGCCTTGAGGCCCTAGGTATACTTCAACCCACTTTGGATATTTGTGCACCAAATCTGCTAGCACAACTACGTCAAGCAACTTGGGAAAACGAAACTATCAAGGTGAATGCCGACACAATTTGGCTAAAACAAGCGGCATCTTGGTGGACCTTGGAGGACGGTGCCATTTGCTACAAAAATAGGTACTATATTTCAGCAACATCCACATACTTACCTGAATTGATAGAAACTTGGGGTAAGAAATCACTTGAACTTTTTGCTGTGGGCTTTAATTACTATACTACTTATAATCCAACACCAGCTTTCTCGATTGCTGTTTTATCATTGGATAAGTGACCAACTACATGGATACCGCGGGCAACCTTGATTTTTTCAATGACAAAGACCGTCAGTTTGCTTAGATAGGTGGCATTGAAATTAACTGCAATAGCTGGGATGATTTACTGCTATCTCCCAAATGATTTTACATCAGGCGAACTACTGCATGTAGCATGGAGTTTTTTCATTGTTACCCCCCGGCTCGGAAACCAGCGGTTATCTGTCGTCATATTCCCGAACAGTTTGATATTGAGGAAGTTCACAGTCTCTATACTCCGCAACAGGAGATATCTCAGCAGCACATGAGTCAGAAACCACCATGATTGATGCAGTCCAGCACTCCATTCAACCACTTTATTGATAGATATGTTCCTTCCACTATTATTTTTTTCTTTATTACAGATGAGGACACAGATGATGCTAACTAGAAAGATCATTTTCTCCTCCAGCTGTGCGTGAGACCGGCAAGACCTGGCAACCTTCATAGAAGGACACGCCGCTTGGACCAAGATTTAGCTCGAAGATGCACTGATCGGAGAAGTGGGAGTTCTGTCACACGTTCGATTAAGACGATGACAGATTATGGAGACTATAGGCCAAAAGGGGCCCAAAGAGGATCCAGCCGAAGTTAGTGGGCCCCACAGCCCGCCCTAGGGAGGGGCGGCATGGGGCGCCGCATGAGGAGGGGGCGGCGGCCCTAGCCGCCGCCGCCGCCTGGTGGGCGTGGGGCCGCGGTCGCCCACAGCCGCCATTACGCCATCGCCGCGGGTTAATTTTTATCATTATTATTATTATTTAAAGAATTAAGATTAGGAGAAAACTGAAAAGTCTGTGTTCGATAAGATCTTTCCCGTTAGAGTCCAATCGGGACTATAAATATTAGGAGATTGTAATCAATGGAACTAAGAAGTAATTGGGCGAAGGTCTTTTATTCCAATCTCCTGCGCTCACGCTCCCCCCTAGCCGCGCCACCGCCCTAGTCGCGCCACCGCCCTGCCACGCGCCATGGCCGCGCCGCCCCCCTCTCTTCCCTCCTATCTTCCCCACCCACTAGCCCCAAATCTACCCTCCCGCTACGTGTGTTACAGTAGTCCTCTTGTTTATTTGGGAGAAAAGGTTGCAGGGTTCTAGCCAATAGCTACAAGAGTTTGTCAATCTATGAACAAACATATGGAGAGTTACATTATTTGAGAGCGACATTGTGGAAATTTGTCATGACTGATATGCACACAGGAGGACTTTGAAGACTTTGAGAGGAGGGCAAAGCACTGACCTCGACATATGGACGCGTCAGGCATGATGGGGCAGAAATATTCATCGCATAGGGCCAACCAGAGTCAAAAGTCGACGGTGACAAAATGTAGAAATCAGGGCTGGAAAGCTTGGACGAAAAGGGACACTGTGCTATAAAGCTGACATCAGCCCAAGATGCTTTGTGCCCACACAACATATCATGTGTTCGCTGGTCATAGCCTTCGTTGTCCCTCTTGTAGAATTTCTATGTTTAGTCCACCGTCGACTTGACTATTCGATCGGTCCTGCGGTGCGTGCTGCGTGGAATTGTTGCGCACGATGGCATGTATATATGCTGCCCTTTGCCAACACCTAACACGTACAAACAACCTCACGTCCTCACTGCTTGCCCCCCTACTCAATGTCCCGTGTGCAGTGCATCACCCCTGTCAAATTTCCTTGAGGATATGCTCATCTCACAAATGAAGTACGGAGTACCTCTCTATATGTAGTGTATGATTTATGGTCACATGTAGCTAGCCTCCAGGAACGATAGACGTACTCACAGACTCGTGTGTGTGTGTGTGTGTTGCCGTGGTGTCCACTACTGGTACGAGAGTTGGTGGTGTGAACCTACGGCTAGTTCAAGTGTTCAACCACGCCAGGTTTTATTTCATTTGCACTTAACTTTACAAAAATCGATCATAGTAGATTTTAAACTGATGACCAGGTACAATATAACTCATATGTACGTATTGAATATATATATATATTGCTTTGTTTCCCATACAGGGACAGCCGATTCTACAGGGCTTGTTGATCAATCCTAATGGCAGCAGAGATGGTCAGTTCTATAGTGGCCCAGGAGGTGGTTAATCATGTATTATCTAGATTTAAGGAGCAGTACAATGGAAAGTCAGATGCAAAAGAGCTCATTGAAAGGATGGAGATGGCACACATCAAGCTGGAGGTCGCCCTTGAGACCTCCAACAAGTGGAACGTCACCAGCGCACCATTGGTGCATTGGCAGAACAAGCTCAAGCACGCCTCGCAGGAGTGCGACGACACTCTGCGCAGGTGCAGGCAGCGCTTGGAAGAAGAGGAGGATGTGCAAAAAAGGGTAAGGAACTCCTCCATTCCTAAGCGGATAGCTCACACTGCCAGGTCCTTCATCTCATCCATCTTTTATCGTGGTAATGACGATGACAACGACCTAATGAAAGGATCCACCATCGTTCGGCGATTTAGCGGTATGCAGATGATGCCAGAGAGTTTTTGAGGTATGTAGAGCTTGGTGGTACACCACGCCAATACATGTTCTTCGACCCTCTTGTACATCACCTCCTTGCTGGAAAAGCAACAAAGTATTGCTTTGTTCATGGGGGTCAACATCTCTCGTTTGTTCTACAGCCTTCTAGGCTCCCCGAGCATGGGATGGAGGGTAGCCTGATATTCTTACTTGAGGGTGCCAACACACAAGAGAATAATTTCCTTCTTTCCCTCAACTTACGGCTCTCTGAGAGTACCGACATAGTTGGAGTTGCAGTGAGATGCCTGCAACTGTTTGTACCTCACTTGAGCTCAACAATCGAGAATGTGAAGACAAAGCTCACCCAGCTACCAACCAAGGACTTGTGTTGGGTGTCCAATGGCAATGGCTATTCTGTTTGTGGTCAGAACGAGCGTCGGGACAACATTCGCACCATGTCTCGTAAATGGTATCGACCAAACCTGCTCTGTTGTCAGCAACAAGATCATCACTACTTTCCAAGCTACGCTGCTGGCAGCACGAGCTCATCATCAGAATCATTTCACTGTGATATATACTTGGAACCAGTAAACCAAGTGTATTTGCTGGGCCATGTTGCACTGTCATCTGGGAGCCATAGGCAGAGGGCAATCGTCGAGAACAAAACCAGCTTCTTGAGGGACTGTCCATATCTGAAACTTGGAGGCCACTTCTGGCCCCATGCCTCTTCTATAGAGTTATCGCCTGCAGTTGGAGGATCAGCGACAGAGATGATCAATGGGAAGGCTGCACACCATGGAAGTTTGTATGCAAACATTTCCTTTGACGAGCTGAGTAAGATAATGCTACCAAAGGCGGTAGATTGCCTTTGCAGGAATGTGGCAGGTACCTCGTATCAGATGCTGTGGAAGTCTAGGCATGGTGGCGCATACCTTCAGGTAGAGAAGACCTCATCTAGAATAAACAATCCTAAACGACGGCGGGCGTGAAGGTTCAGGGATGGGCAGGTGCGAATTATGAGTTCATGAGCTCGTGGATTGCGCATGCTTCTGCCCAGTTGCAGGGCTCAATCGTGGACTGGGCTCAGAATGAAAAGCGGTTGCCGCTATCGTTATTATCATTGAAAACTGATCCCTGCGTCCAGCATGATTGTCCAATCAAGTTGTGGTCTTTGTTTGATCACAGATCTTGGGCAAGCAAGATGAAGTCGTCCTTCACTTTCCATACCTGAAAGATTTCAACTTGCTTTGTACTTTAGCTTCCTTGATGAAGTACAAAATATTATATAGGGGTTACCCCAATTTGGATCCTTCCAATTAAGATTCATTCTATTCTATCATAAGTTAGGCACAGATTAAACTATATCTATATATCTATACCTAAAAAGGCAAAATTTTAGCCTATTTTTTTTGGACCATCTATTTTTTTTGTCGGTGTCCCTCTAACTACCGGACAATGAAGAGTTCTTTCATATGGACTTATATACATAACCCATGCTCTCATATGAGTTAGAATACACTACTACACAAAACTTAATGGAGGCAGGCAAAAAAGGTTAACCGAAGCGGGCATTGTAACCACCTCGGATATAAGGTCACGGTTAATCGTGGCCTTAATCTAGACAGGGTAGTTACAACAACCCCTCGGTTAATGTGAATTAACCGAGGCGGTTACCTAAGGCATCCTTCTCAGTTGTTTAACTGAGTCGGTTTCGTAAAGGTAACCGCTTCTGTTAAACTATTAACATAGGCGGTTAATATTAACTGCCTGCCTCGGTTCATTATTTCTAGATTTAAAAAAGCTTTTAAGTTTGAATTTGAATTTGAAACTGAATTTCATCAAATCAAATCACATATGAAGCAGAGAATACACATCAAAAGGACAATATATTATATTCATGCATGTGTCATCCATAGCGTTTCTCGATCTACCACAAAGTTCATATTACACACAAAAAAGCATCACATTCGTTTTTTTGAGTTTTAAAAACTTCACTCATGACCTCTTTTTTTGAAACCACGGTTTTGTGTCTCTTTGGCTTATAAACCATAGTTTTGTGATACCGTAGTTTCTAAAAACTGCATTATGCAAACAGGTCCAGCCTTTTCCACCGGCGGTTCTTTGATAACCGTCAATACAACTACGATTTGTATTGGCGGTTCTTTTAAGCAACCACCAGTAGAAATCGTTGTACAGAATTCATGTTTTTGGCTCAAAAAATAGTAAAAAAAAAACAAAAAAATATTTTTGAAACCTAGGAGGCACCCACCAGCCCGTGGAAAAGGCAAGTTGTGCATTTTTCGCATAAAATTGCATGCTATGCGGTTGCCGGCTTTTGAACCGATTACCTCAGCCTCGCACGATCTCTCTCCTACCACTGCACCACACATTCACATTTGTCCATATTCCTTTTTTATTTCCCCTTATATTATCCAAAATTGAGCATAAATTGAGTATTTGAGACTCTAAACGAATTTAAATGAAAAAAGTTGTCAACTACAAAATTTCATAACTTTTTAAGATCTATATCTTTTATTTTGGGAGTTTCTCCATCCAAGGTCGTTTGTAAAATTTAAATTTTAAATTTGACAAATTTAGACGTAGTTTTCCATAAAAAAGATAATTTCAAATAAAAAAGTTATCAACTATAAAGTTTCATAACTTTATAAAGTTTCATAACTTTTGAGATCTACAACTTTTAATTTAGGAGTTTCTCTATCCAAGAAAGTTTGAAAAACTAAAAAAAATAATTTCAAACTATTTACGATTGGCGGATTTCTTAAGAAACCGCTAGTAGAAATATGATTTTTACTTGTGGGTTCCTTAAGAAATCTGGCAGTAGAAATATGATTAAGAAACCGCCAGTAAAAATAGGGATGATTTCTACTGGTTGTTCTTAAGAGAAACCACCAATAGAAATAAAACACCAGTGTCAAGAGAAATGATCTCTGTACTAGTGAATGAGAGGGCTAGTAGCTAGGAAGATCTGATACAGACCTTTTTATTTGAGAAATATCTGACCTATTAACTCTGACTCCAGTAGTGAGATTTATAATTTTAAGGTGGGGCGTTGTGCTGATGTCACTGTGACCGTGAGAGATGTGAAGGAGGGAGGAAGCAACCACGTTTCACTGCCATGTGGGAGAGGGAGACGAAAAAAAGAAGGCCGGAGAGCATGGAGGCTTTCCAGACATGAACATATTTCCCTCTGTTCATCCCTCACCTCCATCAACTGGTCGCTAACGGGAGTTTTCCCTGCCCCTGCTCCACCCAAACCGCTGCCTCCGCTACCGTAGCCCACAAGAAACCGGCCACTCATCGGGAACTATCGTGGCAGACGTGCATTGAAGGACCGAGGAATTCAAATCTTTTTTTTATTGGTACGAAAGGAATTGATATCTTTTTTTATTGGTACAAAAGGAATTGAGATATTTTATAATGGCTCATAAGTCAAAGCCTCAAATAAGTATCACAACAAGGTTTACATACATACAGACCAAAGGAACACGCGAGATTATCTAACAGAGAACATATAAATCGATCTGAATTTTCCATCTTGGCAAGCTTCCTCAAGTAGAACATGCCCAAAAGATACATATGCATATAGTAACATAAAATCCATTAGTCATTGAAACACGATGCACGATTTGATCTTCCTTGCTAAATATCTGAAATATTGCGAAGAAATCAACATGATTGGACAATCATCAACACAGGGATTATTTTTAAATAATAATGGTTGCGGCAATCGCTTTTCTTTCTGAACCCAGTCCAGGACTGTGCGCGCCCTGCAAGTGGGCGGGTGCGTGCACAGCCCATGAGCTCAGGAAATCTTTGTTCGCACTTGCCCATCCATGTACCTTGCCCGGTTGTTGTTTAGGACGTTTTCCACCCATGCCTCTCCTAGTGGTAAGTCCCCATGAGATTTTCTTTACTTGAAGGTATGTGCCGCCATGCTTGGACTTCCAAAGCATCTGATACGAGGTAGCTGCCGCACTGCCATGAAGGCAATCTAATGCCTTTGGTATCATAAAGTCGCTCAACTCTTCAAAGCAAATTTTTGCATACAAGCCATGGTTCACGGTCGCCTCATTGATCATTTCTGTTACCGAACCCTCGACTCCAGGTGAGAAATCTTCATAAGGGACATGGATATAGAAACGCATTCCGAGTTTCAGATAAGGAAATTCACTCATGGATCTTGTTTTGCTCTCACCATCTGCGACTGCTCTCTGCATGTTGTTCTCAATAACAGATAATGGAACCTGGCCCAGCAAATACACTTGGATAATGGGTTCCAAGTATATATCACATGGCAATGATTCTGACGATGAGCTTTTGGGATTGTAGCTTTGGGAATAGTAATGATCTTGTTGCTGGCAACAAAGAGGGTTCGGTCGAAACCATTTGGACCAGATGGTATAAAGATTGTTCTGGTGTTTAACAGAATGGCTAAAAACAGGATAAGCATCGGACACCCAGCACAAGTCTTGTGTTGGTACCTGAGTGAGTTTTGTCTTCACAGTCTCAACTGTTGAGCCTAAATAAGGTATGAATAGTTTCAGGCATCCAACTGCAATACTAACTATGTCTGTACTTTCCGAGAGCCGTAAGTTGAGGCCAAGAGTGAAATTATTCTCTGGTGTATTGGTATCATCATGTAAGAATATTAGGCCAACCTCCATCCCCTGCTCTTGTAGTGGACTACAGGGTTGTAGAAGAAATGAGAGATGTTGACCACTGCTAACAGTGCAATACTTTGTTCCTTTGCCAGCGATAAGATGGCGTATAAGAGGATCGAAAAAAAGATATCTACATGGTGTTCCACCAAGCTCCACATATCTCAAGAATTCGCTTGCACTTTCTGCAAACCGTTCGAATCGCCGTGCGACAACAGATCCTTTTATCCCATCACTGTTACTATGACAAAAGATTAATGAAACAAATGACATGGCAGTATGAGCGATCCTCTTCGGAAAGCAGGAGCTCCTTACCGCTTGTTGTACATCTTCCTCTTCTTGCAACCGCTGCCTACACCGGCGCAGAGTGCTTTCGCACTCTTCTGAGGCGCGTTTGAGCTTGCTCCGCCAACGCAGCAGTGGTGCGCTGGTGACGTTCCACTTGTTGGAGGTCTCTAGGGCGGCCTCCATCTTGATGTGTGCCATCTCCATCCTCTCAATGTGCTCCTTTGAATCTGACTTATCCTGACAGCACTCCTTGATTCTTCATAAGACTTGGTTAACAGCCTCCTGGGCCACTGCAGAGCTGACTATATCATCTGCCATTAATTTTGGTCAAACAAACCTGCTGTAGAATCGGTGTTGCCCTGTATGCAGAGAATGAAACAAAAATATTCTATACATATATGAGCCGGATTAACCAGTTGATCAGTTTAAAATCTGTGATCGATCTTGTAGAAGTGCAAGTGAGGAGGGGAAATCAAAACCTGGCGTGGTTGAACACTTGAACAAGGCTGGGGAATCAAAGTCGTACCAGCACTGACACTCAGACAGTCCAAAACCATGACAGCACACAAGAAAGGTTGTTGAATCTAACCTGCTCAGCTAGAGGCAGCTGTGAATTTTGATCGTACATATGGAGAGGTAGTTTATTTGTGACAGGGACATCACAGAAATTTGTCAAGAGTGATATGGACGCTGTAGGACTTTTGTGTACAGGGCAAAATTAAACGCTGAGGTTGACATAGAGTGCATACCAGTTAGTGATGTAGAGGGGGCAAAGCAGCAGTGAGAGAGGTGGATGTAGAGTTCATATCGTGGAGACTACCAGAGTGAGTGAAGATTACAATGAGAAGGCAAAGCAGTGAAGTCAATGTACAGATCATGTCGCAGAAACTTTTGGAATGAAATGAATATATAGACACGCCATAAGAAGACAGATAGGAATGCGTCGGGGGCCTGGGTGTTGGCAGCAAGTCCCATGGTGTAGAACTTACCATCTATGCTACCACCAGTTGGATCGATCAAAGCAACTTGTGATTGTCATCCTTGTAGACCTGTGTGCTGTATGCTGGGGAATGAAAAAAGAAACATACTCAATACATATACGTGTCACATATTGTCCCTGTTCGTCAGTTTAGAACTTATGATCAACCCTGTAAACTGTAAGTGTAGAGGATGTTTGAACCTGGTGATGTTGAACTATTTGAAGGGTTACAGCAAGTAGTACTGGAAGTTGATACACAGGTACAGACACAAAGAGAAAACCTTTAAACATGCACAGAAAACCATATGGAATAAGTATTAGTAATCAAATTTCAGAGAGAGATTACAGGATATTTATATCGATGTGAATTGTCCATCACAATGAAAATCCTCTGGTAGAACCCAGTGCCCAGATGGCTCATATATACTAGGAACCAACAAGATCGTGAGGCGATGAACATGCTGGAAGACCTGATTTTCCTTGCTGAAGATGTGTACCAATCTGGCAAAAACAACGATTTGATTGGACAACCATGGACACAGGAAGTAGTTCTCGAAGACAACGGTAGCAGCAATAATGGCTTTTTGTTCTCAACCCAGTTCACCAATGAGGCCTGTCACTGCAGGAAACAGTTGCTTTGCCAAGTGCCTCAGGCACTCGGTAAAGACACCTTTGCACTCGGCAAAGGCCTTTGCACTCGGCAAAGGCTTTGCCGAGTGCCGCACTGCAACGTCTTTGCCGAGTGCCAAACGACCACTCAGCAAAATAATTTGAGCCGTCAACTTGGGCGGACTCTTTGCCGAGTGCCGAACAGCCCGGCACTTTCGGCAAAGAGTTTTTTATGTTTTTAAGAAATTCTTTGCCGAGTGCCTTCCAGCTGGTTGCACTTTCGGCAAAGAGTTTTTTTATTTTTTAAGAAATTCTTTACCGAGTGACTTCCAGCCGGCAGTCGGCAAAGAGTTTTTTTTTTTTTTTGTGGTCTTTGCCGAGTGCCATGGCTCCGGCACTCGGCAAAGCCGGAAAACAAAGGCTCAGATCTCCTAGCTTTGCCGAGTGCCAGTGCCATGGCACCCGGCAAAGACCTTTTTTTGCCCAAAGGCAACACTCGGCAAAGAGGAAAAAATGCTGTTTTGTTTTTTTTTTTTTTCCATCAACACAAACTAGGACATCATCACATGTGATATCGGAAATGTTTGTGAGCACGTTGTGATGTTTGTGAGCATGTACATCGCAACATGCTTGAAACTTTTTCAAATTTTTACCACGACACACGTATATGATATTATGACTTGTCGCCAAGTTTCATAATTTTCTGAACTCGTTCCCATTTTTTATAATTAAAAAACCACTTTCGCACGCATACGTGGCGGCCTTTGCCCGTGAACACGTTGATCGAAATTTGAAGACCGTTCTCGGATTTAGTCTAAATTAACACTAATAAACAAGAATAACATTTTTTGAACAAAAAAATCTATTATTCGATGCACCTCAGTTCAAAATTACATATTGTGGAAATAATCTAGAAAACAAAATAATCGGGAGAAATATACGAAAATGCAATAAAAAGTCCCATATTTCCCATATTTGAACATATTCTTTGTGTTAGTGTATTAAATCTTCAAAAAAAATTGGTACCAATTGGTACCAAAAATCCAAAAAAAAAAAAACCCTTTGCCGAGTGCCTAGGGTTGGCACTCGGTAAAAAAATCACTTTGCCGAGTGCCAAACGTCTGGCACTCGGCAAAGGAAACAGACCCAGACGCCGTCTGCACCCGGCCATTCTTTGCCAAGTGCCGTTTGTTGCCAAGAGTAGGGCACTCAGCAACATTCTGCCTTTGCCGAGTGCCGGGCACTCGGTAAAGAACTCTTGGCCAAGTGTCTTTCTTTACCGAGTGCGGCACTCGGCAAAGAATATCTTTGCCGAGTGTCCGAAATATGGCACTCGGCAAAGCATTTAGCACTCGGCAAATGTTGAGTTTCCTGTAGTGTGTACGTGGGTAGGCGCGTGCAACATCCAAAAGCTCATGAACTCATTGGTCTCACGTATCCATTGGTTCTTCAACATTCTTGGACCGACTTTGTTTCTGATTTTTTTCACCTCCGTTGCCTTTTAGTTCCAGACCTGAAGGTATGGGCGGCCATGAGGTCTTTTCGGCCTGAAGGTATGCACTTCCATGCCTAGATTTCCATAGCATCTCATACAAGGTAGCTGCGACATTCCCGCCAAGACAATCTTTCACCTTTGGTAGCATGATCTCACCCTGCTCAAAGGAAATGTTTGCATACAAGCCACGTGGCGCTACCTTCCTGTTGATGATGTCTCTCGCTGAACCGCCAACTGTCAGCTCGTCACCATCACTGCGACTGAAGAAGGACGAGACGAATGACCTGGTGGTGTGAGCAAATCGTTTGGGAAAAGAGGAGCTCATTACCGAGTGTTGCCTCTCCTCAACTTCCAAGCACTGCTTGCACCTGCGCAGGGTGTTGTTGCACTCCTGCGTGGCATGCTTGAGCTTGCTTCGCCAGCGCAGCAAAGGCGCGCTGGTGACATTCCACTTGTTTGATGTCTCAAGGGCGGCCTCCAGCTTGATGTGAGCCATCTCCATCCTTTCTATGTGCTCCTTTCCATCTGACCTGTGCCCGTACCTCTCTTTAATTTTGACAAGGCTTGGCTAACTGCCTCCTGGACCACTGCAGAACTTACCATCTCTGCAGCCATTTTGATTGATCAAAGCAACCTGTAGAATTGATTATCCTGCATGCTCAATCGGAAAGAAAGAAAATTACTCAATGCATACGAGTCAGAATGTCCTGTTCATCAGTTTCGCAACTACAGAGAAGAAATCAGAACCTGGTGGGGTTGAACTAGTTATCAGGTCGCTAGATTCTTAATTTATCGATACATAGTCCTTTTATTTCAGAAAAAAGAAGGTTGCAGAGTTGTGACCAGCACCCACAAGAGTTTGTGAATCTGCCCTGCCCAGCCCGCCAGTTGTATGACCATAGATATGGAGAGGTACATTCTTTGAGAGTGACATCGTGGAAATTTGGACAGAGGCATCACATCTCGAAGCCCGCCAGAACTAATTGATATATGTAGACATGCATAGGAATGCGTCAGGCATGGGCCAGAATTATTCACGGCATAGGACCAACCAGAGTCAAAGTCGACGGTGACTAAACGTAGAAATCTTGGCAAGAGCTGGGAGCAAAAAGCTGACGGCAAAATTTGGAGACAACAGACAAGTAGTGCTGGAGCCAAAATTTGGACATAGAAAGAGCGTTCAAGCCTAGAACAATCATACATAACAAAAAATACATACACGAAAAGAATATAAATAACAACTAAATAAAAATTTGTGCAATGATACAAAAAAGCTAAAAAAACCTTAAAAAAGAACATTAAATATCACAATTAAAAGGGGAACAGAATTAATTTTCCCTAGTATCTAGTCTTCATCAGATCAATCTAATTCTTACACTAGAAAAGAATCACATAACAATCGGAATAAAAAAAAATCAGGAAACAAATTGGGCAATAGCTCAGCTAGTTCCTATGGTGGACTCGTCCACCAAGGTTAAGTCTTGACTTGGTCTAGGTGTTCACATTTTTCTGGATTTATTGTAGAATTTAGCGGATTTTTTCAATGCTAGGTGATATATACGTGGATAGTGAGACGCCAGCGTGTGTGTCATGAGTAGATTGGATATTCTTCTTCTTTTTCTTCTCGAGCGGAGTCACCAAAAAACTGCGTTGACGCCGAGTTGAATCCTGGATCACACACCAGGTAGGACAAGAATGCCCGAGGTTGCACACAACGGATCCCACTCCCATGTGAGTGCGCGACACCACCCATTGCCATGGGCGACATGCCGCCTCATTGCACCATCCGCCCTCTGCCCTTGCCTATCAATCCTGCCCTCTGCTAATCCCTCGCCTCCATCAACCGATTGCTAATGAGACTACTCCACCCTTCCTCCGCCCAAATCATTGCCTCCACTATCATGGGCGGTGACACTCCACCGTCTCACTGCCCCACACACACCCATTGTCGGACCAACCTGTTGCCGGAGGAGACAACTAAACCCTAACCCACCTCTGGCAGAGGTGGCGACGCTGGTGCCGGCACGATGGTCTTGCGCGGTGTTTCAACAACGCGACCATCGCATGTTCCTTTTTTACGTTTCGAGACTGAGGAGCATTGCCATGCCACAAGATGTTGTTGACATGGTTGCTCACATGTAGTCACACACCGACGGATGTCCAATGTTTATAGGTCAACCCTAGATAATCTTATATTTGCAACACACACCAACAGTTTAACTTTTTTATGTACATCAAGGTAGTAAAAGAAAGTGGAAATCCTTTAGAGGTTTAACGTGCTGGACATCTTGAGCTTCCTTGCCAAATAACTCTGATCTTGCAAAGAAAACATCGTGATTGGACAATCATGAGTGCAGCCATTAGTTTTCAATAATAAAGGTAGTGTTGATCGCTTCTCATTCTGAATCAAATAATCGACCACTGAGCCCTGCAATTGGGCAGGCGCCTGAGTAATCCATGAGCTAACGAATTCATAGTTAGCACTTGCCCATCCCTGAATCAGCTTCTTGTCCCGCCGTGGCTTAGGGCGTTTTTCAACACTGTCTTTCCTAGTGCTTGCTCTTGATGTCGTCTTTTCAATCCGAAGGTATGCGTTTCCATGCTTAGACTTCCACATCATCTGATATAAGGTAGTCTCCTCATTCCTGCTAAGGAAATCTACAGCTTTTGTTATTGTGATCTCACCTAGCTGTTCAAAGGAAATGTGTGCATACATGCCATGCTGTTTGGCTTCATCGTTGATTATCTCTGTCGCTGAACCTCCGACATCACGTGACAAATCTTCAGAAGAGGCATGAGGCCAGAAGTGTGCTCCAAGTTTCAGATATGGAAATTTTCTCTTCGGGATTGTTTGGCTTTCACCGTTGGCTGTTGTCCACTGCCTGTTGTCCCCAACTGACAGTGCGACTTGTCCTAGCAGATAAACTTGGATAACTGATTCCAAGTATATATCACTTGGTGATGATTCGGAAGAGGGGCTCTGGGCATAGGGATGGACTTCTTGTTGACAGCAGAATGTGTTTGGTCGAAACCATTTAGAGCACATGGTGTGAAGATTGTTCTGCTGTTCGTCAGAGCCATATACTGTAGGACCATCGAACACCCAGCACAAGTCTTGCATTGGTACCTGGGTTAGTTTTGTCTTCACAATCTCGGCTGTTGAGCTCAAGTACGGCATGAAACGCGGCAAGCATCTGACTGCAACCCCAACTATGTCAGTACTCTCAGAGAGCCGTAAGCTGAGGGCAAGGATGAAATTATTCTCTGGTTCATTGCCATCTTCAAGCATGAATATTAGGCTCCCCTCCATCCCTTGGTTTGGTGGACTAAAGGGCTGTAGAATAAGTGAGAGATGTTGTCCCCCACCAACAAAGCAATACTTCGCTCCTTTGCCAGTGAGAAGATGGCATATTAGTGGCACGGAGAACATGTATCTACATGGTGTGCCACCAAACTCCACGTACCTCAAGAACTCGCTTGCACTGTCTGCAAACCATTCAAATCGCCGGACGGCGGTGGATCCTCTCAGCTCATCATCGTTACCGTTGCTAAACATTGACGAAACAAATGACATGGCAGTATGAGCCACCCTCTTAGGAAAGGAGGACCTCCGCAGCCCTTCCTTCACTTCTTCGTCTTCTTGCAATAGCTGCCTGCACCGGCGCAAAGTGTGATCGCACTCCTGCGAGGCACGCTTGAGCTTGCTCTGCCAGCGCAGCAGTGGCATGCTGGTGATGTTCCACTTGTTGGATGTCTCAAGAGCGGCTTCTAGCTTGATGTGTGACATCTCCATCCTCTCTATGTGCTCCTTTGCATCTGACTTCTCCGCATAACCCTTCTTGATTCTTGATAAAACTTCGTTAACAGCCTCCTGGCCCAGTGCAGAACTGACCATCTCTGCTGCCATTAAGATTGATCAAAGCAACATGTAGAATCGGTTGTCCTACCTGCACAGAAAGAAAGCAAAGTATTTCATTTATATTTGAGTAAGATTGTCCCTGTTCATCAGTCTAAAATCTGTGATTGATCTTGTGAAGTGCATGCACCGAGATGAAATCAAAACCTGTCGTCGTCGAACACTTGAACTAGCTGTAGTGTTGCAGAAAGTCGACACCACATCAACACAAACACAAGAGTTGGGGAAAGGGGAATGAACTAGATGTACTATCCTGCCCCAGCCGGCCACCATATATATTGAGAGGTAGTCACTTGTGAAAGGGACATCATGGAAATTTGTCAACACTGATACGCAGGCAGGAGGACTTTGAATAGAGGGAAAAGACAATTAAGTGATGTAGGGGCAAGTCGCACTGAGGTTGATGCATGGACCAAATGGCGTCGGGTGTGGGCAGGATGTCCCGTTGTGCGCTAGTCGATGGGACCGAACAATAGTCTAGTCGACGGTGGACTAATAAATGTAGAATATAAGTCTGTACATGCAAATGTGTTTTTGGCGGCTTTGTCTTCACGTTGGTGATCTAATTCTAGGGGAATTGTCATCACGTTCGTGATCTTATTCTAGTGGAGTTGACATCATAGAGCAAGCTTGTTTGTCGCATAGGACTACTCGAGCTCCTTGTTGGGGATGTAATTTTTTCTGTCAGTTTCTTTTTTTTTAATTTTCCAGTTGTAATAATTTGGCCTGATTGTACCCACGGGTAGATAAAGCTAGATAGTTTCTATCCTTTATCTAAAAAAATGAAACCCTCCTTATGCTCTGCTGCCATGTAGCCTCACATTGCTTCCATGTGCGGATGGGTCCCATGAAAAAATAGCCGCACATCAGAAGGATCGCGGGGCACGAGTGTGAAAGGACTAAGGAATGTCACGTTGCACTGTGTCTGATATATAATAAAGGCAATATATTTAGAAACGCCAAAGTGTCGTACAATTTAGAATAGATAGAGTATTACAATTTATAGGTCAGTCAACCATAGATAATCTTATAATTGCAACACACACCAACAGTTTAACTTTGACTTTGTTATGTACACCATGGTAGTACAACTGTACAAGCAAGTAGAAATCCTTCAGGGGTTTAATGTGCTGGACAGCTTGAGCTTTCTTGCCAAATAACTATGATCTTGCAAAGACAACATCATGATTGGACAGTCATGGACATAGACATTAGTTAGTGTGGATTGCTTTTCTTTCTGATGAATCAAAGACTCTTCGACCAAGCCCTGCAACTGGACAGGCATATGTGCAATCCACGAGCTAATGAACTCATTGATAGCACTTGTCCATCCTTGAACTGGAACCTTCATGTCCAGCCGTTGCTTACGGCGTTTTCCAAATCTGTCCTTCCTAGTAGTTGCCCTCCATGAGGTCTTCTCGACCCGAAGGTATGCGCTTCCATGCTTGGATTTCCACAACATCTGATATATAGTAGCTTCCGCATTCCTACTAAGGCACCCTACTACTTTTGGCATCGTAATCTCGCCCAGCTGTTCAAAGGAAATGTTTGCATACATGCCACATTCTTTAGCTTCACCGTTGATTAGCTCCGACACTGAACCGCAGACAGTAGGTGACAAATCTTCAGCAGAGGCATGAGGCCAGAAGTTTGCTCCAAGTTTCAGATAAGAAAAGTCTCTCATGGGGCTTGTTTGGCTTTTTCCATCGACAACTGTGCTCTGCCTATTGTTCAAAACTGACAATCCAACATGTCCTAGCAGATACACTTGGATAACTGGTTCCAAGTATGTATCACTTGGTAATGGTTCTGAAGTGGGGCTCTGGGCGTGGGGATGGTCTTGTTGTTGACAACAAAACGGGTTTGGTCGAAACCATTTAGAACAAATGGTGTGAAGATTGTTCTGTTGTTCATCACAGCCATACACCCTATAACCATCAAACACCCAACACAAGTCTTGCATTGGTACCTGGGTTAGCTTAGTCTTCACAATCTCTGTTGTTGAACTCAAGTATGGCATGAATCGCAGCAAGCATCTGACTGCAGCCCCAACTATGTCAGTACTCTCAGAGAGTCGTAATCTGAGGGCAAGAATGAAATTATTCTCTGGCGCATTGCCATTTTCAAGTACGAATAGTAGGTTCCCCTCCAGCCCATGATTGGGCAAACTAAAGGGCTGTAGAATCAGTGAGAGATGTTGGCCACCACCAACAAAGCAATACTTTGCTCCTTTGCCAGCGAGAAGATGACGTATTAGAGGCACAGAGAACATATATGTGCATGGTGTGCCACCAAACTCCACGTACCTCAAGAACTCACTCGCACTGTCTGCAAACCTCTCAAATCGTCGGACGGCGATGGATCCTCTCAGCTCATCATCGTTACCACCACCAAACATTGATGAAACAAATGACATGGCAGTATGAGAGACCCTCTTAGGAAAGCCCTTGTTTCACTTCTTCATCTTCTTGCAATCGCTGCTTGCATCGGCGCAAAGTGTATTTGCACTCCTGTGTGGCACGCTTGAGCTTGCTTTGCCAACGCACCAGTGGTCCGCTGGTGATGTTCCAATTGTTGGATGTCTCAAGGGCAGCTTCTAGCTTGATTTGCGCCATCTCCATCCTCTCTATGTGCTCCTTTCCATCTGTCTTTTGCCCATACGTCTCCTTCATCTATAACTCCTATAATTCTAACCCTCACTAAGGAATTCTCTAGCCTCTGATTGGTCCAATCCTGAAAAGTGATGTCATGTGACGTCATCAAATCCGTTACACCCACTAAGGCACATTTATCTCCCACTAGCTATTTTTTTGAAATAGAAAAAATCTTAGCAACCTAAACCACGTATCGTAATTAAAATCCAATTGCACCATGGTGTTCCTCGCAATGAACTCTTCAAAACAAGACCCCATATGGATATATTTCGATAACTTTTTTGTAAAATTTGAACCATTTCAAAAACCTAGCAAAACTGCATATCCATGTGGTCCTTCGAAACACGTATAATTTTATGAAGGAAAGGTCCTAGAATTTTAAGAGGGGAGATGGCCCTCAGGTATATATATAGTAGGGGTGGGGGTTCGCGTAGATGAGATTTGGGTGATGCCCAATTCAAATAATCTATACCATGTATGTCAATGGATACAACCTCTGCAATTGACCTACTACATCCATATATATGTATCTATTAATTTATAGTTTCGACCATTATAAACTTCTTACATTTCTACTTCATACCCGCAGCAACGCACGGGGCATCCTACTAGTTTTTGATAAGGCTTGGCTAACCACCTCTTGGGCTACTGCAGAACTGATCATCTGTGCTACCATCTTGGCTAACCTGTAGAATTGATTGTCCTGCAAGCTCAATCCAAAAGAAAGCAAATTACTCAATATATATAAGAGTTAGAATGTCCCTGTTTATAAGTTTTGCATATGCAGAGGAAATCAGAACCTGGTGAGGTTGAAGTAGTTGTAGGGTGGCTAGCTTCTTAATATGGCGATATGTGTCGTCCCCCTGTTTGTTTTTTTTTTTGAAAAAAAATGTTACAGGTTCATGGCCAACACCAATAAGAGTTTGTGAATCTATCCAGCCCAGCCAGCCAGTTGTATGATGGGCATAAATATGGAGATGTATTATTTGAGAGCGACATCATGGAAATTTATCATGACTGATGTGGACATAGGAAAACTTTGATTATTAGAGGGCAAAGCACTGACCTTGACATATGAACGCGTGTCAGGCATGATGGCCAGAATTATTCATCGCATAGGACCAACCAGATTGAAAGTCGATGGTGACTAAATGTAGAAACCTTGGCTGGAAGCTTGGAGGAAAAAGCGGAACCCGAAGCTGACGGCAGCTGCCTACCAGTGTCACACGACAAGGCCCAGGGCATAGGGAGGGTTGTTTAAGCCGACAACAATAATCATACATAATAAAATACATGCACGGAGAAAATATAGATAATAATCAAATGTACATTTATGTTATGATAAAAAGGTGAAAAACTTAATTCAAAAAAATAAATATCAAAGAAAAGGGGCAACAAAACTTAATTTGCCTTGGTTCTCTAGTCTTTATTCGACTATTCCGATTCTTAGACCACAAAAAGAATCATGTGATAAAATAGAAACAAAGAAAGTCAGAAATGTTACAAAAGGAGTAACCTTAAAAAAATATAATATATATGCCATTGAAGATTAATTCGGAGTGAGAGCAAAACAAGCAAAACACTAATTACATTAATTAACTATGTTATTAGAGGATCCACAAGTGGGGACTAACTAGAACATTGGCTAAGCAATACTAAATAAACAAAAGATTGGGGAAAATGTTAGGACACTAATCTCACCCTAAATTGTATAAATTGCTATTAGAGATTGACGAATCCATCAATTTCTGCTCTCACACAGGTTAGAATCATAGAAGACAAAGGCTAGTGAGAAGGTTGCCAAAAAGCAAAGCAACCCCACAAAGACAAAAGAAAAGAAGAGGAAACAAAGGAGAAGGAAGACATTAAATTTTATTTAGTACCACTAACTATTAAAAAATTATTTATAAAAAATTGTGTTTTCTCTTTATTCGTTTCCTAATACAATAGGCATAATAAATGCTTCATATATTTCCCCGGCTCGCTGCCCTGTGAAGAGGGAGACGCAAAAGGGAAGTCTGAAGAGCATAGAGGCTTTCCAAACATGCAACATATTTCCAGACAGATTATCGCGCGACAGGTCTCATCACTCCCACGCGACCATGCCCGCCGTCACCTCCCACTACCGCCTACAGCCGCTGGTGACATGCCACCTCGCTGCACCACCTGCCTGTCGCTCCGGTCTCTGCTAATCCCTCGCCTCCATTAATTGGTCAGCGACGAGAGTCCTCCGACTCCGACCCCTGCTCCGCACAAACCACTGCCTCCAATACCATGGCCGGCAGACGGCAGTGCTCTGCCATCTCGCATTCTCGCTTCCCCGCCCACCCATTGAGAGACCAACCTGCCACTAGAGATCGATCTAGACCCAGGGGAGACGGCCAAACCTTAACCCATCTCTAGTGGAGAACAGTTGTGTGGTGTTGTAACCACATGATCATCACATGATAGAGTTTGTGTTTCAAGACTGAAGAGCATTGCCATGCCGCGAGGAGCGGTTGACATGGTTGCTGGCATATAGACACACACCGACGGACGTCGGGCCAAAAAGATCACACTTTTATGCTTCTGATGACACAACTAGCAGCAATCTAGGCGTTGTAGGCCATTTACCCGTTTGCACTTATATTTTCCCAGGTGACCATCAACTAAAGCTGAATTAAAAAAGTTTCTAGTAGCATATTACAAATAAACTTTGTACTCTCAACTTCAAAACTTCGCACATCCTTCCATGTTTCAATCAGACAATCAGCATACGCTCTCATGAAACTCACCGTAATGCTCAGCTATGTATACGATGACATTACTTATACTAGTTCATCAACCCGTGCTCTCGCACGGGTTAGAATCTCATGTTGAATTTGTTATATTGCATTAATATTGTTTTATTTTTATTAAACAAATAATCATTAGAATTAAATTACTGATATTCATACAATATAATGTTCCAATCAAATTGTTTAAACTTTTTTTAAGATAATGACTTGCAAAATTTATTATCATGAGTATTAATATAACTTAAAGTGAAGTAAGTGTCATATTTTTTCCTAGTTGATAAGCTTATAAAATAAATATTTATCCTAATATATACGTGTATCCTTGGTCTACAGAGTGGAACATAGCTCTGTGCATAGTATCAACTTAGTATTGGAAGAAGTGTATATTTCAAGTAGCTTTGTATATATGTTGTACATATCGTTGTTGAATTATATTTTTCATAATACCATATATTAGCTATTCACATGTAGATTTGAGAGATTTTTGTTAATTTTTTGTAACGGTTGAGATGGATAGTTTAGATACAAATTATATAGATAATCTGAGAGATTATATTATTAGTAATAATATTACACGTGGATAATTTATAAAAGGAACAATTATGGGATCAGTTAGTTATCTTTTTATAACTGTGGAGGTTTAATTTTTTCATATAGAATTTATTGATAACTCTATAGATCATGGTCCTCTAATTTTTTTAGCATCACTAACACGTACAGTCAGAGTAATCTAATAAAGTTATTATTGAAGTGAACAAAAAAATATGCTATGATTAATAAGGACTAATATACCAAGACTTATTTGTACGAAGTAATCCAAGACTCTTGCTTTTGTTTTTCACAATAATTATTTTCCTAGTTCAATATCACCCAAAGTTTTACTGACCATGTACCAAAATAGTGTAAAATAAGTACTTGAAGAAGAAAAAATTAATTTATAATTACGGGATGGCCAAATTTAATACATCCTAGGAGCAAACTAAATTATAATTATAAAATCTAGCAAGATGACATACCTTTAGTCTGCTGGTGCAACCGGTTTGATGTAGGTATCGTGGATACCCGGACGTTGTAGCGCCGGTGGCGCCATCTCGATCATCTCAGCTAGAACCGTGACGCCGCTAAGGTCAGGTAATAAGATTCGTTTCCTCACCCATCATGGAGGATGCCGCCGTACGATGAAGCCAGTGCCGTATGATGAAGCCGGGCATCGCCCTTTCTTGATCCCTTAGCTTGCTCCTCGACCCGATCGTCGTCCTCTTGGTCCTGCTGGCCAACTCGATTACTCGGAAGCTCCGCACGAAGAGCTAGCGTCTCCCCACCCTCCGGCGGCGGTACCTCGCAGAACAATATCACCTTCCCTGAAAACTCCTTGATGTGCACGCTGCAATTGTGCATGAATCAAGAGTCACATAAGGACGAAGTTAGGTAGCAGCTAGCTAGCGCTTGCATGCGTTACGCACCATCTCATGATGGAACAATTCCTACGGGTGTGCATGCTTCCTTTTCGATGGCGAAGAAGCCATGAGAGCCGCTAGGGCAGGATTAGGAGATGCATCGGGCCGGGGTGCCACGGCAGGGATGGTGGGAGGGGAAAATAATGTATTTATTATTTTTACTTTCTTTTTTCTGGTATGTACAATTTAAAATAATGGCAAAGTGGGTAATTTTTTAGAAAATAAAATAGATCTAATGATTACAGATCGCAACAGACTACAAATTTAATGGCCAAATGTTTCTGATTAATGTGGGAATTTCTAGCAATTAGTAATAGTAAGATTTGTGGATGGGCCCCATGAGAAACCAGTCACCCATCCGGAAATATATATATGGCGTGAAAGGACCAGGGAATGTCATATATATTTATAGAAATATCAAAATGTCTTATAATTTGAAATAGAGTATTACATTTATAGGTCAACCCTAGATAATCTTATATTTGAAACACACAGCAACCGTTGAACCTTTTTATCTAGACGACCAAGGTAGTACAAGCAACTGGAAATCCTTCAGGGATTGGACGTGCTGGACAACTTGAGCTTCCGAGACAAATATCTGATGAGATCTTGCAAAGACGACAACATGATTGGACAATCATGGGTGCAGCCATTAGTTTTCAATAATAACGGTAGTGTTGATCGCTTCTCTATCTGAATCAAATAGTCGACGATTGAGCCCTGCAACTGGACAGGCGTGTGAGGAACCCATGAGCTAATGAACTCATTGTTACGACTTGCCCATCCTGAACCGGAACCTTCTTGTCCCGCCGTTGCTTACGACATTTTCCAACTTTGTGTTTCCCGGTGATTGCTTTCCATGAGGTCTTCTCGACTCGAAGGTAAGCCCTACCATGCTTGGACTTCCACATCATCTGATACAAGGTAGCTGCCACATTCATGCGAAGACAATCTACTGCTTTTGGCATCGTGATCTCTCCCAGCTGTTCAAAGGAAATGTTTGCATTTATGCCACGTTGTTTAGCTTCATCATTGATTATCTCTGATGCTGAACCCCCCGACAGCAGGTGACAAATCTTCAGAAGAGGCATGAGGCCAGAAGTGTGCTCCAAGTTTCAGATATGGAAAGTCTCTCGTGGGGCTTGTTTGGCTTTCACTGTCGATAATTGCCTTCTGTCCGTTGTTCCCAGCTGACAGTGCGACGTGTCCTAGCAGAAACACTTGGATAACTGGTTCCAAGTATATATCACTTGCTAATGATTCTGAAGAATGGCTCTGGGCTTGGGGATGGTCTTGTTGTTGACAACAAAACGGGTTTGGCCGAAACCATTTAGAACACATGGTGTGAACTTGTTCGTCACAGCCATAAACTGAATAACCATCGAATACCCAAGACAAGTCCTGCATAGGTACCTGGGTTAGCTTTGTCTTCACAATCTCGGTTGTTGAGCTCAAGTATGGAATGAACAGCTGCAAGCATCTGACTGCAACCCCAACTATGTCAGTACTCTCAGAGAGCCATACGTTGAGGCCAAGAATAAAATTATTCTCTGGCGCATTGCTATCTTCAAGTATTAATGCCAGGGTCCCTTCCATCCCACGGTCCGGTCGACTTAAGGGCAGTAGAATAAGTGAGAGATGTTGACCCCCATGAACCAAGCAATACTTCGCTCCTTTGCCAGAGAGAAGATGACGCATAAGAGGCACGGAGAACATGTATCTGCATGGTGTGCCACCAACCTCCACGTACCTCAAGAACTCACTCGCACCGTCTGCAAATCGTTCGAATCGTCGGACGGTGGTGGATCCTCTCAGCTCCTCCTCGTCACCACTACTAAACATTGCTGAAACAAATGACATCGCAGTATGAGTGACCCTCTTAGGAAAGGAGGAGCTCTGTAGCTCTTGTTTCAGTTCTTCCTCTTCTTGCAATCTCTGCCTGCACCAGCGCAAAGTGTGATCGCACTCCTGTGCGGCACGCTTGAGCTTGCTCTGCCAGTGCACCAGTGGCGCGCTGGTGATGTTCCACTTGTTGGATATCTCAAGCGCGGCTTCTAGCTTGATGTGTGCCATCTCCATCCTCTCTATGTGCTCCTTTGCGTCTGACTTCTCCGTGTAACTCTCCTTGATCCTTGTTAAGACTTGGCTAACAGCCTCCTGAGTCAGTGCTGAACTGACCATCTCTGCTACCATTAAGATTGATCAAAGCAACATGTAGAATCAGTTGTCCAGCATGAACAGAAAGAAAGCAAAATATTGCATACATATGTGAGTAAGATTGTCCCTGTTCATCAATCTAAAATCTATGATTGATCTTGTAAAGTGCATGTGCTGAGAGGAAACCAAAACCTGGCATGCCGAACACTTCAGCTAGGCTGTGGTTGGGTTGCAGAAAGTCGACACTGCGGTAACAGACACAAGAGTTGGGGAATCTATCCTGCCCAGCCGTCGGTCAGTTGTCACCATACATATTGAGAGGTAGTTCATTTGTCAAAGGGACATCATGGAAATTTATCAAGAGTAATACACATGCAGGAGGACTTTGAATAGAGGGGAAAGATAATTAGGTGATGGAGGCCAATAGCGCTGAGGTTGATGCGTGGACCAAATGGCGGAGACCGCCAGAGAGTGGAGATATATAGACACGCCAAAATGGAAGTTAGGAAGGCCTCGGGTGTGGGCAGCATGTCCCATCGTGCGCTAGAATTCCACAATTAATATCACTACTACAGGACCGAGCAATCTAGTCAATGGTGGACTAATAAACGTAGAATATAAGTCTGTATTGGTCAAAAAGAAAAAGAATATAAGTCTGTACATGTGTTGTATTGTTATCAAAAAGAGATACTTTGACCATGATATTCGCAATATCATTATTACGTGTCATATACACGTGATGTAGTTGTCAACTAAATATACAATTTTAATTATTTCTTATTTGTTATATCACAATGCATGAATTAATGTTACTGACACTACACCACATGTCCCTTTATCTAGCTTCTTATTAACCTTCCTCTCTGAAATTATGGGACCGGGAGGTCTTCGGTTCAGTAAAGAAGAAAGTCAGAGAGTTGAGATCAGAATTGAAAAAAACAGAGAAGCGCTACCCTGTATCGGGGCCCCACGGATAGGGAGCGCGTCATTATGGCCAAGTTCTCAGAAACTCTAACCAGGGAAGAGGCCATGGAGAGGCAACGCTCCAGGATCACTTGGTCGAAGGAAGGCGATCGGAATACAGAATTTTTCCAGGCTAAAGCGCGAGCAAGAAGCCGGACGAACCGTATCAAGATGCTAACAGATGAGAGTGGCCGAACATATACTGAGCAAGGTGATCTGGAGAGGCTGGCATGTGAGTTCTACCAGCAACTGTTTACTGCCCAGGATGAACTGAACCCTGAGCTAATCTATACACGTGCTGAGACGGGTGACGCCGGAGATGTGTTGTTGGAGTTGTTCCAAATTCCTGACCGGAATTTTCGGTCAGGGACCGGAAATTCCGGTAAGCCGGAGGTTCCGGACAAAGACCGGAAGTGATCTCTAGCACGCGGGCGGCTGCATCACCCCCCGACCGGAAATTCGATCGGGACCGGAAATTCCGGTCAGCCCGAAGTTTCGTCCATCTTAAGCCAACAGTCAGATCTGTTTGCGTGAGATAAATACCCTTGCTAGGGTTTCGTGGAGAATAGTTCTTTTGTGAGATTCTCTTGTAAGCCGCCATTGGCGTGTAACCCCAAACTCTTGAGATAGTGAGATTGTTGCTGGCTGGTGCCCGTGGTTTTTTCCCTTCGCATTGGAGGGGTTTTCCACGTAAATCGTGTGTCTCCGCTGTGATTGATTTGTGTTTACTTCATATTTCTATACGTCGTTCTTAATAAGTGGTATCGGAGCTTTGGTTGCTGTTAGGGTTCATGACGACGTCGATGAAGTTTGATCTACCGCTGCTGAACTACGACACGCGGTTCTCGCTATGGCAAGTCAAGATGCGGGGGATTCTGGCGCAGACTCATGACTATGATGAGGCGCTGGATAACTTCGGCAAGAGGAAGGCCGAGTGGACTCCGGATGAGATCCGCAAGGATCAGAAGGCGCTCGCCCTAATTCACTTGCATCTTCATAATGATATTTTGCAGGAGTGTTTGAAAGAGAAAACTGCTGCAGAACTATGGCTGAAACTGGAATCGATCTGTATGTCCAAGGATCTAACCAGTAAGATGCAGATGAAGATGAAGTTGTTCACTCTGAAGATGAAGGAGGAGGATTCGGTGATGACCCACATCGCTGAATTCAAGAAGATCGTTGCCGACCTAGTGTCGATGGAGGTGAAGTATAATGATGAGGACTTAGGTCTTTTACTGCTATGCTCTTTGCCAAATTCGTATGCAAATTTTCGTGACACCATACTTTTGAGTCGTGATGAACTAACCCTAAAGGAAGTTTATGAGGCTCTCCAGTCAAGGGAGAAGATGAGAGGCATGGTGCAGAATGACGGAACGTCGTCCTCCAAGGGCGAAGCTTTGCACGTGAGAGGCAGAACTGAAAACAGATTCTCCAATGATGGCAATGATGGTAGAAAGAACTACGAAAGGAGAGGCCGTTCAAAGTCCAAGCCGCATGGTAATAAAAAGTTCTGTGTTTATTGCAAGTTGACAAATCATAATGTTGAGGATTGCGTAAAAGTACGTAAATAAGGAGAAGAGGGAAAAACAAGACGGTTTGTAAAGGTCTCTGTTCTTCGCTTTGCTTCGATGATGATTCTGGAGATTGTCTGGTAGTATTTGCTGGTTGTGTTGCTGGTCATGATGAATGGATTCTTGATTCCGCATGTTCATTTCATATTTGCACTAACAGAAATTGGTTTAGCTCTTATAAGCCTGTGCAGAAAGGGGATGTTGTGCGGATGGGAGATGATAACCCATGTGACATCATGGGGATTGGATCGATTCGGATCAAGACCGATGATGGCATGACACACACGCTGAAAAACGTCGTATATACCGGGGATGTCCGAAATCTTATCTCATTGAGCACACTTGATGCGTATAAGGTTACGAATATTCCGGTTCAGATGGCATTCTAAAGGTATCAAAAGGTTCTCTTGTCTGCTTAAAAGGTGATCTTAATCCTGCAAAGTTATATGTCCTTAGAGGGTGTACTTTACCCGGTTCTCGATTCAGCTGCGTCGCTATTACTAATGATGAACCTAGTAAAACTAACCTTTGGCACATGCGTTTGGGACATATGAGTCACCATGGTATGGCAGAATTGATGAAGAGAAATCTGCTGAATGGCTGCACTTCGAGTAAGATCAAGTTTTGTGAGCACTGCATATTTGGCAAGCATAAGAGGGTACAGTTCAACACTTCGTTCACACCACCAAAGGTACTCTTGATTATGTTCATGCTGATTTATGGGGTCCTTCTAAGAAGCCCTCTCTTGGTGGTGCACGTTATATGCTTACAATTATTGATGATTACTCTAGAAGGGTTTGGCCTTATTTTCTAAAACATAAAGACGATACTTTTACTGCTTTTAAGAACTGGAAAGTAATGATAGAAAGGCAAACTGAAAGGAAGGTAAAATTGCTTCATACGATAATGGTGGAGAATTTTGTTCGCATGCCTTTAATGATTATTGCGCATGAAGGCATTGTTAGGCATCACACCATACCCCATACTCCACAAATGAATGGTGTGGCCGAACGTATGAACAGGACCATTATATCCAGGGGCCCGTTGTATCTTTGTCTCATGCAAGGATGAGCAAGCGTTTTTGGGTTGAAGCTGCTAATACTGCTGTTATTTGATAAACAGTCGCCTTCTATTCCACTAAATAAGAAAACTCCTATTGAGGTATGGTCCGGAACGCCTGCCGATTATTCACGTTAAAAGTTTTTGGATGCACTTTGCTTATGCTCATGTTGACAATGGAAAATTAGAGCCTAGAGTCTGTTAAGTGTCTTTTCCTTGGTTATAGTTCGGGAGTCAAAGGCTATAAATTATGGAATCCTGAAACAGGAAAGACTTTTATGAGCAGGAGTGTTGTATTCAATGAATCTGTGATGTTTACTAACAGTTTGCCCTCAGAACATGTTTCAGAAAAAGAGCTGCAGCGTATGCGCATGCAGTGGAGCATGTTGATGATGATACAGGTGTGCGTGTGGAGCCTGTTGATGAGCAGGATGACCGTAATAATGATGTTGCTGATGTTGATACTCATGATAATGTTCAGCAAACTCCTCCTATTTTGCAGCTAGAGGAGGAATTACCTATTGCTCAACGCAAGTCAAAAAGGACAGTAGCACCTCCTAAACGTCTCATTGAAGAATGTAATTTGTCTTACTATGCTTTGAGTTGTACTGAACAGGTGGAGAATGTTCATGAGCCAAAGAACCTATAAAGAAGCTGTTCGTTGTGCTGATAGTAAGAATTGGATTTCTGCTATGCACGAGGAGATGCAGATCTCTTGAGAAGAACAAGACATGGGAGGTTGTACCTTTGCCTAAGAAAAAGAAGACCATCAACTGCAAGTGGATCTTCAAGAGAAAGGAGGGTTTATCTCCAAGCGAGCCTCCAAAGTATAAGGCAAGGTTAGTTGCAAAAGGTTACAGTCAAATTCCGGGTGTTGACTATAATGATGTGTTCTCTCCAAAGGGTAAAACACAGTTCAATTCGTACTTTTTCTTAGTATTGTTGCTTCACATGACCTTGAGCTTGAGCAGTTAGATGTGAAGACTGCATTTTGCATGGAGAGCTAGAGGAGGACATTCACATGGACCAACCGGAAGGGTTCATAGTGCCCGGCAAGGAAAAATATGTGTGCAAGTTGAAGCGCTCCTTGTATGGTTTGAAACAGTCCCCTCGTCGGTGGAACAAGAGGTTTGATTCATTTATGTTGTCACACGCTTTTTAAGAGATCTAAATTTGATAGCTGTGTTTTACATCAAGCATGTTAATGGATCACCTATATATTTGCTGTTATATGTTGATGATATGCTGATTGCTGCCAAGAGTAAGACTGAAATCACTAAGTTAAAGAAGTTGTTGAGTAGTGAGTTTGATATGAAAGATCTTGGTAGTGCTAAGAAAATTCTTGGTATGGAAATTAGTAGAGACAGAAAATCTGGTTTGCTATTTCTTAGTCAACAAAATTATATCAAGAAAGTTCTTCAGCGTTTCAACATGCAAAATGCTAAGGCTGTTAGTACCCCTATTGCATCTCACTTTAAGTTGTCAGCTGCTCAGTGTCCTAGTACAGATGCAGAGATTGAGTACATGTCAAGGGTTCCTTATTCTAGTGCTGTTGGGTCTTTGATGTATGCCATGGTTTGCTCTCGTCCCGTTTTGTCATATGCTATGAGTCTTGTTAGTAGATATATGTCTAATCCGGCAAAGAACATTGGAGGGCAGTTCGGTGGATTTTCAGGTACCTCGAGAGGCACAAAGAGATTCTGTTTGAAGTTTGGAAGAACTGATAAGGGTCTCATTGGTTATGTGGATTCTGATTATGCTTTTGCTGATCCGACAAAGCGAAGATCACTTACGAGGTTATGTGTTTACTTGTTGGCGATTGTCTTTGTGAGTTGGAGGGCTACTTTACAGTCTGTTGTTGCATTGTCTACTACTGAAGCAGAATATATGGCTATTTGTGAAGCGTGCAAAGAATTGATATGGTTGAAAGGTTTGTACGCTGAGCTCAGTGGAGTTGAATCTTGCATAAGCTTGCACTTTGTGACAAATCAAAGTGCAATTTACCTCACTAAAGATCAGATGTTCCATGAGAGAACTAAGCACATAGATATTAAGTATCATTTTGTGCGTGATGTGATTGAAGAAGGTATGCTGAAGGTATGCAAGATTAGTACTCATGATAATCCTGCTGATATGATGACAAAGCCTATTCCTGTTGCTAAGTTTGAGTTATGCTCAAGCTTAGTTGGTTTAATAGAATAGTTCAAGAGACTATTGTTGGCACCAGTGGTTTTCTATCTTTGTTGATCAGGATGATGGGTTGATTTATGATACAAGATGAATTTGTCTCAAGGTGGAGTTTGTTGGAGTTGTTCCAAATTCGACCGGAATTTCCGGTCAGGGACCGGAAATTCCGGTAAGCCGGAGGTTCCGGACAAAGACCGGAAGTGATCTCTAGCACGCGACGGCCTGCATCAGCTGCCCCGACCGGAAATTCCGGTCAGGGACCGGAAATTCCGGTCAGCCCGAGTTTCGTCCATCTTAAGCCAACAAATGGATCTGTTTTGCGTGAGATAAATACCCTTGCTAGGGTTTCGTGGAGAATAGTTCTTTTGTGAGATTCTCTTGTAAGCCGCCATTGGCGTGTAACCCCAAACTCTTGAGATAGTGAGATTGTTGCTGGCTGGTGCCCGTGGTTTTTCCCCTTCGCATTGGAGGGGTTTTCCACGTAAATCGTGTGTCTCCGCTGTGATTGATTTGTGTTTACTTCATATTTCTATACGTCGTTCTTAACATGTGTGATATCTTGAACCAACCTTTCACTGAGGATGAGGTTGAGGTTGCCCTGTCACAGATGGCACCAGGCAAAGCACCTAGAGTTGATGGCTTTAATGCGGGGTTTTTTCAAACACATTGGCAGCTGGTAAAGGGGTGTGTTTTACACGCAGTGCTTAGTTTTCTGAATGGCGGTGACCTGCCGGAGGATGTGAATAAAATTCTACTGGTTCTAATTCCTAAAGTCAATCACCTGCAGGATCTTTCACAGTACCGGCCCATCTCGTTATGCAATGTGTTATATAAACTTTGTTCCAAGACAATGGGCAACCGGCTCCGCCAAATTTTGGAGGAGGTGATCTCGGTTGAACAAAGTGCGTTCGTCCTAGGACGGCTCCTCACAGACAATGTGCTCATTGCGTACGAGTGCATACACTACTTGAAAAATAAGAAGGGGAAAAGTGGTGACTGTGCGATCAAACTGGATATGGCAAAGGCCTATGACCGCATGGAATGTAGATATTTGGAAACCATTATGAGGACCATGGGTTTCCCAGAAGCATGGTGTGCTTTAGTGATGAAGTGCGTAACAACTGTCTCCTTCTCGGTGCGTGTGAATGGGGTGTTCTCGGACATTTTTAGACCATCGTGAGGCATACGCCAGGGTGATCCGATCTCACCCTACCTCTTTCTGCTATGCTCTGAAGGGCTGTCTAGCATGATCACGAGAGGAGTGAGGGTAAGCCGGCATGCTCCCTGGATATCCCATCTCCTTTTTGCAGATGATTGCCTAATATTTACTCAAGCGTCGAAGAGAGGGGCTGACAGAGTGGCCGAGATCCTGGAGGCATATAACAGAGGCTCGGATCAGCTTGTCAATAAGAACAAGTCTGCAATCTTTTTCAGTCCCAATTGCTCAGTAGAAATTAAAGATGAGGTCCACACCAGCTTGCAGATCACGACTGAAGCGCTGGGGGAGCGGTACCTTGGTCTCCCCACTGCTGCAGAGAGAGGGGCGGCAGCTGTTTTCAATTATGTGCCGGCCCGAGTGCGAGGTATGGTCGCTGGCTGGGCAGAGAAAAGCCTTAGTTGTGCCGCCAGGGAAGTTCTTCTCAAGGCCAATGCTCAATCAGTTCCTACTTACCCAATGTCTTGTGTTAAACTGTCCCCGGTAGTTAACAAGAAACTCACCTCTGCGGTGACCAATTACTGGTGGGGAAGCTCAGTGGACAATCACAAGTTACATTGGATGCACTGGGAGAAGCTCACAAGATCAAAGAAGGATGGTGGAATGGGGTTTAGAGATTTTGGCTTGTTCAATCAGGCAATGCTTGGCAAACAGGGGTGGCATTTGTTAACCCGGCCGGACTCGTTGTGTGCGCAGGTGTTGAAGGGGAAATATTATCCAAATTCAGATTTCCTCTCGGCATCCAAAAAGAGACGAAGCTCGGCAACGTAGAAAGCCATTCTGTATGGAAGAAACGTGCTGCACAGGGGGATTATCAAACGGATTGGCCCAGGAGACATCAGTATCTGGAACGATAACTGGATCCCAGGGGTAACTTCCTTTAAACCCTTGGTCCGGTTACCTAGAGTAACGGTGGAAAGAGTGCATGAGTTATTTATCCCAGGGACGAGAGTGTGGGATGAAGCGGCTGTACGCAGATCTTTCATGACGATTGAGGCTGCTGAAATCCTGAAAATCAAGACCAGTGCAAGATTGGAAGAGGATGTGCTTGCATGGGCACCGGAGAGGCATGGCTCTTACACGGTGCGATCGGCGTATAAGCTACTGAAGCAAGACCAAATGGCAGTGGCAGTGGCAGCAGCGAATGAGACATCGATCTCTGAAGGTTTGCCTTTCTGGGGGATGCTGTGGAAACTTGATGTGCCACCAAAAATCCGAGTATTCTGGTGGCGTGTTTTACACAACTCTCTGCCTGCGAAGGCTGAGCTGACAAGGAGACATATCTCAAAGGAGAGCCACTGTGAAATGTGCGGAGATCCAGTGGAATCACTATACCACGTATTTTTTGAATGCCCAGTGTCAAAGTGGTTTTGGGGCGAGGTGAAGAAGGTTACTGGTGTGGTGGTTCCACGGCTGCACCCCTGCTCATGGGTGACAGATATCTATCTTTCAGCTGGGTGTATGTTCTGCGGCTACCAGCGCTACTATTGTCTGTGTGGCGTGGTCACTTTGGACGGGCAGGAACAATCGGAAGCATGGTCGGAAAACATGGGAACCTGGTGCCCCGGCAAGATTCATTTCTAAGCTGATGGAGGACCTTGCTTCCCTTAAGGTGCAGGGCCACACCAAGGAACCGGCTCCAAGAGCGCGGTGGAAGAAGCCGCCTGAAGGAATGATCAAACTGAATACAGATGCTGCATTTGATGCCTCTACCTGCATGGGGAGTGCTGGAGCGGTGCTTAGGGACTATTCTGGCATGGTGATTGGAGCAGCAGGAAGATGGCTGGATGCTGTAAGTGATCCAATCACGGCAGAAGCTTTGGCAATGAAAGAAGGTATAGAGCTAGCTTTGGAGCTGGGTATTGAACAGATAGTCCTGGAGAGCGATTGCCAGGAACTCGTGAAGCTGCTGCATAGTCCGTCTTCAGCCAGATCATCAATCGGAGGTCTGTGTTTTGATATTACAGAGCTGGGCAAGAATTTTTCTGTGTTCACTGTAAATTGGGTGCGTTGGAATGCCAACTCGGTGGCTCATGTTTGTGCCTCCATGGTTTCGGCCACCGAACGCTCCTTTTCCTTTTTAGACTCTATCCCGGACTGGCTAGTTGATCTAGCAGCCGCCGATTGTATTCTTGCCTCCAATTAATGAAAGCTCTGTGATGACTAAAAAAAAAAAATAAGGGCACATCACATCAAAGCTTGACTCGATGGCTCAGCAGCCAGCTGGTCAACACTACACCAACAGCATGGCCACCAAGGCACACCTTCAGCTAAGCTAACAGTCGCAGTGGCGGAGTATGGCCGTCGGTCTCATCGAAGCCGGCGGCAGCGATGGTCGGCGGTAAGGCGGGAAGATCACCGTGTTCGTGGCGCTGTCCTGCGTCACCGCGGCCATGGGCGGCGCCATCTTCGGCTATAACCTCGGAACCTCTGGTACGAGTCCGACCTCAGAGTTTCAGATTCATGTCGTCCAGGGAACAATTTGATTATGCTGAATTGAATCTGAGAGAACCACCTTTCAAAATCGTGATGAACAACTGGCAATACCTTCAAGTTTTGGTTTTTTTGGAATTGGAAGTGCCGATGGATCACAGGATGTTTTGCAAAGCACAGGTGGCGTATCATCCATGGGGTCGTTCCTGGAGGAGTTCTTCCCGGACGTATACCGGCGGATGAAGGGCGACGTGCGCGTCAGCAACTACTGCAAGTTCGACAGCCAGCTCCTGACGCTCTTCACGTCGTCGCTCTACATCGCCGGCCTGCTCACCACGATGCTGCTCTCGTCGTGGTTCACGGCCAGGCGCGGGCGCCGCCCGTCCATGATCGTCGGCGGCGCCGTCAACGTGTACATGGCCATCCTCGGCAGGGCGCTCCTCGGGGTCGGCCTCGGCTTCGCGAATCAGGCCGTGCTTCTGTACCTGTCAGAAATGGCGCCGGCGCGATACTGAGGAGCATTCAGCAACGGCTTCCAGCTCAGCCTGTGCCTCGGCTCCCTCGCCGCGAACGTCATCAACTACGGCGCCGAGAAGTTGACCGGCGGCTGGGGCTGGAGGCTGTCGCTGGGCCTGGCCGGCGTCCCCGCCGCGCTCTTCACGCTGGGCGCCGTCTTCTTGCCGGAGACGCCCAACAGCCTGGTGCAGCAGGGCGAGGACCGTGGCAAGGTGCGCGCGCTGCTGCAGAAGATCAGAGGCACGGACGACGCCGCAGCCGTCGACGCCGAGCTGGACGACATCGTTGCGGCGAACAGCGCGGAGGCACAGGGCGGCGGCGGCAGGGACGACGGCCTGCGGCTCATCCTTTCGCGGGCGAGGTACCGGCCGCAACTGGCGGTTGCCATGCTGATGCCGGCGTTCACGCAGCTGAACGGGATCAACGCCATCGGGTTCTACGCGCCGGTGCTGCTCCGCACGGTGGGCATGGGCGAGAGCCTGGCGCTGCTGTCCACGGTCGTCACAGTGGCCATCTACACGGCGTCGACGGTGGTGTTCATGTTCGTCATCGACCGGTTCGGCCGCCGCACGCTGCTGATCGCCGGCAGCCTCCAGATGCTGGTTGCCGAAGTCTTGATCGGCGCCGTCTTGGCGGCCAAGCTCGGCGACGAGGGCGGGATGCCCCGCGGCTACGCGGCGGCGCTGTTCGTCCTCATCGGTGTGTACGTTGCAGGGTACAGCTGGTCGTGGGGCCCCATGACGTGGCTGGTGCCCACCGAGGTGTTCCCGCTGGAGATCCGGTCGGCGGGGCAGAGCATCACGGTGGCGTCCGGGTTCGTCTTCACCATCTTCATCGCGCAGGGGTTCCTCGCCATGCTGTGCCGGATGAAGGCCTGGCTCTTCTTCTTCTTCGCCGGGTGGATCGTCGTGATGACGGCCTTCGTGTACTTGTTCTTGCCGGAGACGAAGGGGATGCCCATTGAGCAGATTGGGAAAGTGTGGAGGGAGCACTGGTTTTGGGGGAGGGTTGTGGGGTTGGATGAATTCCAGGCAACTGACAAGCTGTGAAATGAACAGATATAATAAGAATTAAGAACGTTCAGTAACTGAAGTGCTCCAACATGAAAATTTTAATAGCTCAGTCTTGTGACAACATCTGAATCTATCGTCTTATTAGGCTACTATAAAAATGATTTTAGAAAATAACTCTGCTTATTTACAGAGGCGGATAAAAAAATCCATATCAACTAAAACACCATTATGTTCAGAGGTGGTAAACCCATTAACGAAGACACTAAAAAAATTACGATCTTTCAAAATAAATTAAAAGAGGTCAGTAGGTAAGTCCTTGTTAATAAGTGTCCAGCTCACCTAGCCGATCTCACTAGAAGTATCTCACTGTGAGCCAGTTTGGTAGAGCTCCGGTTTTAGTTAAAATAGCTTCAGTTGTGGTTTCACCTGTGGAGCAGATTCACTCAGGAAGTTGGAGCTGTTTTTTTGACCGTTTGGCAAAATAGCTTCTCCGGGTAGTACAAAAGATGAAAATGTCCATACTACCCTTATTTTTTCTTTTCTTTTTTCCTTTGCTTTTCTTTTCTTTTCTTTTCTTTTCTTCACTACCTTATCCGTTTCACTTGCTCACGATCCATGCTCAGGCCGCGCATCTTCAACAGTTCAACCTCCGGTTGTGTGGCAACGAACGCCTCCACGGCCTCGGAATCCACCACCCCCACGCCTGCGCGACATCTCCTAGCTGCTCGCACCTCCACCCCCATGCCCGGCGACCTCGGCGGCCCTGCGCGGTGGCCTCGTGCAGCGTTTGAGCCCTCACACAACAGTGCCCTCAGTGACCCTGCGGCCGATGGCGCCCCTCGACGACCTTGTGTCGTGCGGTAGCCCTCGGCACGATCCATAGGAGCAAGCGGAGCCGTCGAAGCTAGTTTTTTCAGCTCCGATCCTCTCTCTCCTCTCCTCTTAGCGGGAAGTCCGTGACTCCGACTTCAAATCTATTTGTCTTTCCCCGTTTGGTTGAAGAAGCGTAGAAACGGCTCCTGGAGCTGGCCAGGGAGCTGTACCAAATGGCCCCTATATAAAACAGTTGGAACTGTTGCCCAATCATTTCGCTTCTACCCAACCGCTAGCTGCATCCCACGCTCTCCACTGCCTCCTTGTCTTGTCGGTTGTCTCCCCATTCTCTCTCTACCCGCGCTATTTCACCACCTTTCCTTCTCTTAACTTCGTCCTTGTTCAGATTCACTCCAAATTTCAAGTTTTTCACTCTCTCCATCACATCAATTTTTAGCCGTATGCATGGGGCAATTAAATATAAGTAAAAAAACTAATTGAACAGTTTAGTTATAAATCACGAGACAAACAAATCTTAAGCCTAGTTAGTCCACGATTGGACAATTTTTACCAAATACAAATGAAATGCTACAGTGCTAAATTGTTTCAATCTTTGTAATCTAAACAAGGACTGGAGGGACTTATATAAGTACCACAATGGATCACCTCGCCATGGCCGGCATCGTGCTGTCAATGCCAACAGACATGCTGGGCCCTCGCCACTACAGGAAACTCATTCTTTGCCGAGTGCCAAACCCTTTGCCGAGTGCCAAATTTCGGACACCCGGCAAAGACATTATTTGCCGAGTGCCGCCGCACTCGACAACGAAAGACACTCGGCAAAGAATTCTTCACCGAGTGCCTGGCACTCGGCAATGAAAGGCGCTCGGCAAAGGTAGTCTTTGCCGAGTACCCGGCTCTCGGCAAATAGAGGCACTCGGCAAAGATTGGCGGGGGGCGCGGACAGCATCTAGCTCTGTTTACTTGGCACTCGGCAAAGCGGGGCACTTTGCCGAGTGCCAACCCTAGGCACTCGGCAAAATAATTTTTTTTCTGAATTTTTGACACCAAATTTTTTAAGCTTTTCTACAGTGCCACAAACAACATGTTAAAATTTGGGATATTTTCATTACATTTTGTTATATTTTTCTAGTTTATTTTCTTTTCTTGAATTTTTCTGGATAATGTTCATTTGAACTGCAGGTGCATCGAATAATGGATTTCTTTGGTTTCAAAAATATTATCCTTGTTTGTTATCGTAAACTTAGGCTAAATCCAGGAACGGTCTCGAAATTTCGATCAACGTGCTCACGGGGCAGGGTCGCCGACGTGCGTGTGAGTGGTTTTTTAATTATAAAAAATGCGAACAAGTTACGAAAATTATGAAACTTGGCGACAAGTTATGATATCATATCTTGGCGTCTTTGTGGTAAAAATTTGAAAAAGTTTCAAGCACGTTGCGGCGACGCGGTGGTCCAAAACAAGGACATCATCACATGTGATTAGACCCCACGGCGACGAGTAAGTATAATTTCAGTAATATTTCATATGACATGTTGAGAACCTGGTTTGTGGAATAACAATTCTTCATAATGACTCTTGCAGCAACTGGGAAGTAGTGTCTGGAAAGGGGCGCCACATCAATGGCATCCTGGGCCTTCTGATTAGGAAGCACTACCCTGGCACGGTCACGTACGCTGGGGTGACTTCACCGCCTTGGACGTGGGACCACTTCTACGCCGCCGTAGACAGTGACTATGGCACCGTTGCGGCGCGGATCAAGTCTGAGTTCTGGGTGAGTATTTATCGCACTAAATTGGTTAATACTACGTATTCATTAGTCAAATGAAATAAAACATGATGTCTCTATACAGGAGTACTACAGGTGCGATGAAGCGTTTGAGGACCGAGCGGCACAAGTGAAGGACAGGGTCTGCAGGTCCCGACTCGCGGACCTGTACTACGAGACGCGGCTCCAATGCATCATCAACTACAACGCCGACGTCCTTGGTGTAGCGCTGAAGAAGCCCCAGGCCAGGACCATGACGCTCACCAAGGATCAGTACCTCTCGGTAAGTATGAAACATCAACTCCTACTCCTTTCATTAAGTGTAGGTAGGCTTCATTCCATCTTCTGACACATCAATATCTTGATGGCATGCATCAATGTCCTGAATGGTGCTCTAGGCACCGCCTCTGCTGGGAGGCGATTGTGGATAGGTGGCTCTCTGACGAGTGGGCGGAGAAGCACGAGATCTGCCGGAACTGCCGCCTGCAGATGGGTGGGCTGGCACACCACCAAGGCAACCGGTGCCTCAACGTGTACGCCCAAACATAGGTAATGTTCTTTATGTTTTTATCTTTATTTATTTATTCTAACTCTCAATTCATGTTATTTGTAATCTTCTTTGTGTTTGTCCCGCAGTCCCAGGCACACCAAGGCCAGGATTGCAACGAGTTCATGGCCTTCGCCATGGCACACAAGGGCAAGGCGACTGCTCCGGACGTCACCTACAACCCGGCGGACGGGTCCGAGGCGTACACCAATCCGAGCGTCTACAGCAAGCTCAGCGAGTACACCTCAGCGGCTTGCGAGCGCCATGGGGAGAACTTCGATCCGGGCACCCAGCCCCTGGACACAGACCTACTAATGAGGCTGGGAGGAGGGAAGCAGCACGGCAGGTACTGGATGGCGGACAACACAGTTGACTCCGCCTCTATTCCCAACCTCGCCGAGATTCGAGCAAGGAGCACGAGCTCCTCCGTCCCCATACGCCCTCGGCAGCAGAGCTCATAGCAGCATATGGTAGAACTCTAGGTTAGTACTGTTTTAAGTGTCGGTCACTGCTGTTACATATCTACCTAGCTTTTGAGTTGTTTGAACATTGTGGGTGAATGTTGCAGGCCTCTGTGCGGAGGTTGGAGGCCCAGCAGGCAGCCTCAGCGGAGGCCCATCGTCTGGAGATAGAGGCTATACAAGCCTAGAGGGCGGCCGAGGAGCAGAGGATGTGAGACATGTTCAGCTTCATGGCGAGCCTTCATGCCTTGCCAGGTGTGGTCGTACCCCAGTCGCTGCTCGCTCCAGTTGTGGCTCCTACTCCTCCTGTTAGGACCCCGGTGAGTACCTCTGGTTGGTTGTTTACTCCTTTACCTTATGCGACCCTCGTGCATATACTCATGAATTCGTTTCTCCTTTGTGCAGCCACAGTCAGCGGGTTCGAACCCGACTCCTCAGGGTGGCCCTTCACCACAGGCCGGGTGGCCAACTAGCCCTTCACAGCCCGGGCACTCCGCTCCACACTCCGGGTGGCAAGGATGACAGTAGGTATCCGTCATTTCTCTCTTCATGTTCGTTTGGCTTGTAATGGACCTAGATTTGTGTTCGTACGTGACTTGTGATGGATTATGAGTTGTATGTGCTGGATTATGGACGATATTTGTGTATGTGATGCATTATGTACGATATATGTGTAAGTGATGCATTATCGACGATATGCGTACGCGTCGGATTATGAATGATGGATGCCATGTATCTGTGATGTATCCTGTGCTCTAAGTGATGATATATATGTGATTTGATTGTTTGTGTTGATGGAAAACAAAAAAAACAAAAAATAGTATTTTTCCCTCTTTGCCGAGTGTTGCACTCGGCAAAGAGGTCTTTGTCGATGCCATGGCACTGGCACTCGGCAAAACTGGAAAATCGAGCCTCTGTTTCCCGGCTTTGCCGAAAGCCCCGTCCATGGCACTCCGGTAAAGAATTTTTTAAAAAATAAAAACCTCTTTGCCGAGTGCCGATGCCATGGCACTCGGCAAAGAATTTTTCAAAAAACTCTTTGCCGAGTGCTTGGCTGGAAGGCACTCAAAGAAAGAATTTCTCAAAAATAAAAAAATCTTTGCCGAGTGCCGGCCGTCCAGCACTCGGCAAAGAGCCCGTCAAATTGACGGCTGAAACCCGTTTGCCGAGTGCGGGTTTGGCACTCGGCAAAGACTTTGCCAAGTGCCCGACGTCCGGCACTCGGCAAAGAAACCTTTGTCGACAGGTTCTTTGCCAAGTACTCTTTGCCGAGTGTGGCACTCGATAAAAGCCTTTGCCGAGTGCAATGGCGGCTTTGCCGAGTGCCCCAAGCACTCGGCAAAGCGCCTGTTTCCTGTAGTGCTCCCACAAGCGAACAACACACTTGGCATGGATGGTGGTGAACACAATTCATGTCAGAGTTGAGCGCGTGTGGGAGGCAAACACACAGCACCTTTGACAGTTCGATGAGATCTTGTTGAAGGAAAGTGAGTCTATCGATGACTTCTCCCTTTGCATCAACCTCGCCAACAACATTCAGGCCCTTGGTGTCGAAGTCACCGACGCTCAGATCATGAATAAGATGCTTCAGGTGGTCCCTAGTCACCTTGAGCATATCGCCTTCTCTATTCCAAATTATGTCATTTTAGTTTTTCTAAGTGTTCTTGCTATGCACTTAGAGATATGCTATGTCTAGAAACATAGCGAAAGTATATACCTAGAAAAAACAAAACAATTTATAATTTAGAACGAGGAGTATTTATTTACCCAACTACAGGCCATGGTGACATATCGACAACAACGAGGCACCTATGGTGTGTCTTCGTCAATTTCAATCTCAAAACATTGCCGTCCCAAATTTTGAATAAAATCATAGGGATAGGGATTGTGCATCGTTAATAGCGGTGACTATATGTGGGTTTTGAGCGTTTGTATTGCACATTGTAATTCTTAAAAAAAGATGGGCATTTAGCTGACATAGAGTGGATGTTAACCAATTGGCGGTGAGGCCTCTTGCAACTTGATATCTCTCCCGAAACGGTGAAGTGCTAGAGTAGATTTAACAAACCAAAACCAGGTAGATCACGGTGAAGTGCTAGAGTAGATTTAACAAATACCACATCCGATCGACAATAAGGAGTGTAACCCATGAATCCTCCTTTCGTGTCCAGCAAGTCTATGATATTTCCATGTCGGGCAAATAAATTCAAGTAGATGGAATAACCTAGAAGTATAATGTTGTAACATTGGCCCCATCGATGTAGGTGATGCCTATTGTTCCTCGTCCTTCTGCTCTTGTATTCTTGCTCACTAATCTGAATGTTGAAAGTGAAAAAAGACATAAATATATAGCAATCAACCTATCAATGCCTTCAACAAGATATGGAGGAGTGATTTAGTGCAGAGTTCATATGCAGAAGTTCACATCTGTAAATCAAGTAAATGTGCATATAATTCTATCAAATCAAAGCTTAAACAATAAATTCGAGGCTTACGCGTGCGAACGGAGAGATGGTTGGGGTGGCTCCTCCATTGTTGCCTTAGTATATCTTCAACTTTCTTCAGCGCCTCTTTATTTCCTCTCAACTTTCCAACAATGCCAACACTGACATTCTGAAGGGATGGGAGGTGGCTGAGAGCCATGTCCTCAAAATCGCATGTAGAGAAATCCTCTAGTTGGATATCGAAGTCAAATTGCTCAAGCTTTGGCATAGCTCCTCGTGGAAACATAGATGGCACTGTTGCAAAACGAAGGATTCTGCACACTCTCAAACATGGGAAGGCATCAGCACTAACCATCAACCTTTCCTTGATTTGTATTTCACTAGTGCGGCTCATCACTTTGAGAGAATTAAGAGCCGGTAGCATCCCGAGAACTTGGATGTCCGTCATTTGGATTTGATTTACCGTCAGTTCCAGGATCGAGAGGATGGGAAGCACTGCAGGATTAATCCAAGTTGGCATGGTGTTGCCATTATAAATGATAAGCCTATGGAGGTTACGGAGGCACTTCACAGGCCCATCCAGATTAACTGTGACCTCAAACGAGATTCCTAGATTTTGAATTTTGTTTAGGTTGCCAAGGGATTCAACAAAAGACTTGCACATGTTTTCATCCCATCTGCCTTCTTTATCCTTTTGGAGGTGGACGTTGAGCACCCTCAGTTGCGTCAGATGGCCTAACTCTTCTGCAGTGTATGCAGAATCCACACCAACTACTCCTAAAACTTCTAGGAGTGCCAGATTTCTCAACCCATTTGGCTGCCTTGTACTAGGCTCAACATATATAGAAAGCATCTGCCTTAGCTGTGAAATGCACGATGGAAGTTCTTTCACGTAACATCCTTCAATGTTCAGCGTCTGCAAAAACTGTAGCTTCTGTACCTCTACTGGAAGCTCAGCGTCATATCTACTATATCTTAGGCCTAGATACCTCAAGTTTAATAAGTTCCCAACAAACCTCAGATTTGGTTCGCCCGTAAGTTTGCAATTTTGTAGATCCAGCACACGTAAAAGATGGTAATTTGCAGACGATGGCACTGAAACAATAAAACCTTGACTGAATATAGTAAGCGACCTCAGTTTCGGCATGCTAATTGTAGGCCAAGCAGTACTGTGGAGGGATAGCCTGCGAACCTTGCTTCCTGAAGAAAGTGTGTTTTGATTTGTATCACCACCACCCCAAAAAGTAGTCGTGAAGCATTCTTCTCTTGATAATGAACAAATGAGATCAAGCACCATATCATGCACACGGCATGTCAGGGGCATACTGTCATCAACAATGTTTACGGGATGGATCAGACTCCTATTCATAAGCTCGTTGAAGTAACTCTGTCCAAGCTCAAACAAGCTTTGGCCTCCATCTCTGTGTTGGATAAAATCTTCAGCTATCCACCTCCATATCAATCGATCCCTTTCAATAGTTGAATCTTCTAGAAATACACCAAGATATAATAAACAGTTCTTCAAGTGATAAGGTAGATTACAATAGCTAAGCGATAATATCTTCCTCATATTATCCATATCATGATTGCCTCCAAGCCCAGAACCAAGAGAATCACACAAATCATGCCATTCTTGTATGTTTCCTAACTTATGAGCCAGCAAACTAGATGTAGTAATGATAGCTAATGGAACACCTCCACATTTATTCAAAATCTTTTTGGACACTTCAGAAAATTGTCTTGGACATTTGTCCTCAGAGTTGAATATTCTTCTGTAGAATAATATTTTGGAGTTCTCATGAGTAAGATGTTTGAGCTTGTAGCAGTCGCCAGCTTCCTTGCCAACACCAATTATGCGGGTAGTTATGATTATTCTACTTCTCATATTATTCTCACTCAGAGCACATTTTATGATCTGCCATGTTGCTATATCCCACACATCATCAATAACAATAAAGTACCTAAATGTACGGCGACATGCTATTGATAATCAATATAAATACTATTAATTAGGTAAAAAAACATATTTTGGAAGCTTCCATACAGCACAGGAAAATGACTGAGACAGTGAAGTTGTGACAAAGAAAAATTAACGAGTGTAAAGTTAATGCAATGTTACCACAAATTTTAAATCCATAGAGATCTTGGAATGTATATTGTTCCTGAATTTCAAGTAATACAACGAAATTAAAGCAAAGCAAGTAATACATTGCTTGGCATGAACGACTGTTAGTAGACTGATTATGCATTTTAAGTTTCTGACCCTAAATAAGGAGATGTTAGTAACATTTTGGAGAATCCCTACCTTCCACTGCCAATATTATCTTGGATGTGGTTTCATGCCTGTGTGGGGTGGGCGTGGGTGGCAGTGGGGGGTGTTTGGGGGGGGACCAGAAACTGTGGAGCTTTGCTCCCCAGGGCTTTTATTAAGAAAAACAGGACAGGATTACAGAAAGGACATACTGTTTTGTGGTACTGGTTCAGTGTGACAATTTTTCCAGTGGTTTCTATGCATGTCACCTGTCACCAACATTTTGTAGAATTTCAGGTATCTATCGCACCTGTGTTTAATAAGTCTGGTGTGGGAATGATCTTGGTACTTGGTAGTTTGTTTTAAATCATAGGAACTGCAAGGTGAATGTAGTGGAAAGGCTTCTGGTGCTAGTGTGCGCACTGTTTAGTAATTATTGATGATGACTAATGCTAATTCCTAAGCATATAAGAAGGCAATGTTATGCTTCACATAACTAGTAGTTCAATCCATGAACCAGTAGGATTATATTTGTACCATATGCAATGCAATGCACAAATAGCATAAGAAAGAAAATAACACTTGCATGCTGAAAGGTGCATATATTAGATATATATATATATACCTCTTGTTTTTAAGGAATTCCCGGACAAGATCAATAAGCTGCATTCCCTCCATAAACGTGCTATGGATGTTCCCATACTTAGTTTTTTCAAGCTCATAGAGTATGTCCATGAATACCTTATTTATGTCAGGATTCTGGAAAAGCAGTGCAATCAAATTCTGGTTTAAGCTTATCATACACCACTTTGGCAAGAGTCGTCTTTCCTAATCCTCCAATTCCAACAATGGAGATTGTCTTTTGTTGATGTGTGGATATGGCGTCATCCCTCGTTAACATCATGATTAGATCCTCATTTGCCTCATTCAATCCAACAAGGTTACTCACGTTCTTGTATAAAGCTATTATGCGAGGGTCAATCTTTGTTCTGGCAGGATTAATTGTAGCAACAACATTGTACCTAATGAAGAAGAGGGGCGGGGAATCAGAACCAGTTGCTCGCACTAAATGAAAGACTACGTACTTTCATAAATTATATTTCTATATAAATCCATATTTGAGCTGTCGCACAGAAAAAGAGCAGACATCAATATCAAAAGGCACTACTGTACCCGAAATTTAGAAGAAGAAAAATACAGCTGAAAACAAGGAGTTTTTCTGTTGGGCGGAAAACAAAATTCTCTAACCTTTCACGGCGCTCCGCGACCTCCTTAACACGCTCTTTGATGTCCTCGATATCTTGAGCGATCTGATGGCGAATCTTGCCTTTGGTGACAAGCTTTATCATCTTCTTGACGAACCTTTTCGAGCTGTTTCTGCTTGGGGGTTCAGGACCCTCAATTCGCACCATGAAGGTGTCGATAACATCCTCCATGTCGTAGGACAGCTCTCTGACATCCTGGGCCCAGATCCTGACCATCTCGTTGAGGTCCTCCGGTGGCACCTCACCAACAAGGCGGAGGGCAGCGCCTATGCTCTTGAGCTCTCTCATGAAGAACTCGACGTTCTTCTTGGCACTTTTCTGCAGATTGTACTCGTCCTGGAGCAGCTTGCTGAGCTTTGGAAGTAGGGTGTCCATCGCCCCAGTGGCAAACTCCATGGCTCGGGGGCGCCCTTGTTGCTCTGCTTGCCTGGTGTTGTGCGCACAAGGCTGTTTGGTGGTCTGGTGGTGCTGCGGAGAAGAAGAAGCTCCAATGTCCTCACCTTTTAGTTTTTACTCCTACATGTTACAAATTGTTAGGCAGAAGGCAGGCCCAGTCTTCACCTACCGCCAGCCTGGTCATCTCAATCATAGTCGTTTGCTTCTTAAAAATGAATAAACTTTCATAATCAAATGAATGTCAACATCATGATTGGTACATTAGAAAGCGGCTTGTATGGAGAAATTTCAAGAGTGAATAAGCATATATGCAAGTGGAGGAAGATTCGCATTTCTAAAGTAGTAGTAGGTTTGGAAAACTGACAAGTGGTAATACTCCTCAGACAACTTGACAGTCAACATGTGCAATGAGCGTAATAAAGTCAGAAAGTGGCACGTCGTTGGTGTTGAACTGGCTAAAAAATATTATTAGCTTATGCAGGCCAATCTCGAGCTAGCCACCTATGGTAGCTCCTACCTAATCTACCCTTATCCTTATTTCTGTGTTGCAAGCCCTGTACATTAACAGTTACCCTGTCTCCACCGTCCGATGCACCTAGAGCTGTCGGATGCCTGCCACGCTTGCCTCTGTATGTTGCAGCCTCTGGGTTGCCCCTCCCACCTTCGACCTCATCGTCTGGAATCTGGACTCTTCCTCCACTCTCCCGTCCGTGCTCTCCGCAGCCAAGGCAACCTCAGCTTCATCTCTTTCTCCCTCTCCCGAGTTGATGGACGGCGCAGCAGGAGACCAAAACCGCTGCCACGGCTGGGCCAGCGGCACCCTACGTGTGCCGCGCAACACCACGGCGGGGCCCCGACAGTGGTAGCCCCCCGCCATGCACGGTGCCGTTCACCGGTGGCCGCGGGCGTGGCCCCTGGCCATCATGCCGCTACGGTGACCGCCTCCAGACACAGCTCGCCTGGCACCACCCCGTAAGCCGCCCCCTCCCCTTTGTCGTCTGTACGCGAATTGTGTTTTCGATTGGTGATGTTTTCTGTACCTAATCGATGCTGCATATATGCAGTTCAGCAGCAATTGACACCAGCTCAGATGCCATCACTGACGCAGGACAACGCTCCCGTCCTGTGCCCTGTGTCGGTTGTTACAGCTTCTTCCCTCAATCTTTTTTTTGCAGCAACTTATGCATATAGCAAGAACATTCCCAGGTATGACACTGTGCATCCAGTAATTTATAGTTCTCCGTCTTCATGTTCAATAGTCATTTGCAAAATAAATAAATAAATAAAGTACAACGGCATATATAGTTTCTTTTACTTCAATATAATTTGCAATTTCCACTGCATATTAATCCTACAGGTTTGAAACACCTATGATTAATCAAATTTTTTCAATTCATGTCATCAGGCTTAGATGATTCTTTCAATCTGTACTAACCTTCGGCTGAGCTGCATGTACCTATTAGCCACAAACACAACGTGAGTTTACCATCCTCTTCCTTTAGCTGCCAAAATATTTCTGTATTCATGACTGATCCCCGTTTTCATTGTCTGCAAAGACATAATTTCAGTGGTGTGCTGATATCAGTCATCTTTCATGTTTCTCTATATTACTTTTATTAATGTAAAAAAGGGCTACCTCTTTGCGAAAATGGTGAATCAACAACACATACATCAAAAATGACCTGCAACATATATATAACCCCAAAGTCCTGCTATTTGCAGGCACTGTTTGTTTCAATGTCATGATGCATTTTTTAATTGCAGAGACATATGTGATTTCTGTAGTTGGAGCTATCATATGTGTGCCCCCGCTCTGCAGCAAATCTTATCAGACCATATCTATGCCCAATTACTGTAAACATACTGATATAGTATACATAAATAAATGGAAAACAATGATCCAACCTAAAGATAAAGAGTAGTATTGCATGGGGGCCCTGTCAGCATCGATGAATAATCAGTAAGAACACTAACGCAGTCATAACGATCTGTTGCATTGCATGTTGTACTAAGATCTGAATATAGGTGGGTGAAGTAACTGAAGGTTTCTGTTTAGTTTTCATGCATAGAGGTCTGTACCCGATACTGACGGTGTTGGTGCCGCTGAGATTTGGAGCAGAGCGCTTGCCTTCTTCATTCTCAACTGAGGTTTCTGATCATTTTCGTGCATTCAGGTGACAGTGAGCCAGTTGTTCCGCATGCTGACGGTGTTGGACACCTTGAGGTTTGCGGCCGAGGTCTACGTGATGATCAGAAACCTGCCTTCGTAAATTTGGAATTTAAGGTCATTATTGATTTTCGGCTATCGCCCACCACAAAAATTCGCCATTATTAATCTTATCCTATTATGTTACTTTACTTTATGTCTTTTGACAATTTAAAATTTTTTTAGACCATCCTTGTTGAGCCTTTATTTGATTTATGCGCTAGGCAATTGCGCCTCCATCCCCGTGCAAGGCATGGGGTTACTGTTGGTATTTTTAAACGCAAACAGAGAAATTCGCAAGCGCACGGATACCGATGTAGCTTTCACCCGGGAGTATTCTAGAGTATCGATTTCCACGAGAAACGCCGGCGTGTACTAATTAAGATTCAAGATCATCCAAGGGTAAAGATAAAAGTACTTTTAGTGGGCAGAGAGGATGTTTCTAAGGTTTCTCTAATTGATCTATGAATCGAATTGACTTCAAGGTCTACTTATTTTGGGACATCAGAACACTAGCCACGCATGATGATGAAAAGGGGACTAGGAAGCTCTGACTACGGTCCTACAAACACCAATCCAAACGTGGTGGAATACGTCGGCCGTCAGGGTTGTCACCACCTGGGGCTACCACAACTATACGTAGAACTGGGTGTAATTCTAGGTAATATATAGACTAAGCACCACACCTAAACTATTAATTACTACTCTAGCGTTGCAAAGACTAGATCACTTGAATGCAAGCGAGAAACTAATAAATAAACTTGAAGTACTGAAATTAAGTAAATAAAGAACTTAGAATAATAATTGAGGCACCTAGAGATTGCTGAATGACGAACCAGATACTGCAAAAATACAATGTCGAGGAAGATCTGACAGATCCGGCTCCTCCTCAGCTCTCTCCTCTTCTCTTTCCCTCTTCTAATTACAATTAGATGAACTAGAACTAGAACTAGATGAACTAGAGGGACTCTCTTCTACTTGGATGAAGAATTGAAACCCTAGCTTTTGTTCCGTAGAAGAGATATGGCTCCTAGGCCTGGTGGGGGCGTCCTTATATAGGGGGGATAGCTTGAGGGTCAAGCAAACGCCATGTCATCGATCCACACCTCCGTTTGATGCCCACCATCAGATCCACCGACCTTGTACGGACGTGGGAGATTGTGAGGAAGCTTCTGGAGTAGTCCCCAACCTTCCTGCAAAGAAAACCAGAAGAGAACCGGCCATTTGCGCCTTGAACCGGACCCAAACCGGTGAACTGGGCGCTGTTTTGCATTTACTGGGAAGAAACAGGGCAATCTGGCCAACTGGACCCGCCGGTTCGGGCGGCCCAGCTGCCTCCGTGCGCGCTTGGGCGAACAGACCGGCTGGGGACCCAGTCCCGCTGCGCCACGTGCCCTGCCTGGCCCGGCCGAGCGCTCCCACCCGCGTGCTCCTGTGCCTGTGCGCGCCCCTGCGCGTGGGAGGCAAGCAGCGCCACGTGGCGGCTTGCCACTGGCCACCGCAGGGAGCCTGCCTCCCTTCCGACCAACAGCATCTGCTGCATGGGACAGCTGGGCCCTGCTGGGCTGTCTCCCGCCGGGCGTGGGTGAGCAGCAAAGCTGCTGCTGTTGCTTTTGACATGGAGGTGCTGATGTCAGCATGACATCAGCACTTCATTTTTAATTTGCATTTTCCATATCTTTTAATTCCGATCTCCAAAAATAGCAAGTAATATATCTGTTTCGATCAGCGCGACGAGACCTTCGCAGTGGTGTTATCCAAATTGCCATTTATGATACTTTTTCATGGTGATAAATTAAATATTCCCCGCAAAACGCCGAGAAACCAAAACTCGTGGAGCTCGTTAGAAATAAAATCCTGTTGCTATGCTTTGTAATCTATTTCTTATTATTTCATGCAATAACTGATAGGTATATTTTTGCTTTAGTGACCATCAACAAGTTCTCCCACACTTGCTCTTTGCTCGTCCTCGAGTAAAGGTTAAAGATAAAAGCAATCATGATTATAACATCTCGGGACATATAGCTAACATAAAAGTCATTCCAAAACATTACTCACACAAGTGGGATTTGTGGCATTGTCTACCATATATCCTTGGGTGGTTGAAAAACAGAATAGCTCTTGAAGCGAAGTCATCTTCCCAGTTCGTATCGTAGCAACATGGAGTTTTTTTAAAAAAGTTTTCACAAAAGAAAGCATAGATCACTATTACCCCTCAAATGGTACTCTCGATCGCTTAATGGTGTATTTTATTATGCTCTTCTCTTCCTACAACTAATAGCTTATTTCGAGCTTAGGTAGGGATATATGTGGTGGCATACTTGTGTTGCATTTATTGTAAAGTCAAAACCTGAATCCGAGGAGCGAAATATCATACTCTTAGTTCAAGATGTGCATGTGTGTGTGGATATATGGTGGAATTGGAGAAATCTAATTCTACTATACTCCTTGAAGACTTATATCTCTTTTGAACTTGAAAACTTGGCCAGAGAACATGAGCTATCTTATTCATTTTTTCTTTCTTCTTTTTTTTAGGGAGAGGGAGACGAGCATCTGAATAACCATTATTTTCATATTTAGGACACGTGTCCATTTTTCAACTCCCTCTTTTTTTTCTTCTTTTTTTTAAATAACTTTTGCATAGCTCATGACTCTTTTTGGCAACAAAACTTTTGAGAGACAAAGAACAAGAATTGGAGCATTTATTTGGTGGATGGAAAACCTATCAATAATGTTTTTGTTGTTCACTCCCAAAGTAGGAGAGAAATATTTTTAGGTAGATCTAAATGGAAGGCATGTTTTGCGCCTACTCCCAATATAGGAGTAGTGCTATACGTGTAGGTGCAAGTGAATCTTGATCTTGGGAGCACGATAAATTTCTCAAAAGGTCACAAAGTTTGACCAAACTCAACACAACAAAGAAGCAGCGTATGTAGAAAGCTTCTATCCTATATATGGCTCTGGTAGGAATTCATCACCATTGAGGAGTATGTGACACTATGGTTTTATAATATTTTATCAAAATAAAATCTCCAAGCGCCTTGAATAGAACCAGTAGGATTTCTAAGCCAGAACTATGTCACACTCCACAACAACTTAGTCAATATGATTGTCCTATAAAAATATTTTTCCCACAAGCATAAGTGTATGTATATGAAACAATCTTCATGCAAGCTTATATCTCAACAATGTCATCAACATGCCACTTTTCAATTTTTAATTCTAAGTGTGGATCTTGGTTCTTTTTATTTTATAGGGTAATGCAAGTGCATAACAAGTGCAAAACTCAGTAAGCATATAAGTGAATCAAGAAAGATCAAACCGAGTTTCAGTAGTTATATGCGCACTCCTCCATCGGTTTATGATGTGCTTCATCATATTTTTTTTTCACAATGGGGGTTGTGGCACCTCCCCACACTTCTTCAAAACGTACTGGCTTTTCATTCATAGAAAGAAATAGTGAAAATAAAAGGGACTCTTCTAGTGTGGGACACCGAGAGAGTCTAAATTCTAATCTTAGCATTTCACCAATTTTTATTATGAGGTAGAAACTTTAGTGAATGATTTTAACTCGATCACATCAAGTTCTTCAACCATGTTGATTTGTGGCTCAAGATAAACTTTTAAGCGTTGGCCATTTACCTTAAATGTGTTACATGTATCATCTTGAATGGTTATGGCCCCATGAGTTGAAGTGTCGATGACCTTATAAGGTCCATCCCACTTGCTTCGTAGTTTGCCATGTCCAAAGAGCTTAACTCTTGAGTTGAAAAGTAGAACCTTGTCTCCAGGATTAAACTCCTTATGCTTGATTCTCTTATCGTGCCATCTTTTTGGTTTCTCTTTATAAATCTTGGAGTTGTGATAAGCCTTTTCTCTCCATTCTTCTAGCTCAGATAGTTGCATCTGACGATTCTTGCCAGCTAGGTGGAGATCCATGTTCCATTTTTTAATTGCCCAATGGGCCCTGAATTCTAACTCAACAGGCAAATGGCACGTCTTCCCATATACAAGCTGATAAGGTGACATACCAATAGGCGTCTTATATGCAGTTCGGTAAGCCCAAAGCGCATCAGGGAGTTTGTCCTTTCATCCCTTACCCATTTCATCTACGGTCTTTTGCAACATATTTTTAATTTGCTTGTTAGATGTTTCTGCCTGACCGCTAGTTTGAGGATGGTATGGTGTTGCAATGTTGTGACGCACGCCATGATCCGCTAGGTACTTCCAGAAAACTTTGTCTATGAAGTGTGATCCTCCATCACTTATAACCATCCGGAGTGTACCGAAGTGAGGAAATATGACTTCATGGAACATTCTCTTAGCATGATTAGAGTCAGCATTTTGACATGGTAGGGCTTCTACCCATTTGGATACATAGTCTACGGCCACTAAGATGTACTCACAATTTTTGGATTTAGGGAATGGCCCCATGAAATCAATCCCCTAAACATCAAAGAGTTCAACATGGAGATTGTTTGTGAGTGGCATGGCATCTCGTGAGTTGATGTTCCCATGTTTTTGACACCTGTGGCATCTCCTGACAAACTCCTTTGTATCTTGATACATCGTTGGCCAGAAAAAGCCACTTTGCCAAATCTTGGCATGTGTCCGAAATGCCCCATAATGCCCTCCATATGGCGAGGCATGGCATCTTTCCATAATTTGAATGGCCTCAGCCATAGGGACACATCTTCTTAGTAGTCCATCAGAGCAAACTCGATATAGATAGGGATCATCCCATAGGTGAAGACGGCTTTCATGGATCAATTTTCTTTTGTCCACACCAACTGGAACATACCCCGCTACCGTAAAGTTCACGATATTTGCACACCATGGGTCAGAGTTCGTTATCGCGAGCAGGGTTTATCCCTTAAGTAATCGTTAATGGGTAACTCATGTGGTTCCTTGTATTGAAGCCTAGACAAGTGGTCGGCTACTGAATTTTCTACTCCTTTCTTATCTCGTATTTCTATGTCAAACTCTTGGAGTAGAATAATCTATCGAATTAGCCGAGGTTTAGCATCTTTTTTAGTGAGGAGGTACTTACGAGCAGCATGGTCTGTATAAACAATTACCTTTGCCCCCACTAAGTAAGATCTAAACTTGTCAATAGCAAAGAAAACAGCCAACAATTCTTTTTCAGTGGTAGCATAGTTGAACTGAGGTCCAGACAAGGTTTTGCTAGCATAAGATATGGCATAGTACTTTTTATCTTTGGTTTGGCCTAAAACTGCACCAACCGCAAAATCACTAGCATCACACATGACCTTAAAAGAAAGCGTCCAATCAGGTGGTTGGATAATTGGAGCCGAGATGAGTGCTTTTTAAGGATTTGAAAAGCTGCATGGCACTCATCATTTGATGAAAGGTGCATCTTTAGCAAGGAGACTAGTCAAGGGTCTTGCTATTTGAGAAAAGTCTTTAATGAATCGCCTATAGAACCCCGCGCATGTCCCGAGAAAACTGCGGATGCCTTTCACATTTGTGGGAGGTGGAAGTTGTTCAATAACTTCAATCTTAGCTCTATCCACCTCTATCCCACGTTCAGACACCTTGTGTCCTAGCACTATTCCTTCTCGAACCATAAAATGACATTTCTCCCAATTTAGGATTAAGTGCTTTTCTTCACACCGTTGTAAGACTTTGTCCAAATTCTCTAAACAATCATCAAAGGTTTTTCCATAGACGGTAAAGTCATCCATGAATACCTCCATGATTTTCTCAATCATATCGGAGGAAATAGACATCATGCACCGTTGGAATGAAGCTGGAGCGTTGCACAATCCGAACGACATTCGTCGGTATGCGTAAGTTCCATAGGGGCATGTGAAAGTAGTCTTACTTTGGTCATCAGGGTGGATTGGGATTTGATGATATCCGGAATACCCGTCAAGAAAACAAAAGAAAGAGTGATTTGCAAGCCGTTCCAACATTTCATCAATGAAGGGTAACGGAAAGTGATCTTTCTTTGTAGCCTTGTTAAGTTTTCGGTAGTCAATGCACATACGCCACCCAGTGACAGTTCGTTGAGGGATGAATTCATTCTTCTCATTCCTAACAACCGTCATTCCTCCTTTCTTTGGCACAACTTGTACTGGACTAACCCACTCACTATGAGGAACGGGATAAATAATCCCAGCGTGTAAAAGCTTAAGGACCTCCTTTTTAATAACTTCTCACATGGCATGGTTAAGCCTCCGCTGTGGCTCCCTTGAAGGTGTGCAATCAGGATCAATAGGGATGCGATGAGTGCAGAAAACGGGGCTAATGCCTATGAGGTCTTCGAGTGAGTAGCCGATAGCTGGTTTGTGTCTTTCTAAGATAGTGACAAGTTTATGGGTTTCTTCTTGGGAAAGCTTGTCACTGATGATCACTGGGGTTTCTCGATTATTGTTGAGAAAGACATACTTTAGGCCAGGAGGGAGAGGTTTTAGCTCGATTGAAGGAGCAGGTGGTTGCTCACTTTTGTCTAGCTCAATAGGCTCTACCAACTCTTCCTCTTCTTGAACAAAGTGTTCATCGTCAAGGATTGGTTGGGCCATATTTTCTAGAGATGCCTTTAAAACCTCTTCAGTTAAGTCTTGTTCGGGCTTGGGTTCCACTATTGTGTTGATAGAACGAGTAAGAGGAATACTTATAGTGGAATTCCCAACCTTAAAGTCCAAATGACCTTATAAAGGTTTCTCCTGTAAAAGCCTCATGATTGGTCTGCCAATCAAGAGAGATATCTCTGAGGTGTCATAAATGTAAAATCTAAGCATATCTCGGAGTTGTTAATTCTGACAGGAATAACCCTTAGTACCCCACTGCTCTCAAGAATAGCTCCCAAAGGGCTTTGTAAAAGCTTTTGTGATGGGGTTAAGGATGTGTTGGGATAAAGACTATCAGCTAGTGTCTTTGAAATGAGGTTTATCCCGACAGATAGACTATAGTGTATTTTCATAGCAGACCCCCTAATCTGACACAAAAGAATGGTTGGGGAAGTAGTGATTCGAGCTACCTCTAGAGATAACTCCGCTTCCGTAAGCCATTCATAACTCATGATTGATGAGAGACTTTTAATTTATTTCGTGATAATAGAGCCTTCGTGTGGATCAGAGGGTGTAGTGTGTGCCAGAGGTCTTGGTTGGATAGGCAAAATCGAGGTATTTCCATAATCTTCAAAGATATCTTCCTCGAATTCAAAGGGAAACTCTAAAGGAGATAAATCATCATCCTCTAGTTGGGTTTGTGTTCCCTTTTCAGGAGGTTTTTCAACAACCAATTCATGAGATGAATCAAGTGGAGTTTCTAATTCGGTTGCTGGTGTTTCCTCTTTTGGCTCGGGGCTTGTCTCATCTTCTTCTTCGTCAGGGAATTCATCATAGACACCAGTGTATGGGGTGTTTTCTAGAATTTTATCAAGAATTGCTTTCCCCTCACTCATGGTTTTATGTGAAAAGGACCCTCCCGAAGAAGTATCGAGAAAAAGGGCAGCTTCTTTGCTAAGGTCATAATGAAAGTGTTGTAATAGGACATGTTCAGGCATAGACAAATCTAGGCTAGATGCAATTAAATTTGAAAATCTTGCCCAAGCTGCTCCTAAGGTTTCCTTCTCTTTTTGTTGGAAAGTGAGAACTTTAAGACGAATAGGGATAATCTGGGAAATAGGAAAGAAAGCAAGACAAAATTTGTCTCGAAGTTCCTTCCAATCTCCCTCTACACTCTTAACGGTATGAGCATACCATTGTTTTTCGCCCTCCGAGAAAAGAGAGAACGTAAATAACTTCCATTTTAAGGTCTCATGATTCATGCCGGATATATTCGCACAAGAACACAGCTTGCTCAAATTCCTGGAGGTGAATATATGGATTTTCGTCTTCTTTTCCAGAGAAGCTTTGCTCCCGAACCATAGCTATTAAAGCAGGGCGAATTTGAAAGACATCCGTAAGTATAGGATGTGATGATGGCGGAGGCTCTAACAATTCACCCTTTAGAGCGGAAAATTGGTAGATGGGTGTGGAATCCATGTGGAGGTAAAGATGAAGATAAAAGTGAAAAAGAAAAAAGGATAAACGGACGAACTTGGTTCGAAACTAGCACAGCTACCGTTCCCGAACAACGGCGCCGTAAAAGCTTGTTGGTATTTTTAAACGCAAACAGAGAAATTCGCAAGCGCACGGATACCGATGTAGCTTTCACCCGAGAGTATTCTAGAGTATCGATTTCCACGAGGAACGCGAAGTGTACTAATTAAGATTCAAGATCGTCCAAAGATAAAGATAAAAGTACTTTTAGTGGGCAGAGAGGATGTTTCTAAGGTTTCTCTAATTGATCTATGAATCGAATTGACTTCAAGGTCAACTTATTTTGGGACATCGTAACACAAGCCACGCATGATGAGAAAGGGACTAGGAAGCTCGACTACGGTCCTATAAACACTAATCCAAACGTGGTGGAATACGCCGGCCGTCCGTGGTCGCCACCCACACCGGGCTACCACAACTATACGTAGAACTAGATGTAATTCTAGGTAATATATAGACTAAGCACCACGTCTAACCTATTAATTACTACTCTAGCGTTGCAAAGACTAGAGCACTTGAATGCAAGCGAGAAACTAATAAATAAACTTGAGGTACTGAAAGTAAATAAAGAACTTAGAATAATAATTGAGGCACCTGGAGATTGCTGAATGACGAACCAGATACTGTAAAAATACATTGTCGAGAAAGATCCGACAGATCCGGCTCCTCCTCAGCTCTCTCCTTTTCTCTCTCCCTCTTCTAATTACAACTAGATGAACTAGAACTAGAACTAGACTAGAACTAGATAAACTAGAGGGACTCTCTTCTACTTGGATGAAGAATTGAAACCCTAGCTTTTGTTCCGTAGAAGAGATATGGCTCCTAGGCCTGGTGGGGGCGTCCTTATATAGGGGGGATAGCTTGAGGGTCAAGCAAACGCCACGTCATCGATCCACGCCTCCGTTTGATGCCCACCATCAGATCCACCGACCTTGTACGGACGTGGGAGATTGTGAGGAAGCTTCTGGAGTAGTCCCCAACCTTCCTGCAAAGAAAACCAGAAGAGAACCGGCCATTTGCGCCTTGAACCGGACCCAAACCGGTGAACTGGGCGCTGTTTTGCATTTACTGGGAAGAAACAGGGCAATCTGGCCAACTGGACCCGCCGGTTCGGGCGGCCCAGCTGCCTCCGTGCGCGCTTGGGCGAACAGACCGGCTGGGGACCCAGTCCCGCTGCGCCACGTGCCCTGCCTGGCCCGGCCGAGCGCTCCCACCCGCGTGCTCCTGTGCCTGTGCGCGCCCCTGCGCGTGGGAGGCAAGCAGCGCCACGTGGCGGCTTGCCACTGGCCACCGCAGGGAGCCTGCCTCCCTTCCGACCAACAGCATCTGCTGCATGGGACAGCTGGGCCCTGCTGGGCTGTCTCCCGCCGGGCGTGGGTGAGCAGCAAAGCTGCTGCTGTTGCTTTGACATGGAGGTGCTGATGTCAGCATGACATCAGCACTTCGTTTTTAATTTGCATTTTCCATATCTTTTAATTCCGATCTCCAAAAATAGCAAGTAATATATCCGTTTCGATCAGCGCGACGAGACCTTCGCAGTGGTGTTATCCAAATTGCCATTTATGATACTTTTTTATGGTGATAAATTAAATATTCCTGCAAAACGCTGAGAAACCAAAACTCGTGGAACTCGTTAGAAATAAAAATCTTATTGCTATGCTTTGTGATCTATTTCTTATTATTTCATGCAATAACTGATAGGTATATTTTTGCTTTAGCGACTGTCAACAGTTACCTGCTAGTATTTTGTTATAATTGTCCCTCTACTAGCTTTATGTACGATCATTAACGCACCAGCAACATGCCACACCCTCCGACGAATCTATCACTATGTTATAGTCGACAGCCCTCCTATCATATTTATGAGGAAGACAAGTTATACTAACTAGTCCATCAACCCGTCCTCTCGCATGGCTAGATAGAATCTTAGAAGGCTTAAGTATATTAGTTATTGTTTAATACCTCTAACTAATAAAAATTTCTAACAGTAAAAATGGCATGTTTTTTTCACTTTGTTCATTTTTAACAAAATAGACACAGAATATAAATATGTTTTATCTAGTTGTCACCATCACATCAATTACCAATATTTATGTTTTTTTTCATCTATACCCATAGTTTTTCCTTTAAATTCTCAGGGCACCTAAGTTTATGTTTACTGCACTTACTTGAAAGATTAGCTTAAACTATTGTGGTTCCTATTGCAGCCCATATCTTATATATTCTATGGTGCCATTAATCTATTTTTTTAATTTCTTAAATTCTTATTCATTACTACATGTTTTTGACCCTGAAGTTAAGTTCAAAGTCTGCAGTCATAAACTATAATCTGCTGTACTATTATGCCATAAACAGTGACTTAATATATGTTTTGCACCACTTAAAATCAGTCATTGAGCTTGAACTGAGATCTAGAATAGGGCAGCATTGCAAACCTCTTCTTATAATATTTTTACTCAAAATCAATCCCCCATGTGTTGCACTAACACCCACTTCTCCTGATGTTGAATTTGTTTTTCAGAAAATTATATGTGCAGTAATAGTTATATTATGAATATAGGTAATGTTTTAATTAAAATGTATAAATATATAAAGTGAAAACTTATATAAATTATGTCATTGTTATTGATATAGTTATAAATATTTTGTTAGTATATATGATGATTAGTATCTGAGTTGTGAATAAAATATTTTTCATGACGCTAAAAAACAACATAATATATTTATTGCCCATGCTTACATGCAATGTGCACAAAATCTGCATGATGACATAATATATATGTTTATTTTAATCAAATATTAATATATCAATACTAACACAATTATGTCATGTACTAAAACATATGTGCTTTTACTTAAATAGGTTTTGTAATCGAAAATGTTGATAACTTAATTTTTAAAATAATGTCGAATGATAATTTAGATGCAGATTTGACTAGATTAAATAAATTACCTCATATTAGTAGGTAGCCAATTAGATGTAAATTTAGGTTCATATTAGATCAATATTTTCAATGGTAGGTAATTTAAATTTAGATTTAGGGTTTTTATTGTTTTACACGATCACAGATGTGGGTGGTTGTTTAGACAATAAAATGAATCCAATGGTTGTTATTATCATGGTATAATGGTCTACCAAACTGATGGCCATGCATTTTTTTTGTTTTTTGGGGAGAATTTTTAGGATTTATCTTCCTTAGCATCATATATATTTAGTTGAAATCTAAGCATTAGTTATATAATTAGTTCTTGTTGCACCCCTTCAACTTTTAATCTAGTTCGCAATTTTTTACCATTCTTGCTATTTTTTTACCCACATGTAGTGCTTATTATATCTTTGATTCAATATTTTAAAATTTTAATTTATTTTAAAAAATACTTAGGCCCTAGGCTGCCTTTTTAGTTCTTAGTGACATAAGTTGTTGAATTAGTTACATCAAAAACTTATGTTATAATATTGCTTATAAATACTGAGTGCTTAAATATAAATTATGACTATTAATTGGTGTGTAAGTAAAAATATATATTCTTATTTGAAGTAACAACCTATGGATTTCAGCACCGTGGACGATTAATATAAATTAAAGTGAGTTGTTTGTGTTGTCTCTATGTGGTTTTGTTAGCGACCATTTTCCATATTTGATAAGCTATTAAAATAACTATTATATTTATTCAAATGTAAACATGGTTAGTTGGTCTACGTAGCAGAACAGAGCATAAACTTAACTTTTATTAAGAGGGCAGAAGTTTACAATTTAGACACAAATATATCATACTTTGTAAACATTATATTGTTTCTCAGGATATTTTCCACAATATATATTATATTAGTATTTGCATGCAGATTAAAGAGATTTATATTTATTTTTGTATAATAACAAAGGTGGATAACTTTGATTCAATAGTGTTACTAACTTTGATGGACTAGTTATCCACCTTTGAATGGTGTAACACGAACAATAGGAACCACAATAGTTTAAGCTAATGTTTCAAGTAAATGCAGTAAACATAAACTTAGGTGCCTGAGAATTTAAAGGAAGAACTGTGGGTATAGATGAAAAAACATAAATATTAGTAATTGATGTGATGGTGACAACTAGATACAACATACTATACTATGTGTTTATTTTGTTAAAAATGAACAAAGTGAAAAAATGCCATTTTTAATGTTAGAAATTTTTATTAGTTAGAGGTATTAAACAACAACTAATACTTAGGCCTTCTAAGATTCTACCCAACCATGCATGAGCACAGGTTGATGGACTAGTATAACTAATGAAGAATTTAATGATACTTAGTTTGTGTCATAAATATTATTATTTTATTATATAAACTTGATCAAACTTAAAAATCTTTGACTCTCTAAGATTCTTAGAATGACTTATAAATTGAGATGGATGGAGTATCTAACAGATGGAGTATCTAACAAACTCCAACCTACCAAAAACAAGCGCCACCACTTAGAATGATACTTAGTTTGTGTCACTTAGAAGTCATCATGTTTTTCTCCACGTACTCTACACTTGAGTAGCCTTCTGCTGGACAAGCTTATCATAAACCAACCACAACCAAGCGCCTCCACTATTTTTGTTCGTCATCGACAGGTTCGGTTGCCACATACTACAAAAGGGAAAGGCAGCCTCCGGATGCTGGTCGCCGAGCTCCCCGATCGGCGCCATCTTGGCGGCCAAGCTGGGTAACGACAGTAGGATATGCCCTGTGGCTACGCAGCGGCGCTGTTCGTCCTCATCGGCGTGTACGTGGCCGGGTACAGCTGGTCGGGGGCCCCATGACGTGGCTGGTGCCGACCGAGGTGTTCCCCGCCGGAGATCTGATCGGCGGGGGCGAGCATCACGGTGGCGTCCCGGGTTCGCCTTCACCATCTTCATCGCGCAGGGGTTCCTCGCCATGCTTTGGCCGGATGAGGGCATGGCTCTTCTTCTTCTTTGTGGTCCGGATCGCCGTGATGACGGCCTTCGTACTTGTTCTTGCCGGAGACAAAGGGGATGCCCATTGAGCAGATTGGGAAGGTGTGGAGGGAGCACTGGTTTTTGGGGAGGGTTGTGGGGTTGGATGATGAATTGCAGGCGACGGAGAAGTGACAAGCTGCGAAAAAGAAATATACATTTTTCCGTCAGAGATTTAAATCACCACGTAAGTGCCTTGTGTTCGCCAAGGTGAAGCTGACGTGTCATCCATGGCAAGTAGGATTTAGTCCAGGTGTTTTGTGGCCTAATTTGGTTTCCAGGAGCTATTTCAGCCCATTTTACGCCACTGATTATTTTGTTTTGGGCACATCTGATCTTTTGAGGGCCTTTTTCAGCCTTTTAAATAAATTAAGCCCAAATACATTTAGCCCAATTATTATCACATCATCAATTTGTTCATGTATGTTCAAATTTAGTGTCAGAATGAAAAATATCACACGGATACAAAAGACACACGTTCTTACATAACATAGCTCTCTTTATCCAATAAAATCCATCAAACTAAGAATTAAAAAGCAATCTAAAACAACCAAGCTTGCTATACTTTTTTGCTGCACATTCATTAGCGGTATGGTCGACTTGCTTTTAAGAAGTTGTTGTCCAGCAGCACCTTTAAGTTCCTGTAAAACAATTATATAGAAATATATCTAAGTTACAAATTGCAACTTTCAACGTACACTGAGAATAAGGTTGTCCTAGTTTCACAAATATAATTCACATATTTAGTACATAATCAATTTTATTTAAAAGAGGGAGCTTGGTGAAAAGAGCCCAGCTGTCCTATTCCCTCTCTCAAGATCAAAAGGCCAGCTGAGGACATGCTACACATACAACATGCTCTCACTATGCCAAAAAAAGCTAATCAGTGACACTTCTAGACAGTCATCAGTGACGCGGAAAAAACGCGTCACTATTCTCACGTCTCTGATAGGGGCAAATCAGTGACGCGTTTTTACGCGTCACTGATAACCTCTATCAGTGACGCGTCCAACCAATACGCGTCACTGATAACCATATATCAGCGACACGTCCAACCAATACGCGTCACAGATAACCCCCTATCAGCGACGCGTCCAGCCAATACGCGTCACTGATAACCATCTATCGGTGACGCGTCCAGCCAATACGCGTCACTGATAACCATCTATCGGTGACGCGTCCAGCCAATACGCGTCACTGATAACTATTCTAGAAAACAAAAAAATACGATAATCCTATATATATGCAATGATCCTATATATACACACATATCAGACATGATCCCATATATATATACACACCCACATCTCACGTACCACTGTTTCAACAATCAATTTATTATTACAAACTTTTTAGATACATGTTATATTACAAAATGTGTTATCAGCTGTGGACCATTGTTTACAAGGTACAACCAATGTCCTTGATGAGAATAAAGACAAGGAAAAACACTTAATAATCCTAGAAGAGTAAAACCTTGTTTCCTCATCGCTCGATCATGAAAGATAGGATCTGTCTCTTATGATAAAACAGGGCATCAGCCACCTGAGATAACAACCAAGCTACTGATGTGTTGTTGTCCACCAGCTTTTGCTCAAGACCTGTAATAGTTATCAGTGTATTACTTAGGTATGACAAGATGCATCTGCTGTACAGGCTAGAGAAAATATCCGGGCAGCCATTTATTAATCTAATTAATTTAGGTAAATAGGAAAATAGCAGCCATAACATAGAATTCCTGCTTTTCTCAAAGAGAAAATATTGTTCTATCTCTAGTGCAAACAAAACTAAAATCTACTCTCTAAAGTAACAAACTCTCAGAAGCAATTAGATCTCTGACTTAACTAGAGTATCATATAAAGATCAAGATGCTCACCCAATTATGTAGGTCTAGTGCAAATCTGCTTGGTCCAAATTGTGCATATCAGTAAAAAAAATATTCACCAAGAATTAGCTCATACTACTTCTGGCTGAAACCTGCAGCTGGAAATTGATAAAGAAAGGAGTTAAGAGTGTTCTGCAGCAATATAGAATTTCTTTCCAGCAAGACCAAGTTCCCTAACAGCAAGTGGTGTATTCTTATGTTTAGAAGAATCAGCATAGTGGTGTATCTATTTCCCTGCTGACAGCAGCAGCCATATCAAACAGTAAAGAGGTCAAGAATATAACTTACATCAGCTTTCAGAAAATATGATTCAGTTTTCAGCCATATCAGTTCACGAAAATAACCTTGACAGATGACACCTTTCAGGCTTGCATAGTTGTTCAGTTTTCAGAAAAGCTAACACGCCTGTTTAGATAGAAATGACAGATTTCAGAAATAGCTATGACAGTTCAGGAAAATAGCCATGAAAGAAAATAGCCATGAAACCATTCAGACTTGCATACATTTTTCAGAAAAACTAACGTACTTGGTTTGATAGCAACGACACAAACAATAAAAAGCTCCAGAAAACAAGACCCATAAGTAGGTCATAGGAGTAGCACTAACAAGATCCATAAGTGTGTACTCCATCCATTTCCTAAAGTCCTCTCAATTCTCAGCAGTTGTTCACCCTCTGTATGCAAAAGCAGGTTGCTTATCCACCTCAGATCACAACCTCTGTATGCAAAGAAGCTGAGAGTATGACTAAGCCAAATGCAGCAACTGGTTATATAGAACAACAGTAATTATGAATTGCAATAAAAAAATCCAAATGCAGCAACTGGCTAAACAAGATTACTGTACTAGCAGCTGCATCTCATAGATTACTGCACTAGCAGCGGCAGCAGCTGCAGCGAACACACACTTACATTTTAAACAAGACAGTAGTGGACTGTGTACTTACATTTTACTTTTCTGTAATAGTTATCAGTGTATTAGCTTAGCTAGGCATGATTAATACATTGTAAATAAAAATGATTTTCTGAGTGAGACATCTAAATTTCAGTTAGTTCAGACTTGAGAAGGTATTGGTAACCAAATTAAGTCACTTGGAAAGATGCTATACTACTAAGAATCCATAGAGCACTCTCAGATATAGTTTCTGTCTTTTTGGTCTGAATCTGTAGAAATTCAGACACTAAAATTCAGTCCACTGGTTGACATATAAATAAATTTGCTTTTCTGAGTGAGACATCTAAATTTCAGTCAGTTCAGACTTTAGAGGGTATCGGTAACCAAATCCAGTCATTTGGAAAGATGTTATACTGCTCAGATCAGTAACTTATTAATTTTTTTGTTTTAGTACCCAAAAACATAACAGTGCTACACAAAACTGTCTAGCCTCAAATTGATTATATTACGCTAGCAGCACTACACAAATGGAATCAATTTTTCAGTTAAGAGAAGGCTAGCAGCAAATGATATATGCTTATCAAATTACTTAAATTTACAACGACAGTGTTTGCTTTATGGGACTGACTGGAAGAATAATCAGGCACGCCCCATGCTAATAATATAGTTATTAGTGTAATAGCTAGGCACGTTCCTGATGACATAGAAAAGTTACCTAATCCTTTTCACAAAGAGTATCCTAGTCATATATTTATATATGCATTAGAAAGACAGCACCCCGATCCACATATATTTATATGTGTCAGAAAGAGAGTAGCATGACATATCTTCTTAGTCAGGTTCTAGTGTTACTGCTAGTAGCATACTCGTATATAATCTGATATATGAACCAAATCATTGCTTCTTCAAAAATGAAAATTCTGAAGTGAACATGATAGTACAAGTGCATGCTAGTAGTAGTAAGATAATGCACCTTAGCCAAGGGTTTCACTGGCACTACACCCATGGATCAATGTATAAAAATTATCAGTACTGCAAACCTGAAAATTAAACAAATACATAGTGTGAGTCTGAGACAGAACATACATTCAAAAAATAGCCTGATATGGCATTGCAAAAATGACAGACTAAGGCAAGCAGGAACTGAAGGTTTATTCACTACTAATGTGATGATTATAAATTAAGGAGAGCTAATATTTACATTCTGCTTGTAAGAAGATTAGTTGCTGCGTTCTTTCCACTACATATAAATCTGAATAAATATTCCTACACATGCCTATGTAAATAGAGCAAATAGAGATGGAAAGCTGTGCCTATGTAAATCAAAGTTTTCATGACCCATCATACAGAAAGGGATCCGTTATGCTATATAGGATGATGAATTCAGTGTTGTAAACTTTGATTGTTGCAACCTTAATTTAAATAGTCATGTATACTTTTTGTACTGCCAGTCTAGCACACATGAAAACAGGGAGAATATATATTATATTTGGCACTCGATTATAAGATACTACAGATACTACGTACTTAAGCTAGCTTCAGACTTGTCGTAAGCCCATCAATCCTCAACACACAAATAGATTAAATATCCACACATACATATACACCATGCAGGCCTGCACTCCCAGTTATATTAGTATATACGGTTACACCAACACTCATTTTCTAAGATAAGATATATTGCGCAGTGGCAAGCACATTATTCACCTGAAAAACTAGCTGACCTTTAACCATTGGTACGGCATCTTTACTCCGGTGATTAGCTCCAAAGCACGACCTGTACAATCCACACGCGCTGCAATAATGTGCAATTGTCGACATGCACATTTCATCAAACACCATGACAGCACTGCAGCAAGCAAAAAAGGGAGAAGAATATCTTACGTTCTGAGGAAGCGGCGGCTGGCCGGAGAAGAATATCGTGCGTGGCTCAGCAGGCCGCAAGCAACCAACGAAACAATGAATGAGCCAAGCGAAACAAATGAGCCGGAGGAAAATTCCAAATCACCTGGAAAGCAAAGCAACTCACCTTCTCCATCTCGTTCCAGATCTGCAGGAGCTTGTCGGAGAGAAGCAGGCCGCGGTCGATGGAATGTCCCTAGTCCTCGCCGGCGCTGGGCGCCCTCGCCCTGTTGCTCTTCTCTCTCCGGGGCCAGTGGCCGTCGGACTCTTGCCCTTCTCACCAACCAAATCAGAGGGCGCTACGAGGCGGGCAAAGGTGGTGGTGGGCACGTGCCTAGTTACTATGGCGCCCAGCCTCCCCTAGCGCCTCGGGCGGACGGCAGGGACAGGGGGTAGCTCACGCCCGCCATGGAGGGGAGGTCGCTCGGCTCCCCGCCCCTGCGTGCCTCCCTGCTAGGACGGGCGGAGGAAGACGAAGAAGCGGAGGCAGCGCGGCGACCCCGGGACGAGGGGGATTCCAGATCCGTCGCCGCCGCCGCCCATGGATCCGCCCCGCCCGCCGCTGCCGCCGCCCTCGGATCCGCCGTCCGCCGCCTTGCGCGCCATCACTTGGGGGCAAGGAGGGCGCCGCCGCTTGGGGGTCGCGCTGTCGCGAGCAAGTGAGCCAGAGCCGGATCTCCTGCCGTAGATCCGCCCGCCCAAACGCGGGGAGTAGCAGGAGCGTAGGCACCGCGATGTCAAGGGCGCGGCCGGGCCGGGCCGAGAGTCAGGTGCGACGCCTCACAACGGCGCGGGTGAGGATTGGGGGCAGGTGCCGCAGGGATAGGATTGACTTCTCTTTTTCTTCTTTTTTTCCTTTGCCGAATAGCTATCTCTTCACGATGGAATGCATTAAGGTTAAGGTTATCAGACTCTGTCCAATCCATTGTTCAGATGGAGGGTTTGGGCTGAGTGGGAGATGGAGGGTTTGGGCTGAGTGGGACCCACATGGGTTATAATGCAATTAAAAATCAGTGACGCGTTTATACAACATGCGTCACATTTACTATCCGTGACGCGTTTTGTCAAGAAGAGTCACTGATAACGCCTTCTATCAGTGACGCATCTAGAGAAAACGTGTCACATTCTTTATCAGTGACGCGTCTTTATAACCCGCGTCACAAATACGACCATCTATCTGTGACGCGGCTCAGCAATACGCGTCACATTTTTTATCAGTGACGCGTTTTGTTTGCAAGGGTCACTGATATAGTGTTATTAGTGACGCGTCTTGTTTCTAGACCATGGGCAACAACTAATCAGTCACGCGTATTGTTAACCCGCGTCACTGATATTCTATTAGTGACGCGTTTTTTTCTGAGTCACTAATCGAGGCGTCACTGATAAGCTTTTCTGGCATAGTGTCTGTACTAGAACCACAAGCTATTATTTTCTTCTCTTTCTCATCCTTAATCGCACGTGAGCACAAAATGCAGAATTCAAACAAAATTAATGTGTAAATGTTCCTGAACTTTCTCAGGCACAATGCAAATGCAGACCTATATTCAGATGCGCATGAGAAGCAAAGATTGCCTCCAGACTGTTGTTGTGCAAAGAGACTGTAAAGAATGCAGGCCTATATTAGCTACTCCATTTTCATAACTGCTATACATTAGACATGACAGACAAATTTTGATTTTGAGCCAGAAATATAAATAATGTGATGCTCATAACCACATGCAAACTTGTAATGATACAGCCGAAGACACAAAGAACTTTTTGCTTTTACAGTTTACTAGCTATGTAGGAGTAGCACATTTATAAATTTATAAATTATTATCGGCACATTCAAACAATCTGAATCACAATCACTAATAAAGGTTTCAGGCAAATGTACAAAATTCCAAAGCATTAACTAGCTTTCGGAGATAAGAAGCATGTGAATGAACAATGCATAAATATGTCCCGGCAGTTCTTATCAATATACAAAAGCATGCTTTAAGAGCCTTTTCAGCACAACTAACGATCAGAGTACCCAAGGATAAATAACAGGCTGCCCACTTGAAATGAAACGGCAAAAGTTTCTACCAACCGTACACGCTTACTCATGACTGAAGCTACAGACAAGAACATTGTATAGCGCGCCGTAACAGTAGCAAGGAACCAGGAACACGGTAATTTGGGGGATTAAGCGGAGGGCATATACCCATGCCATCCTCAACGACTGCATGGTAACCGAGTCATAGCCATATGGGAGACAGCACCGACTACTCCAGATGCTTCTCCATGATCTCCGCGCAACTTGTAACGACAGAACAGACACGAGAAATCAATCCCCATCGGAACCATGGATAGTTTAGTTTAGCAATTGCAGTCAGAAGATACCTCTTGGCGAAGCGGCGCTCCTGCTACGACAAGCGGCTGAGGAGGTCGTCGGACCTGGTGATATGCATCGTGTACTTTATTATATACTAGGTAGCGTGCCCGTGCGTTGCTACGGGACAATTACTTTTATACTAAAAACACACGGATCGCATGATAAAATAATAATACTATAAAATATCGTACCAACGTTAAAATGACATTTAATCCAAAAGACAAAGTCCGTGAAACAATTATTAATAGCTTATAAAAGCTAAATATTCTGAAAAAATTTCTAGGATTGCGTAACAGCATGGAGTCCAATACTGGGTTAATTTTTTCTGACAAATTGATGAGAACAATTTCACCATCAAACACAAATTAATGGTTCAATTTTACAATACTGTTTTCCTAGAACATCTTGCAAAGATCAACACTATAACCTTTTCAAGGCTCACATAGACATACCCCGCATTAGTCCTTTCCTTTGCCAATTTGGAGAATAGCTGATGAGCAGAGCTTCACTTGACAAGCCACAAGGAGTACAAAATTATCAAGATAAAAGACTACTCACTAATCGCAAAGCGAATTTCATAGCACTTATTAAGCAAAGTAAATAAATGTCACTCATAAGCAGATCATGGTAATCTCGCCAAGATGGTTTAGTTGCACAGCAGCAGTCATAATTATAGAGCATATATTTTGATATGCAAAAAACAATTTTGTTACCTTAGACTGGAAACCCACATCTGAAATTCTGAATAGGCAATGAAAATTGATGTTGCACCACCTGTCAGGTGGTCCAAACCTATTGTTGAAATATGGATAGACTCTAGAAAACACTCAATGCCTTCTACCATAGCAGATTAATTGCAGTATCCAAACTTAGTCGAGAAATACCATAGTGCTAGCATGTAGTCCTAAAATTGGAATATTTGAGGTGTCTCAACACGTATTCAGTTTGCATTATCTGCTCCAGCAAAAAATATCAGGTAGTAACCTGCAACAATGACCATGCTAATTGTTATAATCAGTATCTACTACAAGATAGAAACCACTCAGCAAATACAATGAGAGTTGGATAAGGTCATGGTCTTGAAAAGTTGCATAGAGATTCAGTTGGCTTCCTACTTGCTCTTGTTCAAGTACAATCCAGAGCTCAGCAAGAGGACATTCTATGCTAACTGGCAAATTGTCAAAGAGAACTATCGATTGATGAAATTTCAGAAGCAAGTATAGTGACTCCTAGCGCCCATATATAACCCAGTCGTTGACTCGCTGGAGAAGAATTACTGGCCCAAATATTAGAATTGCAGTGGAGAAAAGTTAAAGAGTTCGGACCAACAGAAGAGTTGAGAGGCAGAGATACCAAACAATGGCATTCTCTAGTGCAGTCAACGCCTCAATGTACCTCCGAAACATCTCCATTGAAGCCTGCCTCTGCAGATTTGTCAACAGCATAAGGGATCCACCTTTTAACGAATCTCTCCACTCAAGGACCCATTTTCTGAACATTCCATGATCAGATTACAATTCTGATTCAACGATCCTACACTGTTCCTCATCTGGAGACCTGATTTTTTTCCCTCATTACATGCAGGAGAGATCTGCAAGGGGACACTTGACTATAGCATGGCCAGCTTCACTTTCTAAGCCACTGATCATGCACATGTCATGACTTATTCTGCACATATCATCGCTGAGAAAGTATCTAGCCTTCTTATTATTTGTTTTAACAGTAAAGTTGGCATATGTCACAGTTAGGAAATATAATTGTCTGGGCCAGCTGCCATCGATAGTGCGTTTTCTGCTTACAGTTGTTTTTCAAACTCCACATAGGCTCCAAGAAATTAACCTCAAATAATCCAAGAAAGTCACTAACATTACTAATCAGTCTAGATTTAACGTTGTGTTTAGGACAAACATATAGTAGGAAAGAACTAATTACAAGAAGAGAGAGGGTTTACCTTGAGAGGAGTAAATTATCTGACAGCAGAAAGTAGTGAAGTATACACTACTACGTAAAAGATTTTGCAAGGCACTTCAAAAATGACCTCGGAGACGGTTTTTGGAAAAAACCGCCTCGGTTAATCATTTCCAACCGAGGCAATGGCCAGCCGCAGCAACCGCCTCGGTTAATAGATTAACCGAGGCGGTTTTCTTATATAAACCGCCTCGGTTAATCTTCTATTAACCGAGGCGGTTTTTATAAGAAAACCGCCTCGGTTAATCTATTTTGCGAGGCGGTCAGGTTATAAGGCCCGCCTCGGTTAATTTGGGCCTAGATAGCCCATCTAAAGCCCAAGAACAATCCGTGAATATATATATCAGAGCAGTGAAACCCTAACTCCCACTTCATCCCTCTCCCAGCCGTCATGCCTCCCTCTCTTCTCTCTCACTTTCTCTCCTCTCCTCAGCCGAGCCCCCTCCTCTCCTCCACTCCCACCCCCCGCCGCCGTCCGACCCTCCCCTCCCCCTCCCCTCCAAGCTCGGCGCCGCCCTTCTCCCTGGGAGCAGCGGCGGCGGCGGCCTCCGTCCCTTCAGGCGTTTGTGCAGGTGAGGCCACATCCGGCCCTAGGGTGGCGGATTTGGTGGTCGAGGCCGGATTCGCCGCCGGGGTGGCTTGATCCGGCATCGGGTGGCGGGATCCGGCGAGGGACCACGACGGGAGCATCTTCTCCGACGGCATCCAGGAACGACTTCGGCGGAGCGGCCGCGAAGGGTCGAGCGGGCGCTTGTTTTCTTTAACCGCCTCGGTTGAAATAAAACAGGTCCTAGCCATCAGGAACAGCGGTCAGCTGAAATAAAAAGTTACTTTGGTAAAAAGAAAACAATATTTCTTGTTTGTTAGTTGTTACAGTGCAGTAAGGAACCGGTCATGTTCAATACCAACCAAAATAAACAGATATACTTATATTTAACTAAGGTAGCGAAAAGAAACATAAGGATGTAATCTCAAAATGATTAAAGATGTCAGAAATATTGAACTGCGTTGAAAACCAACCCTGAAATTCAACATCTTCCAGGCTACAGAGATAGGAAAAGATTTCAAACAATATAAATTAGAAATAATGCCAGAAAAATTCAAGTTTCAATTGCATTGTACTATTACCAAAGAAACGATGTTTTGGGCACAATTTTCGTAAAATTCTTTTTGTAGCGAATTACCAAATTGCATGAGTTTTCATGAAGCACGGACGGATGCTCTGCTCTGCTCTCTTCCTCTCTCTCTTCATCCCCCTCTCCTTTCTTGTTCTTCAGCAGGGCCAGCCAAAGCGTTGCTGAAAGCCACATCCTAGCGCTGTTCCACCCCCATTCGTAGATGTCGCCACCACTTCCTAGCAGGAATTGAACCAAAATGTTCTGACAGCCAACCTTGGTCTTTCCTGCTTAGGTCATCAGTCAATTCCTCAATTCTTCCATGTTGCTCGCTTGCCTTTGACTCAATATCTGAAGCTCATTTAATTGTCTTTCTAAATCCTTCTCATTACGCAACACATCAACTTGTTTCTCTAAACTTTAGAGCTGCATTCATGCATCTCGAAGCTCAACTAAGAGCTGCTCTGCAGATGATTCCACCGCAGCAGACAGTCAAGAATGGGTATTGCATGCTTGCTGAAGAAAAAGAACAAATTAAGAGGGGGTACCATAGATCAAACAAATGCAGGCCAAATCGAGAACGGCAGAATCTGGAAAAATAACATGAAAGCAGTACATAGATCAAGAACAGGATCAGATTTCCGTGCTCCAAATGGAAGTGGGGAAAAAGGCTCAGGTGCTCTTCGCCAGCGAGGGCCCGACGAAGATCAGGCTGAAAGACGGACGAAGAACCGAGCGCCTAGGGTGTGGCGGCGGCAGCACGGAGGCACAAAGAAGCGGCGGTGGAGACCTGAGTGCCTCGCGTGAAGGGGCAGGGGGCGGTCCATCAGCGTTAGCGGGTAGGGCTTGGAGGCGTCGCGTCCGGCAGCGTCCTGGGCGAGGCAATTCGGAGGCGGCATCGCTGGGGAGCACGTGGAGGCGATGAGGGCAGTAGTGCCGCTGAGCGCTGATTGATTGATTTTTTTTCTTTTTCTGCAGGATGCCGCGGGATTCGGGGAGAATGATGTGAGGAAGCGAGCGACTAGCAAATAATATGTCCGTGCGGTTGCAACGGGACTACAATTCATTATGTTGCTAGTGGTATGAATATGACTACACACAGAACCGCACGCGAGACACTACGTACGGTCACAACGAGGTGGCTCGAACCTGCGGCCATGGACTACATGTGCATGGTGTCACTGACCATGGCTAGGACCTGTGACGGCACGAAGCGCGTGCAGTGGTTGTGGCAACGCGCATGTAGTGTCTCTAGTCACAGCCAAGCAGCGAGGGTCGGTATTATATATGTAGTAGTACACGTGGCTTGAATAAGTATCTTGTTGCTGCATTGACGCCTGCTGCCGGCGTCATCCATCGGCGTGGAAGAGAACCAGGTCAAGCACCCTAGAAACTCCGGTGATGACTCCAATCTGGCCACCGACGATGTCTGACTCCTACGCAACAATGTTGCCTTGGCAGAAGGTACGCCTGGCAGAAGGTACGCCTGTCGACGACGATGCGGAAGGCCGTCGTTGGCTGCAAGCATAGTCACTACGTAGAAAATGATTTGTAAGAAAACATGGGTTTTATTTGTAAGGGTGGTTGGTGTTTCAACCGTCCTTACAGTGGTGTGTCGGGTCCCAGTAAGTCACCCGCTCTTACAAATACATTTGTAAGGGCAGTTGGTGATTAAACCGCCCTTACAAATGCACACATTTGTAAGGGCAGTTGGTGATTCAACCGTCCTTACAAATGTATTTGTAAGGGCGGTTCAATCACCAACCGCCCTTACAATGTGTAGGGCGGTTGGTGATTGAACCGCCTTCCGGTTCAATCACCAACCGCCCTTACAAATACTATTTGTAAGGGCGGTTACGGAACAGCCCTTACAAATCGATGATTTGTAAGAGCGTTTGAGTAAGAGCAGGTAGGCCAACCGCCCTTACAAATGCTTTTGACCCGCCCTTACAAATGCTGTGTAGTAGTGAGTGCCGTTGGCACGGCGCATGCCTCGCTTGTTGTCTAGAGCATGCATATGCACCACAACGCCGCGTTGGTCATGGTCGTGGTCGTGCCCGCCGCCTTTTCTCTTCAACATCACGAGGTCGTACCAGTACATCACGCTGCCGCTCATTGCATTAATGCGCCTGATGAGCTTCAATCAATCAAATTTCAAACTAGAAAACAATAATGCTACGCGTCGTGATATCTACATAAATCTTTAGACGTGGTGACTCCCCGAAACACTGTTCACATGACCCTTTCCTGCTCACAGAACACTGTTTATCCACAGTAAATAAACAGTATCGGACCCGGCGAACAGTACCTGACCCGTTACTGCAGCGCCGCCTGTTACTGTAGCAACTCCTTCTCCTTTTCTCTTCTTTCTTTTTTTTTTTGGCCGCAGCCGCCCGCGCGAAGCACCGGGCTCCCCCTCTAGTATACCATATGTCTGGTGTTCAACATCTGGAGTTTGGAGTCCAAACTTGTTATTACAACACAATATTTTGCACAAAAATATTTAGAAAGATTACCACCAGAAGCTCGAAAGAAAAAGGAGATAGAAGAACGTGTTTGCTTCCTTTGTAAAGCGGACTAATAACAATATAGTATAGAATAAGAACACACGGATGTTATTTTTTTCTTTCCATTTGGCTGAGAATTAAATAAACCTAAGTGCTTCATTCCGGTCGCGCACGCGTGCGGTGCTCGGCGCGCACACCCGCGTGTGCCGTCCGATCTTTTGGATTAGGGCTTCCCCAACGCAAGGACATGGCGTACTGCCCTAGACTCCATGCTGGCACCTAACATCCACGTCCATCGGACTAGTAGCCTCGCAGTCACACAGAGTGGCCTGCAGAAGAAGTAGTCTCGTCAGTTAAAAGGGTAGAGCTAATAGCAAGTTTGTGTTGGGAGTGTGGTCCTTAGAGAAAAAGTAGAGCAGAAAAAGGTTTGTGATGGGATGGTGCAGAGAAAAAGCAAGACTGCCTGCGATGGAAAGTTGTTATCTTCAGAGGGCAGCTTCGTTACGTGTACATGTATTTTAACCCGAGGCTAACAACAGGTACTGCCCTGGTTGGGGTTGCCCTTACTGGAAACCGCTCGATTGTTCAAATATTGGGAGTCGCGCCGGGGGGTTTCCACATGCTCTCTGTGTCCTCCCCATTTTCTCTCCGCACAAACGGCATCCACCGGCGAGGCGTCGACGCAGCCCCCTCGCCCTTCACCCCACACTGCCGCACTTGCCCTCTCCGGCGACATTCGCCACCCATCCCCGGCTGCCACGCTAGGGTGCTCCCCGGCGGCCGTGCGAGGCTCCCAGACGGGGATTGCGTGCGGCGACGAGGCGTGCTCTGACCAGCGACGCCCACCCATCTCGGATCCGTCGCATCGCTGCCGGCTGCTTCGTCCTCTCGGCCAGCCACGACTCTGATACGCGGGTGCCGATGCCTCCTGCTGCCCCCCCGGCCACCTCAGCTCCGATCCGCAGGCCCCGCTGCCTCCTGCTTCGTCCCCAACCACTGCGACTCCGATCCGCCGGCCCGCTGCCTCCTGGTTCGTCCCCGACCACCGCGACTCTGATCCGTGGCGCCGCTACCGCCTGCTGCGTCCCTGGCCAACGCGGGACTCCGATCCGTGGTGCCGCGCGGCCACTTTATCTCCTAACAGGTCCGGTTTCTCCTCATCATCACCCCTCCGCACAGCCACGGCTCCTCCCCATCCACGCCGCTACCCTCGCTTCCTCACCATCCGCGCCGCCGCCCTTGCTTTCTCCCCCATCGGCCCCATGGGCTCCAACGGCGCCACTGCTCTAGGCATATGCTGGGTCGCACATCCACCTGTGGCAACTCCACCGACCGTCGCCATCGCCACCAACCGGCGCCCAGATCCACATGAGAGGACGTCGCCATGGCGTATTCGTAGAAGAGGCACAAGCGGAGGAGAGGTAGTGGTTCGCTGCCCATCCCGAACCAGCACTGCTACAGCTTGGGTGCATCCCATCTCATCGTCGTCCCCGACATCAGAGGCGAGTTCTGCAAGCCTACGCCCATGCTGCAACCCGGGCCGGAGCTGAGCTTGTTCATCCAAGCCAACGTCTCGCCTCCCGGTCCACACCGGTCGAGCTCCTCCCATGGCAGTGATCCCATCTGAAGGTGAGGCCCTGCTGCTCTTTATCAGATCTGCTAGGGATGAATCGGTACATGCATTGGACTTTATTGTTGAATAGTTGGAGCACTGCCATATGCAAGTGGAAACTCTGTACACATCGATTTCAACGAAATTGAAATTGTCTCTGTTGTTGCATTTGGTTGCAATTGATTTTAGCCATGGACGAAATGCTTGCTTGATTTATTAGTGTGTTTATGCAATGGCTGTGAGAAATTCGGTCTAGTATATTGATTAAATACTGCATTCTTTTAACTAAAATCTGGTGCTTATACACAAAACAGTGCAAGAAACACTCGATCTAAATATCTTCTCTGTTCTAGTGCTAGTGTATCCTTAATGCCTTCTCTAATCTAGTGCTAGCTGATCATGTAGAGCAGCTTGGATTTTTTTTAGAAGCAGATCTAGGGAGCAGCATGGATTTATAAAATGCACGCGAGTCTTTTGATACATTGCCCTCTTTTCATTTCATTCTTTTGTGTTTGGTAATACATACATGTCATGTAGTGTGGTCTCTATTAATTTGATAGCATTGATAGACAGGTCCTCTCAACCTTAGTGGCGCGTTACATCTACGCCCGGGTGTAGTGAAAAATGAGCAAGGGTCTTTTTAGATACTTAGCATTACTGGAGTAGAATATTCAAGTATGATGTCATGGTGGTTTTGTTTATTGCCGGCTACTCAGCGTTCTTTCCTATCATGTTTTACAGTAATGAAATTTTTCAGTGAGCCATGGTTTTCTTATATAGATATGTTACACAACAAAGCTCTATTTCAACTGCAGCAAAGATGATCATGATGTTTATGGTGCAGTTGTGGGCGGAGCCACATTCCGGGTGTAGCTGCGACTGCAAGCAGAGGGGCAATCCCCGCGGACGAGCATCAACATCCATGGTCAAGCAAAAAGGCGGATGATTCCACGCGAAGGTGAGCAATCCGGTGTCGCCTATTTTTTTCCCTAGCAGCCCCATGTTACCAAATGTTTTGAAAGTTGATAAATGATGCACAAGATTAAATTGGTGGGTCAAGTAGTAGTTCTATACTGGTCATATAATCTCATAATGATATATGTAAGAAAGGGGCAGTGGAGGAATTTCTATTGATTTACAGGTTTGATCTGCTTAGTGTTTATTAAGGTAGATCAGCTTCAGTATTTTAAACCAGGGCGACGACTAGGCGTCCAGGCGTACCCAGCTCGCCTTAGAAAACAGTGGCGCCTTGTCGCCTAGGCGCCGCCTAGGCGTCCAGGCGTACCCAGCACTCGCCTGGACGCCTAACCGCCTTTAAAACACTGAATACAATCCTCTACAACATTGCCATATTTGATTCATGTGATTTTCTTATTTTTAAACATACATGGAAATACTAGATTCTCCGGTTCGTACTCTAAATTGGCTACTTTTGCTTTATTTTATTTGTAGGCTTCTCGGTGATGGCCGCGTTGCACCTCGCCCTGACCATATTCCGTCTTGCAGCCCCCTATCATGTACCTTGTAGTTGTGCCCCTGTCCCTTGTCATGAGCGCAGCCCTGTTGTTGATAGTAGATTTCAGGTGAGTTTTCAACTAGACCTACTTCTATTTTGCATGCATCGATTTTTCTATATTACAGATGCATTCTTTTCCTTTTTTACTGTTATGCTCATCACCCCGTCTACATTAAAAAAATGAAAATAAAACTATCAATTGTTTTTGCAAATAAACTAGGCATGCGGTTGAGGGTGGGGTTGTGGGTTGCAAATGAACACAGATATTATACTTCAGAATACATAAATTGCTTATGTAGGAACACATTATTGCCTAACAGGTGACACTTAAATTGCCTAAGGAGTGACACTTAAATTGCCTAAGGAGTGACACTTAAATTGCCTCAGAAAATACAATCCACCACAACATTACCATATTTGCTTCATGTGAGTTTATGATTTCTAAGTATACGAGAAAATACTGGATTGCCCAGTTCATACTCTAAATTGGTATACTTTTGCTTTTTTGTTTCACTTGCAGGCTTCTTGGTAACGGCCGTGTCAGACCTCACCCTCTGGCCACCTTTGGCTTGCAGCCCGCTATCACTTACTTTGTAATGGTGCCCCTGTCCCAAATCATGAACAACGCTCTATTGTTGATCGCAGATTTTAGATAAGTTTTCAATTGGACCTACTTTTGTTCTTGTTGTTTTGTATGCATCGATTTTCTATATTACAGATGTGTTCTTTCCTCTCTCTCTCTCTCTCTCTCTCTCTCTCTCTTTTTACTGTTATGATCATCACCTTGCCTCTGTTTTGATCTGTATTTTTTGCCTGTCTTACAATACATAAAAAAATGAAAACAGAGCTGTGTTGCAAATAAAACTGGGCGTGTGGTTAAGGTTGGGGCTGTTGGTTGCACATATACACATATATTATACTTGCTTTTTTCAGAATACGTAGCCTTGTTTGCTACCATAAAACACGTGCAATGCACATCATAATTACTTTTCTTTTCATACATAAATGCATTGTGTATCATACTAAATTGCTAGCTTTTATTCCCATGTACCTAGGCCAGCTTTAACTTCTCCCTCCATTTTGTAATACTGTTGGGGTGTGTCAGCCACTTTGTATGTCAATAGCTTCTGTATATTAGGAATATCCTTCTCCTTGTAGTTGTATATTCATCGACCATCCCCGTGCTCAGCATGCATTAGCATATGAAATCCACAACCATGGTTGCAATTAACACAATATGCGAGACTTATTAGATTTAACCAATGTATACAATCTGCAGCACAAGAACCGGTTTCATTTTCAACTTACTTATTTGATTGTTTTGGCACGCCAATGCCGATAACCTCATAGTTCTCTATGTCATGTGTTTAGTTTTAGTCGTGTTTCCTCCATAGATTTTTAATGTTGGAGAAGGGTGTAGTTTGTGTGCATGCAAGGTTTACTAGAGGAATCCAACAAAGCGAGTATGTGTTTAGGCTTAAGCAGTTTACTTACTGTGCATTAGCAATTTTTCAATATTAGCTGGACAATTTAGTAATGTGGCTTGACAATTTAGCTTGGCAGTTTACTTAGGCACTGAACTAGAGCACCTTGTGGCATCAGTTAAACCAGGAGGCAACCTACATAACACTATTGTAGAGATAGGAATTTATGCAATTGACAATAGAAAAACCCGTAAGCCCATCAAGCGTGTGCTTCCATTACGAGTCATGGTCAGATCCTATATGCATTCCTTTTCAATATAGTACATGCTACAAGCAGTCCTTGTGTTTACCACTACTTAGGTAGTATAATTTATGTTCTGCCTTAATTAGCTACCTGTATCTTAAGCATTTCTTCATTATCAGTGAAGCATTTTTACATCAGCTCATAAGCAATTTTGCAACTGTTTGTTGGCATCTTTTTATTTTTGGCAGACATTTCTCCAATCGGGCCAGGTTGATATGTGGGTGACTCGTGTATTCTAGCGCCCTGATAACCACCTCGACCAGCGTCAGATGGTGTGTTCACATATGAATCTTTTCTTAAAATTCAATAGCTGCCACAGGTTCCTCTTCATTTACATTAGGGGCTACCTCTATGTGTGTTTCTTTCTAGGGAACACTGTAGCTCTATAATTGTAGGCAAATATGAGAAAATCACATCATAGGCCTGTGTACAAAAGATTGGATTTATGGTCTCAACACCAATATGCCTCTGCTGGAAGCTCATTTAGATTCATCCCTGTTTTCTTGCAAATTTCAAATAAGCAACTACATGTTATCTTTCAGACATTTTATTGCAAATTATTAGGCAACTTTAGTTCAGTTTGATCACAGCTCTAATATGCACTTATGTTCTTTTTTTTCTACAGGTTGGACAGCAATGAGGAGGCACTGGTTCAGAACATATGAAGATGCGTTGCAATCAGGGATGGATCCAGGAAAAATCCGAGAGGGGGCTGCCGCCGCCGCTGCCGGGGCTGACGCCCGCCGCTGCTGCTGTCGGGGCTGCCGTCGCGCCTGCCGCTCCACTGCTCCGGCGGCTGTAGGGGGGCTCGAGCCCCCCCTGCCCCCACCGCTGCATCCGTCGCTGGTTGCAATCTGTGAATACCTTGCAGCAATCTGTGAATATTGAAGTCTGTGTCTATAGCATGTGACTTTGTAGTAATTTGTGAGTTTCTATCAGTCAGTATGTAAAGATTTGTGGAGAACTAGTTTATCTGTTACTTTTCCCAATCTGTGACTTTTTTCCAATGTGTTGAAAAAATAGCCATCACAAGATAAGAATACAGTAATCTAGGAGGAGATAGGAAGGGCGAGAAACATAGAACGTGGATTAATCTGAATTGAAATACATGGTACTATTGAAATTTTTACTCAATCCTGGACCCGCTATGTGGTTTTCTGTATGTGCTATTTGCTTCATGTTTTTCAGATCCAATATGTTGTTGGAGAAGTTTGTTTTGTGGTTCAAGAAAGTACTGGGCATTGCTTTTCTGCGGTGGGCCCAAAGAATGTGCGCAGCTGCCTTTGCGGTTGGCCAGCCCAACTTTGAGACAAGCGCTCATTAGGCGTATGTCTACCTAGAAGCCGTGCGCGATCCCCTTTTTTACCTTTTCTGGCAATACTACTTTTGTCTTTCCCAAAATGGACTGTGCAGGCGGAAGCGGTAAATCATGCGCGTGCAGGCTGTAGCAAAATCCTTTAAATAAAAAAAAGCTGAGAATTAAATAAGGAAAGCGAAGTAAAATAAAGAACGTAACCCTTATCCTTTTCTATTTGCTCATTAAGAGTTCTATTTGGATTACTATTTGGATTACTCAGGATTTAAGGAATCTATTTATATTAGGATTCACAAGAGCTATTCTAATTCGTCTAAACACAGATCGTCGTCTGGTGTAGGACATGAGGGCATTAATATGAGTCGGACTCCACATCTACGGAAGTTAGTTAGGAGAGGGTCAGATCAAAAAATGGGTGGAGAGAAATTTTGCCTCTTTATTATAGGTATATATATATAGGTATAGATATAAATATAAATATTTTTTGGTTTTGGACGGAGTAATTTATTTATAAAAACTGCTCCGGTACTCCCTCTTTTTAAAAATAGCACAAATCCTAAAGCAGCTAATTAAAGGAATTAATTATTTTATCATTTTGCAGCTAGGCCCGTTGGGGCCAGTCCGTCCCAAGTCCAACCCTGATCCTGAGGGAAATTAAGGTGTTGAAGCCGCCACCGCTTTCCCTCGCGGTAGTCGCGGACAGCACGCGCTCCATCATCCGATCCGTGCAGAGGGAGCTTCTAGGCTGCTTCTGCAGGGATCAGAAAAGCATCTCACGCGAGGGAAACAGCAGCGTGAAGACGGAGACCAGCACACACGTTACCTCCTTTGGATCATGGGCCTTAGGCTGGGCTGACGGGTTGGTTCCAAGTAAGACCTAATTGTAAAATAATATAAAATAATAAATTTCTTTACTTAGCTGCTTTAGGATTCGTGCTAATTTTTAAAGAGGGAGTACCGGAGCAGTTCTCTTTATTTATTTATTTTTGTGAAAGACTTTATTTTCAAAGAGGGACATCGTAGATATTTTTCAGGAGTGATATGCACGCTAGAGGCAAATAAAGCAGCTGTGAGGGTAACATCCAAATCACATCACTATGACTGCCACATCAAAGGATGTAGAGAGCAAAAGAAGTGAGGCCGACATACCGATCAAAAAGAAGTGGCCCTCTCCTACTAATTATATATAAGTATTCGAACATACCCCAAACTACTCTTGCCTAAACATCTAGACACTCATCCACTTAAGTGCAATATGGTCTAAACTAGATAAAAAAAGACTTGATACATATCCAACGGTGATGATTCCTTCATTTCTTTGCTTAGTCTCGACACTAGCTTGGAAATTCTACCACATTCCATTCAATTCCTGCTTCTCAATTATGATTTCAAAACTAGCTTACAAACCTAGCCCCCGTGGTTTTTACGCGCACACTGCAAAACCAACTCAAGTTCATGTAGCTCATAAACTTTCAACCACGAACTCAATGCATCTCTACATTGTCCTCATTTGAACGATCAACAATTATTCCACAGGCCCTACCTTGCCTTGGTCTTGATACCACCTTGACTATGGTCAATGCAGTTTTATGACCTTCTACAAACCTACTTGTTGTCCTTGTGTTTGGTGTGGATATAACATATAATCACCATGACCTTGGCCTGTCATTTTAGCATTCTTGTTCGTACTTTAGGGCCCATGGTACATCGACATGGATCTCTGCTTCACTTTCCCTGCAACCATGCAAATACAAAAAAAAAGAGACATGTTGCACCATGACCACTTCACCTTTGGTTAGCATGAGCAAGAATGACACAAACAAAAAGACTTCAACAACGTTGACAATGAGACAATCACTCAATACTGTAATTACAACGACACATGTCAATCATCTTGTCATCTTATTATCTCTATAAACAGCTAGTATATTCTTCAGAAAACCCCTTATATAGTCTTATATTTAAAAAACACACCAATGGTTCAACCATATTAATTTTGTTCATTAAGGGCTGAAGTACAAGGAATTGATAGTCCTTCAGCCATTAAACGTGCTGGACGACTTGTTTGTCCTTGCCAAAGATCTCTGACCTTTCAGAAACAACATAATTGGGCAGTCATGGAAGCAGGAATTAGTATTCAATAATAACAGTTGTGGCAATTGTCTTTCTTTCTGAATCCAGTTGACCACTAAGCCCTGCAACTCGACAGGTGCATGTCTAATCCATGAGCACATGAACTCGCTGTTCGCACCGGCCCATCCCAAAGACCTTCTTTTTTGGCAATCGTTTTTGGTGTTTTCTACCTCGGTCTTCCCGAGTGGTTGCTCCACATGTGGTCTTCCCAACCTGAAGGTATGCGCTTCCATGCTTGGACTTCCACATAATCGATACAATGTAGCTGCCACATCCCCGTGAAGGCAATCCACGCCTTTGGTATCATAATGTCGCCTAGCTGTTCAAAGGAAATTTTTGCATACATGCCGGTTTGCACGACCACCCCATTGATCATTTCTGTTGCTAAACCATTGACTGCTGGCGGCAAATCTTCAGAGGAGGAATGGGGCCAGAAATGCGCTCCAAGTTTCTCTCATGGGGCCTGTTTCGTTTTCACCATTGACGACGCCCCTCGCCCGTTGTTCCCAACGGACAAAGGTGATATGGCCCAACAAATACACTTGGATAACTGGTTCCATGTATGTATCACATGGCAATGATTGGGATGATGCTCCTATAGCATTGTTGCGCCGGGCGTAGTGATGATCCCGTTGTTTGGCAACAAAGCGGGTTTGGCCGAAACCAATTATAACATAAAGTGTGAAGATTGTTTTGTTGTTCATCATAGCATCCAAAAACAGAATAAGAATCAGGCACCCAGGACAAGTCTTGTGTTGGTACCGGGTGAGCTTTGTCTTAACAGTCTCGGTTGTTGAGCATAAGTGAGGTGTGAACCGGTCCGGGCATCCGACCGCAACACCAACTATGTCTGTACTCTCGAGAGCCGTAATTGGAGGGCAAGTAGGAAATTATTCTCTGGAGCATTGGTATCTTCAAGTAAGAATATTAGGTTACCCTCAATCCCATGCTCTGGTGTACTAAAGGGCTGTCACTACAAGAAATCGGTGGTTTTTTGACGTAAAATCCATTTGTGACGGTGGTTTTCTGACATTAATTATGCTATAGTTTATGTCATAATACGTTAGTTATGACATGAGTTTATGTCATAAAACATGAATTATGTCATAAAATATATGCAGTCTTCTTTTGACATTGCACTTTTGTCATAATACATATAACCGATGTCATAATTCACATAACTAATGTCATAATTCACATAACTATGTCATAATTAATGTCAAAAAACCACCGTCACAAATGGATTTTACGTCAAAAAACCACCGATTTCTTGTAGTGTGTAGAAGCAATGAGAGATGTTGACCCTTAGTAACTAAACAATATTTTGTTCCTTTGCCAGTGAGAAGATGATGTATCAGAGGGTCGAAAAACATGTATCTGCATGGTGTGCCCCCAAGCTCCACATACCTCAAGAATTCACTCGCACCTTCTGCAAACCGTTCGAATCGCCGGGTGGCTGTGGATCCTCTCAGCTCATCGTCATTACTGCGACTAAAGATTGACGAAACATACGACATGGCACTATGAGCGATTCTCTTTGGAGAGGATGAGCTCCTTACCGCTTGCTGTACTTCTTCATCTTCTTGCAAGCGCTGCCTACACCTGCGTATAGTGTGGTCACACTCCTGTGAAGCGCGTTTGAGGTAGATCCGCCAACGCACCAGTGGCGCGCTGGTGACGTTCCACTTGTTGGAGGTCTCTAGGGCAGCCTCCATCTTGATGTGTGCCATCTCCATCCTCTCAATGTGCTCCTTTGCATCTGACTTGTGCTGATAACCCTCCTTGATTCTTGATAAGACTTGGTTAACAGCCTCCTGGGCCACTGCAGAACTGACCATCTCTGCTGCCATTAATATTGATCAAAGAAACTGGCCGTAAAATCGGTTGTCCTGTATGTAGAGAATGAAAGAAAAATATTCCATACATGAGCCAGATTGTCACTACAGTTTAAAATCTATGATTGATCTTGTAAAGTGCCAGTGTACGTGGAGAGGAAATCAAAACCTAGTGTCGTTGAACACTTCAACCATCTGACTTGTTCCCTACTTCTCCTTAAATCTTGATACGACTTGGTTAACTGCCTCGTGGGCCACTGCTGAACTTACCACCTCTACGCTGCCATTTGGATTGATCAACTCAACCTGTAGAATTGATTGTCCTGCAAGCTCAATCGAAAAAGAATGTACTCAATATATATAAGAGTCAGAATGTCCCTGTTCACCAGTTTTGCATGTGCAGAGGAAATCAGAACCTGATGATTGAGGTTGAAGTAGTTGTAGAGTGAGTAGCTTCTTAATATGACGGATGCAGTGCTGTTTATTTGAGAAAAAAAGGTTGCAGGCTCTAGCCAACACCAACAAGAGTTTGTCAATCCATCCTGCCCTGCCAGCCAGTTATTTGGGCATACATATGGAGAGATACATTATTTGAGAGCGACATCGTGGAAATTTATAATAACTTATATGCACACAGGAAGACTTTGAAGACTTTGAGTAGAGGGCAAGGCACTGACCTCGACATATATATATCACATCCAGGAGACACCCCAAGCCCACAGGAACGCGTCAGGCATGGAGCAAGCAGAGTCAAAAGTCGACGTTGACAAAATGTAGAAATCTTGGCTTGGAAGAAAAAGCGGAACTAAAAACTGACGGCGGCAACCCGGCAGCTGCGTACCAGTGCCGTGGCCTCACGGGTAGGTTACCACGACAAGCAGGCCCGCGGCATAGGGAGCGTCGTTTAAGCCGACAACAATCATACATAATAAAATAGTAAAATGCATGCACGGAGAAAATATAGATAACAATCAAATATAGTTTTATGATAAAAAATGAAAAACTTAGCGAAAAAATAAATATATTACAAAGAAAAGGGGGAGAAAATTAATTTGCCTTAGGTCTCTAGTCTTCATCCGACTAATCTGATTCTTACACCACAAAAAGAATCATGATGATAACAGAAACAAAGAAAGTCAGAAATATTAAAAAGGTACAATGGCTACAAAAACCATTCACCATTCATTGGGTAAGATCGGATCTAAAATAATAGGAGGCATTGAATATACCACAAGGTACCAAATTGGTGTAGATACTACCAAATTAGGTGGGGTTAGAACCAAATATGCTAGGCAAGATCTATTCTTCATTTTGTTTTTGAATAAAATGAAAAATTACCAGCTAGGAAGAGGGGGCGTCAAATGTCTTCCCGCATGCACGGGGAGGGAGGGAGTCCGAGATGCCGGGCCTAGAGTCCATGGACAAAGCAGAGTCAAATGTAATTTCTTGGGTAGAGCTGGTAATAAGGTGGCCCATGTTTTGGCGAGTCTAGGTTATGAGTGTGTTGAAGGTGAGGTGGAGGCGCTGATCTCAGGTGGCATACCTGATGACATGTCTGTAATCATCTCTGACGATCTGTCAGAAGAGTATCGTCAAACTCAAAAGAAAAAAAAGTTGACGGTGACAAAATGTAGAAATCTTTGCTGGAAAAATTGGAGGAAAAAGCAGAATTAGAAACTGATGGCGGCAACCCGGCAGCTGCGTACCAGTGCCATGGCCTCACGGGTAGGTTACCACGACAAGCAGGCCCGCGGCATAGGGAGCGTCGTTTAAGCCGACAGCAATCATACATAATAAAAAGCATGCGTGGAGAAAATCTAGACCGTGCTGCCATGCATGGAGATAGAGCGACATGACGAGGCGGACCGCCAGACCCGCGTGCTCGGTTTGGAGCAGCGCCAATGCGGACCAGAGCATCGGCAGCGACAGGAAATCCGACAAGGACAACGCCGCTGCCAGGCTCCGAGCCCGGAAGTCGAAGGCGCACGCACGCTGCTCCGGGTACCGGTGCATGCCGCCGAAGGTGGCGCCGTGGCAGCACGCGAACTCCATTTGGCCCACGCGCTTCCGGCTACTGGTGAGGAGGACGAGCATCTCGACGGCGGCTGGCGAGGACACCGGATATGCCTGAGATGAACGGAGAAGCACAACTGAGTGACGGTGCCTAGGGCCTAGCGGCGCTGATGGCGGGATCGGAAGCGCCGTATTTAGACTAGGGCGGCGGCGCCTAGCAGGGCCTAGTGGTGCCGGCGCCCGGCGGCAGGGTCGGCAGCACCCTGAGGACTAATATGCCGCATAAAGAAGAGGTGGTTACCTCAAATTTCAATAAGGCCATAACCTCAATTACTAAAAGACCCTCTAAAATATTTTCTCAATTAATTACTTCGAAAATGGTGAAAGAACCCGGAGGTACGGACGTACTTTCCCAACCATTGTAGGATTACCCTTCTTACTATTACTAATTAGAGGCCCGAACGGAGGCTCCACGTTAACTCTCACCAGATGCGTTGAGAAAAAAGATAAATACTAGAAATTCTTACATTAATCAGAAACATATGACCATTAAATCAAAAGTCCATACCCACCCATGACCATTGGATCATTAGTTATTGATACGCAATTTCCCACCTCTGCCATATATAGATTAAAAAAATATCTCTTTTCTGGAGAAAAACAGAAAATCCATCCAACGTTTCCCACCTCTTCCATGTAGATTAAACAAACAAATATCTCTTTTTCTAGAGATAAACAGGAAATCCATCCAATGTGTACCGAGGAAAACTATACTAATCCGGTGGCATACTTCCATGATAAATTATCAAGGTACATATATATTATAACAAAATTTCTCTTCTATATAAAAGATATCTTGGGCAATCTAATCTACACTTCGTGGCCTGAAACGTCTCCATCGAGGACAGTTCGCCGTGGCCATGGATGCCGCCGTGGTGCGGCACGGCCGGCTAGACATCATGCTCAACAGTCAACAGCGCTGGCGCCGTGGGCTTGCTGCCCCCCCGGCACGTCGCAGTTCGCCAGCCTAGACATCATACAGTTCGATGCCGTCATGTCCGTGAACGACGTGCACAGGACGCTGGTAGGGATGAAGCACACCGCGCGCGTCATGGCGACGCGGCCTGTGGGCGTTGCACGACGTATGCATGCAGCAAGTAATAAATTAACTAATTATACAGTTATATGCCTTTAATTTGATAGAAGAAGCCATCATCGTTGCCGTGCGTCCGTCGTCGACACCAGATCATTGGAGCAAGGATGCCTCTTATCTAGCTTGTGCTATTTACCCAGCAGCACCGTCCTCGACAGCAGATGGAGATGATGAACTGCAAAGATGCAGCGTGGTTGACGGTAGATTCATGAGAACTACTAGCACATGAACCCGTGCCTATCCCTACTGCCACAGGTCAGGAGTGACTTCGTACAACTTGTGATTCAGGTATTGCGTGAATTTATTCAGCTCTGTTTCTTTGTACTTCGAAAACTTAGATGCTTGATCCGAAGTTTGCATCACCTATGCATTGCATCGATCTAATGTCAACCTCCAGGCAAGATGCATCATGCAACAATGGGCACTCGTGCAAATTGCAAGGTTCGTTTGACAGGAAAAAATCATCCAAACCATGGCAATTTTTTTATGCCCTACCTCTATTTGTAAATAGTGTTTTTATAAATAACATGGTCTCTTACCGATTTACACTTATTTTTATTATAGGCAATATTCGATGCAAACCTGATGTAAGTAGAAAGATCAAAGCTTGGACCTAGGACATAAAATGGTTGATTTGCAATGAGTGTAGGAGGTCCCAGTAATCAAGGTAATGGATCCACGTATCTCTATATAAACAATGCAAAAAAAGTATTTAATTTTCAACTTTCCATGGGTTATTCGTATGTAAATACAATCACATAGAATTTAAACAACTTATGAAGAAAGTGCGTCACTGATCCATCGCCTAAAAATAGTCAAGTACTCATGTACAATCCTAGAACAAAAATTCTAGCAGAACATCTCAAATAATAGTTTCGCTATCCAACCTCTTAAAGCCTTAACATGTATGCAATAAAAATCACCATCCAATAGTTTCTCCATCCACATACTCTATTTAGTGATATGCTAAATCTCTTCTGTTATGTCTGTTCAATTTACGGTGACAGTGACATATTGTCCACCGTATATGTTAATTGAGATTGGGGAATCTTGGAAAGAAAATTTTATGAAGAATTTTTGTTAACATGCACCATATGGAGATTAAGTTCAAATTAGAAGGGCACTTGGATGTGAGAAGATCTAATCATCCTATTTTATTTGTGGCTTAAAGTTAGAACAACATGAATTAGTTATATAACTTTATGAAATTTCTCAAAACATGTGGTTGTTATTGTTATTTTCTCTATGAGATTGTGAAGGGACATGTTTTAACATGGGATAACAGATTTTTTTTTTGAAAAAGTGTCAATTTGCAGAATTATCGTTTGAAAAAATGTCAAAACAAGTCGACATTACTACACGCATTACGACCAATCCAATTATTTTGTCTTAGAGGAACTTCGAGAGACTCTTTATATTTTTTCCTAATTTATGTAGAGTAATGGAGATTTTGGTTATAAAATTTGCCTCCAACAACATCTTTAATTGGATCTATAAATATAGACGTTGTCTGTTCTTGATTTCTAGCTAGCCAAGATGGAGAAATAGGATGACTCCCTAAAGTGCACACAAGTTTTACACAAGATGTATAAAAGTTGTTGCAAGGTACAAGACAAGCTTTACTGAAGACTCTTGAAGATGCTCTTATATTGTAGTCCATGTTACAAAAATTTGGATGCTTGCTTTCTTAGGTGTTTTATATCATGAAGTGTTAGCACGCTTCTACTACTATAATAAAAAAATTGGTCAACTCAAGTGCAGTTAATGATGTTTGTACTGCTTTTGGATGCTCATTCTTGAGTTAATTCATCAAAATGTGACTCGGCAGTTTAGATTTCCATTTAGATCTATATATGTCTTGATTTTTATGGTTGTAGAATCCTAATAGTTTGCATGTCTTTTTTATGATTATGATATATTTTTCATTATTCAAAAGATGTAGTAAACCTAATCACATAGTTTGTAGGCTTTCTCCTGGGGACAAGTGTGCATGTGTGTACTTATCTCTTTTACCTAATTAAAAAATGTACTTAGCAAATTCTATAGTTAGAGGGGGAATAAGATTTTACTAATTTAGTGGCTATTTTATATAGTTCCAATATATTCCACACCATTGTAAATAGTCTATACCCAAAGTTTATTGGAAATTTTATTTGTTCATCTATTGTCTTTTAGGAAAAAATAAATTTAGATTTACATATCATTAACACGTGGAAGTGCACGGGTTTGTGATAGAAAATGAACAAAATGAAGATGTATAATTTAATATTAGTTTAATGTATGAAGTAATAGAAATTAATGTTTATATCTTTATAGATTCTGTCCCGTGCGAGAGCACGGGTTGATGGACTAGTTTAGTTTCTCATAATACATATGCCATTGAAGATTAATTCTAGTGAGCAAACAAGCAAAACACTAATTACATTAACTAACTAGGTTACTAGAGCATCCACACTACGGAGCACGGACTAACTAGAATATTGGATAGGCAAAACTAAAAAGAACAAAAGAATTGGGGAAAATATTAGGACACTAATCTCATCCTAAATTATATGAATTGCTTTTAGTGATTGACTAATCCATCAATTCGTGCTCTGGCAATGGTTAGAATTGTAGAAGACAAAAGCATTATTTGTTTGAACCGAAACTGTGGGGAGAAAAAAAAAGATGATTTTATTGAAAACAAAAACCCAACAAAAGGCTAGTGAGAAGGTAACCAAAAAGGAAAGCAACCCCACAACGACACAAACAAAAGAAGAGGAAACATAAGAGAAGGAAGATATTAGATTTTATTTAGTACCGCTAACTATTAAAAAATATTTATAATAAACTGTGTTTTTCTCTCTATTCATTTCCTAATAAAATAAACATAATAAATACTTCATATATTTCTGCGGCTCGCTGCCCTGTGGGGAGGGAGACGCAAAAGGGAAGTCGGAAGAGCATGGGGCTTTCCAGCACGTAACATATTTCTAGATGGATTATCGTGCGATAGGTCTCACTCCCACGCGAGCGTGTGACACTCCCGCCGCCTCCTACTACCGCCTGCGCCCGTTGGCGACACATGTCGCTCCGACTCTCTGCTAATCCCTCGCCTCCATCAATTGGCCAGCGATGAGAGTCCTCCACTACCATGGCCGGTGGTGCTCTGCCATCTCGCTTCCCTGCCCACATATAGAGAGACCACAACCTGTCACTGGAGATCTAGAGCCAGGGGAGACGGCCCAACCATAACCCATCTCTGATGGTGAGTACTCGCTTTGTGTTGCAACCACAGGATTCAAGACTGAAGAGCATTGCCATGCTGCGAGGAGCGGTTGACACGGTTGCTTGCACGTAGACACATACACCAACGCACGTCAACTGTTTCAGTTATTACCCGCACGTACGTTCACTACCCCAGACCAATTCTTTCCCTGCGGTGTGTACTACTCCCGTCCGTCCAAACCTCCCGTCACGGGTGCTACTCCCTTCTCTGACGTGTGCTGTAAAACCGAAGCGGAAAGCATCTGTACCGTCAGGGACTCTCGGTGCCCCCGAAAAATCAGACCCGCGCGCTCCCAGCCTTTGACATGGCCCACATGTTAGAGACAGGGCTGAAAAGAGTAGCGCGGAAAGAGGCGCGCGGCCGCGCATCCAGCGCAAACGAAAAATCCCCCGTCCTTATCCTTTCACCTAGGCGGAGGACTGTTTCCTCTCTCCCTCTCTCTCCTCTCTCTCTATCGGAAAGACGGCGGCGGCCGGCCGGAGCACAACGCAGCCCAGGCGAGGGCGCCCCTGATGCGTGTCCGTGGTAAGCCCCTTGCTCCCTCTCTCTCTTCCCTCTCACGGCCTCTCCCTTTGCTTCCCATACAGGGTCATGGTTCACGGCCGCTGATGGGGTACTTGTCATGGCAGATATTTAAGATGTAGCAGATCCAGCAGCCATGAGCCACCGAGGTTCCAACGAAGGGTAGCCCAACTCAGGCAAGCTCTACAGAGGCTTCACTTCCCCTGGATTCGGCGAGGTGAGCCCCTGCTTCTCTAGTCCTCCCCATGCATGTCTATGGTGGGATCCAGCAAGGTGAGCCTCTGCTGCTCCACCCCATGCAGGTCCATGGCGCTGCTGCAACGCACTAGGTACTTGCCCATGGAAGAAGATGCCAGGATCCGGCAGATCCATGACATTGGAGGCACCACAACCCCGCGAGATCCATATCCAATGTTCCTTATATGACAGTTAAGTAAAATCTTGCTTATGCCTTGTTTGAAAAGGCCAGATCTGCAAAATATGGTGATGGTTGCAAGTATTTTTTATTATTTATTTAAATAGATAAGGCTTTTTCTCAACTGATTTTATTTGAATAACCTGCCCTGCAACTGCAATTGTACACTAATGATAATGCAAGCAAACACTCTGTATCCTCTTGTGTTGCACAGCTGCATTTTGCACTCAGCAAGCACTCTTCCGTAGTTGTAGATGCTGACTACTTTTTTGTCTAGCATAGAAGAGCACGTTTCTTATTCTGAAAAGGAGCATAACCATTAGTGTTTTAGATTGCTTCAAACCACTGCAGATGTTTCTTTCATGGCTTTGTTTATCTATGATACACTTGAACATTGGCTATGGAATTAATCTATTATGTGCTTGTTATAATTAATCTGTCTGGTATGCCAGTACACACTGTTATCACCCAATGCCCTACCCTCCAGTACACTGTTACACACTGTCTAGATTGGTACAAGTAGAGAATGCTCTTATATTGTTTTATTAGGCAATTTATTTACCCATCTATAGAGGCGCTAGAACACTGAATTTGAACAGTAGGGACTGAATTTTTATCTGGCAGCTGCATTTTAAACTGATCCGCAAAACAAATATGCAGTGTCCTCTCACTGACAATAGGCACTGAATTTTTATTGGGCAGCTGCATTTTAATCTGATCTGCAGAACAAATATGCAGTCTCCTCACTGAGCCATGCTAATACATACATATAGGAGTGTTGCTTAGATGAAGTAGCATTACTCAAATCTGATACGTGATTCAGGAATTTAGCCAGTACTCCTGCAAGTAAATCTGAGCGATTTTGGTTATAAATAAAAATATTTTCATGTTCCCTTTTGTTTCTAAAGTCAGTTTTGCTTAGATGTAGTAGCATTACTAAAATCTAATTAGTGATTCAGAAATTTAGCTAAAAATTCTGCACTGCTGCATGTCACCTGCTGATAGGCTTTAGTGTTTTATAGGATTGTGTTTCTTTCCAATGACAGTAGCTGATTATTTGTTCTTAAGTTATGGTACAACAATTAACAGCTGTCATCTTTCAGCAATAATAAGTGTTCAATTGTTAGGATTAATATTAGCATGCTTGGGATTAATGAATGGTCAATATATATTGTAGCCAGTTAAACTTTTATCCTACAAGAACATTTAACAAGCTGGCTTATGTATGCACTTCATGTGGGATTGGATCGTGATTAGCAAATATATAACTAATACATTTGGGATCTGAACCTTTTTTTTTGTCTTAATAACTATGTTTTAGGTCCTTTGGAAAATAGTGGACAAAGCCTTCAATTGTGGAGACAAATTGGCTCTGATTGAAGAAGATATAAGCATCAGAGCAAGCAGGTCTCCCACCTAGTTCAAGAGAAGGATGCATGAGTGTGCAGCTGTAGAATGTGAGTACTAATTTTTCTGGATGCCCAATCATCCTTACTTTCTTGGGAATTCTACTAGTTAAGAATTTGATGTTTTCCTCCCAAATAGAGATGCTTTCCAAGCAACAATATGAAACTGAAATACTCACTTAGACTTGTCTAGCTATTACTGTTATGTAGGCCAAGGTGCTTCATAGAAACAAGGTCTGGTGCAGATTTATATGTGAAGTCTAAGCTGCTGAGATAATTCCTTGTTTTGTGATTGCTGAGCTCTGTTATTATTTCTAATCAGGGGCTGCTTTTAGTAGACAACACATTTTTCATGAATTCCTTGTCACCTGGTCTCTACTTTTATGCAGTCATGCCATTATCACCCGATCTGCTATATTGTTTTACTGCATATTTAACAAGATCTCTCACGAATTGTTATTTTTATCTTGTTTTGACTGTAGGATATGGAGATGAATGGATGTATAGCAGCTTGTAGGAAGTAGCAGTTACAAAATTTTTGTCTCTATTTCCTATATGTGCGTTACATGAACTATAGTATTGTAAATTGGGTTTACTAACTTTATTTTGCAATGTTGACCATTGTACTATCTAATGTATGAATAACTTGAATGGTGATTGTATGTATTGGACAGTTCAGTGGTATCAGACAATTGTCACATTTTATGTTGGCTGGTGTGTGTTAAAAGATCAGCTAATGAATTATTCTAATCGTTTAATGAGCTTTCATAGACATTATTATAAACAAATAATGTTTCCCTGACGGTAGTACAACTGACAGGGAAGTTTTGACCTTCCCTGACGGTACAGTAACTGACAGGGAAAGTTTGAACCTTCCCTGACGGTAATGTAACTGACAGGGAAGCTCTCCCCTGACGGAAACCGAAAAACCGACGGGGAAACTCTCTCCTGACGGTAGCAACCGTCAGGAATCATTTTCTGACGGTTTTCCGTCAGGGAAGGTGGACTTTCCCTGACCTTTGTTTCCTGACGGGTCATCCCTGACGGTAACCGTCACGGAACGTCTTCCCTGACGGTTTTAGGTACTTTTTCTGACGGTTTCGTCTGTCACGGAAAAAATTTTCTGGGGTAGTGGTTGGCCAAGAAAGAGGATCACGCTTTTATGCATCTGACATAGCTAGCAAAGAACCGTGGCTGTTCGCATCTTATAAATCGGACTTATTAGTCGTTTGATCATTATTTTTCTCTCACAAAGAAATCGGTGGCTTCTAGTACACAAACTATTTCTCTTGACACTGTTTTATTTCTACTAGCGGTTTTGCTTGAGAACAACCAGTAGAAATCGGCCATATTTCTATAGGCGGTTCTCTTAAAGAACTTGCAGTAGAAATATGATTTCTACTATCAATTTTGTTAAGGAACCGCCAGTAGAAATCATGTATTTCTACTGGCGGATTTCTTTAGGAACCGCCAGTAGAAATCGATTTCTACTGGCGCTTTCTTAAGAAATCCGCCCAAGAGAAATAGTTTGAAATTAATTTTTTTGAGTTTTCAAACTTTTTTGGATTGAGAAACTCCCAAAATAAAAGTTGTAGATCTCGAAAAGTTATGAAACTTTGTAGTTGACAACTTTTTCATTTGAAGTCATCTTTTATAGAAAATTACGACCAAAATTTTTAAATTTGAAATTCAAATTTTGCAAATAACCTTGGATGGAGAAACACTCTAAATGAAAGTTGTAGACCTCAAAAAGTTATGAAACTTTGTAGTTGAACACTTTTTCATATGGCAGCGGCTAAAAGACGCGCCAATCGGAGAAAAGGGGATTTTTGCCACACGCCCGATTAGGGGCGGTGATAATTGGCAAATTTTGCGTAACAATGGAGGCTCAAACGAAGAAGATGGGCAACCGGGGGGGCCCCATGGCCCACCCTAGGGCAAGAGGGGTGGCGGGCACCGCACCCCATTGCCGGCCCGTGTGGTGGTGGGCGCGGGGCCTCCCTCCACCACTGCCCGCCCAGCGCCATATTCGCTATGAGTTACCTTTATTAATTATTATTATTTATTAAGAATAGAAAAGGAAAATTCATGTTCGATAAGAACTTTTCCGTTAGAGTTCACTTGGACTATAAATTTTAGGAGATTGTAATTGTATCAATTAAGAAAGTGATTGGGCGAAAGTCCTTTATTCCAATCTCCCGCGCCTCACCCTCTCTCCCTCGTTTAGCCGTGCCGCCCCTAGCCCGCCGCCACTTGGCCAACCGCCGCTGTGCCACCGCAGCACCGCAGAGTCCCTCGGGCGCACACGCCTCCGCCTCCCTCCCGTCCCCGTCGTTCCTCTCTACCAAGCCCAACCACCCTCCCCACCGCGTGTGTTACATTTTGATACTTATTTTTTATTTATATTTTTAGTGTACTTTATCTATGTTCTTTAGAGGAAAATGACCGACAAATGACGCCTTTTTACTTCCCATTGAAGTTTTGTACCAACTAGTAGGAATGCCCAGCGCGTTGCTACGGTCCAAAATAGAAATATAAAAAGTTAGACCAAGGATTAAAAGATATATATGCATAGATGCAATGTTTGCAAAAACAATGAAATATATCTACACGTGATCTTGTTTTGAAGAGTTTATTGCAAGAAACATCATGATGCAATTGGGTTTTAATTACGATACTTGGTTTAGGTTCTAAGACTTTTTTCTATTTCAAAAGAAATAGCGAGTGGGAGATAAATGAGGCTTAGTGGGCGTAACTGATTTGATGATGTCACGTGACATCACTTTTTAGGGTTGGACCAATCAAAGGCAAGAGAATTAGCTTGAAGGATTTAGGCTTATAGGAGTTTATAAAGAAGTTAGACTAAGGATTAAAAGATATATATGCATAGATGCAATGTTTGCAAAAAAAAAAACGAAATATATCTACATGGGATCTTGTTTTGAAGAGTTTATTGCAAGAAACATCATGATGCAATTGGGTTTTAATTACGATACTTGGTTTAGGTTCTAAGACTTTTTTTTTTCTATTTCAAAAGAAATAGCGAGTGGAAGATAAATGAGGGTTAGTGGGCGTAACTGATTTGATGATGTCACGTGACATCACTTTTCAGGATTGGACCAATCAAAGGCAAGAGAATTAGCTTGAACGGTTTAGGCTTGGAGTTATAGATGAGCTTCTTGGTGCCTATCCGATGTATATTTAAGCTGGAGGTGGCAAGATTGCAGGCACAACACAGAATATGCACATGTGGGGTCACGGCACAACACAAATTGCTAAGTTCAATTTGAGAACAGTCTTTTATATTCTGTTGTTCATGGTATCTTCCTATTCCCATCCAAATATATTCAGAATTTTCACAACTTCTGGTTATTTCAGTTTGGAGCATTTTATATCTGTTGGACCTTGAAAAAATTAATAATTGTGTGCTGATATTTGAGATTGTTGAAGCCTTTCTAAAACTGAGCAACAGCAAACCATGTATATACATTTCTTTGGGCAATAACAAACTATATATACTGTGGTTGTTTGATTTGTATTAGAAGATACTACCGTAGCGTTAGCACTGATAATATACTAGTATCTTATATTTTTCCAGGTGACCCAAACAACTAGTTGCTGATTAAAAAAATTAAGTAGTTGCTGATTAAAATACCTTTATACTAATAATTTAAAATTACTTTCTAGTAGTATATTATAAAAACTTTGTACTCTCAACTTCAAAACTATGCCCTTCCTTCGCCCATGTTTCAATCAAACCCTTCATACGCTCAGCCATATATGCTCACATTACTTCCATGTGTGGATGGGCCAAGAGAAACCGGTCGCACATTGGGAAGGATCGCAGGGTGCGTGACACGATGCACTACGTCTAGATATATAATAAGGGATGTATATTTAGAAATGTCAAAATGTCTTATAATTTGAAATAGATAGAGTATTACAATTTATAGGTCAACCCAAGATAATCTTACATTTGCAGCACACACCAACAGTTAAATTTTTATTGTGTACATCAAGGTAGTACAAGCAAGTAGAGATAGATCCTATAGGGGTTTAACGTGCTGGACATCTTGAGCAACAAATAATGGACGCAGGCATTAATGGCAACAAATTAAGTAATTACATACCAAGCCTTACATTTACATATACACCAAAATTAAGGCTCAAGCGAGATTGTCTAACCGGGCAAACATATAAATCAATCTGTGTTTTTCATCTTCCAAGCCTCCTCTAGTAGAATTTAATGCCCGAATAACACATATACCTAGTAACATGAAATACTTTAGGCATTGAACATGCTGCGCGATTTCATCTTCCTTGCCAAAGATCTCTGATATTCCGAAAAAACCGACATGATTGGACAATCATCGACACAGGGATTATTTTTAATTAATAATGGTAGTGGCAATCGCAGAACAAACAAATTTCAAGCTAAATATGACATCGGGCAACAGAGGCTAGATGGATTGCAACTTCTCCATGCAAATTAAACCAACGCACGCACGTCTAATGCTTGCATTCTGGCTTTGGTTTGGCCCGGCGACGGATGCCGCGCCGTTGCTCATGCGCCGCCAGCTGCCAGGCAAGGGTTTGCTGGTTCTGATTATCTGTGCCTGTTGGGGAGTGAATCTCCCTCGGGCATCCAGGGGCAGCGGCACGCCGCTGCGGCGGCGTTTGGTTGGGGTTTGGGTATTCGTACGGTGATAAGATAATATGTGATTTAGATCCATGCATATATCACGAGCGAGGTTTTTCTTCATAATAATGGAATCATATCGTTTTTATTTATCAGGTGTTTATTTTGGATTTTTGCAAGCCCATAGGTGGGTGTATTTAAGGGCCATTTAATGTTAATTTATATAATGGCAATTGTGGGTAATTTTTTAGAAAAACAAAATAGATTCAATGGCTATTGTTGTTAGAGTCTATTGGATTGATATGCCCGTGCGTTGCTACGGGACAAAAAATTTTGTACCAAAAACACGAGGATCGCACGATAAGATAATAGTACTATAGAATTAAGTTAAAGTGACATTTTCTAGAAGGTAAAGTTCATGAAATTAACGATCACAGAAATCACAGCATCGTAGGATGACAAACTCAACTTCTCCGTAATACAGCTAAGGTAATGCTTCCATATCAAATTATCCATTTCTATTGTGGGGCAATAAATCCGTGAATAATATTCCGTTGGAAGGAAAGAATCCAACGTACTCAGACCTAAAAGTTATTGACCACCCCCCCCCCCCACATTTGGTGAGATTAATTTGTTAGCAGACTAACATTATTTAAACCTTTGTTAGCAAAAACTAACAATATTCAAACCTAAAAGAGATTGAACCCTCCACATTAAGTGAGATTCATTTGTTAGCTAAGTAACAATAGAAATTTAAGTGAGATAACTTGGGTTTTGCCGTTGAAATATCATGACCATGTGATTCATAGGCATCGTGAAGAATGCACAAATTAGCTTCAGCCCAATCAATGGCTCGTAGAGACGCCATAAAGAACAAAATGTCAAATAGCAGTGGTCATCAGTAAACGTGGCTAAATTGAAGTCAGAACAAAGGAGCAGTCAAACTTAACTGATTCTTATTTTAATCAAAAAATAAAATGGCCTAGCTAACAGAATAAAATAAAACTACAGTCTTTCCATAGACAAGAAAATGCATTTACTGAACTATTGCCAAAAACCCAAAACAATGGTACCAAAGACATGATATATATATTCATACAGTTTCATCATGTAACAGAATGGAACCAATTCCTAAATATTCCTAGTTTGCATTAAATGAACCAACTAAAGACACCACAATCGTAGTATGATCTCTTGTTCCATCCCAGATCTATTCGAGATCCTTGACATAAGTGATTTTGATCATAAGTGATTTTGATCATAAGTGATTTTGATGAATGACTCTCCTACACATCAAAGATCAAGTAGGAAATAATATTCAAATTGAATTCATGCATAATAATTCAAATAGTACACGGATTGTTTCAAAGTTAAAACGGATGTTAAAAAATTGCTTCCTTTGAATAGGCACTTTCTGTATGAGAAGTAATAAACAAACATTTTGTAGTACCTATATATATTTCTCAGTCCACTGCATTCCTCAGCCCACAATTTAACAATTGTTTACTTCTGCTTTCATCAAGGTTGTTCCCTACAACTTTCTATCTTATGATCAAAGTCGCAAAAAGTTTATGCTACATTAAAAGTTTAAAGTCGACAGCCTTTTTATTGGCCTAAATACAGTTTTGAGTTATTTCAGTCAAAATGGCAGTGTAGTATCTCTCAGAACAGTCCCCAAGCCAAGTAAAATCCACTCTGTAGTTACATGATCATTTTGGCTGAACCAAATCCAGGCTCTCATCAAATAGGTTTATCATGTACTCCTGTCCAAGGCATATCGGGCAGTTAAGCCTCCCTATTACCATATTTTTGTGTTCATGCCTTGAACTAAGCCTTAATGAAAATATGCTTTCAATGTTAGCACATGCATTACACTCTATAATAAACTAACAAACTATTACCAGCATTAAGTATTACTGACAAAAAGGTTGTTTTCTCGAGCAATCTCCGTGAAAAAGAATCACCCATGAATTTTCTATGTTGTTAAGCAGATATTTGGGCACAAGCTGAGAAGAAAATTTTAATGAAACTAATAAATATGCAGGCTTCTTAGAATTGGCATAAGCATAGCAAAGAGTATGATGTTAAGCACTCTGACCTTAATCCAGATATCAATGGCAAGAAGCATTGCAGCCTGGCCATGTTGAGCAGTCTGACCTTAATCCACATATCAATGGCAAGAAGCATTGCAACCTGACCATGTTGAGCAGTCTGACCTTAGTCCACATATCAATGGCAAGAAGCATTGCAGCATGACCATATTCAATGTTAAGATTGATTGTGTAAACCATAGATTTGCTTCCGTACAGAACCGAGAAAAAATGGCATAAATTAAAAGTCAGGAAGCTTTTTTATTTTTTAAAAAATTCCATTTTATATTTACTTCACAAAATAAAAAGTGGCCAGAAGTTGTGTCCCATGCCAGAAATAGGAGATACGTGTTACTTCATTAAAATATGGAGCACTTGGTTCTTTTCAAACCTTGTCCTGATAATATCCATGTGCACATGCTATGTATATAATCTCTTGTTTACTCTCCAAATTCCATATAAATATACATATGTATGATGTACGCCAAAGCAAAATATGGAAGTACAGTACTGGAAATTCAATTGAGCAAACGTAGTGTTTCAAACCGTTACAAATATAACGCAATCAACAATAATTGAGAAAACATTTAGAGGTGGAAATATATATAGACAGGTCAAGGCAGTTACAGGATCCTCACTGACTGACCGACATATCATCACCATCACCATCTCAGTAAATTTCAAATGAGGAAAATACCAATTAGCCTCTAGTCACTACTTGTAGTTTGATACAGCTGCATAAATTCTGTAATTTTGGCATGTAAAATTCACCTGAACTATTGCAAAAAAAAAGGGTGGTAGTGAAGTAATACTGATACTGTTAGTAGTACAAGGAAACCGGGTGTGTGACTCTTACTGAAATTTCATATAGAAGCTCGAGCTCAAACGGTGGAACTCAGCCAGTCACCTAGGTATAGACTTGCTTCCCGCAATCCAAATCGAGAAGCAGCAGCAGCAGCAAAAGGAGGAGGAGCGGATGGATTAGTACAGTGACAGATGGTAATTACGAAGGGTGCGGACGAGTTCAGAAGCTGAGTACCGGATGTGCCACTCCCAGTGGCCCGGCCTTCTGTGGAAGGTGACGCCCTTTACTACGAGCTTCGCGACCTCGGCCCACGCCGAGTATTCTTCGCGGGCACCGCCAGCCTCTGCGCCACGCTAAGATCCTCGGCGGCCCACGGCTTCCACACCGGCATCGGCATTCGGCGCCGCCACAGGCTCCGGCTCCGGCTCGGTCGCGGGGCGGTGTTGGGGACGGGAAGAGCTGCCGCGCCATGAACCCTGTGGACGCGCTCGCCACCACTCGCCGGAGCAGTCGTCGTTCTCCGTACCTGTCTGGGCTGCTGCTCTCGGAGGAGGTGGGCACAGGATGTAGCGAAGCCGTTACTGTAGTTGGCGTCGAAGAGGGCCCAGCTGCTGAGGGCTCGGAGGTGGGTGCCACTGCCGGCCAGGATGGAGAGGCGCCGCCGCTAGTATGGGTGGCGGCGATGGCGCTGCCGGTAGGGGTGAGGTCCGCCGTCGACGAGCGTGTGCTGCCACGGTGATCTCACACAGACGAAGAATCGTGCGTGTGGGGTGCATCGCGTGCTGCCGTGGGGATCTGCGCCGCGCGAAGCGAGGGCAAATGTGGCGCGGTGGTGGGGACGTCGACCTGGACTGAGGGGGCGCTCGTGGACGTGAGATTTGGCCGTCCGGATCGAAGAAGGCCAATAATCTTTTTTATCGTCTGGGTGTTCCTTTCTATCCAGAGCTGCGGTGATTGATTGAGGGTGTGCGTTTCCATATATTCTAGTCCTTTCCATCCGAGGGCAAGAGGAGTAGGGCCTGGTGGTGCCGGCACCCGGCGGCAGGGTCGGCAGCACCCTGAGGTCTAACATGCCGCATAAAGAAGAGGGGGTTACGTCAAATTTCAATAAGGGCAACCTCAATTACTAAAAGATCCTGTAAAATGTTTTCTCAATTAATTACTTAGAAAATAGTGAAAGAACCTGGAGATACCGACGTACTTTCCCAACCATTGTAGGATTACTCATTTCTCGTAATACATATGCCATTGAAGATTAATTCTAGTGAGCAAACAAGCAAAACACTAATTACATTAATTAACTAGGTTATTATAGCGCATCCACACTACGGACTAACTAGAATATTGGATAGGCAAAACTAAAAAGAACAAAAGAATTGGGGAAAATATTAGGACACTAATCTCATCCTAAATTATATGAATTGCTTTTAGAGGTTGACCAATCCATCAATTCGTACTCTGGCAATGGTTAGAATTGTAGAAGACAAAAGCATTATTTGTTTGAACCGAAACTGTGGGGAGAAAAAAAAAAGATGATTTTATTGGAAACAAAAACCCAACAAAAGGCTAGTGAGAAGGTAACCAAAAAGGAAAGCAACCCGACAAAGACACAAACAAAAGAAGAGGAAACATAAGAGAAGGAAGATATTAAATTTTATTTAGTACCGTTAACTATTAAAAAATATTTATAATAAACTGTGTTATTCTCTTTATTTATTTTCTAATAAAATAAACATAATAAATACTTCATATATTTCTGCGGCTCGCTGCCCTGTCGGGAGGGAGACGCAAAAGGGAAGTCGGAAGAGCATGGAGGCTTTCCAGCACGCAACATATTTCTAGATGGATTATCGTGCGATAGGTCTCACTCCCACGCGAGCGTGTGACACTCCCGCCGCCTCCACATGTCGCTCCGACTCTCTGCTAATCCGTCGCCTCCATCAATTGGCCAGCGATGAGAGCCCTCCACTACCATGGCCGGTAGTGCTCTGCCATCTCGCTTCCCTGCCCACACATTGAGAGACCACAACCTGTCACTGGAGATCTAGAGCCAGGGGAGAGACGGCCCAACCATAACCCATCTCTGATGGTGAATACTCGCTTGGTGTTGCAACCACAAGATTCAAGACTGAAGAGCATTGCCATGCTGCGAGGAGCGGTTGACACGGTTGCTCGCACGTAGACACATACACTAACGCACGTCAACTGTTTCAGTTACCCGCACGTACGTTGGCCAAGAAAGAGGATCACGCTTTTATGCATCTGACATAGCTAGCAGCAATCGTGCTGTTCGCGTATCTTATAAATCGGACTTATTAACCGTTTGATCATTATTTTTCTCTCACAAATCAGGTGGCTTCTAGCATACAAACCATTTCTCTTGACACTGCGACATTTTTACTGACGGTTTTGCTTGAGAACAACCAGTAGAAATCGGTCATATTTCTATAGGCGGTTCTCTTAAGGAACGCAGTAGAAATACGGTTTCTACTATCGGTTTTCTTAAGGAACCGTCCGTAGAAATCGTGTATTTTTATTGGTGGATTTTTTTAGGAACCGCCAAGAAATCGATTTCTACTAGCAGTTTCTTAACAAATCCGCCAAGAGAAATAGTTTGAAATTAATTTTTTTGAGTTTTCAAACTTTTTTTGATTGAGAAACTCCCAAAATAAAAGTTATTGATCTCGAAAAGTTATGAAACTTTGTAGTTGACAACTTTTTCATTTGAAGTCATATTTTTATAGAAAATTACAACCAACATTTTCAAATTTAAAATTCAAATTTTGGAAATAACCTCGGATGGAGAAACACTCTAAATTAAAGTTATAGACCTCGAAAAGTTATGAAACTTTGTAGTTGAACACTTTTTCATATGCCAGCGGTGGGCTAGGACGCCCCGATCGGAGAAGGGGAGATTTTTGCCACACGCTAGATTAGGGCAAGTGATAATTGGCAAATTTTGCAGAACAATGGAGGCTGAAACGAAGAAGATGGGCAACCGTAGGGCCCCCATGGCGCACCCTAGGGCAAGGGGGGCGGCGGGCGCCGCCCGCTGCCTGCCATATGGTGGTGGGCGCGGGCCCCTCCGTGGCCGGCCTGCCGCCGCCGCCGCCATATTCGCTATAAGTTACCTTTATTAATTATTGTTATTTATTAAGAATAGAAAACGAAATGGTCATGTTCGATAAGAACTTTTCCGTTAGAGTTCACTTGGACTATAAATTCTAGGAGATTGTAATTGTATCAATTAAGAAAGTGATTGGGCGAAAGTCATTTATTCCAATCTCCCGCCTCTCTCTCCTCTCTCCTCGCTTAGCCGTGCCGCTGCCCTAGCCCGCCGCCACCTGCCAACCGCCGCTGCGCCGCCTGCCCGCCAAGCACCGCAGCCCCTCGGGCGCACATGCCTCCTCCTCCCTCCCCTCATGTCGTTCCTCTCCACCAAGCCCAACCGCCCTCCCCGCCGCATGTGTTACATTTTGATACTTATTTTTCATCTATATTTTTAGTGTACTTTATCTATGTTCTTTAGAGGAAAATGACGCCTTTTTACTTCGCATTGAAGTTTTGTACCAATGAGCTTCTTGGTGCCTATCCGATGTATATTTAAGCTGGAGGTGGCAAGATTGCAGGCACAACACAGAATATGCACATGTGGGGTCACGGCACAACACAAATTGCTAAATTCAATTTGAGAACAGTCTTTTATATTCTGTTGTTCATGGTATCTTCCTATTCCTATCCAAATATATTCAAAATTTTCACAACTTCTGCTTATTTCAGTTTGGAACATTTTATATCTGTTAGTTGGACCTTGAAAAAGTTGATAATTGTGTGCTGATATTTGAGATTGTTGAAGCCTTTCTAAACCTGAGCAACAGCAAACCATGTGTATACATTTCTTTGGGCAATAACAAACTATATATACTGTGGTTGTTTGATTTGTATTAGAAGATACTACCGTAGCGTTAGCACCGATAATATACTAGTATCTTATATTTTTCCAGGTGACCCAACTAGTTGCTGATTAAAGAAATTAAGTAGTTGCTGATTAAAATACCTTTATACTAATAATTTAAAATTACTTTCTAGTAGTATATTATAAATAAACTTTGTACTCACAACTTCAAAACTATGCCCATCCTTCGCCCATGTTTCAATCAGAAGATCAGCATAGGCTCTTATGAAACCCTTCATACGCTCAGCCATATATGCTCACATTACTTCCATGTGTGGATGGGCCCCAAGAGAAACCAGTCGCACATTGGGAAGGATCGCAGGGTGCGTGACACGATGCACTACGTCTAGATAGGAGTATAATTATATAATAAGGGATATACTCCCTCCGTCCCTATTTAGATGTCGCCGTGGGATATGTGCCACAAGTTTGACTTGATTTATAAATAAAAAACGTATGATATTTATATCTCCAAATAATTTTGTTAAAAAACTAGATCCAAAGATCTTTCCGATGATGCTAATTATAATACTAATCGATGATATTTATTACTTATTAAAATTGCCGGCATTTGTTTCTCGGGAAGTGAAGCGACAAGTATTTAGGGACGGAGGGAGTATATTTAGTAATGTCAAAATACCTTATAATTTGAAATAGATAGAGTATTGGAATTTATGGGTCAACCCAAGATAATCTTACATTTGCAGCACACACCAACAGTTAAATTTTATTGTGTACATCAAGGTAGTACAAGCAAGTAGAGATCCTATAGGGGTTTAACGTGCTGGACATCTTGAGCAACAAATAATGGACGCAGGCATTAATGGCGACAAACTAAGTAATTACATACCAAGCCTTACATTTACATATACACCAAAATTAAGGCTCAAGCGAGATTGCCTAACTGGGCAAACATATAAATCAATCTGTGTTTTTTCGTCTTCCAAACCTCTCTAGTAGAATTTAATGCCCGAATAACACATATACCTAGTAACATGAAATACTTTAGGCATTGAACATGCTGCGCGATTTCATCTTCCTTGCCAAAGATCTCTGATATTCCGAAAAAACCGACATGATTGGACAATCATCGACACAAGGATTATTTTTAATTAATAATGGTAGTGGCAATCGCTTTTCTTTCTGAACCCAGTTCACCACTGCGCCCTGCAAGTGGGCAGGCACGTGCACAACCCACGAGCACAGGAAATCTTTGTTCGCACTTACCCATCCCTGTACCTTCTTACCCTGTCGTTGTTTAGGACGTTTTCCACCCATGCCTCTTCTGGTGGTTAATCCCCATGAGATTTTTTCAGCTTGAAGGTATGCGCCGCCATGCTTGGACTTCCAAACAATCTGATACGAGGTAGCTGCTGCACTCCCATGAACGCAATCTGCTGCCTTTTGTATCATAAAGTCGCTCAACTGCTCAAAGCAAATACTTTGCATACAAGCCATGTTTCACGATCGCCTCATTTATCATTTCTGTTGCCGAAACCTCGACTCCAGGTGACAAATCATCATAAGGGATATGGGGATAGAAACGCATTCCGAGATTCAGATAAGGAAATTCCCTCGTGGAGCTTGTTTTGCTTTCACCAAAGGCGACTGATCTCTGCATGTTGTTCCCAACAACAGATAATGGGACATGGCCAAGCAAAAACACTTGGATAATGGGTTCCAAGTATATATCACATGGCAATGATTCTGATGATGAGCTTTTGGAATTGTAGCTCTGGGAGTAGTGATGATCTTGTTGCTGGCAACAAAGAGGGTCCGGTCGAAACCAATTGGACCAGATGGTATAAAGATTGTTCTGGTGTTCAACACAATGACTAAAAATAGTATAAGCATCGGACACCCAGCACAAGTCTTGTGTTGGTACCTGAGTGAGTTTTGTTTTCAGAGTCTGAACTGTTGAGCCTAAGTAAGGTATGAACAGTTTTAGGCATCCGACTGCAATCCTAACTATGTCTGTACTTTCCGAGAGCCGTCAGATGAGTCCAAGAGCGAAATTATTCTCTGGTGTATTGGTATCTTCATGTAAGAATATTAGGCCGACCTCCAGCCCCTGCTCTTGTAGTGGACTATAGGGTTGTAGAAGAAATGAGAGATGTTGACCATTGCTAACAAAGCAATACTTTGTTCCTTTGCCAGCGATAAGATGGTGTATAAGAGGGTCAAAAAACATGTATCTATGTGGTGTTCCACCTAGCTCCACGTATCTCAAGAATTCACTTGCACCTTCTGCATACCGTTCAAATCGCCGGGTGACAATGGATGCTTTCAGCCCATCATCGTTAGCTTGACTAAATATTAATGAAACAAATGACATGGCAGAATGAGTGATCCTCTTCAGAAAGGAGGAGCTCCTTACCGCTTGCTGTACTTCTTCCTCTTCTTGCACGCGCTGCTTACACCTGCGCAGAGTGTTGTCACACTCCTGTGAGGCGCGTTTAAGCTTGCTCTGCCAACACAGCAGTGGTGCGCTGGTGACGTTCCACTTGTTGGAGGTCTCTAGGGCAGCCTCCATCTTGATGTGTGCCATCTCCATCCTCTCAATGTGCTCCTTTGCATCTGACTTATCCTGATAACACTCTTTAATTCTTGATAAAACTTGGTTAACAGCCTCCTGCACCACTACAGAATTGACCATCTCTGCTGCCATTAATATTGATCAAACAAACTGGCTGTAAAATTGGTTGTCCTGTATGTAGAGAAAGAAGAAAAATATTCCATACATGAGCCAGATTGTCCCTACTTTTCATCAGTTTAAAATCTATGATTGATCTTGTAAAGTGCCAGTGTGGAGAGGAAATCAAAACCTTGTGTGGTTGAACACTTCAACCATCTGACTTGTTCCCTACTTCTCCTTAAATCTTGATACGACTTGTTTAACTGCCTCGTGGGCCACTGCTGAACTTACCATCTCTGCGCTGCCATTTGGATTGATCAAAGCAACCTGTCAAATTGATTGTCCTGCAAGCTCAATTGAAAAGAATGTACTCAATATATAAGAGTCGGAATGTCCCTGTTCACCAGTTTTGCACTTGCAGAGAAAATCAGATTCACCAGTTTTGCACTTGCAGAGAAAATCAGAACCTGGTGATCGAGGTCGAAGTAGTTATAGAGTGGCTAGCTTCTTAATATGACGACATGTAGTGCTGTTTATTTGAGAAAAAAGGTTGCAGGTTTGTAGCCAACACCAACAAGAGTTTGTCAATCCATCCTGCCAACCAGCCAGTTGTTTGGGCATATATATGGAGAGGTACATTATTTGAGAGCGAGATAGTGGAAATTTGCAAGCCAGTTGTTTGGGCATAAATATGGAGAGGTACATTATTTGAGAGCGCCATCGTGGAAATTTGTCATAACTTATATGCACACAGGAAGACTTCGAAGACTTTGAGGAGAGGGCAAAGCACTGACCTCGACATATGTATATCACATCCTCGAGACACCCCAACCCCAAAGGAACGTGTCAGGCATGATAGGCCTGAATTATTCATCGCATAGGACCAAGCAGAGTTAAAAGTCGACGGTGACAAAATGTGGAAATCTTGTCTGGAAAGCTTGGAGGAGACAGTGGAACTAGAAACTGACGGCGGCAACCCGGCAGCTGCGTACCAGTGCCATGGCCTCACCGGTAGGTTACCACGACAAGCAGGCCCACAGCATAGGGAGTGTCGTTTAAGCCGACAACAATCACACATAATGAAATGCATGCAAGGAGAAAATTTAGATAACAATCAAATATAGTTTTATGATAAAAAATGAAAAAACTTAATAGAAAAAAATAAATATATTACAAAGAAAAGGGGAAGAAAATTATTTTTCCTTAGGTCCTAGTCTTCATCCGACTAATCTGATTCTTACACCACAAAAAGAATCATGATGATAATTGAAACAAAGAAAGTCAGAAATATTAAAAAGGCACAATGGCTGCAAAAACTATTCACCATTCGTAGAGCCGTGATGTTTCGTCTAGCCAGACCGTGCTGCCATTCATGGAGATAGAGCGACATGACGACGCGAGCGTGTGACACTCCCGCCGCCTCCTACTACCGCCTGCGCCCGTTGGCGACACATGTCGCTCCGACTCTATGCTAATCCCTCGCCTCCATGAATTGGCCAGCGATGAGAGTCCTCCACTAGCATGGCCGGTAGTGCTCTGCCATCTCGCTTCCCTGCCCACACATTGAGAGACCACAACCTGTCACTAGAGATCTAGAGCCAGGGGAGACGGCCCAACCATAACCCATCTCTGATGGTGAATACTCGCTTGGTGTTGCAACCACAAGATTCAAGACTGAAGAGCATTGCCATGCTGCGAGGAGCGGTTGACACGGTTGCTCGCACGTAGACACATACACCAACGCACGTCAACTGTTTCAGTTACCCGCACGTACGTTGGCCAAGAAAGAGGATCACGCTTTTATGCATCTGACATAGCTAGCAGCAATCGTGCTATTCGCGTATCTTATAAATCGGACTTATTAGCTGTTTGAACAATATTTTTATCTCACAACAAATTAGGTGGCTTCTAGTACATAATCATTTCTCTTGACACCAGCGTTTCATTTCTACTAGCGGTTTTGCTTGAGAACAACCAGTAGAAATCGGCCATATTTCTATAAGCGGTTCTCTTATGGAACTGGCAGTAGAAATATGATTTCTACTAGCGGTTTTCTTAAGGAACCGCCAGTAGAAATCGTGTATTTCTACTGGAGGATTTCTTAAGGAACCGCCAGTAAAAATTGATTTCTGTTGATATTTCTAACGTCGCTACTAGAAATAGAGGTAAATCCCTATCCCCGGCAACGGCGCCAAAAATGCTTGTTGGTATTTCTTATGCACAATTAGAAATCCATTGTAACATTTTACCGGGAGTATTCCAGGTATCGTTATTTATATTTTACCACTGGAAAACATTGGTTAAAGACATTGATAGTTCACCATCATGTATCTACTAACTTAATACACCAACTAGACTAAAGTAGGGGGTAAATGATAGATGATAGGAATTATGTATATATGACACGCACAGGAGAATTCTATGATAAAAGAGTAGATAGCTAAAGTGAGAGGACAACGGGAGAGCTCATGGTTCCTAAATACTTCTATATTACTTTGGTTCTATATAACTAATTCATGATAGATAAAGCAATCATACAATAACACTTTGGAGCAGCAGTACCTTTCCAACTCTCAAATAAAACTGGGAAGAAGGTAGCTGGGGAAGGCTGCCAAAAGCTCTACGAAACACCAACCCCGACGTGGTGGAATACGAAGACCAACAAAGCTGTCACCTCTGAAGGCTAACACAACTAACCGTAAGAGATGGGCGCAACCTCAGGTAAACCCTAGCCTAAACACCACGTCTACGCTAAAGAATACTACTCTAGTCACGATCTATAACTAGAGCACCTAATACAGGCGAAGATCCTATGCTAAAGTATAACAACTATACTAACTAATTAAATGCTAGGCATAAAAGTAAATAAAGAAGATAAAATATATTAAAGCATAAGTCTTACAAGAATAAATATAAAGACATACCAAAACTCTGACGACTCCTCCGGAACCCGGGCGACGGTAGAGATGCAAACCCCAAGTCGGTAGGAGGCCGTCCATCGAATCGGGCCTCGATTGGGCTCTGGAGGGCGCCGGCCGGCCCTGGGGTGGGGCCGGGCGGCCCCACCCTGTAGCAGGTGGGCCCCACCTTCGGTTCGTCGCCTTCCCGTGTCTTCTAGAGTCTTCTAGTGTTGGTTTCGGTGTAGAATTGATATCTTTTGACTCTGAACTCCGATTATAGCAAATGATATGTCCGTTTCGATCGTCTCGACGTGCCCGTCACAATGGTGTAGTCCAATTTCTTATTTGAGATACTTTTATTTTATGTAAAATTAGCTATGCCTGCAAAACGATCGAGAACAACACAACTCGTGGAACTCGTTAGAATCAAACCCTACAACTATGCTTTATGGTTGATATCATGTTATATTGAGCAATAGTTGATGGTATAAAATAGGTGTTAAGGACCGTCAACAAGTTCCCCCAAGCTTACCCTTTGCTAGTCCCTTAGCAAAGCCTAACTACTAAACTTGAATCAGGAGTTGCTACATTGCTTTCACTCCTCAAAAGTACACATGCTTTCAAACTAAAATTCTCCCTTGAATTAGATAATACTGCTCTAACTTTCACACTTACCCATATTACCATTAACTATGGAGCTTTTCAACTTTTGCGTGGGTCTTGAGTAATTGGAAGATAGAACAATCAAGTCAAGTACTATGTCTCAAATTCTTCACTCAACCAATATTCTGGAGTTTTTACAAGTTTTCAAAATAAAACTCAGAGCTTAATCGTATGACACCCTCAATTCTCTTATTGTATGTGATATTTGTGGATCTTACTGAGGCATTTATGTTGTCATGCCCTCCTACAACTAATTATTATAGTGGAGCTCATAGGAGTGGCATTAAACAAGGACGAGCATACTTGCAATTCATATATTGTAAAGTCAAACAACACATCCAAAGAGAGTCAAGTCATACAATCAAACTAAGATGTGCATGTGTATGGAGTATGGTGGATAGGTGTATATATGGTATTTAGTGGCTAATCCTAATTCTACTTATGCTCCTTGAAAATAAATCTCTCTCTCTTTTGGACTTAGAACTTCCGCAGGAAAACATGGGCTATCTTTATTTTCTCTCTCTCTCTCTCTCTTTTTCCTCTTTTTTTTCTATATATTTTTTTTTTTTAGAGGCGAGTATCTAAGTACCCATTGTTTTAATTGCCCGGACACTTGTCCATTTTTTAACTCCCTCTTTTTTTTTTTCAATACTTTTTCTTTTTCATAGCTACATGCATCCTTTGAATACAAAATAATTAGAGAGATAATAATAAGAACTTAGAGCATTAAACAGGGGTTATCCTATAGGGTATATTTTTGGGTGTTTACTCCCAATGTAGGAGAAAAATAATTTTAAGGTGGATCTGGATAAAAGTGAAGAATGATTGCGCTTACTTCCAGGGTAGGAGCAATGCATATGTTGGTAGAGTGTGTGAGTGTGATCTTGATTTTAAAAGCATGACAAGACTCTCATAAGGTATACAACAAAGGTTGACTAAACTCAATGCAAAGCAAGCAGCATGAATGAGCAAAAGTTTTTCCTATTCTAAATGTATATGATATATAGCTTTGGTAGGAATTCAAACTTTGTCATACAAGAGCTCATCATGTAAGATTTTTAGTTTTTTTAAAAGATAAATCTCCAGAACTTAGTATTGTTAGGAATAAAATAAATAGCAGCTCAGACTTTCTCATATTCTATCCCTCAATCGCCTAGACTTAGCTTAAGCATATGCCTCCACAAGTTTCAGGTTCAGAGTAAATTCTTATATCAAAACAGTCATATCTAAAACTCGAGAGAATTTAAGGTTGAAAACTGGGTACTTGAGAGGAATTACGACAGAGCAACTATTCATCATCTCCAGGACAAAATTTTATTGTTCTTCAGTTTTTATTTGACTCTTAACAACTAAATAGAACTGTAAACACACTCTATGATCACATCTTAATAAATAGCTAGAGTATTTTATTTGGTTTTGAGTGTTATTGATCTTTTTATTTCTTTCAGACTAATGGACTCATAAGAGACTCTACAGATGTGGACCTTCATGTGCCCACATATTTTTGGTATTTTATGACTATAAGATAAACTCGATAATCGCATAGGTATACTTACCTGATAACTAGAGGATGCTCTCCCCAAGCTGGATGTTGTCGTAGTTGAGCATTAAAGCTGAGTGGTCCTCATAGAGGAGCTCATACTTATAAGAGCAAGTGTTGCTAGGAATACTTCAATCTCATCACCCAAGAAGTTACTTCCTTCACACAGAGGTCAGCTGTGTGTCGAAGAGATGTGCTTCGAGTGATGAAGATAAAGATTCCTGGGTGAGCTAGCTCTTAGAGTCATCCTGTAGAAAGCTCTCACAAAACACCAAAACTCGTGGAACGGTATTAGGATAAAACGTTAGTGGATTAGCCGTTTTAGAGGATTGGATGTTGTGGAGGTTTCAAAGTATGTTTATGATAACAGTATTGCAGCAGGATGCTCAATTAGTATTTTTAGATTTTATAGGTTTATATGCAAAAAGTGCACAGACATGATATATATTTTTATTTTATAGGCCACCATAGTGAGCACTCCTATAGTTGTTATACCACAAGAGTTTCTCGTGGGGCTTTGAGTTTTTTTTTAAGATGCATGAATGCAACCTAATGCATATCTATTTATTTTTATTATTTGCTATGTAATACTAATGTAGAAAAGAAAATATGGTTAAGAGAAAATAAATCATGCAGTGTAAGAAAGTAAATATGAATAACTACCGATGTTACCTCACGGCGAGGGTTCGATGTTTTGTGTCCTCTGAACTGGACTCCTCCTTGCAGTAGTTCATTGATCGAGTACTTCGGTTTGCTTCTAAAGATGAGGATTGAGGTGGTGTCTCCACTAGTGGCTTTTCTAATGGTGGTGCCACCTTCTTCCTTTCTTTTTATTAGCATCTCAAAGCCAATCTTATGTGCATCCTTGTTACTAGTTTAGAACTCCCACTTGTAGAATTTAGGGAATCTCCTCACACTTTGCTTGAAGTGGGTTCTGCTCATAAAGACAAGGTAGAGATCAAGCGCTGGGGGGCTCTATTGGTGGGAAAACACCAACAGAACCAAAAAAATTTATTCATTCTCTAACCTTAGACACAATAAGATTGATATCTTGTCACATTGTTTATTTATATCTTGGGTGAGAATATCGAAAGTATAAATATAGCATTTAAGCTTATGAGATAAAGGAGTGGAGTTACTTAATCTATGGAAGGATTGTTCATCTTTATAAATTATCAAGATTAACAAGATGACTATCATCTTCCAAAATAAGATATATCATATTTGAGCTCATTTGGTTAAGATTGAGATCAAGAGAATAGTGCTATGATGTGTACTCCAAGATCAAGAAAAAAAATGATGACCACTTATCTTTAATATGTTACCTTTATTACTAGAGCATGATGGCACCATGTGGTAAAGGGTAGTTGAACTTCAATGGTCTTTTCCTTCCTTGCATCTTAAGTTGTTCCTTAGCACCTTGTCTCATATGTTGTACTCCTTTCTCACTATTCCAGACTTCTGTTTCTCTTATTATTTCTTCTCTGCAGGGGATTAGTAGACAACACATACCCGAAGGAATATACTATTTATTTAAAGTATAGATAGTGTTTGCCAAGGAGTTAAAGATTAATTTATAGCCCATATTTAAATGATTTACCATTATTTCAAATTTTCTAAATAAGGTTAAAGCAAAGTTATAAATTTGAAGAATATCTCTAACCTTGATTTGATTCTATAAAGTCTCCTAATTTGATTTAAACATTTCTATACAGAAGAGGATCGATAGTCTATATATATAACCAAATTCTTATACAAATATGCTTTGATGTTATAATGTTTAAGTAATATTCTAAAGCATACTTATAATAGATTAAGGAAGTTCAAAAGACTAGAGATATTTTTCAAATAGAACCAAGAATATGTAGGTGAACCAAAAGAGTATTTTATTTATTTTACGTTTTAGCAAATTAAACATGACATATGGTATAGATAACCAAGACGATTAGCAACATGGTATAAGATGTTGAATGTAGTTTAAAGTTGCCCGAGGCTTGGATAAATGTACCTTATATCTTGCAAGGAGATTGGTCCAATATCATGGTGAAGTGTAGAAGTGTTGAAGTGTTCTTTCATCTATTTTTTCATCTTAGTCCTTTCTGTACACTTGTTCTCCTTTCTTTTCGTTTCGAACCATGATCAGATATTTATTCTTTCTTTCCTGTATAAATGTTAATGGACATATACCCGAAGGATTGCAACAAGTTTGGAATGTGGGTTATGGTCCATATAATTCATACGAATTTCATCTATGCTAAGAAAGGATAGACTTTTAGGATTACCTTAGCATAGATTTCTTTTAACAAATTTTGTTGGTAGCTGCACTTTTATATGGATCAAGGCAAAGGTAACTTGTGACAACAGATTAAGTGAATAAACTTTGATACTTATAGCTCTTTCATGGAGAACGAGCTGTGTCTTCCTTCTCACGTGCAAAGTTATTGGACTTCATCACATGCCTTGATTCATCTCTGTGAGTTTATCTCTTGACTTAACTGAATTGAATTTAGGAGTTTCCTACATGGGTTAGTCCAACAAAATATCCAAAGTCCACTAAAGCATACTTTCAGTTCAAAAAATCAACCTAGACACCACGCCTAATTTGATTTAGGAAAGCATTTTAACCTAAGCACCATGCTTAATTTAAAAGCTTTTTAGAAGTAAACTCAATACATCTTATGATTCAAAAACCAAACTAGACGCCATGTCTAATATAATTTAAGAAGGCGGTTTAAACCAAGCACCATGCTTAATTTAAAAGGTGTATGGAAATACTTTAAAACCTAAGCATACAATAGCAAACAAAGACAAACATGAAAGCACTTAGAGGTTTACTCAAATAGAGATAAAAGCATGATCATGTATGGTGAGAATATATATTTTTTTTCTATTTTAAGTAGAGATGAAAGTGATATGCATATGTGCAAGGAACTGAACATGCTTGTGGATTTGATATGAGATAGGGTGGATGCATGGATTATTTAAAGTAAACATGCAATGGAATGCAATAGGATAACTACTCATCAAATTTAAAGCCTATGAGCAAGACTTTCTCACCTTTCTTGATAACTACCATGACTCACGTGAGTTGTGCAGCGTCTTTATTCGTCTTGACATCTTGTGACGACGATTTTTTCTCCAATCTACACATGGTTAGTGAAATATATATAAATGTTTATACATACCTGTGAGATGGCGGGGCTTCATTGTTCATGGATCATGTATGTTTAGGCACCCCGAGTTCTTCAATATCTCCTATGTCTTGTTATTGTGGAATTTCACCAGAAGATTGAAACAGTTGATATTTTGCTTATTCCACAACTCACCAAAACAGAGGGTAATTCTACTAAAGCTAGCGACATACTAGATTAGCAGATATTAGGATCATTATCAAAATCTTTACACCAATTGTTTCCCCGGCAACGGCGCCAAAAATGCTTGTTGACATTTCTAACGTCGCTACTAGAAATAGAGGTAAATCCCTATCCCCGGCAACGGCGCCAAAAATGCTTGTTGGTATTTCTTATACATAATTAAATTATGAAGGATTCATAGCGCCACAGAAAAACCATTGTAGTATTTTACCGGGAGTATTCCGGGTATTGTTATTTATATTTTACCACTTTGAAACATTGGTTAAAGACATTGATAGTTCACCATCATGTATCTACTAACTTAATACACCAACTAGACTAAAGTAGGGGGTAAATGATAGATGATAGGAATTATGTATATATGACACACACAGGAGAATTCTATGATAAAAGAGTAGATAGCTAAAGTGAGAGGACAACGGGAGAGCTCATGGTTTCTAAATACTTCTATATTACTTTGGTTCTATATAACTAATTCATGATAGATAAAGCAATCACACAATAACACTTTGGAGCAGCAGTACCTTTCCAACTCTCAAATAAGACTGGGAAGAAGGTAGCTGGGGAAGGCTGCCAAAAGCTCTACGAAACACCAACCCCGACGTGGTGGAATACGAAGACCAACAAAGCTGTCACCTCTGAAGGCTACCACAACTAACCGTAAGAGATGGGCGCAACCTCAGGTAAACCTAGCCTAGACACCACGTCTACGCTAAAGAATACTACTCTAGTCACGATCTATAACTAGAGCACCTAATACAGGCGAAGATCCTATGCTAAAGTATAACAACTATACAAACCAATTAAATGCTAGGCATAAAAGTAAATAAAGAAGATAAAATATATTAAAGCATAAGTCTTACAAGAATAATTATAAAGACATACCAAAACTCTGACGACTCCTCCGGAACTCGGGCGTAGCGCCGCTCTCCCTAACTCTCAACTAGAACTAATCTACTACATTGGAAAGTCTAACCCTAATTCTCTAGAGATGAGAGGTCATCCATTCGAGGGACGCCTCTACATCTCCATAATAATGTGGTGCCCCTAGGGAGGGGGGTCTACCTCTTTATTTATAGTCTAGAAAAGTCTCCACCTCTTCTGGACAGGCGATGTAGGACTAATTCGACTTCGGCAATGGTGGAGATGCAAACCCCAAGGCGGTAGGAGGCCGTCCTGTAGCAGGTGGGCCCCACCTTCGGTTGGTCACCTTCCCGTGTCTTCTAGAGTCTTCTAGTGTTGGTTTCGGTGTAGAATTGATATCTTTTGACTCTGAACTCCGATTATAGATAATGATATGTCCATTTCGATCGTCTCGACGTGCCCGTCGCAATGGTGTAGTCCAATTCCTTATTTGAGATACTTTTATTTTATGTAAAATTAGATATACCTACAAAACGATCGAGAACAACACAACTCATGGAACTCGTTAGAATCAAACCCTACAACTATGCTTTATGGTTGATATCATGTTATATTGAGCAATAGTTGATGGTATAAAATAGGTGTTAAGGACCGTCAACAATTTCTACTAGCCAGTAGAAATAGTTTGAAATTAATTTTTTTGAGTTTTCAAACTTTCTTGGATGGAGAAACTCCCAAAATAAAAGTTGTAGATCTCAAAAAGTTATGAAACTTTATAGTTGACAACTTTTTCATTTAAAGTGACCTATTTATAGAAAACTACAACCGAAATTTTTAATTTAAAATTCAAATTTTGCAAAGAACCTCGGATGGAGAAACACTCTAAATGAAAGTTGTAGACCTCGAAAAGTTATGAAACTTTATAGTTGAACATTTTTTTCATATGGCGGCGAACGGCTAGGACGCGCCGATCGAAGAAGGGGGATTTCTGCCACACGCCATATTAGGATGGTGATAATTGGCAAATTTTGCAAAACAATGGAGGCTCAAACGAAGAAGATGGGCAACCGGCAGGGCCCCATGGCCCACTCTAGGGCAAGAGGGGTGGCGGGCGCGCTGCCCATCGTGGTGGTGGTGGGCACGGGCCTCTCCGTGGCCGCCTGCCATCGCCGCCGCCATATTCGCTATGAGTTACCTTTATTAATTATTATTATTTATTAAGAATAGAAAATGAAAAGTTCATGTTCGATGAGAACTTTTCCGTTAGAGTTCACTTGGACTATAAATTCTAAGAGATTGTAATTGTATAAATTAAGAAAGTGATTGGGCGAAAGTCCTTTATTCCAATCTCCCGCGCCTCTCTCTCCTCTCTCCCTCGCTTAACCGTGCCGCGGCCCTAGCCCGCCGCCGCCTGGTCAGCCGCCCGCCAGAACCGTGTAGCCCCTCGGGCGCACACGCCTCCTCCTCCCTCCCCTCCTGTCCTTCCTCTCCACCAAGCCCAACCATCCTCCCCGCCAAGTGTGTTACAATTTGATACTTATTTTTCATTTATATTTTTAGTGTACTTTATCTATGTTCTTTAGAGGAAAATGACTGACAAATTAGAAATGACGCCTTTTTACATCCCATTGAAGTTTTGTACCAATGAGCTTCTTGGTGCCTATCCGATGTATATTTAAGCTGGAGGTGGCAAGATTGCAGGCACAACACAGAATATGCACATGTGGGGTTACGGCACAACGCAAATTGCTAAGTTCAATTTGAGAACAGTCTTTTATATTCTGTTGTTCATGGTATTTTCCTATTCCTATCCAAATATATTCAGAATTTTCACAACTTCTGGTTATTTCAGTTTGGAGCATTTTATATCTGTTGGATCTTGAAAAAAAAATGATAATTGTGTGCTGATATTTGAGATTGTTGAAGCCTTTCTAAACCTGAGCAACAGCAAACCATATATATACATTTCTTTGGGCAATAACAAACTATATATACTGTGGTTGTTTGATTTGTATTAGAAGATACTACCATAGCGTTAGCACCGATAATATACTAGTATCTTATATTTTTCCAGGTGACCCAAACAACTAGTTGCTGATTAAAAAAAATTAAGTAGTAGCTGATTAAAATACCTTTATACTAATAATTTAAAATTACTTTCTAGTAGTATATTATAAACAAACTTTGTACTCTCAACTTCAAAACTATGCCCATCCTTCGCCCATGTTTCAATCAGAAGATCAGCATAGGCTCTTATGAAATCCTTCATATGCTCAGCCATGTATGCTCACATTACTTCCATGTGTGGATGGGCCCCAAGAAAAACCGGTCGCACATTGGGAAGGATCGCAGGGCACATGAGTACATGACACGTTGCTTGCCCATCCTTCACCCATGTTTCAATCAGAAGATCAGCATAGGCTCTTATGAAACCCTTCATATGCCCAGCCATGTATGCTCACATTACTTTCATGTGTGGATGGGCCCCAAGAGAAACCGGTCGCACATTGGGAAGGATCGCAGGGTGCGTGGCACGATGCACTATGTCTAGATATATAATAAGGGATATATATTTAGAAATGCCAAAATATCTTATAATTTGAAATAGATAGAGTATTACAATTTATAGGTCAACCCAAGATAATCTTACATTTGCAGCACATACCAACAGTTAAATTTTATTGTGTACATCAAGGTAGTACAAGCAAGTAGAGATCCTATAGGGGTTTAACGTGCTGGACATCTTGAGCAACAAATAATGGACGCAGGCATTAATGGCAACAAATTATCATTTGTAAGGCGCGGAAGCCAGTTTTACGCATACCAAGAAAACTCAGTTACTAAGGAGGGGAGCAGTAATGATGCATGTATTAGAGGGAGCAGTAACTGCATGAGGCCAGTCTCAATGCAAGGTTTCACCATTCGGTTTCCAAGACGTAAAATATAGTATGAAATAGATCTCTTTCTACAGTGGATAGTTTCATTGTACAGTTTCATATATTATTTTAGTCTTTTTTTCCATCGTGCTTCCTCTTCTCCGTTCCCCACCATTGGAAGGCGTGTGTGCTTGCGGCAGCAGAGCCACGCTCGCTGGCACTTGCCCCAGAGGCCGGCAGAGCCCGCCCAGCGCTCGCTCCCGCGTCGGAGCTCGCACGCTCGCGGCAGGCTGAGCCGTAACCGGCGGGCGCCGTGCCCACGGGCGGCGGAGCCTGCGCGACGGAGCTCATGCCCGCGGCAGGCGGAGGAGCACGCGGGAGCGGCAAGGGAGACGACATGTCTGACCCGATGCTCCTCAAGGCGTTGCGTCCAGCAACGCGGAACAAAATTGATACGAAGAAGAAATTGATGTCTGATTGATGCAGCATATCCTGTCATCGGCCATGGATTGCTCCATGACGGGTAGCATCCTGTCAACACAATCTTGTTCGAGTTCGGCGTGAGCAGCAAGGTCCTGTACGCGCTGCTCCCCAAAGTGTACCAGCCGCGCGTCTTCTTCGATCTGCGGCCGTGAATGGACAAGTTCTCGACGTTCTCGATCTCGATCCAGTTCTTTTTGTTTGTGCTTGTTAGTTCATTCAGTGTCTTCAGTCCATAGTTAGCGTTTTCAGTTCTTAGCAAATAAAGAACCCACTCGATCGGGTGCGTCCTTGTAATAGCCAGACGCATGCTCAGTTCATGCAGCGGCTCTCCTTCATTCTAGCAGTAGTGGTGACTGCGTCGCGCGGTTCGTCTGTGGGATGGCACGGACAAGTCGGAGACCGCGTCGTTCGCGTCGCGTCGAGGCCTGCATGCCCGGAGTCGTGGGATGGCGCGGCAATGGTGGGCGTGGGGTTGTTATCGAGTCTGTAATCGTTGTTCTATTTAAGTTGAATAGAGTCACAGAAAACGTTGCTCGGTTGCGGCACCAAAATCGCGTTTGTGTGCTTCGTGTTCCAGTGTGTTCGCGTGCGTAAGAGTTCGGCTCAGGAGCTGTTCATCTTCTCCATCTCCGGCGACGGGCGCCGGCGATCAGGGGACTACAAGTGGTATCAGAGCGAGGTTCCGTTTGTGGACGCGCGACCGTGCAATTGCTGCTGCCTTCATGGATCGACGGAGGAACCGCTCGTCCTCGCCGAGACGCGGGAGTCACGGCGCGGGCGGTTCGGGCAGCGGCGGCGATGGCGATCGCGGCCTGGTGATTCACCGGGTCGTGCGTGAGGAGCCGGGGAAACACAAGTATCCCCTCCTCACCAAAACCAACTACTACTCATGGGCGGCGCTCATGAAGCTCAAGCTCCAGGCGCGGAAGCTGTGGGAGGCGGTGAATGTCGGCACGGAGGACTTCGCCGACGATCGGAACGCGCTGGAGGCGATCACGCTGGGGCTCCCGGAAGAGCTGCACGGCAGCATGGCCAGGAAGGCCACGGCGAAGGAGGCGTGGGACGTGCTGAAGAAGATGCATCTCGGCGTCGATCGCGTGCGCCAGGCGAAGGCCAACACGCTGCGCCGCCAGTTTCAGGACCTCAAGTTCAAGGACGGGGAGACAGTTGACGACTTCGGCGTCCGCATCACCGATCTCGCGAATCAACTCGAGGTCCTTGACGCGGCGTACCCGGAGCCTGAGGTCATCCGCAAGTTCCTGCAAGCCACTCCGCCGAGGTATGCACAGATTGTTATGGCCATAGAGACCCTGCTCGATCTCGATGAAATTTCTGTAGAGGAGTTGATCCGGAGGCTCAAGGCGGCCGAGGAGCGCTATGGTCTCAATGGCGGCGGAGGTGGAGCCATGGCTAGCCTCAATCTCACTGAGGACGAGCTTGTGGCCAAGGTGGTGTCGAGGCTGCAGCTCTCCGACGAAGGTGCGTCGGGGGGGTGGGCGTCCCACCGCCCTTGAACCAGCGGCGCGGGCGCAGCAGCGGCCCGTCCCAGGGGCGCAAGAATGCGGGTGGCTCCAAGCCCCTGCCGGCGGCGACAAGAAGGGCAAGAGGCGCATCGCCAGCGACGAATGCGCGTACTGCGGCAAAACCGGGCACTGGGCGCACGAGTGCCGCAAGAAGAAGAGGGATGAGCAGGCCCATGCGGCGGAGGCCGAAACTGAGGCCGCGCTCATGATGGGGATCACGTCGATCTCTGTCGATCCGGTGGCTGACGACCAGCAGGCGCGCTGGGTCTTCACCGACGAGCCTGAAGACGTGGTGCACGTCGCGGCGAACGTGGCTCTGGCTTCTCCGATCCAGTCCATAATGCGCGAGGAGGTGCACCTGAGGGAGGACAAGCTGTTCGTCCAACTTGGAGAGAAGTGCGATGGCGGGCAGACGCACTGGATCCTCGACACGGGCGCCACGAACCACATGACCGGTGTACGGGCAGCCTTCTCGGAGCTCGACACCGGCGTGCGGGGTACGGTCCGGTTTGGTGACGGCTCCATGGTGGACATCCAGGGGCGCGGCACGATCCTCTTCAGCTGCAAGTCCGGGGAACACCAGAGCCTTGGTGGCGTCTACTACATCCCCAGGCTCACGGCGAACATCATAAGCCTTGGGCAGCTGGACGAGGACAGGTACAAGGTGGTGATCGAGGACGGCGTCCTGCGACTCTGGGATCAGCGACGTCGCCTCCTGGCAAAGGTGCTGCGTTCGGAGAACCGCCTGTACATCCTCAACTGCAGCATCTGCAATCCGGTGTGCCTCGCAGCGCACGCGGATGATGCGGCCTGGAAGTGGCACGCAAGGTATGGTCATCTCGGTTTCCAGGGGCTCAAGCTGCTGTCGAAGAGGGAGATGGTGCGCGGGCTCCCACAGATCGACCACGTCGAGCAGGTCTGTGAGAGCTGCCTCGCCGGGAAGCAACGCCGACAGCCGTTCCCGGTGGCGAGCAAGTTCCGCGCCACCAGATCACTGGAGCTCGTGCACGCGGATCTATGCGGGCCGATCACTCCGGTGACACCAGGCGGGAAGCGCCTGTTTCTCCTCGTCGTCGATGACCGAAGCCGGTACATGTGGCTGGTTCTGCTGGCCAGCAAGGATCAGGCGATGGCGGCGATCGTCCAGCTGCAGGCAAGGCTGGAGAACGAGTCTGGCAACAAGCTGGGCACGCTGCGCACCGACCGCGGCGGCGAGTTCACGGCGCAGGTGTTCGAGGAGCACTGTGCCGACCATGGTGTCCAGCGTCATCTCACTGCGCCGTACACGCCTCAGCAAAACGGCGTGGTGGAGAGGCGAAACCAGACGGTGCTCGGGATGGTGTGGAGCATGATGAAGGGCATGAACGTGCCGGGCTGGCTTTGGGGGGAGGCGGTCTGCACAGCCGTCTTCATCCTAAACCGGTCGCCGACGCGGAGCGTGGATGGAAAAACGCCGTTCGAGGTCTGGTATGGTTCTAAGCCGGCCGTGCATTACTTCCGCACATTTGGTTGCACAGCACATGTCAAGGTCGCCGGCGGTCACTTGCGCAAGCTTGACGACCGTAGCACCCCCATGGCGTTCATCGGCTATGAGCCGGGATCCAAGGCGTACAGGTTCTATAACCCGAGCACGCAGCGCGTGTACATATCGCGCGATGCGGTGTTCGATGAAGGCAGGCCCTGGAACTGGGATGGCGAGGTGACTGACACTGCAGGCATGGAGACGGGGGAGCCGTTCACGGTGGAGTACGTGACGCTGTCCGTGCCAACAGGCGGGCACGCACCACAGCCACCTGAAGGCACACCGCCGGCTTCACCGGGTCCCTCTACATCGCCTATAGGACCCACGGCGTCCCCATCGACACCGGTGCAGGAAGCGGCACTACCTGACTCGCCCACGGCCGGGACACCACAAGGAGTGGAGTTCGTCTCCCCGCCGTCTGGGGAGCTGGTGCTGGATGACGACGCCGACGACGCGCCACTGCGATTCCGCGCCCTCGACAATGTCCTCGGCGACGCACCAGTCCCGGGGGAAGCTGCACGTGACTTAGGCGGGGAACTTCTCCTTGCCATCAACGGGGAACCTTCTACGTTCGAGGAGGCACGACACGACGAGGCGTGGCGGAGGGCCATGCTCGAGGAGCTCGGGTCAATTGAGGAGAACAAGACCTGGAGCCTCGTCGACCTCCCACCTGGGCACCGAGCTATTGGGCTCAAATGGGTGTTCAAAATCAAGCGCGACGAGCAGGGAGCAATCGTGAAGCATAAGGCGCGCTTGGTGGCCAAAGGCTATGTCCAGAAGCCCGGCATCGACTATGAAGAAGCATTCGCTCCCGTGGCGCGCATGGAGTCGGTGAGAATGCTGCTCGCAGTAGCTGCTCAGGAGGGTTGGCTTGTGCATCACATGGATGTCAAGTCAGCGTTCTTGAACGGTGATCTCGTGGAGGAGGTCTATGTGCAACAACCGCCGGGGTTCACAGCTGCCGGACACCAGAACAAGGTGCTGCGTCTGAAGAAGGCGCTATATGGGCTTCGGCAAGCTCCAAGGGCGTGGAACCAGATGCTGGACGCCAGTCTGTGCGAACTGGGCTTCACCCGGTGCACCAGTGAGCACGGCATGTACACTCGCGGCAAGGGGCAGTCTCGGGTGGTGGTCGGCGTTTACGTCGATGATCTGATCGTCACCGGGGCGAAGGAGGGTGGCATCGAGGCCTTCAAGGCGGAGATGTCACGCCTGTTCAGGATGAGTGACCTCGGGTTGCTGTCCTACTACCTGGGCATTGAGGTGAGGCAATCCAAAACTGCCATCACTCTCGGACAGGCGGCGTATGCACGGAAGCTGCTGCAGAAGGCGAACATGGCGGGATGCAACTCCTGCAGCACTCCCATGGAGGCTCGACTGAAGCTCTCAAAGGAGGGAACGACGGCGCTGGTTGACGCCACCAAGTACAGAAGTCTGGTGGGGAGTCTCAGGTACTTGGTTCACACTCGCCCGGATATCTCATTCGCGGTGGGATTCGTGAGTCGTTTTATGGAGAAGCCGAGGCTGGAGCATATGGCGGCGGTGAAGCATTTGCTCCGGTACATAGCCGGAACGATCGAATTTGGCATAGTCTACCCCAAGCTGACAAGCGGCGATAACGACCTGATCGGCTACAGTGATAGCGATTTTGGGGGGAGACTCTGATGACAGGAAGAGCACGACGGGCATCATCTTCTTCCTGGGGCAGAAGGCGGTGGCTTGGCAGTCCCAGAAGCAGCAGGTGGTGGCGCTCTCATCTTGTGAGGCGGAGTACATTGCCGGAGCTGGAGCAGCATGCCAGGCAGTGTGGCTCACGAGGCTTCTGAAGGATGTCACCGGCGATGATCCTCAGATTCCTCAGCTGAAAATGGACAATATGTCTGCAATCGCGCTCAGCAAGAACCCAGTGCTGCATGATCGAAGTAAGCACATTGATACAAAATTCCATTTCATTCGTGAATGCATCAGCAAGGGGAGCATCTCGCTGGAGTTTGCGAGCTCTCAGGAGCAGCTTGCTGATCTGATGACGAAGGCGCTTGGGCGATCAAGGTTCTGCGAGCTTCGTGAGAAGATTGGCGTCGTTAATCTGGGCTGAAGAACTTCATTCAGGGGGAGATTGTTAGTTCATTCAGTGTCTTCAGTCCATAGTTAGCGTTTTCAGTTCTTAGCAAATAAAGAACCCACTCGATCGGGTGCGTCCTTGTAATAGCCAGACGCATGCTCAGTTCATGCAGCGGCTCTCCTTCATTCTAGCAGTAGTGGTGACTGCGTCGCGCGGTTCGTCTGTGGGATGGCACGGACAAGTCGGAGACCGCGTCGTTCGCGTCGCGTCGAGGCCTGCATGCCCGGAGTCGTGGGATGGCGCGGCAATGGCGGGCGTGGGGTTGTTATCGAGTCTGTAATCGTTGTTCTATTTAAGTTGAATAGAGTCACAGAAAACGTTGCTCGGTTGCGGCACCAAAATCGCGTTTGTGTGCTTCGTGTTCCAGTGTGTTCGCGTGCGTAAGAGTTCGGCTCAGGAGCTGTTCATCTTCTCCATCTCCGGCGACGGGCGCCGGCGATCAGGGACCACAGTGCTGAGGTCGCCAATGCCGAGCAGGTTGCCGTCGAGGCAGATGATGATGCAGGTTCTCCCGCGACTGACGAACGAACGCTCGCGGCTGGACGAACTCGCGGCGGCGGGCGAGCTCCACCTGCTCGTGCCCAGCCAAACCCGCACGGCTCCTGCCCTGTGCTCGCGGCCGGAGGAGGCGGTGGCGCTCGCGCCCGTGCTCATGGCCGGCAGAGCCCGCGCGGCTCCCGCCCGTGCTCACGGCCGGAGGAGCGCGCAGCTCGGGCTCGCGTCGGCGGCGGAGGAGCTCCTCCGGCGCTCGGCGGCCCGCGCGGCTCGCGCTCCTGACGGCGGCGAAGGACCTCCTCCCGCGCCCGGCGGCCTGCTCGCGGCGACGAGGCGATGGAGGACCCCTGCTCGGCGCTCGCAGCGGCGAGGCGACGGTGGAGACCCGCCGTCGTCCTGCTTCATTGCCATGAAACATCCGAGGTCCTCAATGTGGATTTCATCCCCGTTTCATGACGTTGGAAACGTCGCCGGACTCGTGTCGTGCGGATGAAACGATTCCCTTCTCTCTCTTCCCAGTTTCATGCAAAAAGCTGATGTGGCACCCTATTAAATGTGCATGAAATCTCCCATGAAACCCCATTGAGATTGGCCTGAGGCAAGTAGTACATGCAAGCAAGCAGCAACAACGTTTCATCTGCATGCAAGCAAACAAATCGCAGGCTCCCAGGCCATCAGTTTTAACGTCATCTTCTCTCATGCATGCAATGAGTAAATACAGTTGGCTGCTTCGGTTTCCATGCGACAATTAATTTTTTGGCCGCTCGGCACCCATCGGCTTGGAAACCAGCGCCACGCCTAACAAAAAGTCTAAAACGAAAAAATTCCCCACGACTTATAAATGATAATGGAGGGAGTAAGTACTTACATACCAAGCCTTACATTTACATATACACCAAAATTAAGGCTCAAGCGAGATTGTCTAACCGGGCAAACATATAAATCAATCTGAGCTTTTCGTCTTCCAAGCCTCCTCTTGTAGAATTTAATGCCCGAATAACACATATACCTAGTAACATGCAATACTTTAGGCATTGAACATGCTGCGCGATTTCATCTTCCTTGCCAAAGATCTCTGATATTCCCAAAAAACCGACATGATTGGACAATCATCGACACAGGGATTATTTTTAATTAATAATGGTAGTGGCAATCGCTTTTCTTTCTGAACCCAGTTCACCACTGCGCCCTGCAAGTGGGCAGGCACGTGCACAACCCACGAGCACAGGAAATCTTTGTTCGCACTTACCCATCCCTGTACCTTCTTACCCTGTCGTTGTTTAGGACGTTTTCCACCCATGCCTCTTCGATCTAGTGGTTAATCCCCATGAGATTTTCTCAGCTTGAAGGTATGCGCCGCCATGCTTGGACTTCCAAACAATCTGATACGTGGTAGCTGCTGCACTCCCCTGAACGCAATCTGCTGCCTTTTGTATCATAAAGTCACCCAACTGCTCAAAGCAAATTCTTGCATACAAGCCATGTTTCACGGTCGCCTCATTTATCATTTCTATTGCCAAACCCTCGACTCTAGGTGACAAATCATCATAAGGGATATGGGGATAGAAACGCATTCCGAGTTCCAGATAAGGAAATTCCCTCGTGGAACTTGTTTTGCTTTCACCAAAGGCGACTGATCTCTGCATGTTGTTCCCAATAACAGATAATGGGACATGGCCAAGCAAAAACACTTGGATAATGGGTTCCAAGTATATATCACATGGCAATGATTCTGACGATGAGCTTTTGGAATTGTAGCTCTGGGAGTAGTGATGATCTTGTTGCTGGCAACAAAGAGGGTTCGGTCGAAACCAATTGGACCAGATGGTATAAAGATTGTTCTGGTTGTGGCAGAACCTTCCAAATTATATGGCCCACAAGCACCTGACATTGTCTCTAAGACCTCTGTCTGCTATGCTTGTGCACCACATAACTTAAAAAGTTCTGTCGGGTGAAACCCCGATGACACCACGATCCTCCAAGATCGAATTCTTACAGAGATATTGTAGTATTACAACCGTTTTCATACAAAAATACCAGAGTAGCGGAAGATTCACAAAGAAGATTGCAGCATTTGATCAGAGTTTAATTAAACAAAACTTAACTGGGTTTGCGGAAGCAAAAAGGAGATATAGAACACCTGCAGGGGAGCACCTCAGGTGGAAGATATTCGATCATGCCAAGCCCATTGGCATGACCGAACTTAGCAGCAACAGTTAGTACCTGCAACAGGGGTCAAGCAAACCCTGAGTACAAAAGTACTCCGCAAGACTTACCCTACCAAAAATTGGGGAGAAGACTCAGGAATGCTGGCTAATAGGAATCAAGGTAAGGCTTTAGCAAGATCAATTGACACCTTTGCAAAAAGAGACTAAGCCAGTCCTTACTTTACTACAACAATCACTTGTCAATCATGTAACGGATTCAAAACTTTCCATCCATCAACTTCCATCATTACTACGATGCTGGTGCAAGGACCAAGTATCCCATATCGTGGAGCAACGACGATTCGAATCGCTTATATACCCAGCTGGGGCTTCCTAGCCACACGATGCATGCAGGACCAAACATCTTACATACATCAACTCACGCTTGCATTTCTCCCGGCCAGAACGGGTCCTAGCCACGAGGTACAGTACACCATCTCCCTACGCCACGGTCCCCTTCCACGGTGGCCCCGTAGGATGGGTGTACACGCTACGCTCGTCCCGGTTATCCGTTCTCGTCATGGATAGTACAAGGGAGCTTACCGTCATTAGCATGCGAGTAGTACTATCCAGTAACCTCATGATCCAAGGGCCAAGGTAACGAACGGTGCTTAACCGACTCACAAGTGGACGACACTACATCAGGGCACTAGCCCTTCCTGGTGCAAGTCACTCCACCTGGTCTCAATTTACTCATCATCATGCTCTTGTTGCGTACCCTTGACCCGATCAAAGTGAAGGGATACCAACAAGTAACATCAAGTTTTCATAATTGTCCTCAACGGGGATATTGTTATCACACCTTTAAAAACATTTCATAAAGCCTATGCTATCTGCAGGGCTAAGCATATACTAGCATTTTCGAAATCAAAACAGGTATCTAGGGTATATATCAAGGTACGGTAAATGCATCAATTTAGGATATCACACAACTTCTGTTACCTAATGCATCACATCATCAACATACAATATAAAAGCTTTTCAAATACAAGGAAGGGTCTGAATGCATCCGGGGCTTGCTCAAGCGCAGAAGAGAAGGTTAGTTGTTATTCTTGACATCAACATCTTCATGGATTCCCCTTGTCGGTGTTGGATCACCACGAATATTCTCTAAAGCTTGACCATCATGATCCTTCGCTCTCACGTAAACTATACGTACATGAAATGATGCATGTTTAAGTATGATGAAATGCATGACATGATGCATGATGTAAGACAACATGGATGAAACAACTTAATTCTTTATTAGCTTGAGTACAACTTTTCTTCACGATAAAGTTGCATCAAAGAATTATAATTAACATCTACGACGACATCGGATATCGCAACGCAATCAACACAAATTGCTGAAGGTAATTAGGGTTAATGACCTAGGGTCATCACTCAATCCCAAAATCAATCAACCCTATGATGATTAAGGTTAATTACTAATTTATTAACCATTTTTACAGTTCTTGAAAGCCGCTAATTAACTTATTAACTAGAGATTAATTAAACCCTAATTAATCAAAAGAATTAATTAGTTAAACATTAATTAATTAAGGTATTAATTAAGCATAAAACAAAAATTAGTCAAAACATGATCAAACTTCATAATTAAGATCATTATCATCTAATTAGCACAAAAAACAAATTTCATAAATTTTGAACTTATATTTTAATTACTAAAAATCATGGAATTTGCATTTATTAATTAAAAGAGTAATTTATAGCACAAATAAAATTTATTGGAAAACCAGAGTTGGTATTTTTCTTGTGTAGAGCATAACACAGGGAGCACACACATATTTTTGTTGCATTTTTATCTGCCCAAAATAAATTAATACAAAAAGATGAAAAACAGCTCAAAAAACAATTTGGAAAAAGAAAAACTTTTTCCCCGCTCCCTCCTAGGCTCACTGTGGCGGCCCGACGGCCCGCACGCCAGCGGCACCCCTCTCTCTCTCTCTCTTGATTGACAGGCGGTCCCCACTCGTCAGCTCTCTCTCCTCCACCTTTCTCCGACGGAACAGGGCGGTGGCGGCTGATGGCGCAACTCGCCGTTGGCGATCGCAACCGCCAGACCAGCAGCTCCAGTCGCACCCTCTCACTGAGACAAGCCTAACAAGCTATGACATGACCTCTAGGATCCATCGGAGCGCGAGCGGCGGCGGCCGAGGCGACGACGCACGGGCGGCGGCGCCATTGTGCATGCTGTTGTTCCGGCCAAACAACGGCGAAAAAAGAGCAACTAACACCCAGGAAGACTATAGGAGCTCACCGCGACTTCAAAACGAGGTAGCGGCAAGCGGAAGGATGAGTGGAACTGGGATGCCGGCGATGACAGCGACTGCGGCGGTGCGAACTTGACGGCGAGGCGATGTTCTGGTGCGTCTGGTGATCGGCTGCGACAAAAAAGAGACTGAACACGATTCTTGAATCAAGGCGAAGCTAGAGAGGCAATCGGTTGGGCTTGAGACGCTCGGACGAGCTCTGACGAGGGGCGGAGGGCTTACGGCGGCGCTGATGACCGTGGCCGAGGAAGACGACGGCGGACAAGCAGCTCAGGTGACGAGGAGTGGTGCTTGGGGGCTCGGTGGGTGCGCAAAGATGTGGCGGAGCTACTGGCGAGCGAATTGAGATGGCAGTGGTTGGCAACTCAAGGGCGGCGGTCGACGGTGAGCCGGGAAGAGAAAAGAAGGTCGACGACGGCCGGCGCTGGCTTTTATAGAGCAAGGAAGGGCTAGACAGGTGTCTAGCGGCTTCGCGGTGATGCCCCAGCTGGTTGGCAGCGCGGGAAACCGGCGACGCTGCGAGAGCGACCACGGCGGCGCCGGTGAGTCACAACATGGGCACGGTGTCAAGGTGTCCCCCCCTGCTCAACATCAGAAAGGTGGATATTTTCATCTTTCTTTTTCAAATTACTCCCAAAATTTGAATACAAGTTGAAAATCTCCCAAAATATAGATTGCATAAAAATTCATGCTCTACAACTTTCATTTAACAAGTTTTATCAGATTTCAAATATTTTTGAATTTGCAATTCAAATTTGAAAAGAGGGCAAAAACCCTAACTCTAAAGATTTCAAAATTACTTTTAAATTTTGAATAAAAGATGAAAATCTCCAAAAATAAAAGTTGTTCCCTTTCTCAAGATCTACAACTTTCATTCAAAAAGTTTTTCATGAAACCAAATAGTTTTTGAATTGAAGTTTAAAAATCAAAAGGGGACATTTCCCAATTTAAAGAACTTTTGAAATTATTTAAAATTTTATTCAACAACTTGAAAAACTTTATATACCAAAGTTGTAGAGCTCAAAGAGATGCACAAACTGTATTTTTGGAGTTTCCCCAAATTTTGAATGTTTTGAGATGAAATTGAGAAAAGGGGCAAAAGGCTTTTAAATTTCAGCTTTTGAAATGGATTTTCAAATTGAATCTTTGGGCAATTAATTAATAATGTTGTGATACTTTTAAAACCAACCAATGACATACTTTCAAATTACAAAGTTCATACTTTGAAATGGTGCCAAAGTTTGGTAACTTTTATTAACAAAATTGATTATGGTTAGCTCCTCAAAATTGAAATTGAAATTCAATTTCACACAGCCACTTGAGCTAGGGTTTGGGATTTGAATTCTAAATTCAAATTTGATTCTTCATTGCACCTCATTTGACTTGTAAAACATGTTTGATGTGTAAGTCAGGGTTAGCCAAACACTTGCAAACATCGGGTTGATTTTAGATTAACCACTTTTATAACCTATTAAGCATGTAAGTTAAAGAAAAAAAAAATGATTATCATGACATTGATAAAACATCCTTCATGAAAAAGCTCAACCAACCTAAAAATGCAAACTCATCTTATTTAATTAACAAGCTTATCAAGCTACACTAATGATCATCAAGCATGATTAACATCTCAGAACATGATCAAAATGCAAAACAAAGTATGAATCATGAAAAGACTATTATACCATGAAATGCACTAATGCACTTTAATGCTTGGTTACCAAATTAATGACGCATATGATCATATGCTAATTGTATTATCATTGAATTAATAAATATGATGCTTAATGCATAATGTGGTGACATGGTGGGGTTTAGGTTAACGTAACACCAGGGGTGTTACACTGGTGTTCAACACAATGACAAAAAATAGTATAAGCATCGGACACCCAGCACGTCTTGTGTTGGTACCTGAGTGAGTTTTGTCTTCAGAGTCTGAACTGTTGAGCCTAAGTAAGGTATGAACAGTTTTAGGCATCCGACTGCAATCCTAACTATGTCTGTACTTTCCGAGAGCCGTAAGATGAGTCCAAGAGCGAAATTATTCTCTGGTGTATTGGTATCTTCATGTAAGAATATTAGGCCAACCTTCATCCCCTGCTCTTGTAGTGGACTACAGGGTTGTAGAAGAAATGAGAGATGTTGACCATTGCTAACAAAGCAATACTTTGTTCCCTTGCCAGCGATAATATGGCGTATAAGAGGGTCAAAAAACATGTATCTATGTGGTGTTCCACCTAGCTCCACGTATCTCAAGAATTCACTTGCACCTTCTGCATACCGTTCAAATCGCCGGGTGACAATGGATGCGTTCAGCCCATCATCGTTAGCTTGACTAAAGATTAATGAAACAAATGACATGGCAGTATGAGTGATCCTCTTCAGAAAGGAGGAGCTCCTTACCGCTTGCTGTACTTCTTCCTCTTCTTGCAAGCGCTGCTTACACCTGCACAGAGTGTTGTCACACTCCTGTGAGGCGCGTTTAAGCTTGCTCTGCCAATGCAGCAGTGGTGCGCTGGTGACGTTCCACTTGTTGGAGGTATCTAGGGCGGCCTCCATCTTGATGTGTGCCATCTCCATCCTCTCAATGTGCTCCTTTGCATCTGACTTATCCTGATAACACTCCTTAATTCTTGATAAAACTTGGTTAACAGCCTCCTAGGCCACTGCAGAATTGACCATCTCTACTGCCATTAATATTGATCAAACAAACTGGCTGTAAAATTGGTTGTCCTGTATGTAGAGAAAGAAAGAAAAATATTCCATACATGAGCCAGATTTTCCCTACTTTTCATCTGTTTAAAATCTATGATTGATCTTGTAAAGTGCCAGTGTGGAGAGGAAATCAAAACCTTGTGTGGTTGAACACTTCAACCATCTGACTTGTTCCCTACTTCTCCTTAAATCTTGATACGACTTGTTTAACTGCCTCGTGGGCCACTGCTGAACTTACCATCTCTGCGCTGCCATTTGGATTGATCAAAGCAACCTGTCGAATTGATTTTCCTGCAAGCTCAATCGAAAAGAATGTACTCAATATATAAGAGTCGGAATGTCCCTGTTCACCAGTTTTGCACTTGCAGAGAAAATCAGAACCTGGTGATCGAGGTCGAAGTAGTTAGAGTGGCTAGCTTATTAATATGACGATAGGTAGTGCTGTTTATTTGAGCAAAAAGGTTGCAGGTTTGTAGCCAACACCAACAAGAGCTTGTCAATCCATCCTGCCAGCCAGCCAGTTGTTTGGGCATATATATGGAGAGGTACATTATTTGAGAGCGAGATCGTGGAAATTTCTAAGCCAGTTGTTTGGGCATACATATGGAGAGGTACATTATTTGAGAGCGAGATCGTGGAAATTTGTCATAACTTATATGCACACAGGAAGACTTCGAAGACTTTGAGTAGAGGGCAAAGCACTGACCTCGACATATGTATATCACATTCTCGAGACACCCCAACCCCAAAGGAACGCATAGGACCAAGCAGAGTAAAAAGTCGACGGTGACAAAATGTAGAAATCTTGGCTGGAAAGCCTGGAAGAAAAAGCGAAACTAGAAACTGACGGCGGCAACCCGGCAGCTGCGTACCAGTGCCATGGCCTCACGGGTAGGTTACCACGACAAGCAGGCCCACAGCATAGGGAGGGTCGTTTAAGCTGACAACAATCACACATAATGAAATGCATGCAAGGAGAAAATATAGATAACAATCAAATATAGTTTTATGATAAAAAAATGAAAAACTGAATGGAAAAAATAAATATATTACAAAGAAAAGGGGAAGAAAATTAATTTTCCTTAGGTCTCTAGTCTTCATCCGACTAATCTGATTCTTACACAACAAAAAAGAATCATGATGATAATAGAAACAAAGAAAGTCAGAAATATTAAAAAGATACAATGGCTGCAAAAACTATTCACCATTCATTAGGTAAGATCAGATGGTAAAAAAATAGAAGGAGATATTGAATATACCAGAAGTTACCATATAGGTGTAGATAGTACCAAATTAGGTGAGGTTAGTACCCAAAATATGCCAGGCAAGATCTATTCTTCATTTTTCATTTTATTTTTGAATAAAATAAAAAAAATTACCGGCTACGAAAAATGGACTTATGACAGCTTGGCCACGCGTGATGTTGTGCGGGCGTCAAATGTCTTCCAGCGTGCACGAGGAGGGAGGGAGCACAGCTCGTCCGAGATGCCGGAGCTAGAGGGCGGCACTGCTGGTGTGATGGCCGCATCCCTAGGTCATAGAGCGCAGTATTCGACAGGCCCTACCTTGCCTTGGTCTTGACCACCTTGACTTGGTCAATGCAGTTTTATTACCTTCTACAAACCAACTTGTTATCCTTGTGCTTGGTGTGGATAACATATAATCACCATGACCTTGGCCTCTCATTTTAGCATTCTTGTTCGTTCTTTAGGGCCCATGGTACATCGACATGAATCTCTGCTTCACTTTCCCTGCAACCATGCAAATACAAAAAAACGAGAGACATGCTGCACCATGACCACTTCAACTTTGGTTAGCACTTAGCATCAGCAAGAATGACACAAACAAAAAAGACTTCAACAACGTTGTCAATGAGACAATCACTTACAACGACACATCTCAATCTTGTCATCTTTATCTCTACAAACAGCTAGTATATTATTCCGAAAACCCCTATATAGTCTTATATTTACAAAACACACCAATGGTTCAGCTATATTAATTTTGTTCATCAAGGTGCTGAAGTACAAGGAATTGATAGTCCTTCAGCCATTAAACGTGCTGGACGACTTGTTTGTCCTTGCCAAAGATCTCTAACCTTTCAGAAACAACATAATTGGGCAGTCATGGAAGCAGGAATTAGTATTCAGTAATAACAGTTGTGGTAATTGTCTTTCTTTCTGAATCCAGTTCACCACTATGCCCCGCAACTGGACAGGTGCATGTCTAATCCATGAGCACATGAACTCACTGTTTGCACTGATCCATCCCAGCACTTTCCTTTTGGGCAATCGTTTCTGGTGTTTTCTACCTCGGTCTTCCTGAGTGGTTGCTCCACATGTGGTCTTCCCAACCTGAAGGTATGCGCTTCCATGCTTGGACTTCCACATAATCTGATACGATGTAGCTGCCACATCCCTGCAAAGGCAATCTACTGCCTTTGGTATCATAATGTCGCCTAGCTGTTCAAAGGAAATTTTTGCATACATGCCACTTTGCACGACCACCCCATTGATCATTTCTGTTGCTGAACCATTGACTGTTGGCGGCAAATCTTCAGATGAGGAATGGGGCCAGAAATGCACTCCAAGTTTCATATAAGGAAATTCTCTCATGGGGCCTGTTTCGTTTTCACCATTGACGACTGCCCTCTACCTGTTGTTCCCAACGGACAGTGTGATATGGCCCAACAAATACACTTGGATAACTGGTTCCATGTATATATCACATGGCAATGATTGGGATGATGCTCCTGTAGCATTGTTGCACTGGGCGTAGTGATGATCCTGTTGCTGGCAACAAAGCGGGTTCGACCGAAACCAATTATAACATAAAGTGTGAAGATTGTTTTGTTGTTCATCATAGCATCCAAAAACAGAAAAAGAATCAGGCACCCAGGACAAGTCTTGTGTTGGTACCTGGGTGAGCTTTGTCTTAACAGTCTCGGTTGTTGAGCATAAGTGAGGTGTGAACTGGTTCAGGCATCTGACTGCAACACCAACTATGTCTGTACTCTCAGAGAGCCGTAATTGGAGGGCAAGTAGGAAATTATTCTCTGGAGCATTGGTATCTTCTAGTAAGAATATTAGGTTACCCTCAATCCCATGCTCTGGTGTACTAAAGGGCTGTAGAAGCAATGAGAGATGTTGACCCTTGGTAACCAAGCAATACTTTGTTCCTTTGCCAGTGAGCAGATGACGTATCAGAGGGTCGAAAAACATCTATCTGCATGGTGTGCCCCCAAGCTCCACATACCTCAAGAATTCACTCGCACCTTCTGCAAACCGTTCGAATCGCCGGGAGGCTGTGGATCCTCTCAGCTCATCATCATTACTGCAACTAAAGATTGACGAAACATACGACATGGCACTATGAGCGATTCTCTTCGGAAAGGATGAGTTCCTTACCGCTTGCTGTACTTCTTCATCTTCTTGCAAGCGCTGCCTACACCTGCGTATAGTGTGGTCACACTCCTGTGAGGCGTGTTTGAGGTAGCTCCGCCAACGCAGTAGTGGTGCGTTGGTGACGTTCCACTTGTTGGAGGTCTCTAGGGCAGCCTCCATCTTGATGTGTGCCATCTCCATCCTCTCAATGTGCTCCTTTGCATCTGACTTGTCCTGATAACCCTCCTTGATTCTTGATAAGACTTGGTTAACAGCCTCCTGGGCCACTGCAGAACTGACCATCTCTGCTGCCATTAATATTGATCAAACAAACTGCCTGTAAAATCGGTTGTCGTGTATGTAGAGAAAGAAAGAAAAATATTCCATACATGAGCCAGATTGTCACTACTGTTCATCAGATTAAAATCTATGATTGATCTTGTAAACTGCCTGTGTACATGGAGAGAAAATCAAAACCTAGTGTCGCAACCATCTGACTTGTTCCCTACTTCTCCTTAAATCTTGATACACTTCGTTAACTACCTCGTGGGCCACTGCTGAACTTACCACCTCTACGCTGCCATTTGGATTGATCAACTCAACCTGTAGAATTGATTGTCCTGCAAGCTCAGTCGAAAAAGAATGTACTCAATATATATAAGAGTCAGAATGTCCCTGTTCACCAGTTTTGCATGTGCAGAGGAAATCAGAACCTGATGATTGAGGTTGAAGTAGTTGTAGAGTGACTAGCTTCTCAATATGACGATATGCAGTGCTGTTTATTTGAGAAAAAAAGGTTGCAGGCTCTAGCCAACACCAACAAGAATTTGTCAATCCATCCTGCCCTGCCAGCCAGTTATTTGGGCATACATAGATACATTATTTGAGAGCGACATCGTGGAAATTTGTAATAACTTATATGCACACAGGAAGACTTTGAAGACTTTGAGTAGATGGCAAAGCACTGACCTCGACATATGTATATCACATCCAGGAGACACCCCAAGCCCACAGGAACGCGTCAGGCATGGACCAAGCAGAGTCAAAAGTCGATGGTGACAAAATGTAGAAATCCTGGCTGGAAAGCTTGGAAGAAAAAGCGGAACTAGAAACTGACGGCGGCAACCCGGCTGCGTACCAGTGCCATGGCCTCACGGGTAGGTTACCACGACAAGCAGGCCTGCAGCATAGGGAGGGTCGTTCAAGTCGACAACAATCATACATAATAAAATAGTAAAATGCATGCACGGAGAAAATATAGATAACAGTCAAATATAGTTTTATGATAAAAAATGAAAAACTTAATGAAAAAATAAATATATCACAAAGAAAAGGGGAAGAAAATTAATTTGCCTTAGGTCTCTAGTCTTCATCCGACTAATCTGATTCTTACACAACAAAAAAAGAATCATGATGAAAATAGAAACAAAGAAAGACAGAAATATTAAAAAGATACAATGGCTGTAAAAACCATTCACCGTTCATTGGGTAAGATCGGATCCTAAAAAAATAGGAGGTATCGAATATACCAGAAGGTATCAAATTGGTGTAGATAGTACCAAATTAGGTGGGGTAGTACCAAAATATGCTAGGCAAGATCTATTCCTTATTTTGTTTTTGAATAAAATGAAAAATTACCAGCTAGGAAGAGGGGGCGTCAAATGTCTTCCCGCATGCACGGGGAGGGAGGGAGTCTGAGATGCCGGGCCTAGAGTCCATGGACCAAGCAGAGTCAAAAGTTGACAGTGACAAAATGTAGAAATCTTGGCTGGAAACTTGGAGGAAAAAGCAGAACTAGAAACTGATGGCGGCAACCCGGCAGCTGCGTACCAATGCCATGGCCTCACGGGTAGGTTACCACGACAAGCAGGCCCGCGGCATAGGGAGCGTCGTTTAAGCCGACAGCAATCATACATAATAAAAGGCATGCATGGAGAAAATCTAGACCGTGCTGCCATGCATGGAGATAGAGCGACATGACGAGGCGGACCGGCAGACCCGCGTGCTCGGTTTGGAGCAATGCCAATGCGGACCAGAGCATCGGCAGCGACAGGAAATCCGACAAGGACAACGCCGCTACCAGGCTCCAAGCCCGGAAGTCGAAGGCGCACGCACGCTGCTCGGTACCGGTGCATGCAGCCGAAGGTGGCGCCGTGGCAGCACGCGAACTCCATTTGGCCCACGCGCTTCCGGCTACTGGCGAGGACACCGGATATGCCTGAGATGAATAGAGAAGCACAACTGAATGACGGTGCCTAGGGCCTAGCGGCGCTGATGGCGAGATCGGAGGCGCCGTATTTAGACTAGGGCGGCGGCGCCTAGGGTCTAGTGGTGTCGGCGCCCGGCGGCAGGGTCGGCAGCACCCTGAGGACTAACATGCCGCATAAAGAAGAGGGGGTTACGTCAAATTTCAATAAGGCCGTACCTCAATTACTAAAACATCTGTAAAATGTTTTCTCAATAAATTACTTAGAAAATGGTGAAAGAACCTGGAGATACCGACATACTTTCCCAACCATTGTAGGATTGCTCATTTCTCATAATACATATGCCATTGAAGATTAAGTCTAGTGAGCAAACAAGCAAAACACTAATTACATTTATTAACTAAGTTATTAGAGCATCCACACTACGGACTAACTAGAATATTGGATAGGCAAAACTAAAAAGAACAAAAGAATTGGGGAAAATATTAGGACACTAATCTCATCCTAAATTATATGAATTGCTTTTAGAGATTGACCAATCCATCAATTCGTACTCTGGCAATGGTTAGAATTGTAGAAGACAAAAGCATTATTTCACTACTCCAGATTAGGGGATCACCGGCGGTTCAAAACCCCCCTTCACTGGTGGATTTTGAACCGCCACAACCAAAGCGCCAGTGATGGGTTCTAGCCATCAGTGGCGGTTCTTACCAACCGCCACTGTTGCTAAACCATCACTGGCGGTTCTAGACTTCACCTTCACTAGCGGTACGGTTCTAAACTTCAACTGCCAGTGTTCACTTCAACAACAGTGGCGGTTGGATATATGAACCGCCACTGTTTGAGTAAACAATCATTGGCGGTTTTGGCTTCAACCGCCAGTGTTGGCGAATCAAACACTGGCGGTTTTAACTGCCAACCAACCGCCAGTAATCACTAACACTGCACTAACGGTTCCAAACAAGGTGGCAGTGATGGTTTCTATTTTTTCTTTTGTTTTTTTATTTCCCATGATGTTGCGATACTATAAACTAAACGCATCGAGATTACGATTACATCAAAAGTTTACTAATTAAAATATTATATAGAAATTGTACTACTTAGAGTATTGCAATCCATCGAGAATCCTATTACAACAAATATCACAAATGAGTCATTCAAACAGTAGAACTTAAAGACAAGAATATTAAATTAGCCTTTCTTCTTGGCCTTTGCGATGAAGAAGCATCCTTGTTTGTTAACTACCTCATAGTAGATGAATCTTGCTAGCTCCCCTCTCAGTCCACGGATCTCGAAGTCCAACAACTTATTGTGGCCGAACTTCTTGCGCTGTAAGCAACATGTTAGTTTACATCATTTGAAGACGAATTAGTGGATTCTTTTGTTTTGTGCGAAGCATACATACCGTCGCATCTCCAATGGAAGTGTTCCCACCCATCAACTTGTACATTGCCTATATTACGTAGAACCTATAGTATTGTTCCCCAGCGGCTGATCTAATCTTGACACAAGATCTGATTGATGAACCGTGTAAGGACGGTCCCTGTGGCCGTCCAACTCTGCCTTGATTCTACGTCAAATTGTAAGATGCAAATGGCTTAAATTAGATGTGTTATGTCAATTCAATATTTTGATGATAAAGGGATCACTTACTCATTTAGTAATGTAACTAGGAGATTGATGTGTGAAAGTGGCTTATTCTTCGAGTCCCACACCTCAATATGATCTTCTCCAAATATGACATCTATGAGTATGTAATGATTCCTGCAATCATAAAGTCCTTGTTAAGCGTTAATTAATAAGCATTCAAAAATTAGAATAAATTAGTTTTGGGTAAACATACTTGATATTGTAGGCTAGGAATGCATTTGTTTTGTTCTTTTCTACCATCGATCTAATCTCCTCTGTCAAAACACTTTTCAAATGTGCCCCCGTCATCTTTGCAAGTTTTTCTCATTAACAAACACGGGGTCGAAGAATCCTACATCATACTCTTTCAATTTTAAGAAACCTTTTGCGGCGTACCTGTGGAAGCATGAAATATGTTAAAATGATGAAGACATAATATACACAATTGTCACAAGTAGTTGGTTAAGAACTTACGAGTCCGGATCATCATGATTTGAACATCGAGATCCCGCCATTGGAACAACTAAAACAAGCATTCATATTCCACATGGTGCACCATTTCTTCAGCATTATGAAAGACATAGCTAGCGGGGATAATCACTTCGAAGCCATCATACCCCCTTGACAATCAAATTCATAATACTGGTGCAGATCCCGCATATATGTTGACATATCACGCAACTCCTCATGTGTTACCAAAGGGTAGCCTAACCAAAATTTGTATGCTACCGGTGCGGTCTCAAATTCGAAATCTTGGGACGTCACATACATGTCAATAGCAATATCCATTTCTATGTTCAACTTTTCGGCTATATCTCAAGCAACTCTTGTGTTTGTAATTCTATTTTCCTTTGTTCTATATCTGGTTTCCTACCCAGCCTATCATATTTGGTGTCCACGAGCCATCTAGGGTACGAGAACAGCCGTTCATGTGTCAATTTAATCTTCGATAAGGGAATGTTGTATACTGTCTTCTCAGGCATCAACGACGTAATGCTCCCGCTGACCTGTTTCTTCTTCGTCGTCTAATCTATCTTGGAAACATTATCTACTGACTTCGATGACCTTTTCTGTGAGGAGGACGCTGCTCTTGTGCTTGAACGACGCACCTTTTGCGGACTTGGGCTGGGTAGGATGTGCACTTTTCCCTTTTTTCAAGACTGGAGGTGGAGACGGAGACCTTTCTCTTGTATGGGACGATGGAGCTGGAGGCCTTTCTTTTGTTTGGGTCGGTGGAGGTGAAGGTACAGACCTTTGTTCTATATTATTGGTCGGTGGAGGTGAAGGTGGAAGCATATCATCCATAGGTGGGGTGGAAACCCTTTGAGGTGACAATCCGTCATCGTCCTCATCTTGTTAAGACTCCTGCGAGTCAAGCTTAATGAAGTGTTTTTGCTAAGCCACAAAACTTCCCTTGTTCTGAACAAGACACGGTCTGTCTTCCTCTACAGGGCAATCAATGTGTATCTTGTTGTACTTCTTATCCATGATGGAATCAATGCTAACCCAGGCGTATCCCAGTGGAATTGAGTTCCCATGAAGCCCATTGTCCCCTTGTGGAAAGATCTGTCCTATTGCCACCTTGTCAGTGGTCCATTGTTGGCGGATGTACAACTTAACATTAACAGGTTCGGTGATGGTGTCCAATGGATGAGGTGCATTTGCCTCTTCTTCGTTGATGAACGGGGTTCACCCACAGCTACTCCGACCCTTGTACACTGGACTCATACTTGTTGGAACCGGCTCTGCTAGTGCTGTTCCCATGCTTTGTAGAGCTTGAGTTACTCGTTCTTCAACTCGTGCTTCCAAACACCCTTCAATTTGAGTTGCCATTTCGATCAAGCATTGTTCACACTCCTCTGCCATTCGTGCTCTAGACCTTGCTCGACTATGATACAACGAAGATTCACCAGCAAATGCCACTTTTCATGGAATAACCCTGGTCCCTCTTGTGCGACTAGGGTGCTCCTTATTTCCAAGTGCGACGGTGAGCTCATCATTCTCCCTGTCAACGTGACGAGTGCCTTGATTCACCTCCTCGGTTATTGTTGACACCCTCTGGATCACGTCAGACAAAGGTTGACTGGAGGACATAAGGGTCCCGTCCTCATTGTAATGTGCACCCCTCGCGAGAAGGAAACACACCGACCTTATACTCCAATTGTCAGTTATAGGCTGTACGCCGCGCTGTTGGAGTTTTTCAACTTCCTTCTCCCATTCAGGAAGCTTCCGAATGTACCCACGAGAGCCTAAGCAATGGAAGTATGTTGCCTTCATTGCGTTTGCTTTATTCTTCGCTCTCATTTCACGGGCCTCAGGTGTATCCTTCAATTTTTTAAATTCCTCCCAATACCGCTTTTGGCTCTCATACTCTCCTTTATCAAAATTTGGTTCTTTTTCGTTCTTGAGTAACTTATTCATATTTTCCCTGAAACTCCTAAACGTTGTACCCATGATCTTGTAGGCACGTTTCTTCACTAGATGAGCGAATGTCAAATACTGATTGAACATTTTCCAAATGTGTTCCTTCTCACTTTCAGGAACCTTCAACGGGTCATTCCATTTCCCTGTCCACTTTGAGTACTTCAAAGGGATGAACTGCCTTACAAGTACCCCGAGGATACTCTTGTATGGGCCCAAAGCCTCAACCGGCTCTATCGGCTCCCCTACTTGGTCGAACTGCATGATGTGGTAGTGTTTAGTACCACTGGGAAGCTTTGTATGCCCACGCTTGGTCTTGTCAGTGGCGACTTCCTGTTAGATAAACTAAAATGTACTCAGACTCTTATTAGCGTATATGTGTTAATCTATGGGCCTAATTTTTCCCTAAGTTACCTCGACATCTTGTTCTAGCTGTAGACAAGAGCTAGGACTCCATTCCTCATCGACACCTTAATCATTGTTATCTTGCGGTGGCTCTTCCGCCCTAGCTGCTTCGGCCTGTTCCCAATCGCGTTGTCGACGGGTCAAATGCCAACAACGTGCCATGACTGTGGCCATGCACATAGTCAGTGTTGCTAAGTCATAGATTTACCATATACAACATTTACCAGGGCAACTTAAGAGATAGCATAGAATTAAATTTTTGCAAACAAACTACTCGATTAAAAATGGCATAAGTTCAAAGGACATAACATGGCCACATCTTCTACAGTCCTAGAATTCCAAATTTCCAAACTACCTAATGACTAGCACAGTCTGCATGAACATCCAAATAAAAAATGCTATGACCATAGCTTGCACTAAAATGACCACATCTTTCCAAGAGCAATACCCAACACTCCTAATCTTCATATCGGCAACTGGCTCGTCTCAATCTCTAGATTAATATTTTCTTCGGCATGGGGTACACTTGCACTTGCTCTTGCACCATACATCGCATAAATAGCTTCATCTTCCGATTTGAACCTTTTGAAGCATGCACCCGGGTAGCGGTTCACCTGACGATGGCATGCATCCCATGTTGTGTAGATCCCTGGATTGCACCCAACCCAAACTACATAGTGTGCCATGGCTGCCTATATCCATTCAAGCAATTAAGTTGTTGTAGACCAAGCAAACTAAGTGAACATTTCAATGCCAAAATGTAAATTTGATCTACATTTATTTTGTACATTTTATATCTAACACATAATACTCCACCACAACAGCTAGCTAAACAAATGTTTGAATTACAAATTCCAAAATAGCTAACTCATGTATTGAAACAATCCAACTCTTTCAATCCATATTTAAGTTTCTATGTAGATAAAAATCATTCTTAGATTAAACTTGGGGAAACAAAGCATATATGAGTCATTGAACATGAAATATTGTTATAAAAGACAACAAACAACTTGCTGTTGCCTAAGAGACATTTCACCAAACACCTTGTGTGCACGAGCAAGAAGTGCTCACCCCGGTGGTGGTGTACCTGGCGTCCGCGCGCTCCATGTATTCGGTGACGAGCTGCCGGGAGTCGGGTGGTGGTCGCCGACAAGGGGAGGTCGGCGTCAAGCGGGAAGCAGGGCGCGCAGCAGGGAGCCGGGGCTCGGGGGCGCGTGGCAGGCTTGGGGCAAGCAGCCGGAGCTCCCTGGCGCAGCGGTGGAGCTCCCGGCAAGCAAAGCAGTGCCGACGGCGTCGCAGCAGCACGGGTCAGAGGGAACGGTGTCGGTGGCGGGGAAGGGAGGGCATTGGGCTCGGCGCCGGTCGCTGCCTCGATGGGGGGAGGACAGCGTCGTCTCCCCGTGTCGAGGTGGAAGCGACGGCGGCGGCGGGCGCGGTGTGGCAGCGGCAGAGTGTTATGCCCGCCCGTGACCCGCCCCAAATTTATATTGACGCCATCACTGGCAGTTGAAAACAACCAATCGCCACTGATGGGGATGAATCAGTGGTGGGTGGAGTTGGAACCACCGGTGATACTTGCAATAGTACTCTAATGCAAGTTCTACTTAGTCTAAGGTCATGGGCTCCTAAACTAGAGGTCATGGGTACGATTCCTACACCTGGACTTAACCAATGGAGCTATGAATGGATATCAATCGATATCAAATATTTTATTTTTTAAGGGATAAAACAACATTGGCGGTTGGTAATCCAAACCGCCAGTGATGTTCCACCCCTAGATCTGAGTTGTTCATTATGAACACCTCATTTTTTTGTTTTTTTTTGGATTAAATCTATTGCTCAAAATTATAGCAAGTTTTTCTCGCTCATAAAAACTCCAAATCTGGTGATGTTTTCCTACATTTGTATAAAATAATGCTCTATTATGTGGTTCATTTGATATTAGTATTGGAATTTAGTTTGAAAGATTTAAATTTGAATTTCAAATGATGGCATGTTTAGATGACATTATTAATTCATATTTGACCCCAAATGAAAATGTCATAGAAACATTATTTGTAGGTCCCATTAAAATGTGCAAGTTTTATTCTTACAAGTTTTCCATTTGAAAGTAAACTTGTTTTTTGGACTAAAATTTGGGGCATTAGTTGCCCTCATATTTGAAAGTGGTGAATATCAAAGTTGCATAACTCATCAATATCTACAATTTTTATTTTGGTCATAACCTCATTTGAGCAATTTTAAATACATGTTGTTAAAATCCATAATCAAACACAAAATGGACTATTCTACCTCTGCCTCCGCGCAGGGGCTGAGCTGCGTTCGCCCTGGGGCCGAGGTCTGGTGGACGACGCGGAAGCATCCATGAGCACGGCCTCCTCGGCTACGGGCTCGGACTGGCAGCTACCGACGGCATCAACGAGCTCCCAGAGCGTGGCGCCCTGGAGCGCGCATAGCCCAGCTTGGCTATCGCTGCCGCAGCCTCATCCTTGGCCGCCGACGTGTGGATCGACAGCCTCGTCCTCGACTGCCGCCACCGGGAAGGGGGCACCGCCAGGACGGAGGGGGCCCACTGTCCGCCTACTGGGCGAGCTCGACCAGGCCCGCCCTAGCGCCAAGAGAGAGGGAGAGAGGGAGGAAGATGGAGCTGAGATGGAGCGGGCGGAACGGAGACAGGCGAAGGTTTCCAGAGAAATCATATCGCTTCCCTTTCCTATGTTTTTCGATCCTCCATTTCTTCTTTCCCTTTCTTATCTGCCAAAGAGGCCCTAACTGTGATCTTGCAAACACAATATAATGATTGGAGAAACATGGACACAGGCATTAGTCCCTACAAATTAAGTGATTACATACCAAGGCTTACATTTACATACACTCCAAATGCACACACGAGATTATCTAAATTAACAGGCAACATATAAATCTAACTGAATTTTCGGTCTTGGCAAAGCTTCTTCTAGTACATACTAATTAATGCCCGAATGACACATATACAGAGTAACATAAAATCCTTTAGACATTAAACATGCTGCATGATTTAATCTTCCTTGCTAAATACCTGTAACATTGCGAAGAAATCAACACGACTGGACAATCATCGACACAGGGATTATTTTTAAATAATAATGGTAGCGGCAATCGCTCTTCTTTCTGAAGCAATCGCTCTTCTTTCTGAATCCATTTCATGAATGTGCCCTGCAAGTGGGCAGGTGCGTGCACAACCCATGAGCTCAGGAAATCTCTGTTCGCACTTGCCCATCCCTGTACCTTCTTTCCCTGTCGTTGTTTAGGACGTTCTCCACTCATGCCTCTTCCAGTGGTTAGTCCCCATGAGATTTTCTCGACTTGAAGGTATGCACCGCCATGCTTGGACTTCCAAAGCATCTCATATGAAGTTGCTGCACTCCCATGAAGGCAATCTACTGCTTTTTGTATCATAAAGTCGCCCAACTGTTCAAAGCAAATTTTTGCATACCAGCCATGTTTCACAGTTGCCCCGTTGATCATTTCAGTTGCCGAACCCTCGACTCCAGGTGACAAATCTTCATAAGGGGCATGGGGATAGAAATGCACTCCAAGTTTCAGATAAGGAAATTCATTCATGGGGCTTGTTTTGCTTGCACCACCGGTGATTGCTCTCTGCATGTTGTTACCAACTGACAGTAGGACATGGCCTAGCAAATACACTTGGATAATGGGTTCCGTGTATATATCAGATGGCAATGATTCTGATGATGAGCTTTTGGAATTGTAGCCCTGGGAGTAGTGATGATCTTGTTGCTGGCAACAAAGAGGGTTCGGTCGAAACCATTTAGACCACATGGTGTAAAGATTGTTCTGGTGTTCAACACAATGGCCCAAAATAGGATAAGCATCGGACACCCAGCACAAGTCTTGTGTTGGTACCTGAGTGAGCTTTGTCTTCACAGTCTCGACAGTTGAGCCTAAGTAAGGTGTGAATAGTTTCAGGCATCCGACTACAATCCTAACTATGTCTATACTTTCCGAGAGCCTAAAGTTGAGGGCAAGAGCGAAATCATTCTCTGGTATATTTGTATCTTCAAGTAAGAATATTAGGCCAACCTCCATCCCATGCTCTTGCAGTGGACTACAGGGTTGTAGAAGAAATGAGAGATGTTGACCATTGCTAACAAAGCAATACTTTGTTCCTTTGCCGGCGATAAGATGGCGTACAAGAGGGTCAGAAAACATGTATCTTCGTGGTGTTCCACCAAGCTCCACGTATCTCAAGAATTCACTCGCACCTTCTGCAAACTGTTCGAATCGCCGGGCAACAGTGGATCCTTTCAGCTCATTATCGTCACCGTGACTAAAGATTAATGAAACAAATGACATGGCCCTATGAGCGACCCTGTTTGGAAAGGAGGAGCTCTTTACCATTTGTTGTACTTCTTCCTGTTCTTGCAAGCGCTGCCTACAGCTACGCAGTGTGTTCTCACACTCCTGTGAGGCGCGCTTGAGCTTGCTCCTCCAACGCAGCAGTGGCACGCTGGTGACGTTCCACTTGTTGGAGGTCTCAAGGGCGGCCTCCATCTTGATGTGTGCCATCTCCATCCTCTCAATGTGCTCCCTTGCATCTGACTTATCTTGACAACACTCCTTGATTCTTGATAAGACTTGGTTAACAGCCTCCTGGGTCACTGCAGAACTTACTATCTCTGCTGCCATTAGGATTGATCAAAGCAACCTGTAGAATTGATTGTCCTGCAAGCTCAATCAGAAAGAATGCAAATTACTCAACATATATGTGTCAGAATGGCCCTGTTCATCAGTTTCACAAGTACAGTGAGGAAACCAGAACCTGCCGTGGTTGAACTAGATCTTGGGTGGCTAGCTTCTTAATGTGACGGATGACGATATGTGTTCGTCCTGTTTATTTGAGAGAAAAAGGTTGCAGGGTTGTGGCCACCAACAAGAGTTTGTGAATCTATCCGGCCTAGGCAGCCAGTTCTATGAACATACATTTGGTGAGGTACATTTTCTGAGAGTGACATTGTGGAAATTTATCATGGCCCATGACTGAGGACTGAAGACTTCGAGTAGAGGGAAAAGCACTGAGGTCGACATATGCATATCTCGGAGACGACCGGAATTAATTGATATGGCCAGAATTATTCACCGTGTAGGACAAACTGGAGTCACAGTCGATTGATGGTGACTAAGCGTAGAATTATTCAAGGGTAGGTTACCACGACAAGCAAGGCCGCGGCCACAATTTGACTAAACGTAGAATTGATATGGCCATTATTCACCGCTTGAATTAATCTAATTTTTAGTCCAAAAAAAGAGTCATGATAATGATATAAACAAAGAAAATCAGAAATATGACAAAAAGAGTAATCCTGAATAATAATACATATGCCATTGAAGATTAATTCAGAGTGGGAACAAACAAGCAAAACACTTACTATAATAATTAACTGGACTATTGGATCATGCGCTAGGGACTAACTACAACGTTGGATAGGCAATACTAAAAAGAACAGACACTAATCCAACCCTAAATTGTATAAATTGCTTTTAGAGATTGAATAATCCATCAATTCATACTCTTGCATTAGTTAGAATCTTAGAACACTTAAGCATTCTTTTTTTGAACTAAAACCGTGGGGAGAAAAAAACAGATGATTTTATTGAAGGCAAAAAAACCAAGATGGCTAGTGAGAATGTAGACAAAAAAAAAACAACCACACAAAGATACAAAGGAAAGAAGAGGAAACATGGGAGAAGTAAGTTATTAAATTTTGTTTAATACTGCTAACTATTAAAAAAATTATTTATACTAAATTTTTGTTATTCATTTTCTAATACAATAGACACAATAAATACTTCAAAGTATATTTGTTTTCACAACAGACTGGCTCCAATAATGGTGAATCTATGTAATTTATATACAAATTTACTTAGGTTATTTTCATAATAACTTACTTTAAATGAATACATTGAGCCTCTCGTCAGATAGCTCATCAGGGTCTATGGTACAGAAAGTCATGCCCAAGTCTCGAATGATTTTTTGAAGAAACTATAGGAGAAGTGGAGGAGCAGCCAAGGCAATTTTATCCTGGCAAGAAGAGTCCTTGAAGCCATTATGAATCTTCTTGAGCCTGCTGTTGCGTCTTACATCAGCTTCAGAAAAGAGGCTGGCTCTTTGGCTTGGGGCCACGCTTTCGCTTTGTGGGAATGCTAGAATCATTGATGGTCTCCTCTAAGTCCAAGTCTTCAAGGACAACAGAAGTAGTTAATTCGAAACTAACACAGGCAGGAGGGAAGGGTGCTGATAGAATAGGAATTACCAGCACTGCCAGTGGTAAAAAGATCCCAGGAAGGAGACTGAAGAAATTTTGTGGCCCGATCAAAAGTTGAGGACTTCATTCAAGAGAAGAAAAATTATTACCCAATGAAGGCTTCAGAGCTAGGTTGGAAATCCTTGTGGGGGAAAAATTTCATTCAACTGTCAAGTAATGCTGTATAGTAACCGATAGGTCAAACCTAAATACAAAAAAATCACCGGGCCTTGTCCAGGCTGCATATTCTGGCTGAAAGATTCATCTTTTTTTGATGGAACAGGAACTGACTATCCATTGATCTAAAAAAAGGTTGGTAAAAAATCATAAGATTACACATTTTGGCTCTCAGGCTTAACTAAAGGCCAATTCTTTCTTGAAGATGTGTTTACACTGAGCCACTGAATGCTGGATATTCCTGAAGATGGCATCATTCCTGGCTGCCCAAATTGCCCAACACATGGATATTATGATCTCCATGAAGAATGGTCGTTGAATGTGGTCTTTGAAATTAGAAATAATTCTGAAGATGTCTCCCTGCATCAAATGAGCTAGACCAAGGGTATTCCAACACGACATTGAAAAAGGGCACTGGAAGAAAAGGTGCATAAGTGATTCCTCTATGTTCAAATGGCATAAGGCACAAGTATAGCTGATCCTCATCTTGAGGCATGGCACCTAGCAAAGTGGCTTGCAAAACTTCACACCGAACAGTCTAGCTATCTGTTTGTGGCGCTATATCCTCTAATAGTTGAAGAACCATGGAATAGCATCAAGCACAAAGAATGATTAGAATGTCCCAAATTAGATTTAGTGATAGGATGTTTCTAACTTCTTCCAAAAAATTCTAAATTATCCTCAGATTCATGTGTATGTGTCATAGCTTCGTCACCGACTTGCACTACGTTGGGGCCATCCTTAGCTCCCCCAACTCCCCCCCTCTCTCTCTCTCTCTCTCTCTCTCTCTCGGCATGGAGTTTGAAATGGTGACCTTGTGTGCATAGCTGCATGCATACTCTCAAGGCCCAACTAGGTTTGACCTCTCCATTCATTAACCCTATGCTGTTGTTACCCGTCTGGCCATCTCCAGAATTTTAATTGACTAGATGTTTGGCTGCATGCTTAAAATGAGAGGAATAGTTAGCTAAGGAGATCTGATGTAGATCTTTATTTGAGGAATATCACCTTCATTTGCTGCCCTTTTCCTATTAGCTCTGACTCTGCCACTGGTCGTGAGATTTATAATGGTAAGGCATGATGCTTTGTGTGGAAGCCAACGTGACCATGAGAGATGGGAGAGAGGGAGGAAGCAACCATGGTGCGCTGCCATTGGGCAAGGGAGACGCAAAAGAGAAGACCGAAGAGCATGAGGCTTTCTCAACACGCAAGATATTTCCGGACACACAAGAGTTTATATCGCACGTTCGCTCACATGCGCGACCACACTCGCTGCCGCCTCCCACCACCTCCCGTGGCTGCTGGCGACATGCCTCCTCGCTGCACAACCCGCACTTCGCCCCCTCCCATCGACCACACCGTCTGCTAACCCCTCACCTCCATCAAATGGCTGCTGACGAGCATGCTACCTCCGCCCAAACCGCTACCTCCACTACCACGGCTGGTGGTGCTCTGCCATTTCGCTTCCCAACCAACCCATTGCCGGACCCATCTGTTGGTGGAGATCTAGAGCCAGGGGGGGAGAGAGGCCAAACCCCATAACCCGCCTCTAACGGAGGACACACAAAGAGGCGGTGACATCGGTGCCGCCATGGCCGTCACAATGGTGTTGCAACTACGTGGTTGTCGCAGGTTAGAGTTTGGGTTTCAGGAAGATTGAATAGCATTGCCATGATGCGAGGAGCAGTTGACATGGACGCTCGCACGTAGATACTCACCGATGGACTTGGTCTGTTTCAGTTACCCGCGCATGCAGCAGGGAAGTGGATCACGCTTTTACACATCTAATCCAGCTAACAACAATCTTGGTCTTGTAGGCTCATTTACTTGTTTGCAAGCATATCTATATTTCCCCATGTGACCATCAAGTAGTAGCTGCATTAAAGACTTTTTTACTAATAATTTAAAATTTTTCTAGTAGTATATTAAAAATAAATTTTGTACTCTCAACTTCAAAACTGCACATCCTTCGCCCATGTTTCAATCAGACGATCAAGGAAATCCACTGAATGCTTAGCCGTGTATGGACACATTACTTCCATGTGCGGATAGGCCCCACGAGAAACCGGCCAGGCATCAGGAAGGATCGCGGCGCACGAGTGCAAAAGGACCAAGGAATGTCACGGTGCACTATGTCTAGATACATAATAAAGACAATATACATATTTAACAATGCCAAAATGGATTATATATAATTTGGAATAGATAGAGTATTACAATTTGTAGGACAACCCTAGATATAATCTTGTACTTACAACACACAACAACAGTTGTACTTTATTATGTACACCTAGGTGGTACAAGCAATAAGTGGAGATCCTTCAGGGGTTTAACGTGCTGGACATCTTGAGCTTTCTTGCCAAATAACTGTGATCTTGCAACGACAACATCATGATTGGACAATCATGGACGCAGACATTAGTTTTCAATAATAACGGTAGTGTGGATCGCTTCCCTTTCTGAATAAAATAGTCGACGAGCGAGCCCTGCAACTGGGCAGGCGTGTGTGCAATCCACGAGCTAATGAACTCATTGTTAGCACTTGTCCATCCCTGAACTGGAACCTTGCTGTCCTCCCATTGCCTATGGCGTTTTCCAAGTTTGTCCTTCCTAGTAGTTGCTCCCCATGAGGTCTTCTCGACCCGAATGTATGCGCTTCCATGCTTGGATTTCCAGAACATCTGATATGGGGTAGCTTCCGCATTCCTACTAATAAGGCAACCTACTACTTTTGGCATCGCGATCTCACCCAGCTGCTCAAAGGAAATGTTTGCATACATGACACATTCTTTGCCTTCACCATTGATTTTCTCCGACACAGAACTGCCAACGGTAGGTGACAAATCTTCAGAACAGGCATGAGGCCAGAAGTGTACTCCAAGTTTCAGATATGGAAATTCTCTATTTGGGATTGTTTGCCTTTCACCGTTGACAATTGTCCACTGTCTGTTGTCCCCAACTGACAGTGTGATGTGTCCAAGCAGATACACATGGATAACTGGTTCCAAGTATATATCACATGGTAATAATTTTGAAGAGGTGCTCTGGACGTGGGGATGGTCTTGTTGTTGACAACACACCGGGTTTGGTCGAAACCATTTAGAAAGCATGCTGTGAAGATTGTTGTGTTGTTTATCAGAGCCATAAACTGTATGACCATCGAACGCCCAGCACAAGTCTTGCATTGGTACCTGGGTTAGCTTAGTCTTCACAATCTCGGTTGTTGAGCTCAAGTACGGTATGAAATGCTGCAAGCATCTGACTGCGACCCCAACTATGTCAGTACTCTCAAAGAACCTTATTCTGAGGGCAAGAACGAAATTATTCTGTGGCGCATTGACATTTTCAAGTATGAATATTAGATTCCCCTCCATCCGATGGTTAGGTGGATTAAAGGGCTGTAGAATAAGTGAGAGATGTTGCCCCCCATGAACAAAGCAATACTTTGTTCCTTTGCCAGCGAGAAGATGGCGTATAAGAGGCACGGAGAACATGTATCTGCACGGTGTGCCCTCAAGCTCCACGTACCTCAAGAACTCGGTTGCACCATCTGCAAAGTGCTCGAATCGTCGGACGGTAGTGGATACTCTGGGCTTGTCGTCGTTACCGCTGCTAAAGATTGACGAAACAAATGAGACAGTAGTATGAGCAACCCTCCTAGGATAGGAGGACCTCTGCACTGCTTGTTGCACTTCTTCTTCTTCTTGGTATCGCTGCCGGCACCGGCGCAAAGTGTGGTCGCATTCCTGTGCGGCATGCTTAAGCTTGCTCTGCCAGCGCAGCAGTGGTACGCTGGTGATGTTCCACTTGTTGGATGTCTCAAGGGCAGCTTCTATCTTGATTTGAGCCATCTCCATTCTCTCTATGTGCTCCTTTGCATCTGACTTCTCCGCATAACCCTCTTTGATCCTTGATAAGATTTTGCTAACAGCCTCTTGGGTTAGTGCAGAACTGACCGTCTCTGCTGCCATTGAGATTGATCAAAGCAACATGTAGAATCGAGTATCCTGTGTGCACACAGGAAAGCAAAATATTGCATACATATATGAGTAAGATTTGTATCAACTCGATGTGTTTCTATTGAAAAAGTAATAAAAGCTTCCTTTATAAAAAAAGTCAGATTGTCCCTAGTCATCAGTCTGAAATCTATTATTGATCTTGTAAAGTGCATGCATGGAGAGGAAATCAAAACCTGGTTGGTCGACACTGCAGCACACAGACACAAGAGTTGGGGAAATTAGAGGAATCTATCTTGCCCAGCCGGCCCAGTTGTGACCATACATATTGAGAGGTAGTTGATTTCTGAGAGGGACATGGTGAAAATTTACCAAGAGTGACACGCATCCAGGCGGACTTTGAATGGAGGGAAAAGACAATTAAGTGATGTAGAGGGCAAGTAGCACTGAGGTTGATTCATGGACCAAGACACGCGAATTGGAAGTTAATAGGAAGGCATCGGGTGTGGGCAGCATATGTCCCATCATGCCATAGAATTCCACAAATATCACTATTACAGGACCGAGTAATCTGTTTGACGGTGGACTAATAAACGTAGAATATAGTGAGAATGTATGTACCACTACCGCGGCCTTTTTCAAGCGCCCTTTATCGGACACTTGGCAAAGGGCACCTTTGCCGAGGGTAACGCTCGGTAAACAAAGCCTCGGCGAAGAGACTTTTGCCGAGTGTGCGACTTTCGGCAATGCCTAAGCGCATCTCCAACGGTTTTATAAATGGGTTTTGCATTCTTGTTTTTGCAAAAAAAAAATTCTAAAAAACGTCTATCCAATGGTTTTGCAAATGTGTTTTGTATTTTTGTTAACTTGGCAAAAAGCAGGAAAGGACTTGCATATATGCATACCTCGTCCGCGCTTACATTGACAACGCTCGCGCTATTTCTCTCCCGCGCGCGTGGCTCCCGCCTGCCGCCGCGTATTTTCCCATAAAAGCTTGGAGGGTGCGATCGACTCGGTTCTTCCAGCACTGCACATCACGATCTTCGCCAAAGCCGGCTGTGGGGAGGTACGCCATGGATTCAGTCTTCCACTACGTGTTGCTATTGCCTGTTGCTTAGAGTAGTAGATATGGCCTGATGGGAGTAGTAGATGGCTGATTTGGGAGGATGATTTGGCCAGCTGGGAGTAGCACAAAATGGCGTGACGAAGAGGACCGCGCGCGAGAATAGATCGGGAAAAAATGTGTGTCCAGAATTTTCTTTTTTGCCTAATGCAAAACCATTGGAGATTGACTCTTTGGGCCTTTATTATATTCATTTGAGACTTGACAAACTCCTAATTTTGCCAAACAAAATATGCAAAACCGTTAGAGATGCTCTAACTCTTGGCTAATCTCCATTTGCCGAGAGCCGAACCTTCGGTAAAGTGTAACCCTCGGCAAAGACAGCCACCAGATGTCCACTGTAACCGCCGTCTCGCTTTGCCAAGAGCCAGCCGTCAGGCGCTCGACAAAGATAGATCTTTGCCGAGAGCTATACTCGGCAAAGCCTTTGCCGAGGGTTTGTTTTTGGGCCTTTACTGAGTGCTCCAGGCACTCGGCAAAGAAGCTGAATCTAGTAGTGTACATGTTTTGTATTGATATCTAAAAAAAGATGCTTCGGCCATGATATTCGCAATATCACTATTAGTACATGTCATATAATGCATGTGTTATAGTTGTCAATTAAATATTAAATTTTAATCACAAAGTGTGTATTACTGACGTTGCACTACCTGTCACTACATGTCCCTTCATCTAGCTTCTTATTATCCATCCAATATGATCATCTATCATGACCGTGACAAACTCCATAGTTGATCTAACTATTGCCGAATGGATGGTGTGTGCATCAGCCACCCAGGAAAGAAAGACAGTTTTCTTGGTCAAGTTTCCTTCCAGCTTCACCTATTCTAGAAGACAAAAACGATTTTAGAAAACTTCTTTAATTCTAATAGAAATGGGCACATCTAGAGACGCTGTCTATGTAAATGGTCAAGGCACATCTAGAAGACAAAAGCGATTTTAGAAGACAACTTCTTTAATTCTAATAGAAATGGGCACATCTAGAGGCTGTCTATGTAAATAGTCAAGGCCCATCTAGAGACTGTCTTTGTAAAGTGTAAATGGTCAAGTAACCTCCTGACAAATACTTGCCTCTAAAAATTATTTACAAAGGCAGGTGTCGTATGGCATCTGCAACTGATAATCATCAGTAACAGAGGCTGTCATCTAAGGATGTCCATCTTTGTAAATTGATTTTTAGAGTCTCTGGAAATTGCTATGAAGAGAGGCTAACATTCTAAGCATCCATCTCTTAAAATTGATTTCCAAAGATAGGATAAGATACCATCATTGTTTCATCCAAAAATAAATCATAATTTTTTCATGTTAACTCAGAGAAAAGACAACTTTATATATATCAACATTTTATCTCTTAACACGATGTATAACATTGTACATGAGAATTTTTTTTTTATTTAAAACTATTTAGAGTCCTGAAATATTGTTTTAAGTTCACAAATCTATAAATTTTAAATTTTCAAACAACATCAGATGTTTACATGGTATGTACCAAAGTTGTAGTTCTCACAATATACAAATTTGTAGTTGAAGACTTTTTTATTTGAAGTAGTTTAGAGTCTCAAATATATGTTTTAAGTTCATATATTTTGAAATTCAAAACTATATTTTCCAAATGATTTTGAATGTTCACATAGTTCATACCAAAATTGTAGTGACCGACCTGATCTACATGCTTGCTGTTGATAAGCTTTAATTTAATGTTTTTTAGTGACCTAAATATTTGTTTTAAATTCATATATGGTGTAATTTGAATTTTTGAATTTTCCAAACATTTTCCAATTGAGATACATCATATATGAAAGTTACATTGTTTGATGAGATTTAAAACTTTATAGTTAATTTTTTTTTTTTTGAGCTCATTTAGTTGCTAAAATATTCAATATAAGATTACAAAATGTTGTTACAAAAATAACATTCTATACATAGTCACAAATCAGTGTATGATGTAGTGGTAGAAAAACGGTATGGCTGAGTAGTAGGCATGTACTAGCTTAATCTGTAATAAGTGAAGACAGTAGCTGGCAATTAATTCTACTTGATGGTTATCTACTATATATTTGCTACCTAGAATTAAATGAACATTTTAACAGCCCATCAAGAGGCACCAAGGACTCTCGAATCAAACATCATCATTATTCTTCTTTAAGAAAACCAAAGTAAATCAGACATGAACAATCGAGGCGGCAGAGGAGTCCCTGGGAACCTGTAGGTCCGTCATCCATGCCATCTCCAATCCCTTTGTGGCGCATGTGGTGTTGGGGTTAGGGGCGGCTGCCCCTACCACCTTTCATATGTAAAAAGGCTCAATGCCTAAGAGTAAGAGGTACAAGGACCTTCACGTAATTCATAAACCAAATCAGGTATGGGGATGTTGGCTCTTCATTCTCAAAACCTTAATCTTTAGCATTTCCTCTCTTTCCTGTGCGGGCCTAATACATGAGCTTACCCTTCAACCTGGTGAAGGTACCCTCGCCATGATGAAGGTACGAGCGAAGTACTAAACCCCACATGTGGCATCAAGCCTAAGTGGCATGTAGAAGCCAAATAAGAGCAAGCCTGAGAAGATAGACTAAAATGAGGATAATATATACTAAAATGAAGAACATACAAGCGCAATCATGGTCATTTTGCATAGTCTATTCATACAAGAGGATGAGGTAGTATGACACATCATTCAAAAAGGTATAATGTTACAATTTTCATGGTTCAAATGGTAATCCTTTAGCGGTAAAACCAATGGCAAGTGGAGAATAGTAACCGTAAGAATAAAAAATAGTTAAATACCCCTCACGGGCCTGGATTCGTCAGTCCTCACCATGTAGGAAAGAAGAATCAGGAGTCAGAACATCTGACATTTGATCTTGTTATCCTCTTGGGCCATTCAACTAGTACGAACATCAAGGGACTCTTTTTGTTCTTGGGCTCTCGTTTACTTATTTTGCTAATGGACTATAGGTTCTAGGGGTTTTTATATGTAGATCTAGAGTCTGGACCCCTTGCTCTCGCCGGGTCCCAAGGCGACCACACCCAATGTGCCTTGCTAGGCCCAACCCTGGTGAGACTGTACAATGTTCCATTGTTTTCCCATTTCTTGATTTTGATGTCAAAAACTCAAAACAAGCTAACAAAGCAGTCCCCTTAGTTTTGATGCCACCGCCAAACCAATTCAAGTTCATGTAGCTTGTACACATATTCATGAACTCAATGCATCTGCACTCTATCCTCATATGTATGATCAACAAGTACTATGCGACCCCAACCTTAACTTGATCTTGATCCCACTTGACTATGGTCAACACATTCTTTATCACCTCCTATAGGGCCACTTCTTGTCCTTGTGCTCCTTGTGGATCACACATGGTCGACATGACCATGGTTTTTTAGTACAAACATTCTTGTCTACCCTTCATGGACCATGCTACATTAACACGAACATCTGCCTCACCTTATCCATCACCATCAAGTACCAAATCCTCTACAAAACTCGCAAATATAGAAAACAAGGGACATGTTGCACCACCACCACTTCGTGAGCAAGAATGACTTAAACAAAAAGAATTCACCAACGCTGACAATGGGTCAACTTTGTTATCTCATTATCTCTATAAATACGTTTATAGTGCATTTCTTAGGAAACCCCTATATAGTCTTATATTTGAAAAAAATCACCAATAGTTATACTCCATCCATCCAAAATAAGTGATGTTTTAGCTTTTCCTAAGTGAAACCATTTCAAGTTTGATCAATTTTTTAATAAGTACTCATGTTTAGAATACCAAATAAGTATTATTAGATTTAGCATGAAATATATTTTCATATTATACCTACTTGATGTCATAAATATTGATGTTCTTTCCTATAACTTTGGTAGGACAAATTTAAAACATCACTTATTTTGGGCCGGAGGGAGTATTTTGTTTATCACAAGGTACCTAAAGTACAAATTAAGTAAAAGTCCTTCAGCCATTGAACGTGCTGGATGACTTGATTGTCCTTACTAAACATCTGTGATCTTGCAACGACAGCAACATGATTGGACAGTCATGGAAGCAGGAATTCGTTTTCAATAATAATGGTTGTGGCAATCGCCTTTCTTTCTGAATCCAGTCCACCACTGAGTCCTTCAACTGGGTAGATGCATATCTGATCCACGAGCATATGAGCTCATTGTTCGCACTTGCCCATCCCTGTGCCTTCTTGCCTCGCCATCGGTTAGGTTGTTTTCTCCCTTGCACCTTTTGAGTGGTTCCTCTCCATGAGGCCTTCTCAACCTGAAGGTATGAGCCTCCACGCTTGGACTTCCATAGAATCTGATATGAGGTAGCTATCATATCCCTGCGAAGGCAATCTACTGCCTTTGGTGTATCATAATGTTGGTCAATTGTTCAAAGGAAATTTTTGCATACATGCCACATTGCGCAGCCACCCCATTGATGATTTCTGTTGCTGAACTGTCCACTCCAGGTGACAAATCTTCAAATGAGGCATGGGGCCAGAAGCGCACTCCAAGTTTAAGATATGGGCAGTCTCTTATGGGGTTTGTTTCACTTTCACCATGATTGACTGCCCTCTGCCTGTTGCCCCCAACAGACAGTGTGACATGGCCCAGCAAATACACTTGGATAACAGGTTCCAAGTAGACATCACATGGCGATGATTTTAATGATGACCTTGTAGCATTACAGTCATGATCTTGTTGCTGGCAGCAAAGCGAGTTTGGTCTAAACCATTTAGAATAGATGGTGTGAAGATTGTTCATTTGTTCATCACAGCAGCCAAAACCAGAATAAGCATCAGCCACCCAGCACAAATCTTGTGTTGCTACCTGGGTGAGCTTTGTCTTCACATTCTCGACTATTGAGCTTAAGTAAGGTGTGAATAGGTGCAGGCATCTAACTGCAACCCCAATTACATCTGTACTCTCAGAGAGCCGTAAGCTGAGGGCAAGAAGGAAATTATTCTCTGGAGCATTTGTATCTTCAAGTAATAATGTTAGGCAACCCTCCATCCCATGCTCTGGTGGACTAATTGGTTGTAAAACAAATGAAATATGTTGACCCCTGTGAACGAAGCAATACTTTGTCCCTTTGCCGGTGAGAAGATGGCCTATAAGAGAGTCGAAAAACATGTATCTAAATGGTGTGCCACCAAGCTCCACGCACATCAAGAATTCACTTGCACCTTCTGCAAACCTCTCAAATCGCTGGACAGTAGTGGACTTTGTCAGCTTCTCATCATCACTGCGACTGTAGATTGATGAAACAAATGACCTGGCAGTATGAGCAACCCTCTTTGGAAAGGAGGAGCTCTTCAGCCCATGTTTCATTTCTTCCTCTTGTTCCAATCGCTGCCTGCACTGGCGGAGAGTGTGGTCACACTCCTGTGCGGCACGCTTGAGCTTGCTCCGCCAGCGCAGCAGTGGTGCGCTGGTGACGTTCCACCTGTTGGATGTCTCAAGGGTGGCTTCTAGCTTGATGTGTGCCATCTCCATCCTCTCTATGTGCTCCTTTGCATCTGACTGCTGCCTCTCCTGATAACCCTCCTTGATTCTTGATAAAACTTGGTTAACAGCCTCCTGGGCGAGTGCAGAACTGACCATCTCTGCCGCCATTAAGATTGATAAGCAATGTGTATAGACTCGGTTGTCCTGCATCATACACCGAAAGAAAGAAAAATATTGCATACATATATGAGCCAGATTGTCCTTGTTCATCAGTTTAAAATCAATTATCACTCTTGTAAAGTTCAGTGCAAAGAGAGGAAAACAAAACCTGGCACGGTTCAACACTTTAACCAGCTGTATGGTTGCACAAAGTCGACACCACGGCAACACAAACATAAGAGTTTGGGAATCTATCCTGCCCATCCGACCAGTTGTGAGTTGTGACCATACATATAGAAAGGTGTGAATTGTGAGAGGGACATTGTGGAAATTTATCAGAAGTGATATGCACGCACAAGGACTACTTTGACTAGCAGTGAAGTGTGATGTGGAGACAAACCAGTAGTCAGGTTGATGTTTGGATTACAACGCAATCAGATTGCTACAGTGATTCCCACTGCAAAGGACGGCAGGATTTTTTCCGCTATTTGAGAGAGAAATAAAAAACACAAGAAACACTACGGCAGAGAGGTGATTTGCCTAGTGCTCTGCGCTTTGCCGAGCGTCAGGAAATGGGCACTCGGCAAAGAGATGATTTGCCGAGTGCCGCGCTCGGCAAAGCCAGCACTCGGCAAAGATTTTATTTGGCGAGTGTCGAGCACTCGGCAAAGAGAAGCACTGACAAATGTTATATTCGGTGATGTGATGTGATGTGATGGTGGTGGTGGTGTGGTATGGTGTTGGTGTAGGGTCGTGGTGCCGTGTTGGTGATGGAGGTCATGTGGTGGTGGTCATGGTGGTCTTGTGGTCATGGTGGTGTGGTGGTGGTGGTGTTGGTGATGTGTTGGTGATGATGGTGATGTGGTGGTGGTGGTAGTGGCATGCCTTGTCTTTTCTTGCCTCTCATATATTTGTTTTTGTGGTGGTTGGAGGTTTTTGGGCGGACCGTTGGGTCCTTGATTTGTTTTGGTGTGATGGACTAATGTGCTTTGTGGTGGTTACAGAGATTTAGTCCACTATACCATGTAGGTGGTGGTGATGTGTTGAAAGGCTCACACATATGATGATGAAGGAGCAATGCATGATACATGGGAGTCAAAGAGGTGAAGATTTGGTATGGACTTTGAAGGGCAAGTTGGAAGCCAATCGTAAGTACCGAATGTCGGGAGGCTTGTCACATGGTCATGAAGATTTGTGATGGACCGTGATGGTGATGGTGGAGAGATCGGCATGTGTTGGTCGATTGGAAGATGTCATGGCAAAGATATAATCTGGTCATGGTGGTGTAGAGGTTGTGACCGGGTTTAGGATGGTGACAAACTTGTTTGCATATCGTCATCTAGTGTCACCGAATCTAACTTTGAACTCACTTGCATGGTGGTGGTCTTGGCAAGTGAGTGCCTATGGTGGTGTGGTTGTGATGGTTTGTGCATTGTGTTGGTGATGGTATGGCATTTGGTTTTTTCTTGTGAATGGAATTGTTTTTGATCTCACATGGAACCATTTGGATTGTGATGATGGACTATGTTGGGTGGTGGAGCTTCAATTTGGTGGTGTTGTGATATAATGTACTTGTTTGGTTCATATTGTGTTTGGAATTGATGACTTTAGACATGTGGTTTATTAGTGAATGCTTGTGTGTTTGCACTTTGGACTATGGACTATGGACATTGTATTTGGACATTTTGTGTTTTAGTTCATGTTTGTGGTTAACCACGGGGAATGTGTTGGTTCGCACGTTGGAATATGGAAAATGATGACTATGGACATTGTATATGTATATTATGTTGATGAATATATTGGTTCAGTATGCTATATAAATATTTGGTTTATATTGTTTTGGTTGAATAAAAAATAAAAAACAATGTTCAATGCTTTGGAGTCAATGAAAAGGACAAAGGTGCAATAAGTCGTTGGACCCATAGCCAATAGCCTTTAAAAAAATCATTTGACTTTAGAAAGGACTATTCACCCCCCCTCTAGTCAAGCCCTGTCGCCATGAGCTTCAATTTGTGAATGTTGTGATATAATGTACTTGTGAATTCATATTGTGTTTGGACTTTGAACTTTAGACATGTTTTATTGTTTGCTTGTGTGTTTGCACTTTGGACTATGGACTATGGACATTGTAATTCTGATTGTGATACTCGTGTTTTAGTTCGTGTTTGTGAATGGAATGTGATGAATATATTGGTATTGTATATGTATATATATGTGTGATGAATATATTGGTTCAGTATGCTATATAAATATTTGGTTTATATTGTGTTTGGTTGAATAAAAAATAAAAACAATGTTTTCCAATGCTTTGCCGAAAAGTCGTGACCAAGACACTAGGCAAAAATCCTTTTGGAGGTGCACGCGGCCCAACCCTTTGCCGAAAGTGTCGTGCCCAAGACACTCGGCAAAAAAATACATGAAAAATAAAATAATCCTTTTGCCGAGTGCTGGAATAAAAGCGCTAGGCAAAGAAAATGCAAAAAAATAGCGATTTTTTTGGAATAAAAGCGCTAGGCAAAGAATTTTTAAAAAATGCTGTGCCGGCGCCGCACTCGGCAAAGGATTTTTTTTAAAAACGCCTTTGCCAAGTGCTGCACTCGGCGAAGGATTTTTGAAAAACATGTTTTGTCAATCAGGCATTTATTTAAAAAAACATACTCTTTACTGAGTGCCACGTGCGGAGCACTCGGCAAAGAGTGCCGTCTACATGACCTCGCCGTCATGGCGACTTTTCTTTGCCGAGTGCTACACTGGCCCCCGGTAAATCGTTCACCGAGTGCTCCACATGCGGCACTCGGCAAATTTTGCCTTTGCCGTGCAAGGATTTGCCGTGACCTCTTTGCTGAGTGCGGCACTCGGCAAAGTCTTTGCCGAGTGCTTCAGCTTCTTTGCCGAGTGTAATTGCACTTGGCAAATCGCCGGTCTGCTGTAGTGAAAGGCGGCATCATCCAGCCACCGTGCGCCAGAGTAACTGAAGAATCATGAAAAAACTTTAAAGTACAGTGCAGTACTGCGAGGTCTATGAATAGATAGATTCAAATCGCAGAGACGGACAGAGAGTAAAGCTAGGAACGCGCCAGGCGTAAGCAGTCTAGTCGACGGTGGACTAGGGCATGTTTGTAGTTCCCATCCAGAACGCGCCACGGCTTGCCACGCCTAACTTACACCTGTGTTTGGTTGACGACGACCGAGCCTGAAGCTGGATGTGGCGAACGGTGGTCAAGAGCCAAACGCGCCCTCGCCATGCCAATATGAACTGTAGTCTGGCTGTTGTAATGTCGCAAACTGTTCATCATTCGGAATGCAAGACCTTTCGGCTGGTCTCGGACTGCTACCAGATGAGGCGTCAAAGTGATGCTTGGCTGGGTACAAGCAGTTGATGTCGCTGCAGCAGCTTCTCCTCTGATGTTACTCTATTCTCAGTTATTAAGGTCGCCAATATGTAACTATGTAATTCTTGAGCCTTTTAATTACCTGTGTGCCATCAAAAAAGTTGCACCAGACCTGTGTGCCATTCGAAAGTTCAACGGGACCTGTGTGCCATTGTTCATCTTTGTTTTTTCCTCTACGCCATTCCGTCTGTTTTCATGCCTAACGGTGTCAACAAGGTAGATGAAAGGACCACTTTGCCCTTTAGTGGGCCGCAGCCGCCATGGGCGGCGCGGCGCTGCGCCAGCGGCTACCATGGGCGCACGTGAGCACCGCCGCGGCACCCCACGGGCGGCGCACGTAAGCTCCGACGCGGCCCCATGGGCGCGCCGCGAAGCTCCGCCCGCGGCCGTTCCTCATCGCTGAGAACTTGTCGCGCGTGGTCGCTATGCTGTGCGCCCGTTCCTCGTCGCGTGCAGCAACTCCGGCACCGACCACAGGAGGGCTCCGGCCCGCCCGCCACCTGCCCCCACCTCGGACCTCCATCTGCTCGCGTGCCAGGCCGAGGTCTCCCTGCCCGACGCGGAGACCGCAAAACCCGACGCAGCCGTCCGCCCAGACTGCTCTGGCCATCCGGCGCCGTTGACCACCCCCCCACCCCACCCCCTCTGCCCCCACATACGCGCGCACCCAGGCCGTCAGGCTGCCTTGCTCAGTGACTCAGTGACAGTGAGGACGCATGACCATGCCGGCGCTGGCGCGGTGCTGCTTCTCGCGGCCCATGGCGACGACGTCCTCAGCACACCTATAGAGCGCTGTTGCTGACTTGCTGATTCTCTAGCGAAAGCCGTGTCGTGGACGGAGTCCAGCAGCAGCTCGTCGTTCCACAATGCAAGCTCCATAGGGATTAAGAACCGTTGCTGGCTTGCTGCTGCCTCAGAGCTTGTGCCATGAAGCAAGAACTGGACGGACACCGCGCCCTGCGTAGCGCACGTACGCCGCGTCATCCGCATGCAGTGGCAGAACCGTGGTGCCGCGGTGGCTGCTTCACCGGCGCCGAAGTTGATTGGGTATGGGCGGCGGAGGTCGAGCGCCTGCAGCTTCCGTCACCACTCACCAGTCGCGATGCCCCGCGCGCAACTTTGCTCGTGAGTTCGAGCCGAACGAACGAAGCGAAGGAAAAAAAATACTCTGGAGCCGAACGAATGACGCGAGACAGAGGGAGGGGACCGAGGCTCAGCGGGTGGATGGGGAAAAATTCTGAAGGGCATTTTGGATAATCCTCTATTCAGGTCCCACACGTCAGAGCACCTAAAGGAATTAAACTTCACAGAATATAGATGGAATGGCACACAGGTAAAAGTGAAGATAGGCGATGGCATACAGGTCCGAATGAATTTTGGAGTGGCATGAGGGTCCGGTGAAACTTTTATAATGGCTAAAAGGCTCGTAATTCTTTAACTAACTGTGTGGGGTTGACGACTGTGATACGGTGGTGGTGGTGTTGGGTGCACTGTCTGCTAATCAAGCGATTACTGGACCAGCTGCTTTCTTAAAGCTCTCCTTTCTGTTGGTACGATCACAAAAAATTGTACTCGTTCTCTCCCTTCCAAATTATAAGTCATTTTAAAAATCTGAAAGATTTAAATTTAATCAAAATTATAGAAAGAAACACAAATATTTATTATGACATCAAATAGATATATACTACAAAAATATAAAAGAATCTAATGATACTTAGTTAGTACCATAAATATTATTATTTTATTATATAAATTTGATCAAAGTTAAAAAAAAAAAACTGACTTATCAAAAATTATTGAAATCACTTATAATTTGGAATGAAGAGAGTACTAGCTAGGCTGGGACATGATGACTTTTCTCGGGCCATATCATCAAGAACCAGACGAGTCCAGTCCAGCTTCTCAATTACCTCAAAACTGCAGAATCTGAGACGAGATGGCAAAGTTGTTCCTCAAGCAGGCGAAGTCATCAGTACCAGGCAAAGTGGCCGAACAAGTCACCGGAGTTCTTCCATTTCGTCACACCTCCAAGTCCAACTCTCCAAGACCTCCCACCGTGACATCACTATTGGAAACCATTCCTTTGCCGAGTGTACAAGGATTTGCTGAGCGTCACTTCTCGAGCACTCGGCAAAGCGGAAGTTTGCCGAGTGTCCCGCTCAGCAGAGTGGCACTGGGCAAAGGTTCATTATTTTGCCAAGTTTCTGGCTCTAGGTAAAAGTAAACACTCGGCAAAATACATTTGTGTCGAGTGTCTAAAATTCAGCAAATACGAACACTCGGCAAAGGCTAACGGTGGCAAAAAGTCATCAGCCGCCGTTAATATTTGCCGAGAGTTAATATCTGACACTTGGTAAAGGCTTTCTTTATCGAGTGCCTTCCCCTGGCACTCGGCAAATCTTTGTTATTTTTCATTTTGCTCCAAAACTTTTTCCGCTGTCCTTGTATAGTACCTTGAACCACATGCTTAAGTTTGGCGGATTTCTCGATGTGTTTGCCATATTTCTTGAATTTGTTTTGTTTAGTTCAATTTTTTTTAAAAAATACAAGTTTGAACTGTAGGTGCATTGAATAATGAATTTAATGAATAGAAAAATAATATTCATAGTATTGAGTGTAATACGAAGCTGCACCTAGGAACAGACCCCAAATTTTGAACATCTTCTCCATGAAAGGTATGAGCACGGATTATATATATAAGTCCAAACAAAAAACTTTTTTTGTCAAGTAGCTAGAGAATGATGGACAAAAATAGATGGACCAAAATAATAGTTGGACAAAAAATGGGTTGAAATTTTTCCTTTTTATTAATTGGTATAGATATAGCTAAAGGAAATAAATAATTTTATTGAAGAAAGAAGCCTCTAGAGGGCCGGGGAGACTTGTTACCTTGATTAGTCCTATGTTTTTTGAATAAATCTCTTAATTGTCGAGAAGCTTGCCCAAACACGTATATAATTAAGCCATGTGAAATAAATATTACAAGTAAATTAGACTGAGGGATTCACTCCCCACCACTTCATGACTGTTGTCGAAACAAACTCTCGGCAACAGAGCTGACCACCTTGCTGATAACGTAGTTGACCTAGCGTTCTGTAGTTGCGCGACCAAGAGGCGGAACTAGGGAGTCAATAGGGGCCGTGCCTCCCCAATGAACAGTAAAAACTTTGTATATGTAAAAATTCAATTACATAGTAAAAAAATTAGGGTTTTACTATTTTGATAATAATATTGTGTTTTTTTCTACAAGGACTAAATATATATGTAAAAGTATTCAAAAACTTTTGGACGTATACTTTATAACACATATATTTGTAAATATTTATGAGATGTTGCCATACTGTTCGAACCCATTAATCAAAAGTTTGAGTTTCACCTCCACGCAGCGCAGCAGCATTGATGGTGGAAGAGGTGTCGATACCAAAGTTGTGGTGTATCAAGCCACTATTAGTTTGAAGAGGCAAAGAAATCTTTTGTTGCGACGCGAATATAGCATAGGCCGTAGAGGACCGCTGCGCCCAGGCTTTGTTTGTTTGAATATTGCAATTAAAGCAATCTTCCCGAGCTAATGTCGCTATAGCAACCCACCACTCCGTAGAAATCCCTCGCCTATGCCGGTGGAGCTGGAGGCAAATAGTGCTAGCGACATGGACGCATCCGCTATAGCAAAGGGGGTCAGGGGCCGTGCCCCCCACCCCCCCAAGAAAAACAATGAATTTTATTATAGTATGAAAAAACAAATTTGTATCTAAAAATTATGCATCAAAAAATATCTTTGTTCATGCTTGATAATATTATAGATGTAAAATACTATAAAACCAGTATGTTTGTTATATATATTTGTCATATTTATAATTTATTATCTATTACAGCCTTTATTCAAACGTGCTAGTTCCCATGCCAAGAAAAATTCTTTAAATAGACTTTCTTATGGATCGAGAATTTTAAATTGCTTCAATTAGTTCAAGTTATTTGCTTCAAATTTATATTGTAACCCATTATTTACTTGCTCCCTCAATGCCGGTGTTCATGGAGGCAAATAGTGCTAAAATTATTAGTTAATTTTTTAATGAAAAAGGGGTCAGCAAGGGCCGTATCTAAGAAAAAACAATGAATTTTATTATAGTATCAAAAAAACAAATTTGTATCTAAAAATTATTTTTTTACATCAAATATCTTTGTTCATGTATTTTCTTGATAATATTATAGATAAAAAATACTATAAAACCAGTATGTTTGTTATATATATTTGTCATATTTATAATTTATTATCTATTAACTTAGCCCCTTTATTCAAACGTGCTAGTTCCGTCACTCGCTCTATAGGTTAAAGTTATTCTTTATATTTTTATAGACTTTCAAGATTACAATGGATCTATGAATTTTAAATTGCTTCAATTAGTTCAAGTTATTTGCTTCAAATTTATTTGTATCGGATATTTACTTAGATTCTATCGTTGTAACTTATATAGAGATCAATGTATTAACTTCCTTAATTAGTTAATGGAGATTGGAATCAAAGCCCGTGCCGGCTCAAAGAGGAAGCTTGGGACCTGCACTATATTCATAAAGTTTACATTTCAAGACTTCAAAAGACACCTTTAAAGAAAGGAAAAATTACAACATAGTCCTTGCACAGTCATCTTCCCGGTCATCCTCGTCACCGGCGATCGAAGCAACTTAGTGCTTGAAGCCAACCTTCATCCCAATGATTGAACACATGCTTTAATTGGCACCAAAAGTAGTACGTTCAATTCATCGGCATACTTTGTGACTATTGAACACCTAGGCCGAAGAAGATAGTAGCCGACCATCACATCACCGGAGTATATAAGGGATCTGGCGCCTCAAGAGCTACTAATAACTCTTAACATGCCAGATGGCAGCATACTCAAAAGGGGAATGAAACAACCAGAACAAGTCGTAGGTAAGAACCAACCTGGTTTCTCAACAAGTCGGTAGACATACCTCCCAAGATCTTCGCTAGAGGAGTTACCTAGCGCTATCATAAGAAAAGATGAGGGAGGGGCAAAAGTTGAACCTGATCATGTAAAGAGGAGGCACAGAACTCTAGATTTCACGATTGAGCTCCTCCTCTTCACTAATGCAATTGCCACCAAGGAAGTCGGGGAAGCTGCCATAGATGTTGGAGTCCTCCTCCTCACGTCCATGCCATCGCCCACTAGAGACGCCGCTTAGGAAGATGAACCCATGCCATGCAGCATGGAGAAACCTAAACTTAACTTATTTAACCTTAGCTGACACATGAAGACGAACACTAATATGAGAACTTTTATCCTCTGCCAATTCATCCAACTCCTCCTCTAGTGCCGGCGAGGGCGCCGGAGGCGAGGATAACGGCGAATTAATAGGGGGAACATGAGATCGCCCATAGTTGACAATGACAGCTTTGCTCCGACGCAGGGGTATGCCTCTTGAGGACTATACTTGGTTTTTTTTTTTTTTTTTTTTTTTTGCGGTCTTTGTGTTGATGAGGACCTATTCCATCTTCTTTTTCTTGACCTTTTGATTTGGCATCCTGGTACAATGAATATTTTGTGGCAAACACCGATGACATTTCAATGATTCTAGACAGTAGAAGGATCAACCGCATTTGCCTTTTTTTCATGGAAAGGATTGTTACAATGTGTTTGTCCATTTGGATTATGAGAAATGAAATCTTCAAGAACATTACACATTCAGTCCTTTGATGCAAAGAAGTTTTTTATAAAAGAGTTTGCTCTAGTTATTCTAAGAGCCCTGGCATGGCTACATCCTCAAATAAATCAATAGTTAGAAGACTTTGTATAATCCTTGCTATTTTTTCTTAACCTTCTATGTATATGAACCAAGATTTGTACCCTTTTATCTTTTACAGCACGCACATTTTTCAGTCTGAACTCTGAATTCTGAATATCTCTCTGATGTCTTCCATCTTCCCTTAACAAAGAGGGCGTGATCCAAATCAGAGACGGGGAATCCAACCAAGGGCCTGCCTGTGCCTGCTCCCGCTCCCAAAATCCCACACGCCGACGTCCTGCCGGCTCATCGGCTAATTGAAGGTGTCGCTGCTGACATCGTCGGTGAGGTAGGCGCAGTCTTGCTTGGCCAAGGAGCAGTTTTGCTTGGCCAAGGCCGGTGGTAAGCACTTGGTCGGAAGGTAGCAGAGTGCAGAATCGTTGCTTCCTACGAACAGCGCGTGGTCTCCAGTGCCTGACAGCTTCTCCATCCTCACCCCGTACCCGTAGTGTTCGTCGACAGGGTCTAAAAGTTCTCATATTAGTTGGACTACTACACTAATTGAATTTTATGATGATATCAAAGCTTAGATTAAACCAAAGAGTCTGACCATATTAAAACCAATAATAGTAAATTTGAGATAATAAATTAAGCGAAAATGGCAATTTGATCTCCTCACAAGTTTGAAAAGACAAATACTACCTAAATGAAGAGCCCATGTAAAAATCAATTGTAAAGGAATCTCTTCACAACGAAACTACGGTGCAAGCTCTGGCCGGAGAGAGTGGCCACGTCACCTGGAAAACCTCGACCATCAGATCCTGCTCACGAACAGCCCAGATCGTAGAGCTCCGCACGCCCGCCCAGCGGCGCCGCTACCTCTTCCTTCCTCCTCCACCCGAGCCGACCATGCGCGCTTCCTCGCCACCGCCGGTGGCTGCCGCTGGCTGGCCGGATCGACCCAGCAGCAGCCGCGCGCCGCTGCCTGCGCTGCGTGGCCAGGCGAGCAGGGGGCCGCCGCTGGCCGGGCCGAGCCAGGCGCAGCGCAGGTGGCCGCCACCAGGGCACGCCGCCGTCCCCCACCACCGGTTGGCCGGAATCGGGCCGGGACCAGCTGTTGGCGAGCCGCGTCCGTGGCGGCGCTGGGAGGCCCCGGTTCGCCAGCCCCGGCGGCCCCGGGCGAGGGTAGCCTGGGCGCAATAGCCCTAGCGCTAGTGACTCTCGACCAGTGTTCAGAATATCGGCCGATTTTCGCCGAAAATCAACAATTTTCGGTTCTATCGGTGACCTCCGGTAAATGTACATACCAGTAATTTTGGTTTAATTTATTTAGTTTTTTAATATTTATAAAAATTTATAAATTTGTTCGTGATTTTCATTTCTATCAGTCCCCTCCGATATTTGTAACTCTACCGGTAGGCTAAACCATGCTCTCGACGGCCGCTGGTCGCATGTGCTCCGCCGCCTCCACACGCCGGGCCTCGCGGAGGACGCGCCCATGGAACGCCGCATACCTCGTGGGGGAAGCCGGGCGCTCCCATGCCGGGAGCCACCTAGCCGCCACGCCGGTGGCCGAGGGGCGCCTCGCCCTGCCATGGCCGGGCGGGACAGGGTCAGCGCCCCACCGTGCCGGACAGGTCCACCCCGCCATGGCCGGGGCCTGGTCCACCGAGTCGCCACGCCGGGGGCGGGTCTGCGCCACCATGGCCGGGGCCAGGGCCACGTCGCCTCACTGCGCCCCTGCCATGGCTGCCTCGCTGCCATGCCGGGCCCCCCGCACCGCCTCCGTGAGAGAGAGTTTGAGTCGTTGTGCGGCCTCGTCTGAGACATCCCTGGCCACCCCAGGCACGAGAGGCCGTAGGCTGCCATGCCTCTCGCCTGCACAGCTGCACTGCTCTCGCGTGCTATCTCTGGAGCAACTACTCAGTTCTTGCTAAGCTAATCCATGATCCTGTTCCTCATTGTCAAGTTTGCACAGTTTTTATCTGGTTCTATTTAGGGTGCACGCCTCGCATGATGGATGGGCAAAGCCATCACCGATGATCCCCCATTGAGCAGCTGCTCGACGAATGCCCCCATGGTGTTCGATACTTTGCATTCCACGGGTGGCAAAGCTGCAATTGCAAACAACAAGCTGTGATTTCGCTCCATTTGCAAAGCCTTGTTCGTGCCATAGCCAGAGAACAGGTAACTGACCACTTCCTCTGTTCTCGTTGTCGGACATCCATCTATCTCCTTGCTTCAGTGGATTGTCGTGAGTTTGGAAATAGTATCTCTTGGTGAGTGGCTCTCAATGTTATTGAGGGGTCGATGGCTCAAGCTTTTGCCTTTAGTTATTATCTTGGAAAATTGTGCTATTGTTTAGAATCTGTCATGTGAGCAACAAACAAGGTTTCTATACTTTTCAATACTGATAAAATGGAGTAAATGTCCTTGTAAACCCTAAGCTGAAGTGAGGATGGTGTATATTTCAATACCACTCATCTTCAATTTCCTGCTAATGATATTTGCGCTTTGCCACCCAGATAACAGCATGTCAGCATGTGACATTGCACTATACAGAATGGATTGGATATGAGCACAACATTTGTTCAGTTTAGTGATTGCCACCTATTTATTTATTCTCATAAATTTGAATCACAACTTACCTCATACTGTTATTCTTTGTGAGATTGTGGAGGATGCAGATGGCTCCATGGCTCCCCTACCAAAATCACGTGTGTTTATTCAAGGGGACAATTTGAAGATTATACCTGTTGCTGACTTGATCAATATATAAACTTTAAGTATATATAAACTTGAGCTCCTGGTGCTTTACATGTTGCCAATTTGCCCCGAAGACAAAAATAGTCAGCAAGTAGACATGACATACATCAATGTGTCATTACTAATTTCTAATTTCCATTACTGGTTACCAGTTTTCTCTTTGATTATTAATTTGATGTGCACATGTTACCTATTTCATAGTTATGCTAAAATTGTGCTTTCTAGCAAAAAAAAGGGTAGGTCGATACAGTTAAGTAATTTCTTCCCGGCTATGTATTAGCTGATCATTTTCTTTGCTGCAGGGTCAGGATAATCACAGGTTAAAAGTCATCCTGAGTCCTTCCTCCTCAATACCGTTGATATTATATTTTCGGTAGATAGTATTTACATTTATGCCCAGATGACAGCATGTTAAGATTTGACCAACAAAATCCCAAGCTTGGACCCTGGTTTCAGAAGGTAAAGATTAGTTTACAGGGAAAGCTTATTTTCCGTATACCAACTGCAACCTCCAGGTAAATGGCAATAGGTAAATAATCTTGCAATCAAATGGACATATAGAACATGGACATCTCTGAAGAGCCTTTGTTCAGTTTCAGGTCTTCAGTGCGGTGTTTTTGCAGATGGGCCACACATTCTTCAACACCACAGCCATTCCATGAGCAGCGCCTGGAACAATCTAGCGCACCTCCGTGCCTCCCGTGTTGTCCTATCTATCTTTAGTTATTCCATTAAAAAGTAGAGTATCGACTTTATTGGTGCTGAATTTATCCTGTTTTTTAGCAGACTAGGAATTGTACAGTCATTGTTTTCAAATTACAGTTTCTCCATCAGTCATGTTGTTATATGTAACTTTCGTTTAAAATAGCTGTTAATTAGGTTGGATATTAACAACATCATAATTGTTAACGTTGTAAACAACATAGCATTTTCAGACTGTTGCCTACTCTTCTCCTATGCAAACCATATAACTGTACATTTACCACTTCCAAAGACTATCCATTGCGATGAGAAAAATAATGTATATCTATAAGTTAGATATTTGAGCTCAACCAATTTTGTTCTATTAGGAGTCATCGTGTAACAAGGCACTACTACTTGCAGGTTCCCTACTGGAATAGCCCAAGTTGGCGCGGCAACGCCGTGCCCAAGGTTTTCTAGTTTTTTAGTAAAAACTAATCAAAGTTAGTAGACTCAGATCTATACACAGATTGTAAATAAAAAACTAAATAAATGGGCTATACAAATTAATTAGAAACAAATAGCTAATTCAAATATCCATACTTTGGAAAAGGCACATAAATAAAAAGTTAGTGTACAACTAAGCAAAGTTTTTTGTGTTGTTTTGCTATCTGTGGCTAAAAAGCTACCACATTAATCCTATAGATTAATACAGATAAGGAAAAACATAAGGAAAAACAAAGACTTCAATACAGATCGAATAAGTGTAGAAAGCGATAGTAGTGTAGAATTAAATCAATATTCTAACTAGATTTTGCCTTAATAGAAAAGGAAACCACATGGATAGCGCATCAATAATATGTATTCTCTCTACCTCATCTACCTATCATATCTCTCATATCCTGGTTCTCGTATATAGATATGGTTTCCTATTACAAGAAACCATCTCCTCCTCCTCCTCCTCCTCCTCCTCCTCCTCCTCCTCTCTCTCCCTTCTTTAATTACAATGTCACACAATCTTTTTTGCTTAGTTGACACTCTAGTTAATCAACATAGAAACATATGGTTTTGGGTTGGGAGTGCCTTTAAAACCATTTCACTTCTTCAAATCCGCATCCTTTGTCCCACACCACTCAGACACGCGCACCCATACACACTGTACACAAAAGCTTGGCCAACTACACCTAGCTAGTCTCTCCATCTAAAAAAAAAAAGGTCATTTTTTATTTTTAAAAATTGTGTTTGACTATTTGTCTTATTTAAAATTTATATAATACTATAAAATAAATAAATCATAACAAGATATATGATATTTATATAAAAATATGAATAAAATAAATGGTCAAACATGATTTACAAAAGTCTTACAATTGTGTTTTTTAGACAGAAGGAGTATACCTAAAGACACATATGACTGAGAGGTACTTGCTTGTTGAGGATGCAAAGAAAAATGGAAAACCCACCAGTGGCTGTGGGTGCTCTACCGTCAAGCCCCACCACCTCTTAGCCATTAGCTTGATCACAGGAACGAGAGAACAATCCGACATATTGTGACTAATAAATGCTACCTCTATTTTTTTTTATAAGGTGTACACACATATCAAAATTCAAACTTTAAGATCTAGCTTTGACCAATAATTTGACTAATATTTTTTAATTATTATAACACAAATTTGATATATTAGTTTTGTAATTAAATCTATTGTACAATTGTCATAATTTTGTAAAATATAGATAATATAAAATAAAATAAATAGATGGTCAAAGTGTAATTTGGGAAACTGTGTCTTGTTAAGCTAATTTTTTTTACCATTTATGTTAAATTATAAGACATTTTGACTTCTCTCAATACATGCATTATTTTTATTATCTCAATATATATAGATATAATTTTAGGTCTATTTTGATCCATTAGCCGTTAATAGTTATCTCAATATATATAGATATAATTTTAGGTCTATTATTTTTATTATTAGTCTAGGACCATGCGTCAACGACCACAGCGGACAAAGTTAATTTTGGTCAACTCTGTATCTCGAGGAGTCAACGGGCCTACGTTTAGAAACGCATTTCCGTTTGACCATGTTGTAGTCAAAATATACAAAAGCTTTAACTTTTTTTTTTTGAAGAAAATAAGTCGTTTTTACCTAGAGTAACTAGGAAACCAGTGTGCTATGACTATTGATCGAATATTTCGACATTTTACTACTATAGTAGGTGAATCCCGTTCTTGTTTATCTAGTGCAAATTAACTTTCTATAAAAATCCATATAAATCATAGTAAAAAAGTTATCTAAATTTACTAAACAAAAGCACACATGTAGATGATACGATGATATACAACCTTATAAAATATCTTTTGCAAACTCGACTTCGTTAGTGAGGTATAAAAATAATAAATGTTAAGACAGCAACTTGTTTAGATGATTTATTAGAAATTTGTTATTTTTAATCTCACAAACGAAGTTAAATTTAAGCAAAATATTTTACAAGGTTGTGTACCATTATATTATCTATATGTGTAATTTTTTTTTATAAATTTAGATGATTTTTTTACTGTGATTTACACGAGTTTTCACGGGAAGTTAGTTTACACTAAATATATTCTATTCTTGTTTATCGATCCTTTGATTAATTAATTTATTTATTTACCATTGCTACAGGTCTACAGCCTACTACATACTATCATCTCTGACGCTGGTAGTGGCGGATACAGAAATAAATTGAAGAGGGACTGATCTCTTTTTCTTCCTCTATCTCTTCATTTTTCTTCTTTTTCCCCTCTCTTCTTCTCTCAATACCAACATACACTGATACATACACGCCAAATTGCTCATACCGATGAATCTAAGCGCCATCATTGAGTTGAGACGCCGGGACCATACTGCGCCTCGAGGTGGCACTTCTCCGGCCGGAACGAAAGCGTGCCACCTCGGACGTCGAAGACAAATCTCGTGTCCACCTGCTGCAAGGCGCCGATGGTCGCCGGTCGGCCGTCGTCCACAGCCGGCTCCATCACCAGGCACAAGTCATCTCGTCCGGCCGCGTGGTCCTTGACGCTCATCAGCACCTCCTTCCCCTGGAGGTGCAGGTCGGCGCCGCCGTCGAAGTGCAGCGTCATCGCGGGGACGTGCGCCGCCACCTTCGCCGTGCGGCGGACCCAGAGGCCGGCGGACCCGTTCCGCTGCACGCGCTCCGCGCCCCAGTGCTGCAGGTGCTGCAGCACGGCGGCCTGCACGTGGGCCAGCGCCCGCCGGGCCACCCACGTGAGCCGCGACCCCGCGTCCACCACGCAGCCGCCGGACCCGTCGGCGGCGCCGCGCCTCGCGATCGTGGCCGGCGTCACGGCCGCCACCCTGGCGCCGTTCACGCTCACGCCGACGAGGCGCACGTGGTACGCGGCCTCGCCGGCGTACCGCGGCGGCAGGAGCGGCGTGCGGGCGTACCGGGCGTCCAACGCCGGGACGTCGCCGCCGAAGCGGAGGAACCCGCGCGCGCCCGCCTGGTCCGGGGCGAAGAGGCAGTAGGAGAACCGCGACGTGTCGGCGGCGCGGCGGGCCGCGAGCTGCGCCAGCAGCGAGCCGGCCACCGGCCTGCCTAGGCCCACGGCGCCGGCGAGCACGCCGTAGCTCTGGAAGTCAGTGGTCGTGGCCACCGCGCAGCCGAAGGCGAAGTCGCGGATGACGCTGCCTGATGACGAGCCCAGGGTGATGGTCTCCCCTGCCCAGCGTGCCCTGCGCCGCCGCGAGCTTGAAGCCGCACCTGCCGTCGCCGGTGGCGTGCGCGCCGTGGACCGGGGCGCGCACAGCCGGTCCTTGCCGGCGACGGGCTGGTAGGAGCGCGACAGCGCCGGGTCGTAGATGGCCCCGTCCTGCCGGAGCTCCGTCTGGCATGGCTTGCACCGGATCCATGTCAGCGCGCCCATGCCCAGCCCCAGCTTGTAGTCGCGACCACCCTGAGGCCCCGTGCCGAAGCGCACCACCACGCCGTACGCGACGCGTTCCACCGGCAGCACCACCGGCCGCAGGTTGCCGTGGAGGCCCTCGGTGTCGTGGTCGTGGTCGTGGCTGCTAGCCTCCAGCCGGAGGCTGAAGCCACCGCGGCGCGTGCGGTTGTCTGCGGCGGTGGCTGCCGTGGTAGGCAGGCGACGAGGAGACATCAGAATGGCGGCGACGACGAGGATGGGAAGCAGCTGCAGGATGCTGGTGATGGCCATAGGCGCCGAGCTTGTGGATGTGCTGATAGTGATGGATGGATGGATCGTCCGCTGGCTCGAGCCTGATGATGACATTGTATAGAGATGACGTGAGGGCTCTGGATATGAGAATCCTTGCAGTGGATGCAAGAGGAGTAATTGCTATTCTTCTAGGTATCCTGGATATTTTGCATCTGCATGCAGATTTCATCAATGGATGTCCAGAATGGGCTGCAACAGCCAACACCCATTCCAAGCCTGAATTTGGCCATCCAGAACTTAATTGTTGGTTCAGTTAGAGCCATAGCAGGAGTCAGGAGTCGGTTGACAAAATTGCCAAAATTTGGAGCTGTGACAAAATTTTAGCAAATTGGCATATATTTAGCACCACCTTAGCAGATTTTTCCATGTAGCAGAACTTTTTGGTCTCCTTTAGCAAAATTTGCCTCAGTACCTACACTCCAATATAAAGACTTGCTTCTCCCCTTGCCTGATAATTCATACATGGATGATCCTCAGCGGAATCCTCAGCATTATTAGAGGAAAACAATATGGTCTAACTACATTAGTCAAAAGGTGCAGTAGAATTATTGTTTTGTGAAACTAGAGAGACTGCATGAGTCTCATACAGACAGAACTCACTAAAGTTGTTAAAACAATTTCATGTCTTCTACCACTTGCAAGAATCTGCTGAACATTTGTAATCTTGAAGCTGGGTAGAATTCATAGTTATCAGAAGCTAAAGATTGCCCGTGATATTATAGTGCGCCACCACGTACGTGTAAACCGAACAATGAGCTTCCAAAAAAGTATAACTGCAAAATAATTGTTTTATATCACTGCATACTTGGTCACTGGAGACATGTACAAAGCCCAATACATGGCATACAGCCCAGATATGGAACATAAACTCGAACCACAGCAGGCACCAAGTGTGTCACACAGATCGAATTCAGGCTAACAGTAGTGATTCATTTCAAGGAAGAATAATGATTAAAAGCTGTAGCTGATTTCCACTCCATGTTGGGCAAGCATTTGCGTGGCTCTCCTGTGTACATCTATCAAAGCATTCTCTATATGGTCAGGAGCAGCAGACTTGACTTCAATAAATGGACGTGGATTGACGCTCTACAGGAATGATTAGAAGTTAATCTGCAATATATATAGTGAACTATCTGGAATGACTTGAGACACATGCGGATGATAAAAAAACGTAGCATTCCAGTGGCATTGCACATGAGTCAGATACATAGAGAACCTTTTGTACCTTATCAGGGCGCATGCGTGAAAAGTGCAAACAAGTCCAATTATCAGTAGTTCCTCGTTGATCATTTTCTGGAAAAGGGTACCAGAACACAGTGGTCAACAAGACTGGTCTAGAAAAATTGGTGATGATAGTTTCAACATCAAACAAAAAGACAGACTCCAAAAAACTTGACAAGTACACAATGATGCTGGACAAGTTCACAATAAATTTATTGACAACTATGGCAATGCTCAACTAACATCAGAGATGAATTTCTAGGTAAGAACATAGTGTCACCATATTGACATGTTCCATTGTCCAACACATGGTGCACAAGTTTTCATCCTACCGGACTCATGATATTTCAACTGAAATACAACAAAGAACCTAATTATTCCCCAAATAATAAACACAACGTGATTCATCAACACTAATATTTTTGAAAATAAAAAAAGCAATTTAGCAAAGTTACCAGGGGTGGTGGAGGCAGCACACGGGAGCACACGGGCTGGAACATTCGCTATATCACTGCTAACATTGATGCCAAACTCTTGAGGAAACTTATCATCTGCATACTTATTATGCAGAACCATCCAAAATATTGAACCTATGTTGTAGTTATTATGATATGAATTCTACAGTATCTAGTAGCTCAGTTCAGCCAATGTTTATTTTGTCCTTTTTAACTCTTCGTTACCGTTCTAATTGGTCATTTCATCCACAAAGTTAGATCTTAGCAGAGTCATCGATTTTCATTCTTGATGTCAGAACAGCTGTATTATTATAATGTGACCGAACATGATATAAATATTTTCAGCTTTAGATCTGAAATGTCCTAATCAGATAAGTAAGAAACTGATTGCAGAAAATTCTTTATCGATAGCAATCTGATGATCTGTTCGAATTGACAATTGAATTCCTTCAGATTCATCTTGGCTGCAGTTACCCTGTCCACAAAATAGGGTTTTACTATGTGAAGAATTTGATTTTGAGAACTCACAGAATATTGCCAACAAAATGTTCCAAGAATTGAAATTTCCAGCTTTACTCACTTGAACATCCATATCCTGTACTGAACTTGTGGATCCTCGACATTTCTGAACTGTAGCTTCTAGCGAGGAATGCCGGCCACCCTCGCCTTCCTTGCTTGCAGCTGTGGATCTCATGTTGTCTTCTCCAGTCCTGGACTCCACACATACCTCCAGAAACAGAGAGTAACCTGGAATTCTCCTGAAACTCCAAATCTGCAGCAGTTACCCTGTTCACAAAATAGGGTTTACTGTGTGAAGAATTTGATTTTCATAACTCACACAATATTGCCAACAAAATGTTCCAAGAATTGAATTTTTTGGTTTTACTCACTTGAACACCCTCCTGTTGAAGCTGATTTTCAGACAGTACAAGAACCGAGACAGTTCACCTTACGGCGCGCTCGGGTGGACAGCCTGTACATTGACAGGTTTTCCCTTCGCTGCAGAATACCATGACTTGTTTAGCTTGTCTCTTACCAAGCGCGAATCTTTGATGCCAGGTCCTCTTCTATGGCTAGGATAGCCCTTGGGGCCACAAGCACATGCGAAAAACCCACTTTCATGAGCACTGACAATATTGGCCAATTTTATGGTATTGGCAAATTGGAGCATCTTGTAGCAAAATTTGCAATGAAACAAAAATTTGGTGTCCTTGAACAAAATTTGGCTTGTTAACTACACTTCAATATATGGACTTCACCCCTGGTATGACAAATTATAGCAGGCACAGACGCACTGTAGTGTCCAGGATCAGTTGTTCACACTTCACAGTTGCCAGCAAATGAGCTAATGCACCACCCTGTGAATCTTACAAAGATGGCATTCAAGATTCTTAAAGAACTGCATGACTTCTAACCAGTTGTAAGAATCAGTAGAACATTTGTAATTGTTGGAGTATGTGTATGAGGCCCATGAGGCTAGGCCCATGAGGCCCATGTATGACTATATGTGCTGCCCATCTAGGGTTAGCCAATAATCTAATCACAATTTCCAACATGGTATCAAGCTAGGGTTTCCTTCCCTCCCCTTCCCAGCCGCCACCACCTCTGGCCGCCGCCCGGCCATGCCGCCGGCCATGGCCGGCGAGCCACCTACCTCCTCCCCTCCCCCCCGCCCCCTCCCCTTCATCCCAGGCGTGGCGGGCGCTGGGCGCTGCGCCCTGTATGGCGCGCGGCGGGCGCAGCCAAATCCAGCCGGACACGCAGCCCCCGGCGCTGGCGCGCGCAGCCCCCTGGCGCGGCTGCGGTGCGGCCCTCTGCAGCCGCCGCCCCGGCCTCTCTCTGCCAGAGGCCGCCGCCCACGGAGCTCCCAAACGCCGCCCGGCCCCGGGCTGGCTGCCGCCCCAGGCCTCCTGCCCCGGCCGCCCCCCACGGCCGCATCCTTGCCGCTGCTTTGCCCGCCGCTGCCCTGCGGGCGCTGGGTGGCGTGGGTGCAACGGCCGCCCGGGGTGGCCTTCTCCTCACCGGGGGGGGCTCGGCATGCCCCCGGGCGCGCCATCTGCCGCCGTCTTCCGTGGGACGGTGACGGCCGCCGTCACCTGCTGCTGGCCACCCCTTGCGGCGCCTGTTGCGGCCATCCCTTCTCCGCCAACGCAGCAGCTCTTTGCAGCGCCCGGGCCCGTCGCCGTCAACCCCGCCACCGCGGCGACTCTTGCTGCCCTCGGGGCGCGAGGCGCTGCTGGCCCCCACCTTCCGGCCCCTCCTCCTCCACCGATCTACGCGCCGCGTCCCGCAAACCGACTCCGCCCTCGCGAGGCGGAGCGTGGCTGTCTTCCGCCGACACGCTGCCCGCCAACTGCGCCCGCGACGGAGCAGCTCCCCGACCTCCCCGCCTCCGCGGAGCTGTCCTCGGCCCAGTGGGCTCCCGCCCGGCCCCCCGCCACCACAGGCTGCCGTCCCACGGCTGGCCGGCCTTCCCGGCGTCGTCAGGCGACCCGCCCATCCTTCCCCGCGGCGCTCTGTGAGGCAGGGCGGCCGCCGAGGCGGCCATGGATGGCCACGGCCGGCCTTCTCCTCCGCCCGCCGCTCCTCAGCCGGCAGCCATGTTCACTGGTGCTCCTCCGGGGTTTCACTTCGCATCCCCGTGGGCTACACCTCCCGGTACCTCGCCCGGGCCTATCGGTTGGGACCCGGCCTTGGCCTACTCTTTCGGGCTGGGACCAGTCAGTCCTACTTGGATCGCTGACTCGGGCGCCACGTTCCACACCACGCCCGATGCGAGTCTACTTTCCTCTCTCCGTTCTCCTCACGCTTCCTGTCTCTCTTCCATCATGGTCGCAAATGGCACCTGCATTCCTGTCTCCTCCGTGGGCACTGCCAGTTCCCATGGCTCTTTTCATATCCCTGATGTTCTTGTGGCTCCCGGTATGGTTCACAACCTCCTCTCTATTCGTCGCTTCACGGCCGACAACTCTTGTTCGGTTGAGTTTGACCCGTCTGGCCTCACCGTGAGGGAGTTAGCCTCCCGGCGTCCTCTTCTCTGTTGTGACAGCACTGGGCCTCTCTACACCCTTTGTTTCCCTCCTTCCGCTGCACCTCCTTTGCCTTCTTCTTCACCCCCTTCGGCATCTGCCTTCGCCACCACCACCTCCACTATGTGGCACCGTCGCCTCGGCCATCCTGGCCGGGATGCCCTGATGCAGCTCAGTCGTAGTTCCGACATTCGGTGCCCTCGGGCTCACGATGAGCACTTGTGTCATGCGTGCCAGCTGGGCCGTCACGTTCGCCTTCCCTTTCAGTCTTCTTCCTCACATGCCACTCGTGTGTTTGATCTTATCCATTGCGACTTGTGGACATCTCCTGTACTCAGCATGTCTGGCTATAAGTACTACTTGGTGGTGGTCGATGATTTCTCCCATTACTCCTGGACTTTTCCCTTGCGTGCCAAGTCCGAGGCGTTCCCCACTCTCAGCCACTTCTTCGCTTGGGTGTCCACTCAGTTCGGCCTCACCATCAAGGCCGTCCAGTGCGACAATGGCCGTGAGTTCGATAACTCAACCTCACGTGCTTTCTTCCTTTCTCACGGTGTCCAGCTGCGCATGTCTTGTCCGTATACCTCCTCTCAGAACGGCAAGGCAGAGCGCATGATCCGCACCACCAATGACACCATGCGCACCCTCCCGCCCGGGCATCCCTACCCGCTTCGCTTCGGGCCGAGTGTCTGCACACCTCCACCTATCTCCTTAACCGTCTTCCTTCTACTGCCTGCCCCGCTCCCACGCCTCACCACGCTATATTCGGTACCCCTCCTCGGTACGACCACCTTCGAGTCTTCGGGTGCGCGTGTTACCCTAACACCACCGCCACCGCTCCCCCATAAGGCGGCTCCCCCCGGTCAACTCTACGTGTCTTTCTCGGATACTCTCCGGATCACAAGGGTTACCGATGCTTTGACCTTACCTCTCGTCGTGTCCTCATCTCTCGCCACGTCGTGTTTGATGAGTCGGCATTCCCCCTACTCCACCACCTCCACCTCCATACCTCCCGGCGACCTGCGGAGGATTCCTTTTTTCACACTGACCCGGTGGTTCAGCCACCGTTCCCATTCACCCCTGCAGGTCCTGCTCCGGCGCACTTTCCTGGTGGTCCCACCTCGCCTCTGCCGGCCTCCAACCAGGACCTTCCACCAGTACCTGACACGGCGGGGGGCGTCGCCGTCCCAACCGCGGGACCGAGCATGCCGCCGCCACCTCCTTCCGGGCGCCGGCATCGTCTACCGGCGGCGGCGGGCCGACTCCGCCCCACCTCCTCCCCCGGCGCCCGGCATCGTCTACCGGCGGCGGTGGGAGCCGGCTCCGCCATTACAGCCGGCGGCCGGCTGGCTCCGTCGCCGCCACCCGGCGCCATCGTCACCGGTGCGGGCTCCGCCGTCGACCCGCCACCTCCCGTGGAGCAACCGTACATGCCGCCCCCAGCTCGGGCCCGGACGCGCTCTCGCGCGGAGCCACCGGTGTTCCATCCACCTCTTCTTCACCGGGACCCTCGTCACACTCACCCGATGGTGGCGGGGCGGCGGCGTCCGTCCGCAGGCCCCTCACCGCCCGGCTGCTGCGAGGCGGGGGATCTCTCCGGTACCCTCTTCCGTCCACGAGGCCTTATCGGATCCTCACCGGGCGCGCGATGGATGGAAGAGGAGCACGCGGCCCTCCTTACCAACCAGGCGTGGGATCACGGTACCCCGTCCGCCGGGCTCCAACGTCGTCAGCGGCAAGTGGATCCGACACACAAGCGCCGGGCCAATGGCACTCTCGAGAGGTACAAGGCTCATTGGGTTCTCCGAGGCTTCACTTTCGCCCTGGGTCGACTATGATGAGACCTTCAGCCCAGTGGTCAAGCCGGCCACCGTCCGCACGGTGCTCTCCCTGGCTCTCACTCGCTCCTGGCCCGTGCATCAGCTGGACGTCAAGAATGCCTTCCTGCATGGTCTTCTCAATCGAGACCCCGTTTCATGCGGTCGGCCGGGGAGGGGTTTGTTGACTCCTCTCGCCTGTCATGGTCTGCCGGCTCAACAAGTCCCTCTACGGCCTCAAGTAGGCCCTCCGGGCGTGGAACCATCGGTTTGCTGCTTTCCTCCTGACCCTGGGTTTTGTGGAAGCTAAGTCAGATACGTCCCTGTTCATCTATCACCATGGGGCTGAGACTGCGTACCTACTGCTCTATGTGGATGACATTGTCCTCACAGCCTCCAGTGAGTCCCTACTCCGCCGGATCATCACCTCTCTTCAGCAGGAGTTTGCTATGAAGGATCTGGGTGTGCTCCACCACTTCCTCGGGGTCACTGTTGAGCCCCACCCTGCAGGGTTACTTCTTCACCAGCGGCAGTATACTCGTGATATCTTGGAGCGAGCTGGGATGACAGAGTGCAACCCTTGCTCCACTCCAGTTGACACACAGGGCAAGCTGTCAGAGGCCGAGGGCACCCCAGTGACGGATCCCACTGCATATCGGAGTCTTGCTGGTGCACTTCAGTACCTCACCTTCACCCGGCCGGACATCACCTATGCAGTTCAGCAGCTCTGTCTCCATATGCATGACCCCCGGGAGTCCCACCTCACTGCACTCAAGCGTCTCCTTCACTACCTCCGGGGCACTACCGACTACGGCTTGCTACTACACCGGCAGTCTTCTTCCACCGAGATGGTTGTCTATACTGACGCCGACTGGGGTGGCTGTCCGGACACTCGGCGCTCCACCTCCGGCTACGCCGTCTTCTTGGGCGGTAACCTGGTGTCCTGGTCGTCCAAGCGCCAAGCCAGTGGCCTCCGCTCCGATGCCGAGGCGAGTACCAGCGCCCGTCGCCAACGGTGTGGCTGAGGTCTCGGCTCCGGCAGCTCCTTGTAGAGCTCCATAGCCCTCTCCTCCGGAGCACGCTGATCTACTGCGACAACGTCAGTGCGGTCTACCTCTCCACCAACCCCGTTCAGCACCAGCGGACCAAGCATGTGGAGATCGACCTACACTTTGTCCGTGATCGGGTCGCCATCGGCGAGGTGCGGGTCCTTCACGTGCCGACCACCTCCTAGTTCGCCGACATCTTCACAAAGGGTCTCCCCGTCCTTTACCTTCACCGAGTTTCGCTCCAGCCTCAACATCACCAGTGGCTAGTTGCGTCTGTGGGGGGGCTCCTGTTTGTACTTCTTTTCATGTCCAGTGTACTTCTTTTTCATGTCCGATCACGAACTCCGCTGCGCCGGTAATTCAGACTGCGGGGTGTTGGAGTATGTGTATGAGGCCCATGAGGCTAGGCCCATGAGGCCCATGTATGACTATATGTGCTGCCCATCTAGGGTTAGCCAATAATCTAATCACAATTTCCAACAGTAATATTGAAGATGGACATAATTTATAGTTATCACAAGCCAAAGATTGCAAGGAATATCATAGTGCATCACTACATGTAAACCGAACAATACTTGAGCTTACAAAAAATGTAACTGCAACGAGTTGTTTTATCACTTCATTCATGGGGACATGTGGAAAGGCCAATACATGGGACACATCTCAGACAACAGACATGTAATAGAAACTAGAACGACAACAAAGCACAAGATGATTCAGTTATAGATCTACTGCAGTGTTCATTCTGAAGGAAAGATCCATGTTGGATTCATCAAACTGCCATCTGATGTCCGAAGCTTGTCATCTGCTATTTCTGCAGCAAATGGAGCCATTGTACCATCCCTCATGTTGTACACAAACTTATTGAAAGGGGGTGCATTTCTAGCAAGGTTGAGCCCACCATCAATGAAGTAGATAAGATCATCTTCAACTCCGTCATACAGACATGCACGGAAAGATTTGCTGCTGCAGGGGCTGATGAAAATGCAATGGCCATCCAAGCTGTTGATCTCAGTGAATCTGAAAGGGTTTGTGCTCAAGTCCACCTCAAATACCCCAATCTTACAAATATTGTGCCAGCCTTCATGTCCCAAGTATATCACAACCAGCAAGAGCTTCCCATGCCACTCAACTACGTTCCACCTCTGCCCATAGCTATCCTTGACCTCAGGCAGTTGAGTCACACAGCGCTTGACACCAGAAACAATCAGGCCACTCTCGTCTTCTGAGATGTCAAAGACAAAGAGGTTCGTGGTGACCTTGCTAAACATGTAGACCTTCCCCTGGTACAAGGCAATGTCACTGAACTTGCTGATGCAGCCACCTTGGCACACGCACCACGACATCATCCCAGGCCGCCAGAGGGCAAGGCTAGCTGTGCTCCTGTGCACGGAGACGGCAGCCACAACGCACTTGCTATCATGGTCAGGTGGCGAGGACAAGACCACCTTGCAGAACGACATCACATACTGGGCGCCATTGACCGTGCACTGCACAGCACCAGAGCCATTGGCGATGGGGAGAGACTGACTGTAGGCATCGAGGGAATGGGTGTTCACCGAAGGTGGTGGGAGGCGGACGACGACGTCCTGGCAGAAAGCGTTCATCAGGAAGCACCGGCCGTCACCAAAGTAGCGACCTTTGTTGAGCTGCACGCGGACGAGCCAGCCGTCGAAGGAGCCCACGCAGCGGACGCCCGCCGCCATCTCCCGCGAGGGCAGCGGGATGCGCCGCACGCCCGTCATAGCCCCGTCGACGCAGAAGGCGGAGAAGGAGAAGTCAGAGAGCACGAGCAGCGGAAGCGGCGGCGGTGGCCGCCCGTGCACGCGCGCCGCGGCGCGCCACGCCCGGCAGACGCAGCGCAGCCTGGCGCGGTCGTCGACGCGGGGGAGGCAACCGACCACGAGCCCCAGGATGTCCGCCGGGAGGTCCGCCCACGACAGGAGCTCCGGCTCGCGCCCGCGCTGGGCCTTGCCGGATCGGGAGACAGGGGGCGTTCCGTCGAACACCTTGCCTGCACCCAGGCCGCTGACGGCGGTGGTGTGTCACGCCAGCGCCCGTGTGGGGCGCGGCCGGGTAGAGGTGGGCCTCGCCTCCGTCCTTGGGCTACTGTGCTCGAGCCGCGATCCATGGCCGCCTTGGATCCTCGCGGCCGTGGAGACGAGAGATCCTTGCGCCGGGGGCGGGGTGCCTCGGCTCCTTCGCACAACACTCCCGCAGGGGAAAACAGCAAGAAGCACAGGCCTTGGCCGCCTGTCGTAGGCCTGTCGCCTGTGACTGAGTGGCTATTTTGTTTAGATGTATGCTAAATTCTAAGTTTTTTTACTTTTTCTGCGTCACATCAATTTTTACCTAGCATTAAATATAAGTAAAAAAATAATTAATTATATAGTTTAGTTATAAATCAAAAGACAAATCTTTTAAATCTAATTAGTCTATAATTGAATAATATTTACAAAATATAAATAAAAGTGCCACAGTAGCAGAGTTGAAAAAATTTCAGCATCTAAATAAGGCCCACCAAAAAGATTGCAGTGCTTTTTTCTTTCCCAGGAAAATATATTTCTTTTTTGTTGATGTAAAAAGAGCACTGATTGCCGTTCTGTCTCTGTCTTGGAAAGGCCGGCCAGGGTGCGCCGTGTGCGCAATGGAGCAGTCCTAGGGGTGGTGGCTGGCAGGTGCCATGGCGGCATTGGCGGCGGGCCACAAATAGTTGCACTTCTTCACGGTGACGACAGCGGGCCAGGGGTGGCCGCACTTCTCCGTGGTGGGGCCGGCGGCATGCGGAGGCGGAGCGTATCAGAGGACAGCCAGAAAAATCGTGTCAAAAGTTCCAAAAGACTCGGTTGATGGGTATCAAATCCCAAAAAGTATTATGGACAATCGTATCTTTTGATTATGTTTATTATACTCCGTCTATATAGAAAATAGATGTCGTTTTTAGATAAAGTTTGGTTCAAACATTGAGAACATAAATTATAAATAACTTTTAAGTTGTTTAATTTTGAAATATAAAAACTATATAAATAGATTTGTCTTGAAAAATATTTTTATAAAAATATAAATATATCACTTTATGATGAGTATTTTGTAAAAATATAAAATCAAAGTTATACTTTGGAAACGTGTCATTGTCCAAAAACGACATCTATTTTTTCTATATGGAGAGAGTATATTATGTACAAATTTATCTAATTGGAACTAATATAATACTCCCTCCATTCATTTATCTTTTTCATCTAACCAAAATCTTTTTATTCAAAAATCTCCTTCATAATATCTTAAGACTTGTCTACATTTATTGCATCTGTTTTGTAGCTCATTGGATATTTCTTGCCTGTATTTATTACCTTTTTTTTTGTTTATTGGCTCACTCATGATAATTAAATACAAACTGAGTGCTTGTACTCTGCTCCTTGGTCATTACGCCAAAAGCTTAGATAAAGGAGATAAATGAGCGCAGGGGAGTACTTGCTACACATCATGGTATTATTATATTTTCAATATTGTGATCTATCATCACTATGGCAGAGCAGAGATTGTCAATTTTAAATTTTAATTAGATGCGGACCTAACATTTCTTTTCAAAATTTTAAACACAATATGCCCTCCCTATATTAATTACTTTTAACCGATATAGTGCATTAGGAGTACGTGCTGATCAATGATCTAGTACAGACAAATTAGGCTTCAAACCGCAGCTCAATTTGACAAGGACTGTGATACCAACACGTGCTAGTTGATACGCTTCTATCATCAATCTTCATGTGTGCACTGTACACACTCACTCAATTTTTGACTCTTGCCTACGTATCTTCATCTCCATCTCCATCGAAGATTTGCAATGCTGCGCGCTAGCGAACAAATAAATCACCTAGCAAGTGCACTGTGCACGTCAAGCTTGACCGCGCTGCGAGCATCTTGGAGCGATAAGAGCAGCAAGTCAGCACGAGAGATCAGTTCACATCACCTAGCTTTAGCTGGCTCCCTGCCCGACCATGGCCGTCGGTTTCGCCGTCGTCGGCGCCGAAGGCGGCAGCGGCGGCAGAGAGGACGTGCGGCAGTACGGCGGCAGGGTCACCGCGTTCGTGGCGCTGTCCTGCGTCACGGCGGCCATGGGCGGCGCCACCTTCGGCTACGACATCAGCACGGCGGGCGGCGTGTCGTCCATGGACGCGTTCCTGCGGGAGTTCTTCCCGGACGTGTACCGCCGGATGAGGCGCGCTGCGGGCGTCAGCAACTACTGCAAGTTCGACAGCCAGCTGCTGACGCTCTTCACGTCGTCCCTCTACGTCACGGGCCTCCTCACCGCCGTGCTCCTCGCGTCATGGGTCACGGCACGCCGCGGGCGCCGCCCGTCCATGGTCCTCGGCGGCGTCGCGTACCTCGCGGGCGCCGCGGTCAGCGGCGGCGCCGTCAACGTGTTCATGGCCATCCTCGGCAGGGCGCTGCTCGGCGTTGGCCTGGGCTTCGCCAATCAGGTATCTGATATGCTTTTTATCCATGTTCAGTTTGTTCTTAAAATGTCAAGATAAAAAAACTCGCTCGGAAAATATTTTTAACATTTTTCAGGCAGTGAAAAATTAATCAGCATGGAAAAATAATTCGTTTTCTAACATTTTGCAACATTTTGACAGTCTGTGCCTTTGTACCTGTCTGAAATGGCCCCGGCACGTTACCGAGGGATGTTCAGCAACGGCTTCCAGTTCAGCCTGTGTCTCGGAGCTCTCCTCGCGACGGTGGTCAACTACGGCGCCGAGAAGATCACGGCGGGCTGGGGCTGGAGGCTCTCGCTGGGCCTGGCCGGCGTCCCGGCACTGCTGCTCACCGTCGGCGCCATCTTCCTGCCGGAGACGCCCAACAGCCTCGTCCAGCAAGGAAAAGACCACGACAAGGTGAGGGCGTTACTGCAGAAGATCAGAGGAACCGATGCCGTCGACCAAGAGCTGGACGACATCGTCGCCTTCGCCGCCAACGCCGTGGCGCAGAACGGCGACGACAATGGCTTGCCGCTCATCCTGACGTGCCACCGGTACCGCCCGCAGCTGGCCATGGCCATCCTGATCCCGTCGTTCACGCAGCTGACGGGGATCAACGCCATCGGGTTCTACGCGCCGGTGCTGCTGCGCGGCATCGGCATGCGCGAGAGCGCGTCGCTCCTCTCCACCGTCGTCCTGGTCGTCGTCTCCTCCTCGGCCACGTCCACCTCCCTGTTCGCGGCCGACCGCTTCGGCCGGCGGCCGCTGCTCCTCGCCGGCGGCGCGCAGATGCTCATCTGCGAGGTGCTCATCGGCGCCGTCATGGCTGCGAAGCTCGGCGACGAGGGCGGGCTCGGCAGGGCGTACGCGCTGGCGCTGCTCCTGCTCATCGGCGTCTACTCCGCGGCGTTCGGCTGCTCATGGGGCCCGCTGAGCTGGCTGGTGCCCAGCGAGATCTTCCCGCTGGAGGTCCGGTCGGCCGGGCAGAGCATCACCGTGGCGTCGGGCTTCGTGTTCACCATCCTCGTCGCGCAGTACTTCCTCGCCATGCTCTGCCGGCTCAAGGCGTGGCTCTTCTTCTTCTTCGCCGGGTGGATTGTGGTCATGACGGCGTTCGTGTACCTCTTCTTGCCGGAGACCAAGGGGATGCCCATCGAGCACATTGACAAGGTGTGGGCGGAGCACTGGTTCTGGAAGAAGGTTATAGGGGTCCATGAAGATGAGGCAAGTGCCAAGCTGTAGAGAACTGTAAGTAGTATTCACTATTCAGAGCTTCAGCCGTCTCTTGTTTAACATTTTCAGACAAGAATATTCAAAGCCTGATCTTTTGGAAGATCTTCAGCAATTTGAGTATACTACTATAAATTTTACAGTTCATCTGAAGTTCTTTATATTGATTGTTTGCTGAATTAAATTATAATACAGTATGTCACTTCTGGGTAAAAAGAGTATCTTTTTCCTGCTGTGCACAACAAGGAAAATGACGACTTATATATGGATAAGTTTTTTAAGGCCTTGTTCAGTTCGTGAGAAAGTTTCTTTCACGCACTGTAGCATTTTCGTTTGTATTTGGCAAATATTGTCCAATCGTGACCCAACTAGGCTCAAAAGATTCGTCACGTGATTTACAACTAAACCATATAATTAGTTATTTTTTTACTAACATTTACTGCTCCATATATGCGGGTAGAAATTGATGTGATGGGAAAGTTGCTGAAAGTTGCATGAAAGTTGCAACTTTCAGCTCAACTAAACAAGGCCTAAGTATTGGGCAATTTGAACTCCACACTTTCAATTTGAACTCCACACTTTTCAGATACTTTTGATGTGAACAAAACTGGCATGAACATTACAGGAAAAAACGCACCCTTGTGACTAATAAGTCAAGAGCCGCCTTGGAAAAAACGCACAAACAAACAAGAAGCAGACGGCCGGCACATGCTCTGCAAACAAGGGCACATCACATCAAAGCTTGACCGGATGGCAACAGCAGCCAGCTGGTCAACTACACCAACAGCATGGCCATGGTCACTAAGGCCTTGTTCAGTTCGTAAATATTAGAAAAAATTGTAATAATAGCGTTTTCGTTTTATTTGGCAAATATTATCCAATCATGGCCCAACTAGACTCAAAAAGATTCGTCTCGTGATTTACAACAAAACTGTGTAATTAGTTATTTTTTTTACTAACATTTAATGCTCCATATATACGGGTAGAAATTGATGTTACGGAGAGAGAGTGGAGAATGTTGCAACTTTCATTGAAAGTTGCAGCCATGCTGAAGAAGGCGCAAGGTTCACTGACCAAGCTCTCACCTTCAGCTAAGCTAACCGCCGCATGCCCGTCGGTCTAGTCGATCCCGGCGGCAGCTATGGTCGGCAGTACGGCGGGAGGATCACCATGTTCGTGGCGTTGTCCTGCGTTACCGCGGCCATGGGCGGCGCCATCTTCGGCTACGACCTCGGAACCTCTGGTACGAATTCGACCTCGGAATTTCAGATTCATGTCGTCCAGGAAACAAGTTAGTTACTACTGAATTCAATTGGAGAGAACCACATACTACAGCTGGTAATATCATCAAGTTTTGGTTTTGGAAGTGCCGATCGATTACAAGCTAGATGTTTTTTGCACAGCACAGGTGGCGTGTCATCCATGGGGTCGTTCCTGGAGGAGTTCTTCCCGGACGTGTACCGGCGGATGAAGGGTGACGTGCGCGTCAGCAACTACTGCAAGTTCGACAGCCAGCTGCTGACGCTCTTCACGTCGTCGCTCTACATCGCCGGCCTGCTCACCGCGATGCTGCTCTCGTCGTGGTTCACGGCCAGGCGCGGGCGCCGCCCGTCCATGGTCGTCGGCGGCGCGGCGTTCCTCGCCGGCGCCGCGGTCAGCGGCGGCGCCGTCAACGTCTACATGGCTATCCTCGGCAGGGCGCTCCTCGGGGTCGGCCTCGACTTCGCGAACCAGGCCGTGCTTCTGTACCTGTCGGAAATGGCGCCGGCGCGATACCGAGGCGCGTTCAGCAACGGCTTCCAGCTCAGCCTCTGCGGCTCTGCCTCGGCTCCCTCGCCGCGAACGTCATCAACTACGGCGCCGAGAAGATCGCCGGCGGCTGGGGATGGAGGCTGTCGCTGGGCCTGGCCGGCGTCCCCGCCGCGCTCTTCACGCTGGGCGCCGTCTTCCTCCCGGAGACGCCGAATAGCCTGGTGCAGCAGGGCGAGGACCGTGGCAAGGTGCGCGCGCTGCTGCAGAAGATCAGAGGCACGGACGACGACGCCGCCGTCGACGCCGAGCTGGACGACATCGTCGCGGCGAACAGCGCGGCGGCACGGGGCGGCGGCGGCAGGGACGACGGCCTGCGGCTCATCCTTTCGCGGGCGAGGTACCGGCCGCAGCTGGCGGTCGCCGTGCTGATGCCGGCGTTCACGCAGCTCAACGGGATCAACGCCATCGGGTTCTACGCGCCGGTGCTCCTCCGCACGGTGGGCATGGGGAGAGCCTGGCGCTGCTGTCGACGGTGGTCACGGTTGTTAGTCGCCGGACGGCGGCGTGCGCCGGGGCAAGCTCACGAACACGGACTCTGGTTAGAACGCACGCGAACTCTCGGAACACGATGGACACAGAAGTTTTGGTGCTGCAAGAACTGACAGCGTTTTCTGTTGTATTGTTACTTATTGAATGTAGAACAGAGCAGCACGATCACAGCACGTAGTTGCGGGAATTCAGCGCGTCCATCCCCACGCTCCGCAACGCCGGCCATGCCGCATGCTCAGGCTCGTGGGCGAGCGAGTCTCGCACCACGGCCTCCTACGCGCGCGGCAGTCACATCCCGACGCTCGCGCGCATGCATCAACTGAAAGAGGGAAACATGCAGAAAATGAAAACGGCACAAGGCTTATCTAACAAATCTCCTCCTAAGCCTTGTGCAAGTGCTGTACACTACGAACCCCAATTCGAAAGCGTAATTCACAGAAGCGCTCTCGTGTCAGGGCCTTTGTCTCGATGTCCGCCAGCTGCTCCTCTGTCCCAATGGACTTGATCTTCACCCTGCCATCCTCGACGCACTCTCGAATGAAATGATACCTGACGTCGATGTGTTTGCTGCGGTCGTGGAAGACGGGGTTGCGGCTGAGGGCGATGGCGGACTCGTTGTCGATCTTCAGACTGGTGGCGCCAGCTTCCTTGCCTCTGAGCTCTGCAATCAGCCGTGCCAACCAAATGCCCTGGCATGCTGCAGTGGTTCCAGCCATGTACTCTGCCTCGCAGGAGGACAGGGCCACGACCTTTTGCTTTTGTGACTGCCAGGTGATCACATTGTTGCCGAGGAAGAAGAGAACGCCGGTAGTGCTCCTCCTTGTGTCGACGTCCCCTGCCATGTCACTATCGCTGTAGCCGACTAGCAGGGCTTCCTCCTCCTTCTTCCTCTGATAGTAGCAGCCATGGTCGAGTGTCCCCGAAATGTATCTGAGGATCCTCTTCACAGCTCCCAAGTGCTCGGTGGTAGGATTCTCCATGAAGCGGCTTACATAACCGACCGAGTATGCCAAGTCTGGTCTCGAGTTCACCAAATATCGCAACGATCCCACAATGCTTCTGTAATGAGTTGAATCGACTGCAGGGGATGTGCTTAGCTTACTGAGTTTTAGGCGGGGTTCCATGGGAGTGCAGCTCGGCTTGCACCCAGTCAGTCCCGCCATTTCCAGGATCTTGGCGGCGTATGCGCTTTGGCACACAGTGATGCCTTCCTCCGATTGGTTCACCTCCAGGCCGAGGTAGTAGTGCAGGAGCCCCAGATCGCTCATCTTGAATGTGGACTTCATCTCCATCTTGAAGGTGTCGATGTCGGTCTGGTTGCCGCCGGCAATGATGAGGTCATCGACATAAACCCCCACCACTAGCCGGCGTGCACCAGAACCCCGGAGGTAGACAGCGTGTTTAGATGCACTCCTTTTGAAGCCGAGCACGATCAGGGACTCGTCGAGCTTGGCGTACCAGGCCCTGGGCGCTTGTCGGAGACCGTACAGTGCCTTGATGAGGCGAAGCACCTTGTGTTCGTGCCCACGCAGGATGAACCCGGGGGGCTGCTCGACGTAGACCTCTTCCTGGAGCACGCCGTTGAGGAACGCGGACTTGACGTCCATGTGGTGGACCGCCCATCCCTCGCAGGCTGCGTGCGCCAGGAGCAGCCGGACCGACTCAAGCCGTGCGACCGGGGCGTAGACCTCGTCGAAGTCGATGCCTTGGCGTTGAACGTACCCCTTTGCGACGAGCCGGGCCTTGTGCTTGGTGACGATGCCGGCCGCGTCCTTCTTTGTTTTGTAGACCCACTTGAGGCCTATCGGTCTGGTGCGCGACGGCGGCTCGACGAGCTCCCAGGTGCCGCTTGCTTCAATGGACGTCATCTCGTCCAGCATGGCATGCCTCCAGCATTCATGGCGCAGCGCCTCCTCCAGCGTCGCGGGCTCGACGTCGCTTGCGAGCAGGAGCCGTTCCTCCAGGTCCCGTGCGGTGAGACCGGGGATCGGGGCTGAGCTGATCACGTTGTCGACGCGGCGGAATCGGAGAGGCGCGTCGTCGTCGTGGTCGACGTTCAGGTACTCGCTGGCGGAGGTCCCTGGCGGAGACGCGAACTCGACACCATGTGATGACGCCGCTGGTGCGGAGAGGCTGATGGAGGTGTCGCTGGTGCTTGGGAAGCCGCGCCTGGTGAAGGTGACGCAGGCGCGCCCGTCGGGACGACCCTGGTGGAGGAGCTGATCACCTCCATCTCCGGCAACACGGGTTCCTCGATGACGAAGTCCGTCGGCTCGGCGTCGTGCGCGGCGGACCACATCCACTGCGCGGATTCGTCGAAGATGACGTCCCGGCTGACATGAACACGTCGAGTCGTAGACTCTGTAGGCCTTGGACCCCGTCTCGTATCCGACGAACACCATCTTCCAGCTGCGATCATCAAGCTTGTGGAGGTGCAGCGTGTTTACCTTGACATGGACAATGCACCCGAAGGTACGGAGGTGCTAGACGTTCGGCGCGCTCCCGGTCCACAGCTGATACGACGTCTTCCCTTGGATGCTCTTGGACGACGACCTGTTGAGCAGGTACACGGCCGTCGTCACTGCCTCTCCCCAGAACACTCCAGGGAGGCCCTTCGCCTTCAGCATGCTCCTTGCGGTGCCGACGACTGTTTGGTTGTGGCGCTCGACGACGCCGTTCTGCTGGGGCGTGTACGGCGCAGTGAGTTCACGCCGAACGCCGAGCTGTGCGCAGTACTCGACGAAGTCAGTGGAGGTGAACTCGCTGCCTCGGTCTGTCCGCAGAGCCAGGAGCTTCTTGCCCGTCTTTCTCTCTGCAGCCGCTTGGACACGCCTGATCGCCGTTGCAGCTGCATCCTTGGAAGGAAGGAGGCACACCCACATGTAGTGGGAATAGTCATCGACAAGGAGCAGAAAGTACCGGTACCCACTTGGGGTGGCCAGTGTGATCGGCCCGCAGATGTCGCCGTGCAGCAGCTGGAGTGCCTCGGTGGAGCGTCGCTGAGCTTGCTGTAGGAACGGAGAGCGCCGGTGTTTGCCTGCGAGGCAGGCCTTGCAGACTTGATCCACCTGGTGAAGGAGCGGCAGACCTCGAACAAGCTCCTCCCTCGCCATCTTGCGGAGGGCGGCGGCGTGCAGATGCCCGAATCGCGTGTGCCACGCCAAGCCTCGTCGTCGCCTTTGCGCCGCCAGACGAGACATCGGGCGTGCCAGGCGGACGCCGAAGCACGCACAGCCGTCCGCCCCACGAGGAAACTTCGCCAGGAGTCGCCGCTCGTCGCGGATGCGCATGACGCCGTGTTCCACGAGCACCTGGAACCCGCCTTCATCGAGTTGCCCGACGGAGATGATGTTGGCGGTGAGGCACGGGACTGCGGGAGGTAGTAGACGCCGGAGAGGGAGCGGTGTTCGCCGTTCTTGAGGGAGAACAGGACGGTCCCGCCGCCTTCGATCCACGCCACGGATCCATCACCGAATCTCACCGAGCCTGTGACGGCGGTGTCGAGATCGGAGAAGGCGGCGCGAGATCCCGCCATGTGATTGGACGCTCCGGTGTCCAGGATCCAGCGCTTCGGGTCACGGTCCTCGGTGTCATCGAAAGCGGCGAGCACTTTCTGCTCGGTGAAGTGGACCTCGGCCGTTGGTGGTGGCGGCGCAGGGGAGTGCGGCGGCGCCGTCTGAGCTGGGGAGCGCGGTGGTGACAGTGGGGGCGCAGCCGCCTCCACATGGGCCGTGGCGACTGCGAGCATCAGCGTGGCCTCCTCTTCTTGGGCCACATGGGCCTGGTGAGTCGTCTCCTCCTTCTTCTTGCTGCGGCAGTCGCGGGCCCAGTGGCCTTTCTTGCCACAACATGGCACGGTTCGTCCGGGCGGCGTCCGCCGAGCTGGAGTTGCTCTTGGGATCACCACCGCCTCGGAGCCGCGCCGCGACCCCTCCCACGACGACGACCACCACGGCCGGAGGAGCCCGAGCCGCCGCGGCCGGAGTCGGAGCCCCGGTGCTTGTAGCGCTCGACCCACTGCTCCTCAGTGAGCAGCAGCTTGCCCATAGAATCGGTGATGGGCTTCGGCTTCTGACGGTCCTCGAACACCTGCAAGCGCCCGATGGCGTCTTCGATCGAGATGGCGTTGAGGTCGCATAACATCTCGATGGAGCAGCGGCTTGGTTCAGCTTGTCCGGCACTACCTGCAACATTTTGCGCACTACCTCGGACTCGAGATGTTGTCGCCGAGGGTGCGCAAGTTGGTGGCGAGCGAAGTGATGCGGATGCCGAAGTCGGCGACGGACTCGCCTTCCTTGAAGGAGAGGTTGCCGAAGTCGCGGCAGAGCTGTTGAGCGCTTGCGTCGCGCGCGCGCTCGTCGCCGATTCGAAGGATCTTGACAGCGTCCTAGGCCTCCTTCGCAGTGCGGGGATGGCGAGGCAGTTCCAGAGCTCGGACGGGACTGATCGCAGCAGTCCCGCCATCGCCTGCCGGTCGTTGTGGTACTCCTCCGTCCGCGTCGTCGTCGATGCCGTCGGCGACGACATCCCAGACTCACAATGTTTGAAAATTCACCTCCATGACCAACGCCCACTCCGGGTAGTTGGAGCGTGTGAGCATCGGCCACTGCACGTGCGCGGATGGCCGCCGACGATGCGCTCTATGACGCGCGACCCGCTGCGGGCGCGAGCGACGGCTGTGGGGGAGCGGGATCGGCGGCGACGGCGTGGCGGCGATCGCGATGGAGGTTCCTTCTTGTCACCGGAGCCATCGCCCTTCTCCGTCTTGTGCAGCGGGACGACATGGCGACGGTGGTTGGCTCTGATGCCACTTGTTAGTCACCGGACGGCGGCGTGCGCCGGGGCGAGCTCACGAACACGGACTCTGGTTAGAACGCACGCGAACTCTTGGAACACGATGGACACAGAGGTTTTGGTGCTGCAAGAACTGACAGCGTTTTCTGTTGTATTGTTACTTATTGAATGTAGAACAGAGCAGCACGATCACAGCACGTAGTTGCGGGAATTCAGCGCGTCCATCCCCACGCTCCGCAACGCCGGCCATGCCACATGCTCAGGCTCGTGGGCGAGCGAGTCTCGCACCACGGCCTCCCTACGCACGCGGCCGTCACATCCCGACGCCGCACGCATGCATCAACTGAAAGAGGGAAACATGCAGAAAATGAAAATGGCACAAGGCTTATCTAACAACGGTGGCCATCTACACGGCGTCGACGGTCGTGTTCATGTTCGTCATCGACCGTTCGCCGCCGCGACGCCGCTGATCGCCGGCAGCCTCCAGATGCTGGTCGCCGAGGTCCCGATCGGGCGCCGTCATGGCGGCCGAGCTCGGCGACGAGGGTGGGATGCCCTGCGGCTACGCTGGGCGGCGCTGTTCGTGCTCATCGGCATTTACGTGGCCAGGTACAGCTGGTCGTGGGGCCCCATGACGTGGCTGGTGCCCACCGAGGTGTTCCCGCTGGAGATCCAATCGGCGGGGCAGAGCATCACGGTGGCGTCCGGGTTCGTCTTCACCATCTTCATCGCGCAGGGGTTCCTCGCCATGCTGTGCCGATGAAGGCCTGGCTCTTCTTCTTCTTTGCCGGGTGGATCGTCGTGATGACGGCATTTGTGTACTTGTTCTTGCCGGAGACGAAGGGGATGCCCATTGAGCAGATTGGGAAGGTTTGGAGAGAGCACTGGTTTTGGGGGAGGGTTGTGGGGTTGGATGACGAATTGCAGGCGACTGACAAGTGACAAGGTTACTTGTGGGGTTGGATGAATTCCAGGCAACTGACAAGCTGTGAAATGAACTGGTACAATAAGAATTAAGAACGTTCAGTAACTGAAGTGCTCCAACATGAAAATTTTAACGGTCAAACTGGCGCCCGGACGTCCGGACGGGCGACCGCGTCCGGACGCCCGTGCTATACTCCGTCCCCCCACGCGCATCTGCATCCCGTAAGCCCGCCGCCCGCTCTTCCTCCGCTCCCCACACAAAACACTTGTCCTTCCTCTGCTCCTCGCGCAAGGAACCCGCCCCAGCCCCTACGTGCACGGGATCTACCGCCCCCAACCTTGTCGGACCCAGCACCTCTGCCCCGTTTGCCAACTCGCCCCCATAGTCGACCAACAAGATGCAAACAAAAAGAGCGAAAAGGTGTGCAGCGCCGTCTGATTTTGAAGGACCCGACCACGGCATCATATAGATGCCCTTCTTGATTTGGGAGAGACAATGCAGTAGAAGGCGAGGAGGAGAGATGCAACACCAGATCTACTTTTTGAAACATCAAAAGTACAACAAATGCAACATATATCTAAACAAAGGTGAAACATTTTAAACATGCTTGTGAAACACTCGAAGAAAAAATATCTAGAAATATACTTAAAAACCATTGCAACCATATAAAACATCCAAATAAAACACATGCAAAGTCTGTGTAAAACATGTGCTATTTGCAACATTAAAAAGTTTGTTGCAGCATTCAAAGACATGCATTGCAACATCAGGGGAAATCTGTGCAACAAACGATAGACAATATTGCAACATCTCAAGCACTACTACTGCAACACCAGAAAAAATTGCAACATTTCAAAATCATCGGTTGCAACATTGAAAAAGAACCATTGCAACATGGTGAGAGCTGAGCCCCAAAAAGATCTCACCGGGACCATAGCCACCACCATATTTCATAGATCCAGAGGGGAGAGCAGGAGAGGAGGGGAAGGGGGAGGAGGAGAAGGCCCCAGTTGATCCCCGCCACCTACCTCGTTGGAGCTGCACCATCGTCCTCCGTCCGGATGCGGAATCCCTGGAGGTAAGAGAGCGAGGGAGAGGGAGATAGAGAACCGTGGGGAGGAGGCGCGCTCTCCTCACCGGAAGCTGCCGCGTCGTCCCCACTAGTGGCATAGGTCGCTGCGGAGGAGGGGAGAGCAAGAGAGGGAGGGCGGTCCAGATGCGGAATCCCCAAATCCATGGAGGTAACGAGCGAGGCAAAAGGGGGAGAGAGAGAAGGGAGGGAGGAGGCCATTTTCCTCGTCGAAATCCGCCGCCGTCGCCCCCAATCCGGTGCCAAGGTCGCTGCAGGGGAGAGGAAGGGGAGGGAGGCGGAGCACAGAAAACACGCGGCGTGTGCAGCACGGATGGTGGGCGCGGTGGGAATGGGAAGGGGAGGGTCACGGGTCACGATGTGGGGAGCCGAGTCGGACACGTGGCCGCGCGGAGTGCGCACCTGTCCGGCGTTGATTGGTGCCGGACGTTTTACCCCAAGCGTTACCGAAATTTTAATAGCTCAGTCTTGTAACAACATCTGAGTCTATCGTCTTATTAGGCTACTATAAAAATGATTTTAGAAAATAACTCTGCTTATTTACAGAGACGGATAAAAATATCCATGTCAACTAAAACACCATTATGTTCAGAGGTGGTAAACCCATTAACGAAGACACCAAAAAATTACGGTATTTCAAAATAAGTTAAAAGAGGTCAGTAGGTAAGTCCTTGTTAATAAGTGTTAAAGGATGCGGTTCAGAGGTTCAGGCTTCGTGTTTATCTGTTCAGGTTGTTGTATGATAGCGTAAGGTTGTTAGTATCTTGTATAGCAAGTAGATTCGGATGTAATCTGTTGTTTCATTTTTTTTGCTTGTAAGTCAAGATGTAATGCGACGCTGGGGCTGTTTCCGGCCTATATAATATGAAGCTGTGAGCTTGAGAAGGCATCTCGTTACCCTAATCTTTAGAATAAGTGCCTAGCTCACCTAGCTGATCTTAGTAGAAATATCTCACTGTGAGCCAGTTTGGTAGAGCTCTGGTTTTAGTTAAAACAACTTCAATTATGGCTTTACCTATGAACAGATTCACTCCGGAAGTTGGAGCTGTTTTTATGGACCGTTTGGCAAAATAGTTTTTCTGAGTAGTTAAAAAAGATAAAAATGTCCATACTACCCTTATTTTTTCTTTTCTTTTTCCTTTTCTTTTCTTTTCTTCCCTACCTTATCCGTTTCACTTGTTCACGAACCATGCTCAGGCCACGCCGTCTTCGACAGTTCAACCTCCGGTTGCGTGGGCAACGAATGCCTCCACGTCATTAGCATCCTCCGCCCCCCACGCCCAAGCGTGACATCTCCTAGCCTCTCGCACCTCCACCCCCATGCCCGGCGACCACGGTGGCCGCCTGTCGGCCCCGCGTAGTGGCCTCGTGACCAACGGCGTCTGAGCCCTCGCACAACAGTGCCCTTAGTGACTCTGCGGCCTGTTGAAATAAACTTAGATTAAACAGGATGAACGCGCATAAACAAGGCCTTAGTGGCTGCACACAAATACATGTTAGAATTGATCTCTCTCCCTAATGGACCCAACGGCCCATTAGGGACCTTGACTCGCTCCCTGATCGGGGGAGCCCAACCCAACTAAGGGTTGGAGGGCCCCTGTCACACTGCGCATATAAGAAGAAGGTGGGGGCAGGGTGTAAGATCACGAGGTTCACTGCCACAGCCGCCGGCTCTCCCACCTGTCCTAGCCCTAGCCGATCTCAAGGGTGTTGCAGCAAGTGACGGGAAGCTCCTCTGCCGCCACTGCATCGACACCGACGCCATTCGTCGTCAAACGTCGCTGCCCGTGCGCAGACTCCATCCAGTGACGACCATGGCAGACTCCAGTGCCTCTGCGCCCAAGCTCGATGGTCACCTACTCTAACCCTAATCCCTCTCTCCTTTTCTCTTTTCTCTGGCTAGATGTAGCACTAGGGTTGATGTTATTTACCATATTGATATCTGAGATTGTATACCCATCTATCACCACTGTTAGTGATCCTGTAATAAGTTTAACAATGGTATCAGTCGCCTCTAACAGTGGGGCTAGTTTGGGCAACTCAGTCGTTAGATCAGTACTTAGCAACCCTAATCTAGGGTTAGCCGCCGAGCAACAATGTCAACGAGCATCGTCCCGGGCTATAAGAAGATTAGAAGGAGGGGATTCGATTTCTTTTTTGGATCTCCGATTTAGAACCCAAACTGTGCAAATATGAAATGGACGGAGGAGTGTGAGGGCTCACCTGCACCTTACCCTCGCCGACGCCACCGCCCGGCGGCGTATAAAGCAGGCATGGCCGCCTTGGCGGCACGCCGAACAGGAGTGCGCCTCCGCATAGCCGTGCATCGTCAATGTAGCACCGCCCGGAGCCGTTGACGGGCGGTGCGCCAGCCTAGGGGCGAAGCGCGGCGCTTAGCGAATGGGCCCGCGGGCGGCGCTTACCCACTCCCTCTCCGCCGGTTGTCGGAACGCCGCCAACCGCGCGCCACCGCGGTTGTTAGCACGAGGGGAGGATAGAGGAACATGAGAGGGGCTGGGGACGGCCGGCCGGGCTCCATTGCCGCCGCGATCGCCATCCAAAGCCATCCCATCCGCCGCCGGGCAGGCCGCCGAGGCGCCGCCGGGCTGCTACTCGAGAGGAAAGGGAAGAAATGAGGATTAGGGTTAGGTGCGCCAAGCCGCAGGTTTTTTCGTTCACCGACATCCGCGGCTGTGTCCGTCGGATGTGAGTCGACGGCCAGATTGGTTGGGCCGACTCAGCCCAGCGGGCGGCTCCGCACCGCCATGCGGGCTGTTTTGGCCATGGGCCAAATGGTCAACGCGGGCCGGTTTAAGAGATGAATTTTTTTTCTCGAAACCATCAAGTAAGATGGCCACGGGCCAAATTCAGTTTTGGGCCGCAAGGCCGAATTTTTGCCCAATAAGTTTAGAAGTTGTTTTTTTCCCAGGAATATTTAGAATAAATTTCAGATGAATTTAGTCTTAAATTTTAGTTGAATTTTGCACCAACATGTAATTTTTTTTTAGATCATATTAGATATATTTCTGGAAATCACTATTAATATATTTTAGTCATGTTTTCTGCTGAGTCCAAATAGTTTAAAATATGTTTTAATTTTCCAGAAATATTTAGAATAAGAATTTAGATGAGTTTAGCTTGAAATTTCTGTTAAATTTTTGACCCAACGCGATAAAATTTTCAGAGAGTATATTAGACACATTTCTGGACATTATTATTAGAATATTTTAGTCACGTTTTCCGCTACTCAGAATTGATTGTTCTTTAATTAAATTCAAACCAACGGGCGAATTTGATTTTTGGGCAATTTTAAGTTTTAAAAGTGTTTATAATGTTGTTATTTTCTGACCAACGTCGAAGATATCAATATTGTAATAGTTTTAGTCCATAAATTAATCTGCAATAGTATGTAATTAAGTTTCAGCAGTTCATTCTCTGTTAAATTTTGAACCAACGGGATAAATTTTTTCAGAGAGAGATTAGAGATGTCTCTGATAATTAGTATAAGTCCATTTAGTCATGATTTCCGTTGCTAACATATTAGTAGTCTTTCTAACTAAATTCGAACCAACGGGAGAATTTAATTAGAAGAGCAATTGTAAAATTTAGAAATGACTCCGAAAATTAGTATAAGACTATATTAGTTGTCTCTCTAAATTAAATTCGAACCAATGGGAGAATTTAATTAGAAGAGCAATTATTCAGTTTTAGAAAATTTTATAATATTATTCTTTTCTGACCAAGGTTGATGATATCAATATTATAATTGTTTAGTCCATAAGTTTATATGCGTTATTTCTATTTTCTACCCAACGGTGACGTAGAAATTAATGTAGAAAGAGAATTGTATGTATAAATACATGCAATTTTAAGCTAAGACATTAGTATTATATATATTAAGTTATCTCATTAACTTTGCTTATGCATTTCAGATTTTCTCAAGGAAAGACTTAAGGCATCACAGAGGCACTAAATAAGTGGCAAAGAATGGGATTCCATATGAGTATAAATAGAGCCGGTTTCAGAGTTATCTTAGAATTATTAGGTGTTTTATTTTACTTAGTCTATCTAATGTACTCCATATTCCCTATTTGCTAGAAATTTAGTAAGCTTTTCTCGGTTAGATGATGATTGATTGAATTGCCATTTTTAAAATGATAAATGTAAGACACTATTTCATAATAAGTATGTTGGTCTTGTCTTCCGACAAGATGAGCTTTGTCTATTATCAGTTTTGAGAATGTGAATGTTGTATTCAATGAGAATGAGAAAAGATTCCTCGTCTACAAATATAAGTAGAAAGCATAAGAATGTTCAATTTTTGACTCTTCAAAATTGTGGCATTACAGATTAAGCCACATTTCAAGGGGAGAATAGATGGATTAGTCAAAGATGAAATTCTTTCGCTATTAGAACTCTCGAATTAGATCAATGTGTTGATTACTTTCAGAATTAGATCAATGTGTTAATTGAAGTGCATTAAGACAATCGAAGTATAAGGATTAGAATATCAGCACAATAAAAGAGATTAAAATAGTGAGATTAAACCATGGTGGGGAATACTGTGGGTGACATACCCTGTAAGGCCAAATTCCTACAGGAAAATGGCATAGTTGCCCAGTATTCCATGCCAGGAGAGCCTTAGTCAAACGGAGTAGCTGAAATAACATAACTTAAAGAACATGATAAGCTACTCTACCTTACTGATAAGCATGTGGATGGAGGTGTTTAAACCACTATTCATATTCTTAATCGAGTACCAGTAAGTTGGTGCCTAAAAACACTATATAAGTTGTGGACAGACTAAGTATCCTCACTTAAGATTTTAAAGGTACTTAAGATTTTAAAGGTGTGAGGTTGTCCAGCTAAGGCTAAAGTTCTTTAACCCAAAATTAAGAAAATTAGAACCTAAGACAATCAGTTGCCATTCTATACTCACCTAGAAAGAACGAAGGATTACTATCTTTTATTGCCCTAACAGGCATACAAAGTTTGTAGAAATAAGACATATTAAGATCTTAGAATATCTTGTGATCTGGGGGAGCAAGGTAGCACTAAAGATCAATTTAGAGGAGAAACGGGTCCTAAAACTCTTACTCCGACATTCTAAGAACCATACTTTGTGCTACCGGTTGCTGCTACACAAACGGTGCGAAACACTGTAGTGTAAGCACCTGTTGTTAGTCCTTCGGTGCCGACAATAAATAAGAATTTGGAACGTGTCCTTCAGGAGCCATTAGAACCATAAGTCGAGCATGAGAAGGACAACAGCAGCCCCATATGGCGCAAAACAATAGGGATGTTAGAAGATCACAAAGAGTTAGAAGATTAGATATATTAGATAATTAAGAGGTTTTATAAAACCAATGAGTATCATATGGAGGTTGATCCCACCACATATGACATGAGAAGCAATTATTTTAGAAGTTATAAATAATGAGATAAAATTTACAATTGCGATAAGTTTTGGGACTTAGTGGACATTCCTAAAGGAGCCAAGACAGGAGGGTCAGTAATGAGTCTATAAAGCAACACCAATGACTCCCAAAGGAAAGTTAAGAAAACATAATATGCGACTCATGGCAAAAGTTTTTAAGCAATGAGACTCCCAATCTCATGTAATGATACTTTTAGAATTATAGTGGCGTTAGTAGCACAATAAGACTTAGAATTAAGTCAGATAGATGTAAAGACGACACTCCTTAATAAGGATATACAATAAGATGTTTTCATGGCACAACCGAGAGGTTTTATTGTGAAAAGAAAAGAAAATACGGGATGTCGCCTAAAGAAGTTTGCTTATGGATTAGAATAAGTTTAAGATAGTGGTATTAGTGTTTTTGATAAAACGATTAGAAAGTTTTGGGTTTTAAGGCAAATGTAGAGGACAATTGCGTTTACGCAAAGTTTAAGAGTGCTAAGTTTATTTTATTAGTTCTATATGTAGATGATATTTTGCTAGCAAGCAAGGATGTCAGTCTACTAATGGAAACAAAGAAGTTTCTGTCTTTATATTTTGATATGAGAGATTTCGGTGATGTCTCTTTTCTTCTGGGATTGAGATTCATCGTGATAGAAATAGAAGGGGTATTAGGGCTGTGATAGAAAGCATACATAGAGAAGATTCTCAAGAAATATAGTATGCATAAGTACAGTCCAACACCTGCACCTGTTGTCAAGGGCGATAAGTATAGAAAACATCAGCGTTGCAAGAATCAGATCGAGCTCGAGCAAATAAGATTAGTACCTTATGCTTCACCGTGTCGGGGTTATCAATATGCTCAAATTTGTACTCGCCCGACATAATTTCGATTATCGGGTTATTTGGCGTAAATTAGAAGAATCTAGATGTAGAACACCGAAAATTAGTTAAGATAGTTCTGCATTATTTGCAGGGCATAAAAGGTCTCATGATAAGTTATAAGTAAGATTAATTCAGATTATGCGGGGATGAATAAGAATCCACGTCAGGTAACATATTTACCCTCGCAAGTGGAGCTATGTCGTGGAAAAGCTCCAAACCAACCCTCATCACATCATCAAGGATGTGCATTGAGGTTGAGAATATCATGAGGCCTCAGGGGCAGGTGAACTGACTTAAGAAGTTCTTACCTGGATTAAGAGTGGTAGACAGCATTAAAAAAACCACTTCAGTTATACTGTGATAACACGCTCACAACAATAGGTCATGTGGTGCCGCCAAACACATTGACACTAAGTAGTATGTTGTGAGGAATAAAGTTCAGGATCATATCATAAGTCAAGAGCATAAAAGTACAAAACATTATGTTAGCGGATCCGCACACAAATGGCTTACCACCCAACGTGTTTAGAAAACACGTAGCTAGCATGGGGTTAAGGTGAAGCCAATGATTCCTGAACACTTAGGGCCTTTCAGTTATAACTCTATTTCGAATTAGAGTGATGCACTGTAGCCGTCAAATCCAATGAAAATTTTTCTATGACGACGAAACGCGCTCTACGCATTTCTTTATAAAGAGATGGAGCTAAGCACTAAGCATTTAAGTTAAGTATTTAAGATTAAGATAAGATTAAGATAAGTTATTAGAAGAGATCAAGGGAGAGAATGTTAGAATTGATCTCTCTCCCTAATGGACCCAACGGCCCATTAGGGACCTTGACTCGCTCCCTGATCGGGGGAGCCCAGCCCAACTAAGGGTTGGAGGGCCCCTGTCACACTGCGCATATAAGAGGAAGGTGGGGGCCAGGGCGTGAGATCATGAGGTTCACTGCCACAGCCGCCGGCTCTCCTACCTGTCCTAGCCCTAGCCGATCTCGAGGGTGCTGCAGCAAGTGACGGGAAGCTCCTCCGCCGCCACTGCATCGACACCGACGCCATTCGTCGTCAAACGTCGCTGCCCGTGCGCAGACTCCATCAAGTGACGACCATGGCGGACTCCAGCGCCTCTGCGCCCAAGCCTGATGGTCACCTACTCTAACCCTAATCCCTCTCTCCTTTTCTCTGTTCTCCGGCTAGATGTAGCACTAGGGTTGATGTTATTTACCATATTGATATCTGAGATTGTATACCCATCTATCACCACTGTTAGTGATCCTGTAATAAGTTTAACAATACACATCAATCTATACGATTTGGGAGGGATTGAGGTGTATTTGAGTGCAGCCAAAACAAGGCCTAGATGTTTTAGTGCTGTGAACTGGCAGTGTTGTTTTCTGTTTTGATTGAAGGGAATTACATGCAAGAATGGGGAGATGTTCCCTCCTAATCGTGCAAGGAATACAATACTGCCGTACCATGCATCCTACAACCCGCCATTGCCATGCGAGCACGTCGCTTGATGCTATCCAGAACAATGCTAACAAACTAAAACCAGGTAGATCACAGTGAAGTGCTAGAGTAGATTTAACAAATACCACATCCGACATTAAGGAGTGTAACCCATGAATCCTCCTTTCGTGTCCAGCAAGTCTATGATATTTCCATGTCGGGCAAATAAATTCCAGTAGATGGAATAACCTAGAAGTATAATGTTGTAATATTGGCCCCCTAGATGTTGGTGATGCCTATCGTTCCTCGTCCTTCTGCTCTTGTATTCTTGCTCACTAATCTGAATGTTGAAAGTGCAAAAAGACATAAATATATAGCAATCAACCTATCAATGCCTTCAACAAGATATGGAGGAGTGATTTAGTGCAGAGTTCATGCAGAAGTTCACATCTGTAAATACAACTAAATGTACATATAATTCTATCAAATCAAAACTTAAACAATAAATTCGAGGCTTACGCATGCGAATGGAGAGATGGTTGGGGTGGCTCCTCCATTGTTGCCTTAGTATATCTTCAACTTTCTTCAGCGCCTCTTTATTTCCTCTCAACTTTCCAACAATGCCAACACTGACATTCTGAAGGGATGGGAGGTGGCTGAGAGCCATGTCCTCAAAATCATATGTAGAGAAATCCTCTAGTTGGATATCGAAGTCAAATTGCTCAAGCTTTGGCATAGCTCCTCGTGGAAACATAGATGTCACTGTTGCAAAACGAAGGATTCTGCACACTCTCAAACATGGGAAGGCATCAGCACTAACCATCAACCTTTCCTTGATTTGTATTTCACTAGTGCGGCTCATCACTTTGAGAGAATGAAGAGCCGGTAGCATCCCGAGAACTTGGATGTCCGTCATTTGGATTTGATTTACCGTCAGTTCCAGGATCGAGAGGATGGGAAGCACTGCAGGATTAATCCAAGTTGGCATGGCGTTGCCATTATAAATGATAAGCCTATGGAGGTTACCGAGGCACTTCACAGGCCCATCCAGATTAACTGTGACCTCAAACGAGATTCCTAGATTTTGAATTTTGTTTAGGTTGCCAAGGGATTCAACAAAAGACTTGCACATGTTTTCATCCCATCTGCCTTCTTTATCCTTTTGGAGGTGGACGTTGAGCACCCTCAGTTGCGTCAGATGGCCTAACTCTTCTGCAGTGTATGCAGAATCCACACCAACTACTCCTAAAACTTCTAGGAGTGCCAGATTTCTCAACCCATTTGGCTGCCTTGTACTAGGCTCAACATATATAGAAAGCATCTGCCTTAGCTGTGAAATGCACGATGGAAGTTCTTTCACGTAACATCCTTCAATGTTCAGCGTCTGCAAAAACTGTAGCTTCTGTACCTCTACTGGAAGCTCAGCGTCATATCTACTATATCTTAGGCCTAGATACCTCAAGTTTAATAAGTTCCCAACAAACCTCAGATTTGGTTCGCCCGTAAGTTTGCAATTTTGTAGATCCAGCACACGTAAAAGATGGTAACTTGCAGAAGATGGCATTGAAACAATAAAACCTTGACTGAATATAGTAAGCGACCTCAGTTTCGGCATGCTAATTGTAGGCCAAGCAGTACTGTGGAGGGATAGCCTGCGAACCTTGCTTCCTGAAGAAAGTGTGTTTTGATTTGTATCACCACCACCCCAAAAAGTAGTCGTGAAGCATTCTTCTCTTGATAATGAACAAATGAGATCAAGCACCATATCATGCACACGGCATGTCAAGGGCATACTGTCATCAACAATGTTTACGGAATGGATCAGACTCCTATTCATAAGCTCGTTGAAGTAACTCTGTCCAAGCTCAAACAAGCTTTGGCCTCCATCTCTGTGTTGGATAAAATCTTCAGCTATCCACCTCCATATCAATCGATCCCTTTCAATAGTTGAATCTTCTGGAAATACACCAAGATATAATAAACAGTTCTTCAAGTGATAAGGTAGATTATAATAGCTAAGTGACAATATCTTCCTCATATTATCCATATCGTGATTGCCTCCAAACCCAGAACCAAGAGAATCACACAAATCATGCCATTCTTGTATGTTTCCTAACTTATGAGCCAGCAAACTAGATGTAGTAATGATAGCTAATGGAACACCTCCACATTTATTCAAAATCTTTTCGGACACTTCAGAAAATTGTCTTGGACATTTGTCCTCAGAGTTGAATATTCTTCTGTAGAATAATATTTTGGAGTTCTCATGAGTAAGAGGTTTGAGCTTGTAGCAGTCGCCAGCTTCCTTGCCAACACCAATTATGCGGGTAGTTATGATTATTCTACTTCTCATATTATTCTCACTCAGAGCACATTTTATGATCTGCCATGTTGCTATATCCCACACATCATCAATAACAATAAAGTACCTAAATGTATGGCAACATGCTAGTGATAATCAATATAAATACTATTAATTAAGTAAAAAAGATATTTTGGAAGCTTCCATACAGCACAGGAAAATGATTGAGACAGTGAAGTTGTGACAAAGAAAAATTAACGAGTGTAAAGTTAATCCAATGTTACCACAAATTTTAAATCCATAGAGATCTTGGAATGTATATTGTCCCTGAATTCAAGTAATACAACGAAATTAAAGCAAAGCAAGTAATACATTGCTTGGCATGAACGACTATTAGTAGACTGATTATGCATTTTAAGTTTCTGACCTAAATAAGTAACATTTTGGAGAATCCCTACCTCCCACTGCCAATATTATCTTGGATGTGGTTTCATGCCTGGGTGGGGTGGGCGTGGGTGGCAGTGGGGGTGTTTGTGGGGGGGGACCAGAAACTGTGGAGCTTTGCTCCCCCAGGGCTTTTATTAAGAAACACAGGACAGGATTACAGAAAGGACATACTGTTTTGTGGTATGTGACATTTTTTTCCAATGGTTTCTATGCATGTCACCTGTCACCAACATTTTGTAGTATTTCAGGTATCTATCGCATCTGTGTTTAATAAAGTCTAGTGTTTAAATCCTAGGAACTGCAAGGTGAATGTAGTGGAAAGGCTTCTGGTGCTAGTGTGCACACTGTTTACTAATTATTGACGATGACTAATGCTAATTCCTAAGCATATAAGAAGGCAATGTTATGCTTCACGTAACTAGTAGTTCAATCCATGAACCAGTAGGATTATATTTGTACCATATGAAATGCAATGCACAAATCCCATAAGAAAGAAAATAACACTTGCATGCTGAAAGGTGCATATATTAGATATATATATATACCTCTTGTTTTTAAGGAATTCCCTGACAAGATCAATAAGCTGCATTCCCTCCATAAATGTGCTATGGATGTTCCCATACTTAGTTTTGTCAAGCTCATAGAGTATGTCCATGAATACCTTATTTATGTCAGGATTCTGGGAAACTGAAACAAAAGCCGTGCAATCAAATTCTGCTTTAAGCTTATCATACACCACTTTGGCAAGAGTCGTCTTTCCTAATCCTCCAATTCCAACAATGGAGATTGTCTTTTGTTGATGTGTGGATATGGCGTCGTCCCTCGTTAACATCATGATTAGATCCTCATTTGCCTCATTCAATCCAACAAGGTTACTCACGTTCTTGTATAAAGCTATTATGCGAGGGTCAATCTTTGTTCTGGCAGGATTAATTGTAGCAACAACATTGTACCTAATGAAGAAGAGGGGGGCAGCGGGCGGGGAATCAGAACCAGTTGCTCGCACTAAATGAATGACTACGTACTTTCATAAATTATATTTCTATATAAATCCATATTTGAGCTGGTGCACAGAAAAAGGGGAGACATCAATAGCAAAAGGCACTACTGTACCCGAAATTTAGAAGAAGAAAAATACAGCTGAAAACAAGGAGTTTTTCTGTTGGGCGGAGAACAAAATTCTCTAACCTTTCACGGCGCTCCGTGACCTCCTTAACACGCTTTTTGATGTCCTCGATATCTTGAGCGATCTGATGGCGAATCTTGCCTTTGGTGACAAGCTTTATCATCTTCTTGACGAACCTTTTCGAGCTGTTTCTGCTTGGGGGTTCATGACCCTCAATTCGCACCATGAAGGTGTCGATAACATCCTCCATGTCGTAGGACAGCTCTCTGACATCCTGGGCCCAGATCCTGACCATCTCGTTGAGGTCCTCCGGTGGCACCTCACCAACAAGGCGGAGGGCAGCGCCTATGCTCTTGAGCTCTCTGAAAAGAACTCGACGTTCTTCTTGGCACTTTTCTGCAGATTGTACTCGTCCTGGAGCAGCTTGCTGAGCTTTGGAAGTAGGGTGCCCATCGCCCCAGTGGCAAACTCCATGGCTCGGGGGCGCCCTTGTTGCTCTGCTTGCCTGGTGTTGTGCGCACAAGGCTGTTTGGTGGTCTGGTGGTGCTGCGGAGAAGAAGAAGCTCCAATGTCCTCACCTTTTAGTTTTTACTCCTACATGTTACAAATTGTTAGGCAGAAGGCAGGCCCAGTCTTCACCTACCGCCAGCCTGGTCATCTCAATCATAGTCGTTTGCTTCTTAAAAATGAATAAACTTTCATAATCAAATGAATGTCAACATCATGATTGGTTCATGCCAGATTGCCTCTGGAGGATTGAATTCGGTGAGAAGCTCCGCCCGTAGCACCGCCGGTGGCCTCATTTTTTACTATGTAGCCCATTTTCTGAACTAAATTTATATTTGGACCTCTGGAAAACTTAATTCCGTTTTTGGACCCTGAACTCGGCGCCGTGACGTACGGCGCCGAGGTAAAACGTCTCGGCGCCATAGGTCATGGCGCCGAACATTGAGACCGAATGGTGACATGGCGATGATATGGCGCTGCCGTGGCGTTGACGTGGCATATCGGCGCCGTGCTCCGTGGCGCCGACCTCGGCGCCACACATCTTGGCGCCGAGCTTGTTTCAAAAGCGCGCGTACGTCTGCACTGGCAGAGCTTGTTTCAAAAGCGACCACTAATAGCGGCAGAGTAGTATGTACTGTAGCTGAGAGAAGAGATGGGATGTATTGAAACATATTTTATTTGGCCCTAGTATTTAGCTTTCCTATTTTATCTGAAACTCTGCGACTGGCGCGCGTTCTGCTGCTGTCCTGCTGGCTGCGCAGCAGCGTGGTGGAGTGCATGCACCTGCCACTGGTGGGCCCGCTGGCTACTGCTCACGTTTGGAATTGAATGTTTGCATGCACGGATGCGCGGTGGCTCTCTGCTCCTGCCTCTATTGACTTCTAGTGCCGTTGTCGGTTGACGAGAGTACTACCTTTTAAATTTCAAAATTTCATAACTTTTTCAAATGAGATCTAAATTAGACAAATATTATATGAATTTTGATTATCTCAATGAGATCTTAACAATGATGCACTCCATTCTAGTATTTGATATTATTTTGCAATGGTGAATATTTAAATTAGAAGTCTCAATGAGATCTTAACAATGTTTGCATCCAAAGAAGGATCTCATATTTATATATTTTTATATCTGAAAATTAGAAGTCTAATACTCCCTTTATACGCAAACGTAATTATTTTTCGTGCTTTTCAGTGCCAGCAAGTTTTGTGGACACCTACAGAAAAAAAAAAACTCTTTGTATACAGAAAAAAAAAAACGAGATTGCTGTAATTATTGCCGTGTTATTTTTTTGTCGAGCGTGAATTTTGTTTGATTTGAGAGACATTAATTCTCGTGCCAAAAATTGGTGCTGTTTTTGTTGGAAGCGCTAGCGCGTTCTCTGAGTTCATGATGGATGGTTGCCAGCTCTCCTGGCACAGCACACAGCTAGCAGCTGCACACCACAGTCCACAGCACAGCACTAGCGGCGCTCTGCTCACCCACGCACGCTGCTCACTGCCATTTACAGTATTACTCACTGCCACACATACACATAGAGACAGTTAGAGGGGGGAGGAGACACATACACACACACTCACTGCCATTTATTACTCACTGCCACACATACGCTGCTGCTCTTCCCCGTCCCCACTCGACACACACAACAGCAGCTCGGCGCCATGACTCATGGCGCCGAGTTTAGCGCCGTGAATCGTGGCGTCGAGTTATGGCCATGTCAGCGCCACATCACGAGCCATGTCATTTCGGACCTCGTACCTCGGGCGCCGTGACCTATGGCGCCGAGATGTGTTACCTCGGCGCCGTGCGTCACGACGCCGAGCTCGAGGTCCAAAAACGGTTTTAGTTCCGCCCGGGGTCCAAATGAAAATTTCTTTTTAAAAAAGGGCTAAATAGTAAAAAATAGTGCGCCGGTGGCCACTCCGGCCCCGGCGTCCACCGCAGCAAACGCCGCCGGTCACTCCGACCTCGGCGTCCACCCTTTCCTCGCCGCCCTTCCCCTCCCCTGGGCGCATCTTTGGGAGGCATGGCGGAGGGTGGCTCCTCCCCGCGCCCGCCGTTCTTGGGCGGACGAGGTCGAGGTGGAGGACGCCGGCTGACTGGCCGCATCGCCGCACCGCGCCGTCCGTGCGCGGCTTTGCGCGCTCGTCGCCTCCCGCTCGTCGCTGAACCCCAATGCGGAGCCGTGGTCGCCGTTCTTGGCTTCCTCGGGCGGCGGACTTCGCTTCTCCGGCTCGGGGGAAGGCGTGGCTCGCGTCCGTCGGCGGCGGTCTCGCCGCGCCTACTTCCCGGAACCCACACCGTCTCCGTGCCCTTTTGGCGGGGCACGGTCTCACAACGCTCTTCTGCGCTTTTGCCGCGCATGTGTGCCGTCCGTCGTCGTGCATCCTCCGCGCCTATCCTCGGCGCGCGCGGGCCCAATGCCGGCAGTGCACGTCGTCGTCGTGGCGCCGTCAGGCGGGGAGCCCGCCCGGGGGGCTGTGCCACCCGAACTTGTGGGCCGCTGCTTCAACTGCCTTGCTGGGGATCATGTCTAGGCGACTGTCGTTGCCAATCGCGCTGCCTAAAATGCAGCCGTGGTGAGGGCCACCGGCGGGGGCCCCGGGCGGCGGGCGTGGCGGTCCCAGCCAGGGGGGGGGTGGTCGCCGGGGGACGCGTAGAGGCTCTTCCCATTTCGTTGTTGGGCGCCCGAGCCGGCGAGCACGGTGTTCGCCCCTTTCGGTCTCCCTTTGGCCGGTCACCCTCAGTACCCCCATCTTTGCGCTCCTCCGTCGCCTCGGGCGGCGCAACCATCATCCCCCGACTCTTTGAGGCTCGGCCACCGCCAAGAGCACGAGCACCCTCGCCGCCGCCAGTGGCGCCGTTGAGCCCCCCAATGCCACCGGAATGAGCCTTCCTCGACACCTCTGCCGGTGGCCTCTGCGCCCCTCGGCGGAGGGCCCCGAGGGACCCGCTCCCATTCGTCGAGTTGGTCGTTGCTCCGCGTACGCCACGGTACCGCGGCGGAGGAGGACGCGCTCGCCAAAGCTGGTGGCCATGGTCGGGGGCACGCGGCCGCCGGTCTCCACGGCCATGGTGCGGGACTACATCCGCGACACGTTCGGCACTGCCAGCGACTCCATTTGGGTTCGCCGTCATGCTCCGGAGGACTTCATCGCCCGGTTCAGCCGCCAGGAGGATTTGGACGCCGTCCTCGGCACCCCGGTCATGGATGCCCCGCTGCGTCTGATATGGAGGCGTTGGTCGCGGCTAACCATGGCGTCGGCTGGCCCATTCATGTTCAGGGTCATCGTCGGGCTCAGGGGTATCCCGGAGCACGCTCAGAGTGTGGAGATCGTCTAGCTCCTGCTTGGCTCCTCGTGCGCCAAGGTCGAGCTTTTCCAGCACGCCGACGGTGACGACGAGGACGAGGATGGCCCGGAAGTATTTGCGGCTGCATGGTGCGTGCACCCAGACTTGATTCCGGACGAGAAGATCCTGGTCATTCCTGAGCCGGAGCTGCCTCACATCGTGGAGCCCCCGCTGTTCTTGCGGGAGCACGAAATCATCCACGACGAGCTCCCCTCGCTGCGCTACCTCACCGTGCGGCCGGTCGCCGAGTATCAAGATCGGCACACGCCGCCGCCTTCTTCCGACGATGGCTACGGGGATGATGATGGTGACAGCGATGACAAAGAACTTCAACGGCTTCCATCCTGGCTTCGGCGGCAACTCGGGTCGCCTCCGCCCGACGCAGGTGAGGTTCGCTTCGGCGCCGGCGCGCCGCGGCGGTGGACCGGCGTTGGGCGTGGGTCCGGCCCCACATTCAGACCCCGCACTCGGGGGGTACTGGTGGGGACGGTGGCCTGTGCCATCCCGCCACGTGCTGCGCTAGGGCCTGTCAAGTTTGGTGTGGCCCCACTACGAGGGCTCCAGGACGTCAACTCCTTGGGGCACGATGGTCGAGCCGGGGGGAGCCTGCCTCCCACGACGCCTGCTACTCCTGGAGCTGACACTGCGGTGCTTTCTGTCGACATTGCCAGAACTCCACCCAGGGGTGACCTTGGCATGGGGGGGCGAGCGCTGACCTTGGTTGGCTCGGTGCCCCAGGGCGGCGAAAAGGTGCTGCTGCTGGAGAGCCCGTCGATGTGCGTGCTGCAGATGGAGTCGCCTGGAAGCCTTCGATCCGGCCTGGTGGGCCGGATCCTTGACTCGGAGCCTGCTTTGTTCGGTGGTGGGCCGGGGGCCTGCGGAGATGGCAAGCTCAGTGGACCGTTGTTGCTGGTCCGCCCTGGGCGTCCCCACGTTGACTGGTGGGCTGAGGTGGCTGCGGGGCTGGAGCTCACCATGCCACCTCCCCATCTGGCTGGCGGGCCGGTCCCTGCGTCGCCGAGGCCCGCGTCACCCGAGAGGCCCTGTACCTCTCCTGTCGCGACGCCCCAGCACTTGCCTGCTTCGCCGTCCCCTGCTTCTCCTGAGGGGCGCTGCCTCTCTCCAGTCGTGATGCTTCAGCACTCGCCTGCGTCGCCGTCCCCCATACCCGTCGCGCAGCTTATCGAGGCGCAAGTCTGCTCGTCGCTCCCTTCACCGCTCCTGGCAGGGCCGCCGCGGCTGAGAGCCCCTCGGAGGCGTAGGGCGTCGGAGGCCACGGGGTCCCCGCCACGGCACAGCTCTAGGCTGGCGGCCAAGACGTCGACTCGGGTCTCCAACCCCACTGCCCAGGCACAGAACGTCATGATGCTCAGGTGGGGCCTGGCTCAGCCCGTCAGCCGTCGAGGACGCCTTCGTGTGATACCGGCGCAGCATTTGACGAGTGTCAGGCTTTGTATGGTGCGCCTCTCTCGGAGTCCAAGAGGGAGGCCATCAGGACGCTGTTCCCTGCCGGCGCAGCCATCAACAACATCCAGCTCGTCGAGGGTGTGCAGCTCGAATATCAGTGAGCCTGTTGCTCCGGTGTCGCGTCATTGGTTAGATATGTCGTGTGAAAACATCTTTGTATGGAATGTCCGCGGCCTCAATGGTCGCGCGCGTCGCAATGTCGTTCGCGAGTTCATCGTCCAGGAGAAGGTCTCCTTGGTTTGCTTGCAGGAAACTAAGCTTTCCGACGTTTGTAACCAAATGGCTAATGAAATCCTAGGCTCAGCCTTTGACTACGGGTTTTTGCCTGCTCTGAACACCGCCGGCGGTGTGCTGCTTGCATGGAAACTGGACGTGTGGGAGGTCACGAACTTGTCGCTGCAGACTCACTCCTTAACAGCCAAGGTGACCTGCCTTGCGGACTCCTCTTCTTGGTGGATCACGGTGGTCTATGGACCATTTGGTTCCCAGGAGCAGGAGACCTTCCTACACGAGCTGGCTCATCTTAGGTCCACGCTGCTGGGACCGTGGATGCTGTGTGGGGACTTCAATATGATCTATCAGGTGGCTGACAAAAATAATGGCCGTCTGCATGCTTCGCTTCCGTCGCTTCCTAAATTCTGTGGCAGTGCAGGAACTACATCTGGGGGGTCGCTTGTTTACGTGGAGCAACGAGCGCGTTCATCCCACGCTCGAGCGAATTGACCGCGCATTTGTCTCCGTCGAGTGGCTGGACATGTATCCGAACCACCAACTACGGGCGCTCTCCTCTGACTGTTCGGACCACGCACCGCTTTTACTTCACACCAACGTCGTGCCATGGGCTGTCAAGCGGTTTCGTTTCGAGTCCTTCTGGGTAAGGCTCCCAGGGTTCCTCGATGTCGTCGGGTCGGCCTGGCATCCGTCGCTCCTACATGCGGATGCCTTCCGTAACCTGGACTATAATAAGCTCAGGAACGTCGCGCGCGCCCTCAAAAGCTGGAGTATGAAGCATGTCGGCAGCGTGCGTCTGCAACTCGCCGTGGCGCGTGAGGTAATCTTCAGGTTAGACGCTGCCAAGGAGACCAGACAGCTCTCCCCGGAGGAGGTGTTGCTGCGTAGGGACCTCAAGTGCAAGTGCCTTGGTCTAGCCTCCTTGGCGAGGACAATGGCTAGGCAACGTTCGCGGCTTTTGTACCTTGCGGAAGGCGATGCAAATACTCGTTTCTTTCACCTCCAAGCATGCCACCGTTGCAGGAAGAGCCACATCTCGTCGCTCTCGATCGATGGGCACGAGCTGGTCCGTAACGAGCTCATGGCGGATGCTATATTCGACCACTTCAATGGGCTGTTGGGGCAGCCGTTCCAACGGTCAAAGAGGGTGGACCTCGCCGCACTTGGGCTAGCACCGTTGGACCTCTCTGCACTGGATGACTGTTTTTCTGAGCACGAGGTGTGGGCGACCGTGTGCGAGATGCCGTCCGACAAGGCCCCGGGCCCGGACGGTTTCACAGGCCTATTCTACAAGGTGGCATGGCCCATTATCAAATCAGATGTTGTCAATGCGTTTAACGCATTTTGGTCGCTCGATGGTCGTAGTTTCCACCTTCTTAACGATGCATTCATGATCCTGCTGCGTAAAAAGGATGAAGCACAACGATCAAAGATTACAGGCCAATAAGCTTGATGCACAGCTTCGGTAAATTGGTCACCAAGTGCCTCGCTCGGCGGTTGGCGCTGGTTCTCAACGACCTCGTCCATCCAAGTCAGAGCGCGTTCATTCAAGGCCGCTCCATGCATGATAACTTCAGATCGGTACAATTAACCTGCAAGCTGCTGCACCAAAGGAAAGAAGCATGCCTCCTGCTTAAGATCGATATTGCCAAGGCTTTTGATTCGGTTTGCTGGCCTTTTCTACTGGACGTTTTGCAGCAGATGGGTTTTAGTAGACGGTAGCTCAATTGGATGTCCATCTTGCTGGGCTCGGCCAGCACGAGGGTACTGCTAAATGGAAGGCCAGGAGATCATATTTGTCCTCGGGGTCTGAGGCAAGGGGATCCGCTGTCACCAATGCTTTTCGTCCTTGCCATGGAGGTGCTAGGGGGTCTGATTAGATGGGCAGACTCCAGCTCCATCTTCTCACCCATTGGCCGCTCGGCGATTCGGTCTAGGGTCTCCCTCTATGCTGACGACGTCGTCATCTTTGTCGCGCCGACTGAAAACGATTTGGAGGCAGTCAGGTTGATTCTTGGTATCTTTGGCGACGCGTCGGGGCTGTACGCCAACCTGGACAAGAGTGTGGCCACGCCGATTGGTTGCTGCGAGGAGGATGTCCAGCTTGCGGCTCAGACTCTAGCCTGCAGGGTTGGATCCTTCCCGTGTATGTATTTGGGTGCTCCGCTATCTGTCCGTAAGCTGAAGCGCAGCGATGAGCAATACATCATTGACAAGGTGGCATCAAGAATCCCTTTCTGGAAGGGCAATCTCATCAACATGGCGGGAAGGACAACCTTGTTGCGTTCGACGCTGTTGGCCATCCCAGTTCACTTGTCGATTGCGGTGTGCTTGTCGCCATGGGCTGTTGGTCGCATTGACAAACTACGCCGAGCATTTATCTGGTCCGGCGCGGACTCCGTTTCGGCCGGGAAGTGCCGCGTCGCTTGGGAGACCTTATGCCGTCCGAAGGAGCTGGGTGGCCTTGGCGTCCTCGACCTCCGTCGTTTTCGGATGGCGCTGCAGTTGCGCTGGGACTGGTTCCAGCGTACCGATCCGAGTCGCATGTGGGTCGACCTGCCGTCCTCGACCGGGAAGGAGGTGCAGGCGCTGTTCAATGCGGCAACCATGTCGGTCGTGGGTGATGGCAACTCCACGCGATTTTGGCTTGACTCCTAGCTACAGGGCTGCTCTATCGGACGCCTTGCACCTGCTCTGCTGGCTGCGGTGCCACGGTCCAAGGCCAAGTCCAGAACGGTCGTGTCGGCGTTGGCAAATCGAGCGTGGGTCTCTGACATCTCAGGAGCAATCATGGTGCAAGTCATCCTAGAGTATCTGCATGTTTGGGACTTGCTGCAGGAGGTTCGCCTGAATCCGGGCATCAGTGATGAATTCGTATGGAGATGGTCGGCCGATAGGAAGTACTTAGCGGCCAACGCTTACGGAGCCATGTTTATCGGTGCTGTTACACCGTTCGGCGCAAAGCTGATTTCCAACTCAAGAGCACCGCCAAAGATTCGGTTTTTCTTCTGGCTTGTGCTGCACCAGCGTTGCTGGACAGGAGAGCGAAGGAAGAGACATGGCCTCCAGGCGGACGATTCGTGCATCATGTGCTCGCAATCCTCGGAAACTATGGACCATATACTCCTGGGATGTGTGGTTAGCAGAGAGGTCTGGTGTCGTGTCTTTGTGCAGCTTGGTCTCTCAAGCTTGGTGCCTCAGTACGAGGCCAATTTGCTCGTCTGGTGGAGCTCGGCCAGAAGGATGGTTCAGTGGTCGCGCAGAGGGGGATTCGACTCGTTGGTCATGCTCGTTTGCTGGACTCTTTGGAAGGAGCGCAACAACAGAACGTTCAGGAATGCTTCCTGCACGCCGGTGGAGATAGCCCAATCGGTGTTCTCAGGGGCAGGCCTCTGGTGCCGTGCCGGATACTCCAAGCTTGAGTCGCTGTTAGCTGGACAGTAATTAGCTCCTTGTTTTGCCTGTTTTAGTTTCCTTTGCCTTGGTTTTTGTTTTTGGGCTTTGACCCCGGCGAACTTTTTGTTTACCGGTTAGAGCCCTTGGTTGTTCGGTGTTTGTCTACCTCCTCTTAATGAAATACGTGTCGAGGCACGTTCGCTAAAAAAATGATTGGTTCATTAGAAAGCGGCTTGTATGGAGAAATTTCAAGAGTCAATAAGCATATATGCAAGTGGAGGAAGATTCGCATTTCTAAAGTAGTAGTAGATTTGGAAAACTGACAAGTGGTAATACTCCTCAGACAACTTGACAGTCAACATGTGCAATGAGCGTAATAAAGTCAGAAAGTGGCACGTCGTTGGTGTTGAACTGGCCAATGCAGGCCAATCTCGAGCTAGCCACCTATGGTAGCTCCTACCTAATCTACCCTTATCCTTATTTCTGTGTTGCAAGCCCTGTACATTAACAGTTACCCTGTCTCCACCGTCCGATGCACCTAGAGCTGTGGGATGCCTGCCACGCTTGCCTCTGTATGTTGCAGCCTCTGGGTTGCCCCTTCCACCTTCGACCTCATCGTCTGGAATCTGGACTCTTCCTCCACCCTCCCGTCCGTGCTCTCCGCAGCCAAGGCAACCTCAGCTTTATCTCTTTCTCTCTCTCCCGAGTTGATGGACGGCGCAGCAGGAGACCAAAACCGCTGCCACGGCTGGGCCAGCGGCACCCTACGTGTGCCGTGCAACACCACGGCGGGGCCCCGACAGTGGTAGCCCCCCGCCATGCACGGTGCCGTTCACCGGTGGCCGCGGGCTTGGCCCCTGGCCATCCATGCCGCTACGGTGACCGCCTCCAGACACAGCTCGCCTGGCACCACCCCGTAAGCCGCCCCCTCCCCTTTGTCGTCTGTACGCGAATTGTGTTTTCGATTGGTGATGTTTTCTGTACCTAATCGATGGTGCATATATGCAGTTCAGCAGCAATTGACACCAGCTCAGATGCCATCACTGACGCAGGACAACGCTCCCGTCCTGTGCCCTGTGTGGGTTGTTACAGCTTCTTCCCTCAATCTTTTTTTTTTTTTGCAGCAACTTATGCATATAGCAAGCGAGCTCTTTTACAGTGCTTGAAAATGCCTCCTAATGCTTTCTAATGCCTCCCAATGCCTCTGCAAATAGCTATTTATATTCATTTTATTTTTGCATAAGGGCAATAGGGTCATTGCACACACCTTGATCCACACGATCTAGCGCTGGGCCTCCTGTCTCCCGTAACGGGCTAACGTGGGCCGTTGTTGCCTTTGATGCTTATTAGCTTGATGACATCATATATGACATCACGTTTGCGTTGTTGCCGTTTTCCTTTAGTAAAACAATTCTAGAAATACAAAATAAAAACACCCCGCGGTGGGACGTGCTTTGTTTGGAATTTCGAAACAATCGGCCGAACGCCATGGACGAGCGATTGCCTCCATAATTTTAGGATCACACTTGTTCATTTCAGATCGGCAAAAATCACAGACACCTCCTGGGCGGGGCCAAGTTCCCTGGCCTGGTGGCGTAAGCGACGCGGTTCATGGCGGTGGACGCCGTGAGCAAGGTGGTGCACTGGTGCCGGACGTCGGGGATGTGCATATGGCCGGACGGCGGCTCGTCAAACGAATCTATAAGATTTTTCTTTTAATTGAAAAAAGATATTTATCTAATTACACTATTTGAATTATACATTCTAACTATACTAATCAAAACATGATGATTTTATTATGCATTTACTATTTTACCCTTGATCACATCACAGAACTACGAAAAAGGAATTAAGCCGGAATTAGCATTTTTCTTTTTGCATAGGCATCTATAGGCATTTTGGTGCGTATGACCCGCTAATCATAGATAGAGGAAATACCTCTCCCAAAATGCCTCTCAACGCTTCCCCTCACACGGACCCACAAATTATAGACACCGAAAATACTTTCCAACGCCTCTGCAAGCATAGTAAAAATCTCATAGCAAGAACATTCCCAGGTATGGCACTGTGCATCCAGTAATTTATAGTTCTCCGTCTTCATATTCAATAGTCATTTGCAAAATAAATAAATAAATAAAGTACAACGGCATATATAGTTTCTTTTACTTCAATATAATTTGCAATTTCCACAGCATATTAATCCTACAGGTTTGAAACACCTATGATTAATCAAATTTTTTCAATTTATGTCATCAGGCTTAGATGATTCTTTCAATCTGTACTAACCTTCGGTTGAGCTGCATGTACCTATTAGCCACAAACACAACGTGAGTTTACCATCCTCTTCCTTTAGCTGCCAAAATATTTCTGTATTCATGACTGATCCCCGTTTTCATTGTCTGCAGAGAAAGACATAATTTCAGTGGTGTGCTGAATTGCTGATATCAGTCATCTTTCATGTTTCTTTATATTACTTTTATTAATGTAAAAAAGGGCTACCTCTTTGCGAAAATGGTGAATCAACAACACATACATCAAAAATGACCTGCAACATATATATAACCCCAAAGTCCTGCTATTTGCAGGCACTGTTTGTTTCAATGTCATGACGCATTTTTTAATTGCAGAGACATATGTGAATTTTGTAGTTGGAGCTATCATATGTGTGCCCCGCTCTGCAGCAAATCTTATCAGACCATATCTATGCCCAATTACTGTAAACATACTGATATAGTATACATACATGGAAAACAATGATCCAACCTAAAGATAAAGAGTAGTATTGCATGGGGGCCCTGTCAGCATCGATGAATGATAAGTAAGAACACTAACGCAGTCATAATGATCTGTTGCATTGCATGTTGTACTAAGATCTGAATATAGGTGGGTCAAGTAACTGAAGGTTTCTGTTTAGTTTTCATGCATAGAGGTCTGTACCCGATACTGACGGTGTTGGTGCCGCTGAGATTTGGAGCAGAGCTTTGCCTGCCTTCTTCATTCTCAACTGAGGTTTCTGATCACTTTCGTGCATTCAGGTGACAGTGAGCCAGTTGTTCCACATGCTGACGGTGTTGGACACCTTGAGGTTTGCGGCCGAGGTCTACGTGATGATCAGAAACCTGCCTTCGTAAATTTGGAATTTAAGGTCATTATTGATTTTCGGCTATCGCCCACCACAAAAATTCCCCATTATTAATCTTATCCTATTATGTTCCTTTACTTTATGTCTTTTGGCAATTTAAAATTTTTTTAGACCATCCTTGCTGAGCCTTTATTTGATTTATACGCTAGGCAATTGTGCCTCCATCCCCGTGCAAGGCACGGGGTTACCTGCTAGTATTTTGTTATAATTGTCCCTCTGCTAGCTTTATGTACGATCATAAACGACACCAGCAACATGCCACACCCTTCGACGAATCTGTCACTATGTTATAGTCGACAGCCCTCCTATCATATTTATGAGGAAGACAAGTTATACTAACTAGTCCATCAACCCGTGCTCTCGCACGGCTAGATAGAATCTTAGAAGACTTAAGTACATTAGTTATTGTTTAATACCTCTAACTAATAAAAATTTCTAACAGTAAAAATGACATGTTTTTTTCACTTTGTTCATTTTTAACAAAATAGACACAGAATATAATATGTTGTATCTAGTTGTCACCATCACATCAATTACCAATATTTATGTTTTTTTCATCTATACCCATAGTTTTTCCTTTAAATTCTCAGGGCACCTAAGTTTATGTTTACTGCACTTACTTGAAAGATTAGCTTAAACTATTGTGGTTCCTATTGCAGCCCATATCTTATATATTCTATGGTGCCATTAATCTATTTTTTTAATTTCTCAAATTCTTATTCATTACTACATGTTTTTGACCCTGAAGTTAAGTTCAAAGTCTGCTGTCATAAACTATAATCTGCTGTACTATTATGCCATAAACAGTGACTTAATATATGTTCTGCACCACTTAAAATCAGTCATTGAGCTTGAACTGAGATCTAGAATAGGGTAGCATTGCAAACCTCTTCTTATAATATTTTTACTCAAAATCAATCCCCCATGTGTTGCACTAACACCCATTTCTCCTGATGTTGAATTTGCTTTTCAGAAAATTATATGTGCAGTAATAGTTATATTATGAATATAGGTAATGTTTTAATTAAAATGTATAAATATATAAAGTGAAAACTTATATAAATTATGTCATTGTTATTGATGTAGTTATAAATATTTTGTTAGTATATATGATGATTAGTATCTGAGTTGTGAATAAAATATTTTTCATGACGCTAAAAAAAACAACATATATATTTATTGCCCATGCTTACATGCAATGTGCACAAAATCTGCATGATGACATAATATATATGTTTATTTTAATCAAATATTAATATATCAATACTAATACAATTATGTCATGTACTAAAACATATGTGCTTTTACTTAAATAGATTTTGTAATAAAAAATGTTGATAACTTAATTTTTAAAATAATGTCAAATGATAATTTAGATGCAGATTTGACTGGATCAAATAAATTACCTCATATTAGTAGGTAGACATTTAGATGTAAATTTAGGTTCATATTAGATCAATATTTTCAATGGTAGGTAATTTAAATTTAGATTTAGGGTTTATATTGTTTTACACGATCACAGATGTGGGTGGTTGTTTAGACAATAAAATGAATCCAGTGGTTGTTATTATCATGGTATAATGGTCTACCAAACTGATGGCCATACATTTTTTTTGTTTTTGGGGAGAATTTTTAGGATTTGTCTTCCTTAGCATCATATATATTTAGTTGAAATCTAAGCATTAGTTATATAATTAGTTCTTGGTGCACCCCTTCAACTTTTAATCTAGTTCTGGCAATTTTTTACCATTCTTGCTATTTTTTACCCACATGTAGTGCTTATTATATCTTTGATTCAATATTTTAAAATTTTAATTTATTTTAAAAATACTTAGGCCCTAGGCCGCCTTTTTTAGTTCTTAGTGACATAAGTTGTTGAATTAGTTACATCAAAAACTTATGTTATAATATTGTTTATAAATATTGAGTGCTTAAATATAAATTATGACTATTGGTGTGTAAGTAAAAAATAAATATTCTTATTTGATGTAACAACCTATGGATTTCAGCACCGTGGACGATTAATATAAATTAAAGTGAGTTGTTTGTGTTGTCTCTATGTGGTTTTGTTAGCGACCATTTTCCATATTTGATAAGCTATTAAAATAACTATTGTATTTATTCAAATGTAAACATGGTTAGTTGGTCTACGTAGCAGAACAGACCATAAACTTAACTTTTATTAAGAGGGCAGAAGTTTACAATTTAGACACAAATATATCATACTTTGTAAACATTATATTGTTTCTCAGGATATTTTCCGCGATATATATTATATTAGTATTTGCATGCAGATTAAAGAGATTTATATTTATTTTTGTATAATAACAAAGGTGGATAACTTTGACTCAATAGTGTTACTAACTTTGATGGACTAGTTATCCACCTTTGAATGGTGTAACACGAACAATAGGAACCACAATAGTTTAAGCTAATGTTTCAAATAAGTGCAGTATACATAAACTTAGGTGCCTGAGAATTTAAAGGAAGAACTATGGGTATAGATGAAAAAACATAAATATTAGTAATTGATGTGATGGTGACAACTAGATACAACATATTATACTCTGTGTTTATTTTGTTAAAAATGAACAAAGTGAAAAAATGCCATTTTTAATGTTAGAAATTTTTATTAGTTAGAGGTATTAAACAATAACTAATACTTAGGCCTTCTAAGATTCTACCCAACCGTGCATGAGCACGGGTTGATGGACTAGTATAACTAATGAAGAATCTAATGATACTTAGTTTGTGTCATAAATATTATTTTATTATATAAACTTGATTAAACTTAAAAATTTTTGACTCTCTAAGATTCTTAGAATGACTTATAAATTGAGATGGATGGAGTATCTAACAAACTCCAACCTACCAAAAACAAGCGCCACCACTTAGAATGATAGTTTGTGTCACTTAGAAGTCATCATGTTTTTCTCCACGTACTCTACACTTTAGTAGCCTTCTGCTGGACAAGCTTATCATAAACCAACCACAAACAAGCGCCTCCACTATTTTTGTTCGTCATCGACAGGTTCGGTTGCCACATACTACAAAAGGGAAAGGCAGCCTCCAGATGCTGGTCGCCGAGCTCCTGATCGGCGCCATCTTGGCGGCCAAGCTGGGTAACGACAGTAGGATATGCCCTGTGGCTACGCAGCGGCGCTGTTCGTCCTCATCGGCGTGTACGTGGCCGGGTACAGCTGGTCGTGGGGCCCCATGACGTGGCTGGTGCCGACCGAGGTGTTCCCGCTGGAGATCCGGTCGGCGGGGCAGAGCATCACGGTGGCGTCCGGGTTTGTCTTCACCATCTTCATCGCGCAGGGGTTCCTCGCTATGCTGTGCCGGATGAGGGCATGGCTCTTCTTCTTCTTTGCGGGCTGGATCGTCGTGATGACGGCCTTCGTGTACTTGTTCTTGCCGGAGACAAAGGGGATGCCCATTGAGCAGATTGGGAAGGTGTGGAGGGAGAACTGGTTTTGGGGGAGGATTGTGGGGTTGGATGATGAATTGCAGGCGACGGAGAAGTGACAAGCTGTGAAAAGAAATATACACTTTTCCGTCAGAGATTTAAATCACCACGTAAGTGCCTTGTGTTCGCCAAGGTGGAAGCTGACGTGTCATCCATGACAAGTAGGATTTAGCCCAGGTGTTTTGTGGCCTAGTTTGGTTTCCAGGAGCTATTTCAGCCCATTTTACGCCACTGATTTTTTTTGGGCACATCTGATCTTTTGAGGGCCTTTTTCAGCCTTTTAAATAAATTTAGCCCAAATACATTTAGCCCAATTATTATCACATCATCAATTTGTTCTTGTATGTTTAAATTTAGTGTCAGAATGAAAAATATCACACGGATACAATAGACACACGTTTTCTTACATAACATAGCTCACTTTATCCAATAAAATCCATCAAACTAAGAATTAAAAAGCAATTTCCTAAAACAACCAAGCTTGCTATACTTTTTGCTGCACATTCATTAGCGTTATGGTCGACTTGCTTCTAAAGAAGTCGTTGTGTCCAGCAGCACCTTTAAGTTCCTGTAAAACAATTATAGGAACTAGTGATCAACAACCCGTGCTCTCGCTGTTCGAAGTGATTTTGTGCATATTATTTTGTACACTGTGCACAGATGCTTGTATATCCACGTTGAGATGCTTGAATATCCACGTTGATTAAGTAAGGAGTAAATAACATCCCAATGAAAAATCAAGAACCTATAAGGCGGATTAGAAGGCACAAGTGCACGTGCGTTCTCGATCTTAAATAATACTCCTTCCATTCATTTATCTCCTTCATCTAAGCCTTTGACACAATGACTTAGGAGCAGAGTAAAAACACTCAGTTTGTATTTAATCATCATGGGCTAAACCAATAAGCAGTAAAGAAATAATAAATGCAAGCAAGGAACAACCAATGAGTAACAAAAAGACAATAAATGCAAGCATGTCCAAGCTAATATGAAGAAAATTTTTGAGTAAATAGTTTTTACTTAGATGAAGGAGACAAATGAACAGAGAGTATTCATTTATTTAATGATGTTAGCCAGAAGTGATTAAGGGCCTCTCGGTTGATGGAAGAGCCCATCACATCAACGTTATCTCGGCCTGTCAACATGCAAGGCAAAACACGTGAAGATTAATTGGGCTAATTAGTACCGGCCATTAGCAGTCACTAATCTCGATTATGGGCCCCAAAGAAGTGAGTTGTGCATGGCTCATGCAAGGATTCGCTAGCAAGCCACTACTATACACGCGCGTACATCTCTCTTGCTGACCAATACACGTATGCGTACAAAATACGCCGCTGCAACACCAATTATGTCTGTACTCTCAGAGAGCCGTAACTGGAGGGCAAGTAGGAAATTATTCTCTGGAGCATTGGCATCTTCGAGTAAGAATATTAGGTTACCCTCCATCCCATGCTCTGGATGAAGAAGCAATGAGAGATGTTGACCCCTGGGTAATATAACAAAGCAATACTTTGTCCCTTTGCCAGTGAGAAAATGGCGTATTAGAGGGTCAAAAAACATATATCTGCATGGTGTCCCCCCAAGCTCCACGTACCTCAAGAATTCACTCGCCCGAGTGGCAATGGATCCTCTCAGCTCATATTGTTAACACGATTAAATATTAACCAAACATGCATACGACATGGCGGTATGAGCGATTCTCTTTGGAAAGGATGAGCTCCTTACCGCTTGCTGTAGTTCTTCCTCTTCTTTCAACCCGCTGCCTACACCTTCGTAGAGTATTTTCACACTCCTGTGAGGTGTATTTGAGCTTGGTCCGCTAACGCAGCAGTGGTGCACTGGTGACGTTCCACTTGTTGGAGGTCTCTAGGGCGGCCTCCATCTTGATGTGAGCCATCTCCATCCTCTCAATGTACTCCTTTCCATCTGACTTATCATGACAGCATTTCTTAATTCTTGATAAGACTTGGTTAACAGCCTCCTGGGCAACTGCAGAACTGACCATCTCTGCTGCCATTAACATGATCAAACAAACCGTAAAATCGGTTGTCCTGTATGTAGAGAAAGAAAGAAAAATATTCCATACATATATGAGCCAGATTGTCCATACTGTTCATCAGTTTAAAATCTATGATTGATCTTGTAAAGTGCAAGTGTGGGAGGAAATCAAAACCTGGTGTGGTTGAACACTTGAACCATCTGACTTGTTCCCTACTTCTACTTAAATCTTCATACGAGTTGGTTAACTGCCTCGTGGGCCACTTCCGAACTTACCATCTCTGCGCTTCTATTTGGATTGATCAAAGCAACCTGTAGAATTGGTTGTCCTGCAATCTCAATCGAAAAGAAAGTACTCAATATATAGAATGGTGATCGAGGTTGAAGTAGTTGTAGGGTAACTTCTTAATACGACAATATGTAGTCCTCCTGTTTATTTGAGAAAAAAGGTCAGGGTTCTAGCCAACAGCAACAAGAGTTTGTCAATCTATCCAGCACAGCCAGACAGTTGTATGAACATACATATGGAGAGTTACATTATTTGAGAGCGACATTGTGGAAATTTGTCATGACTGATATGCACACAGGAAGACTTTGAAGACTAAGAAGAGGGCAAAGCACTGACCTCGACATATAAACGCCTCAGGCATGATGGGCCAGAATTATTCATCGCATAGGACAAACCAGAGTCAAAGTCGATGGTGACAAAATGTAGAAACCTTGGCGGGAAAGCTTGGATGAAACGGGGCACTGTGCTATAAAGCTGATATCAGCCCTGGATGCTTTGTCCCCACAATATATAATGGGCTCACAGGTCATAGCGTTCATTGTCCCTCTTGTAGAATTTCTATGTTTAATCCATTGTTGACTTGACTATTCGATCAGTCCTGCGGTGCGTGCTGCGTGGAATTGTTGCGCATGATATGGCATGAATATGCTGCCCTGTGCCAACACCTAACTCGTTCATACAACCTCACGTCCTCACTCTGCTTTTCCCCTACTCAATGTCCCGTCTGCAATGCATCACTCTTGTCAAATCTCCTTGAAGATGTGCTCATCTCACAAATGAAGTACGGAGTACCTCTCTATATGTAGTCTATGGTTTATGGTCACATCTGGCCTCCAGGAATGATAGACGTACTCACAGACTCGTGTGTGTGTGTGTGTGTGTGTGTGTGTGTTGCCGTGGTATCCACTACTGGTACAAGACTTGGTGATGCGAACCTACAGCTAGTTCAAGTGTTCAACCACGCCAGGTTTCATTTCATCTGCACTTAACTTTACAAATTCGATCATAGTAGATTTTAATCTGATAACCAGGTGCAATCTAACACATATATACGTATTGAATATATATTTTGTTTTGTTTCCCATACAGAATTACAGATACAGGGACAGCCGATTCTACAGTGGTAGCTTGTTGATCAATCCTAATGGCAGCAGAGATGGTCAGTTCTACAGTGGCCCATGAGGCGGTTAATCATGTATTATCTAGATTTAAGGAGCAGTACAATGGAAAGTCAGATGCAAAAGAGCTCATTGAAAGGATGGAGATGGCACACATCAAGCTGGAGGTCGCCCTTGAGACCTCCAACAAGTGGAACGTCACCAGCGCACCATTGGTGCGTTGGCAGAACAAGCTCAAGCGCGCCACACAGGAGTGCGATGACACTCTGCGCAGGTGCAGGCAGCGCTTGGAAGAAGAGGAGGATGTGCAAAAAAGGGTAAGGAACTCCTCCATTCCTATGCGGATAGCTCACACTGCCAGGTCCTTCGTCTCATCCATCTTTTATCGTGGTAATGACGATGACAACGACCTAATGAAAGGATCCACCATCGTTCGGCGATTTGAGCGGTATGCAAATGATGCCAGAGAGTTTTTGAGGTATGTAGAGCATGGTGGTACACCACGCCAATACATGTTCTTCGACCCTCTTGTACATCACCTCCTTGCTGGAAAAGCAACAAAGTATTGCTTTGTTCATGGGGGTCAACATCTCTCGTTTGTTCTACAGCCTTCTAGGCTCCCCGAGCATGGGATGGAGGGTAGCCTGATATTCTTACTTGAGGATGCCAACACACAAGAGAATAATTTCCTTCTTTCCCTCAACTTACGGCTCTCTGAGAGTACCGACATAGTTGGAGTTGCAGTGAGATGCCTGCAACTGTTCGTACCTCACTTGACCTCAACAGTCGAGAATGTGAAGAGAAAGCTCACCCAGCTACCAACCAAGCACTTGTGTTGGGTGTCCAATGGCAATGGCTATTCTGTTTGTGGTCAGAACGAGCGTCGGGACAACATTCGCACCATGTCTCGTAAATGGTATCGGCCAAACCTGCTCTGTTGTCAGCAACAAGATCATCACTATTCTCCAAGCTACACTGCTGGCAGCACGAGCTCATCATCAGAATCATTTCACTGTGATATATACCTGGAACCAGTAAACCAAGTGTATTTGCTGGGCCATGTTGCACTGTCATCTGGGAGCAATAGGAAGAGGGCAATCGTCGACAACAAAACCAGCTTCTTGAGGGACTGATATCTGAAACTTGGAGGCCACTTCTGGCCCCATGCCTCCTCTAAAGAGTAATCGCCTGCAGTTGGAGGATCAGCGACAGAGATGATCAATGGGAAGGCTGCACACTATGGAAGTTTGTATGCAAACATTTCCTTTGACGAGCTGAGTAAGATCATGCTACCAAAGGCGGTAGATTGCTGTGGAAGTCTAGGCATGGTGGCGCATACCTTCAGGTAGAGAAGACCTCATCTAGAATAAATAATCCTAAACGACGGCGGGGCGTGAAGGTTCAGGGATGGGCAGGTGCGAATTATGAGTTCATGAGCTCGTGGATTGCGCATGCTTCTGCCCAGTTGCAGGGCTCAATCGTGGACTGGGCTCAGAATGAAAAGCGGTTGCCGCTATCATTATTATCATTGAAAACTGATCCCTGCGTCCAGCATGATTGTCCAATCAAGTTGTGGTCTTTGTTTGATCACAGATCATGGGCAAGCAAGATGAAGTCGTCCTTCACTTTCCATGCCTGAAAGATTTCAACTTGCTTTGTACTTTAGCTACCTTAATGAAGTACAAAATACTATATAGGGGTTACCCCAATTTGGATCCTTCGAATTAAAATTCATTCTATTCTATCATAAGTTAGGCACAGATTAAACTATATCTATATATCTATATCCAAAGAGGCAAAATTTTAGCCTATTTTTTTTGGACCATCTATTTTTTTGTCTGTGTCCCTCTAACTACTGGACAATGAAGAATTTCTTCTGTACGGACTTATATATATAACCCATGCTCTCATACGAGTTAGAATACATTACTACACAAAACTTAATGGAGACAGGCAAAAAAGGTTAACCGAGGCGGGCATTGTAACCACCTCGGATATAAGGTCACGGTCGATCGTGGCATTAATCGAGGCAGGCTAGTTACAACAACCGCCTCGGTTAACATGAATTAACCGAGGCGGTTACCTAAGGCGTCCTTCTTGGTTGTTTAACTGAGTCGGTTTCGTAAAGGTAACCGCCTCTATTAAACTATTAACATTGGCGGTTAATATTAACTGCCTGCCTCGGTTCATTATTTCTAGATTTAAAAAAGCTTTTAAGTTTGAATTTGAATTTGAAACTGAATTTCATCAAATCAAATCACATACGAAGCAGAGCATACACGTCAAAAGGATAATACATTACATTCATGCGTGTGTCATCCATAGCGTTTCTCGGTCTACCACAAAGATCATATATATCACACACAAAAAAGCATCACATTCGTTCTTTATATGAGAAGTTGAGCTAAGGTCACCTAGTCGAAGAGCTCCAGCAACGTATAATCCCTCATGTCTAGCATGGTTCTCTAGTTCTGTAGCCTGTCATACTTGTCCGCCGTCGCGAACTCGCTTTCCTCATTGAAGAAGGTTCCACCAACATGACCACATTCGTCTGTTACAAACTTACAAATGTCGGTTATTGTTTGCTTGATGTTTGCATTGTCCACCTTTGACTTTTTCCAATAATAATTTGCTTTCTTGAGCAGCCACCAGCTGTGGCTATACTTGATGCAGTCCCTGAGGTACTCACAAGAGTAGTATTCGCACAATGTTGAGCCCTCAGGTTGTTTGGCACACTACATGTATGATATATACATAAGACGTAATCGTTATGACATTTAGAGACCATGCACAATGTAGTACCACATATGATTCTTGATACTTACTAGAAATTGTTGCCTCACTTCGAGTCTGTCTAGACGGTCCCTTGTTGTACGCATCCGTGCGACAACCAGCATTCCTCATGTACCGACTCGCGCTACAGTGCAGATAGCTCTCCAAATTCTCATACTTGCCCCCATATAAAATATAGTGGTTAAAATAGGAATGAAACTTTCTAAGCTTCATTGCCACTAACCGGATCAGTTTCTTCCCCTAATAGGTATTGGCGGGCACCTTGTTACCCTCTGGTAATGTGTCTGCGAGGATACGTAACAGGTCGTTGAAGCTTATGTCAGACCACCCATGCCAGGCCTTTAGCATCAACATCTGAAGGTTAAAACGTAACGCCGTCCAACGCTATGTAGTCCTTATAAAGGGGATCAATTGCTGCTTGCTTCATCTGTCTAAAATTCTTTAGCAAATTTAGATTTGCAAATAGAACGTCATCTTGGCCCTTGCAATTAGAAACTCTCTTAAAAAGCTCTGCATTCTTCGGGATCCAACACATCTGCATCTTCTTTACCATCATCTCCACCACCATCATCATTGTCTACCATGTCGCCTTGTAGTAGATCCTCAATCGTGATGTAATCAAGAGTCCCATCTTGGTTGCTGGCTGCTGCAGGTGAGGACGATGGAGGCTGCTCTAGTCCTCCGTCATTCACTGCCGTCGTGCTTGTCGTCAACGAGTTTGGCCCACATGAAACGGTGCGCCAGTTGGATTTTGCTCACCGTGATGCTTCGAGATGGTGTAATCCTTGACAAAACCATATCGGATCAAGTGAGACTGCACCAGTTATCGTTATGGGCAAACAAATTTGTGCACTTAGTGAACGAACAAATCATGTGATCCCGACCCATATTCAATCGATGTTTTTTCACTGTGAGAAGAAACTTTTTCCCTAGATGATCTAGGAAAGGCGGATCTAGCCTCGATGTCTTGTACATCCATTCCCTGTCCATGACCACGACCTTGCACACGCAGCGAAAAAAATGTTTAAGCATAGCAGTATAAGAGAAATGCATCCGATTACATCTAGTAGATCTGATTTTTTTATCTCTTCCACTAGATCTAGATCTAGAGAAAAAAGCCACTAAATCATGCAAAAGAGAGGAAAATGAGTGTTGGAGAGTAAGATTCAACCTCTTGCGGTGCCCCCTTCAATAAATCCAAGGGCAACCCCCCACCCCCCCAACCAAAAAATGACCAATTTTCAGGTTTTTTAGCTCAAAATCCATAAATGGAGGAGAGGCCTGTGGAGAAGAAGGGGACTGGATGCTATATTTATACTTCAGACTCAACCTCGGCGGGAGCCATAAAAAACCAGCCTCGATCGGCTCATTACAACAAATGCTTCCGTTAATCACTTAAATGAGGCAGTCGTTATAAGAAACCATCTCAGTTAATCACCATTAACCGAGCGGTTGTTAGAAGATAACTGCCTCTGTTAACATTGGGCTAACCAAGGCGGTTATGCTATAATACCTGTCTCGGTTAACCTATTAATCGAGGCGGTTACTGGGCCAGCACCCATTAACTGAGGTGGGCCGCTGGCTCAACCGCCTCCGAGGTCCATTTTTAAAGGTCACAGTTAAGTTTTACTGTATTAGTGATAGCTCTTTTTCTTGCGCGATAATTAATACAATTACAAAATGTATTAGGTTGTGTATATGACCCGATTAGGTTTGAACTAACCTAGATATATCCTATTCCAAATAGCTCACTCTGAATCCTAATCCAAATAAATCACTCCGATTCTGAGCAAACTAAATCAGAAGAAGAAAGTAGGCATTTTCTTTGTATATATACGTCCCCTGTTTTTTTATTGGTACATGTTTTGTCCCCAGTTTTTTTCCTGTGTAAATATATCAGTGTGTTTCCATATCTATCTGTTTTTCTATACATAAATAGCGATCATGCTTATTTTCGTCCTGCTCGGTCTGATATGATGCCTGGGCCTTGTGAGTTGATTTTTTTTTCCTTTTGACTCATATTGTTTAGTATTTTAAACATAAACATCAAAAATATATACCTCTACCTCTCTATCTACCTACCAACCTATATATCTACCTCTATCTTACTATTACTAATTAGAGGCCCCAACGAAGGCTCCACGTTAATCCTCCCTAGACGCGCTAGAAAAAAAGATAAATGCTGTAAATTCTCACGTTAATCAGAAAGATCCGACCGTTAACCTTAATTAAAGACTAACTATCCATATCCCTTGGATCTATTTTGCTTTAAACCTCCGTCATTATAGATAGAAATATAGCGTACATTATCTTTGGGGGCAAACAAACTTGAGCCGCACGTGAAAAAAAAAAATCTTTGATATTTCCTGTTCTCCGTTGGATGATATATGGACTACACAGTTCACGGTGGATGGTTACCGGTGTTCATGACGTCACTGTTGGTCAATCTTTTTTAATTAAACAATCAATAGAAGGTTCATAAATATCTACCATTCACGTTGGTTGCTTAACGTACCAATGAAACCAAAAGGTTAATGTGCCAATCTTACTTCTTATATTCACTTTAATTCTCATGGGAAGCGTTAGAAAAATAGATAAATATAAAAAATTCTCACAATAATCAGAACAATCTAGCCATCCATTTGATAAGGTTTAATTATCACCAGAAATAATAACCATCAGATCAATTTGGTTTTCTAAAAATACATCGCCATTATTAGAATTATAATTAAAATAACTGCCTACACCAATTTGGCGTACGTTTTACAGGTGTGGTCTTCCAGAACCCATCTAATCTATTACAGGTGTGGTCTTCCAGAACCCATCTAATCTAATCTAATTAATCTGATGCACGGCATGGCTTCTTCTCACGTGTCCATCTCCACGGGGATCGGCGTTGCAATTCCTACTAGCGGCAACACGGCTAGGCACGCGCCATCGCCAACCCACCGTGACCTACATACCCCTAGCCCCGCGCTGCCTTCCTGCTCACCGCACGTGGACTACCTCGCCGCCCAAGCCCCAACCAGACGCCACGCCTCGCTCATGTGTCGCAGCCTCGCAGGTGAGTTGCGGTTCTGTAGTCTGCTGATGCGCTGGCATGATGTATAAGCGGTCGATGATTATGTGAACGAACTTTAGGCACTCGATCGAACTGGATTCTGCATATATAGGCATTGCATGTGATGCAGAGAACACTGTTGATTCTCATGCTGCTGTAATTTTACTACATGAGACAGCAAGGTTGTACATATAATTAGAAGAGAAACACGTACAGGGAGTTTGTACTGAAACCATGTACACGAACTTTAGGCACTGTTGATTCTGCATTGATGCGTCACTAGAGAGTTTCGAGTGTGGATTCATCCAACTAACATATAATCTACTTGGTTATATATTTTTTGACACTTGGTTTTGTTGTAGAGAAGTTGTTATGGCTACGGACAAGATGGATGTTTTAAGTGAGGGCAAGACTGTCGGTATGTACGTATGTGGCTGGCTCGATGCACGCATGAAAATTTCGCAAATGCATTAGTCCTCCTGCTGAAGTTTGCCTTGTAGATGTCGAGAGACAATCAGGATCCGAGGGGCACTGAGCACTAACCTTTAGATCAACTTTTATTTCTTCGTTGAAGCTAATGCTTTTTACTATGAAAATCCAGACGCTTGATCTGAAGGTTGCATCGCGTCGACCTGATGTCGACCTCAATGATAGGCAAGATGCACCGATGGGCAATAGTTCAAACTGCGAAATTTTGGTTTGATTGAGAAAAAACATCCAGACCAAGTCAATTTTCTGGTGCCCTCTTTCTATCTGTAAAACAGTTTTCTTTTATAAATAACACATAGTCTACTATTATCTTATGCTTATTTTTCCTATTCCAAGCAATATTGGATGCAAACATGATGTAAGCCGAGAGATTAGAGCTTGGACCAAGGATATATAATGCTAGATTTTGCAACAAGTGTATGATGTCCCAGTCATCAAGGTAATGCATCCACATATCTTTACATAAACATTGAACAATGTAACTGAGGTACTTACTATTCAGGGGAAAAGAAAAAAGCTGTACCTAGGAAGAAAATATAAACAACCTAGAAAGAAAGTGCCTTTTATTACTAATCCATTGCCTAACAAGTAGTCCAGTAGAGTCTAAAATCTAAAACGAAGATTGCATGTAGAAGATCTCCAATTAATAATAGTTTCCCTTTCCTACCTCTTAAAGCCTTAATGTCTATGCAATTAAAATCAGCATCCAATAGTTTCTCTATCAACATACTATATTTAGTGATATCCTAAATCTTCCTTTATGTCCATTCAATTTGGGCTGTTAGTGACGTATTGTCCACCCTATATGTTATTTGAGACTGAGGATTGTTGGAGAACATAAATATTTAAGGAAGATTTTTTCTTATGACGCAATCTATGAGGTTCAAGTTTAGAAGGACTTTTTAATGTAGCGATATCTATTTTATTTGTGGCTTAAAATTAAAACAACATGAATTAGTTAAACCACTTTATGAAATTCCATAAAACATATGGTCGTTATTGTGTACCCTATATGGGGATATGGGGGAGTAAATTTAGGAGGACCCTTGGATAAAATCATCATTAGTGGCTTCAAATTACAAAAACATGAATTAATTAAGTCACATTCTTAAATTCTACAAAAAGATACGGTTATTATCATTAGAGATGGAAAAGGATCTAATTCGTTTGAAATCAGATCTACATATCACCTTTATTTTAACATGGATTCGAATACATCTATTTTTAGCCTCCCAATACAACATTCTTTTTTTTTTTATCATCATCGGTACGTCTCTACTACTGGAAACGACCCAATAAAATATCTACAATCTCTCATAAAAATTGGCTTAGCTTCAAAATTAATAATAATATTTTTGGCTTAACAGCTTTCATGTTAATTCGTATGATGCTCTGATAAAATTCGTCAATAATAGCCACATAGTACACTATGTTTTATAAGAAAAAAGTATTATTAGTATGTTAAATATGACTCTACCATTATGATCCATAATTCAAAATAACCCATATATGTATCTAAGTTATCCACATCTATCACTAAGAAAATATAATAATATTTTAATATTGCTATCGACATAGTTCAATTACTAAAGAAGGATATCCAACATGCCCACATAATATACAAAATCAGATGGGGCATAAAAAGAAAGGAAGGAAAAGAAAATATATCCAACGGTGGAATCAAAATAATGAACACTATTAGCAAAGCCACAACGACCTCTCTTAGACATGCTAATACCAATTTTAAACATGTGTGAAACTCTTGATTGAAATTAAGTTAATTAAATGTAGTAATTTTTATTCTAACATATATAGAATGTGTTGTCTCAGATTAGCTCTTACTTATATTAAGAATCTAGCCCATGCGGTAGCACGGGTTGATGGACTAGTAATCTACTAATAACAATATAACAATAGTAGGGGGGGTCTAGCAAGTAGGTGAGAGCAGGGGCAGCAGAGCGGGCACCGGGTAACCAACGCAACCAGGCCACGACGGCGTCCGATGACTGACGGACGTCGGCGGCGCCTCACCCTGGCACCATCCGTAAGCCGGCCGGCGAACAGCCAGGACAACATCTCGGCGAGATCAACCTCAGGTAAAATTTTGTCATCATCTGATCTTTCGCAGGAACAAGGTGAGGCAACGACAGCGACACCAACTCGCGACAAAGCAGCAGCTGAAGAGTTCCCGTCATCAGTGCAAGTTGATCTTCCGGATCCGCTAAGAGGCTGCCGTTTGCCGGGGTCCTTCGCTAAGTTCTGGGCAGATGAAGAGGACTGCGACGAGTCGGACATCACAACTCCATCAACTCAAGATCTTGTACGCTCTGCAGTCCATGCAGGCTTCACGATAGATGAACTTCTTCAGGCTGAAGATCAATTGGCAAAGTCAAAGGTAAATAATTCTGGATCGTGCACAAGGTTAGCTCGCCATTGTCCTTTGGCAGCGAAAATACTTGGCACAATAGTGAAGTCAAGGCCAAAGCCATGGCAAGGTCCCTTGCCGCAACCGCGCATCTCTCCACCAAGGACTTTGGGTGACGTTCGAGTCACATACCAGCGTTCCAAGGAGGAAAAAACGAGATCGGTGCCGCACGGATCGTGTTCAGCTGCCTCGTCAGATGGCAGAAGAAGCATTATTGGAGCTTCAATGCCAACCATGTTGGATAACCAGAGGAAGAAGACGAAGTCGAGTTTTCAAAATTTGAAATGTCCGTTGATTCAGGATCCTAACTGTTCGGAGTCCTTTACGGATCAAGTCACATTTTTGTTGGACCAGTCACAGAGCAATAGTGCGGTTCCTAATCCGGTTTTGGGCTGGAGCAAAAGGGGCCCAGTCCTGCTAATAAATGGGACGCACGATTTCTGGTACACGGAACCACCTGGCCTGGCTGATCTCTTCGCAAGGATCGGAACTATGACTAACCCTAGGGGCTGTAGTGTTCCAGAAACCCTGCATCGTCGCTCTTACGCCGAAGTGGTATGCTCAGGAACTCATCCGCACGTGCTGTCGACGATGTCTGAGAATCATCCTGCCAACCGCAACGGTGCTGGTGCTGCGCATGGACCAGGGCAAGCACACCTTGCGGCGACCAGCGGCGTGCGTACTCACAGCCATGTTGGAGGACGATTTCATCAGTCTGGAGGTCGTGGCTTTCCACCACATTGGCAGGCTAATCAGGGGACTGGACGTGGTGGTGAGCACTTTGGTGCAGGTCGTGGTGGGGAGGTTTTCGGCACGGGTCGAGGAAGCTTTGCTGCCGGACATGGAGGAACGCAGCATGGTGCTGGTGGTCCTAGAGGAGATTGTTTTGGCACAGGCCAAGGTATACAACAATTTGGTCATGGTGCTCAGGCTCAAGGAAATTTCCACCCTGGCTATGGAGGAGATCGTGAACGTTGGCAGAATCGGAGAAGGAACAACACATACAAGCAGTGGATTAGAAATCCTCACCGTAATCAAACACACCATCAGAACAATGCTACTGTTGGGGCCGCTGATGCTGTCGTTAGAGATGAAGCTGATGCGAAACCAGCCCCTGCAAGTGCACTGGCTGCTTTTGAGAGTAATGATAATACTTCAAAAGCAGCATTAAAAGTGGATATTACTACTAAAGCTGGGCAGCTTACTGATAGTGGCAAAGAGACAGAATCAATACAAGGTCCTGCAGGTGCAAAGAAGGCAAAAGTGCAATGTACTCAGTGTGGCAGGCGAGGTCATGTGACATTTGATTGTCCGATACCTTTGTTTTGTGAAATTTGTGAGAGCAAGGCACATGTGTCACACAGGTGTCCAGTTCAAAAGGGACCAAAACCAGTAGCACAAAATGTTGGTTATGGTGCGCCGGGTTTGGGATTTCACCATATACCAGTGACGGATAAGGAATACAATGACACAAAAGGATCTGCTGCTTGGGCTCTAGTTACTATCACAGGTGGTGTGCTAACAATAGATCAAGTGAAGGGAGAACTTGAGAGACTGGTTCCAGTTCCATGGCAATGGGAACTCAAGGAGCACAGTGAGAATGCTTTTCTTACTATTTTCCCCAATGCAATGGAGCTGGCTCGAATGGATGAGTTTGGAGAGGTAAAGGTAAAGAATCGTCTAGGTTGTTTTATTGAAGGTAAAATTTGGGGAACTCATGATATAGTCAAGTTTTAGTTACCTGAGGTTTGGGTCCAGGTGGGAGGCATACCACCACAACTCAGGAAAAACTACCTTATTTTGTGGGCTGTTGGGACTTTGATTGGTGCAACCCAAATGGTAGACATGGTTTTTACCAGAGCTGGGGATTTAGCTCGCATTAAAGTGGCGGTTCTTGAACCAAAAAAGAAACCAGAAAGCCTTCAGGTGGTGTTTGGAAAATATTTGCATGGAATTTATTTCATTGTGGAGGAAGGGGAGGGATCAGGAACACATTCTAGTGCAGACCAAGATAAAGATCCAATGGATGAAGATGATGATCTTCTGAGTGAAGAAGAAAAAGAGACAGACAAAAACTCTAAAGCTACTCTTGGTGGAAATTCCTTTGCTTCCACAGGTGTGCAGAATTCTTCTCAAGGTGGGTTTAATCAGCAGCCCAGCAATAACAAGCAAGTTACAGAGCAAAGTGACAAGCACTTGTCCACTGCCTGGGAAAGGCATTTGGAGCCTACAGTTGGTTTAGATACTAAGGATCTTGCATCCAGCCCATCTTCTCTAAATGGGTTCACTGTAGAAGTACCTGAGCAGTCGAAGCACATGGACAATCAGGTTAACATTGTTGCAACCCAATGTGCTGTTTTACCATCAGAGGCATGGTACAGGGAGCAAGCAGACTGTATTTTGGATAATGTTGTTAATGTTGTTCTAGAGGACATAGCTTCAGAGGTGATCCAAGAGGATGTTGCAGAGATGAATACAAGACTTCCAGTAACTTCTTCCAAGAGAGTGTCGACAGAGACTCCGATTAGATGGAGCAAAAGGAGGGAAGCCACGGTTGATGAAGACTCGTTGGAGAGAGCTGAATGCCTTGTGGCTGTGAAGAACTTAGAGACTCCGCCAAAGACTGGTAAGAATTTAAATAATTCAATTTTATCCATTTCTGACAGTGCCATTTTGTCAAATCTTAATAATATTGGGATCTCTATTGGTTCAAATGAGAAAGATATTTTTAGGTCGATTTCTGAAATTAAAAGTCAAGAGCTTCATAAAATTCATGCAAACCAAATAGACAAAAATGCACATGATACTTGATTAGATAGTTCTGATGAGATAGAGGACAATGAGATAGAATATATTACACTTGGCCACTTGTGTAGTGGTATAATCGACGAACTTCTGGATGAGGATGCCAATCATATTGGAGGTGAATGGCAGACAATGTCCAAAAAAAAAAAATTGTTCACAGAAAAAGAAAGTTCAGTTTCGTCGTGTCACTAATTTTAAAACAAGAAGTTCAATATGAAAGGTTTGTTTTGGAACAGCAGAGGTCTTAGGGACTTGGCTAAATATAAATTTCTTTTTGATACTTCTTGTGATCACCAGCTTGATTTCATAGCAATTTTAGAAATTTGTAGAGATGATTTTACTACTTTTGACTTGAACCACTTTTGTGGTGGTAGAGACTTTTTTTTTGGCATTGGACATCACCTAGAGGACAATCTGGTGGAATTTTGCTTGGGATTAATCCTCAAGTTCTTGATATTGGTGATATAACCCTAGGAGATTTTCACATTAAATTCAACGTTCGAACCAAAGAAGATGGCTTTGAATGGGTTCTCATTGCTGCTTATGGAGCAGCACAAGAGGAGTTAAAAGAAGCTTTTCTAACTGACATGGTTCAATTTTGTAGTAGTGAAGATAAACCAACCCTTGTAGGTGGAGATTTTAACATTATTAGGAGACCTTGTGAAAAAAAATAATGATAGATACAATGATAGATGGCCTTTTCTTTTCAATGCTTGCATCGACAGTCTTAACTTGAGAGAATTAGATCTCTCTGGCCGACAATTTACATGGGCTAGCTTTCTTGATACGCCGACATTTGAAAGGCTAGATAGAGTTTTAGTAAGCACAGACTGGGAACAAAAATTTCCTTTAGCCATCGTGCAGGCTTTGACTAGAGATATTTCAGATCACACACCATTGCTTTTGGATTGTGGAACCCCTACTTCTTAAGGCAACCAACGTCCTTTTCAATTTGAATCATGCTGGCTACTTACGAAGGGTTTCTTTGAACAAGTAAGAGATGTGTGGAATAATGAAAATAGGGGTACAAATTCTTTACAGAGATGGCAATTCAAGATTAGGTGGACACGCCAATATCTGAGAGGGTGGGGAAGACACATTAGAGGGAAAAATAAGCAAGAAAAACAGGATATTAAATCCATGATTGACTCTTTAGATAAGAAAGCAGAGCACTCTAATCTATCTCTGAATGAGCAAGATATGCTTCGTTGTCTAAGAGATAGAATCTCTCATTTGTTGAGAGAAGAAGAGATAGCCTAGTTTCAAAGATCAAAAACTAAAAACTTGTTAGAAGGTGATAACAACACAAAATATTTCCATTTCATTGCTAATGGTAAGCATAGAACAGGTAGAATTTTCAGTTAGAAGGAAACAATAATATCATAAAAGATGAGACCGAGTTAAAGGAGCATATAACCTCCTACTATCAAAATCTATTTGGCCCTCCTGAGGAAAACAATTTTACTATGTTGGAGAGTAGAATTGAGGATATTCCTTAGGTATCAGATTTTGAGAATGATATTCTTACTGCTGAGTTTACTGAAGCAGAAGTAAAAGCGGCTATCTTTCAAATGGAACATAATAAGGCACCAGGACCGGATGGTTTTCCTGCTGAATTCTATCAAGTTTTTTGGGAAGTCTTAAAGGCTGATTTGATGGCCATGTTCCATGACTTTCACAAAAAAGATCTATCGCTTTTTTCTCTCAACTTCGGAATCATAACATTGCTACCAAAATGCATGCCAAGAGGCAATTAGGATTCAACAGTTTAGACCTATTTGCCTTTTAAATGTGAGATTCAAGATTTTCACAAAGGTAGCAACAAATAGAATTAATATGGTGGCTCAGAAGGTTATACAACCCTCACAAACAGCCTTCCTACCAGGTCGATATATTTTAGAGGGAGTGGCAATCTTACATGAAACAATACATGAATTGCACAGGAAAAAACTAAACGGGGTAATTTTCAAAGTTGATTTTGAGAAAGCATATGACAAAGTGAAATGGACTTTCCTCCAGCAAACACTAAGGATGAAAGGATTCGCGCCTTTGTGGTGCCAATGGGTCCAAGAATTTGTCTCTGGTGGCAGTATTGCTGTGAAAGTAAACAATAATGTTGGGCGTTATTTTCAAACCAAAAAAAGGCCTATGGCAAGGTGATCCACTTTCACCTATTCTCTTTAATCTAGTTGCAGATATGTTAGCCATATTCATCGCTAGGGCAAAAAGAGGATGGTCAAATTCAAGGTCTCATTCCTCATTTGGTGGATGGTGGCCTATCGATTTTGCAATACACCAATGAAGCTACACTTTTCATGGAGCATGACTTGGAACAAGCAAAGAACATGAAAATTATTTTATGTGCCTTTGAGCAATTGTCGGGTTTGAAAATTAACTTCCACAAGAGTGAACTTTTTTGCTATGGAGAGGCAAAGGAGCACATGGAACAATATTCACAAATATTTGGATGTGGAAAGGGTAATCTACCTTTCAGGTACTTAGGTATACCAATGAATCATAAAAGGCTTCCTAATAAAGACCGGAAAGTGGTTGAAGATGGTTTTCAAAAAAAGTTGAGCAGTTGGAAAGGTAAACTTTTATTTTATGGTGGTCATTTAGTTTTGATAAATTCAGTGCTGAGTAGCCTAGCCATGTTTATGATGTCTTTCTTTGAAGTACCTAAAGGCATTCTTAAGAAATTAGATTTCTATAGGTCAGCTTTTTTTTGGCAAGGAGATAACCATAAGAAAAAAAAAATCAGATTATTGAAATGGGAAATTCTTTGTTTACCAAAGGATCAAGGATGTCTTGGCATTATGAATCTTGAAATTCAGAATGCTTGCTTACTTAGCAGGTGGTTGTACAAACTAGTTAATGAAGACGGTGTCTGCGCAGGATCTTCTTAGGAAGAAATATTTGAAAAATAAAACCATTGGTGAAGTTCATTGGAAACCAGGAGACTCACACTTTTGGTTTGGCCTTATGAAGGTAAAAGACCGCTTCCTTGATCTCTCTATTTTTAACATTCACAATGGTAGTCAAGCCAGATTTTGAAAGGACATGTGGCTTGGAAACTTTACTCTCAAAGAGCAATACCCGTCTTTATACAATATTACAAGGAAAAAACATTTATCAGTAGCCAATGCTTTTGTTTCTACTCCTCTTAACATTTTTTTCAGAAGAGCTCTAGTTGGCGAGAAGTTACTTAAATGGAATGAACTACTAGCTAAAATTGCATTTGTGCAGTTGGATGATCAACAAGATTTCATTAAATGGAGCCTTACAAGACGAGGATCTTTCACAGTGCAATCTATGTATAAGCATTTAATTAATCAAATTGTGATGCCTTTAAACAAGTTGCTATGGAAGTTAAATTACCACTTAAAATCAAGATATTTATTTGGTTCTTGATCAAAGGGGTCATTTTAACCAAGGACAATTTAAAAAAGGAAAATGGAAAGGAGATGATAGTTATTGTTTTTGTGACAATAAAGAAATTATCCAACATTTGTTCTTTGATTGCCATGTGGCTAGATTTATTTGGAGAGTCTGCCAAGTGGCTTTTAATCTTGAACCACCAAAAGATGTAGCCAACTTATTTAGACTGTGGGATGTACAAATAGACCAACAATTACGCTCCCTGATTTGTATGGGTGCAAGTGCAATCTTATGGTCTATTTGGCTATTTAAAAATGAAGGGATTTTTGATAAAAAAAAGACTATACTCTTATTTGCAGGTTGTTTTCAGGGCAACTTACTGGACCCGTTTTTAGAGCGCCCTGCAGAAGAAGAGCGACAAACCTTTTATAAAATGGGCATGTCGCATGATGGAGACCGTGGCTATGGAAATATTCGCCAAGCATGGATGGGCGTCATTCAAAAGGCTTAGCGCTTATTCGATTTTCCCTTCATTTGGTTTAGCTTTTTGAGAGCTTAAAAATAGCAAGATGTTACTTTTGTAATAAGGATTGGTTGTGTGCAAATCTCTTGCAGAAACCGGAATAAAAATTCCTTTTTAAAAAAACAATATAACAATAAATAATAATAATAACAACAACAACAATAATAACAAGAATAATAATTAATAATAATAATGGCTCCTTCGCAGCACCAAGTACGAGGCTCCGCGCATATGGACGGCTCGGCTGAGTCGGCTCCGTGTCTTCGTCTCGTCTCCATCAGGCTCCTAAACTAATCCTGCAAGTTCCTCATCTTTGATGCCGACGAGCACCACACCACCGCCGCCTGCTTCGCAAACACCTCGCCGCTAGAGCAATCCCCATATTGAGGACCACGACGTCATGTGCAGCGGCGAGGCGAAGAGCTACTTCATCTTTCTTCACTAGCCATGGATGGTCTGAACTCTGAAACCTGCAGCATCTTGCACATGCAAAATAATTCGATTGTTTCTCTTATTAAATCTAACAACAGCCATGGATGGTTGCCTAGTATTAGTAGTTTAATACCCTTTGCCAATATAACAACATCCAACTGGTGAGGATCTCTGAAACATAATCATCAGCTAGTGCTTTCTTGTATGTGATTCTAACTATCTCTGAAGGCCCGGGAAGAAGAGTATCGAGGAGCTCTTCAGCAGCTGGCCTCCACGGCTCCACGACATATGACATGGCGCCATCGCGGCCCTGCATGTGGTGTGGCGCTTGCAACGGAGATGGCAAGAGGCGCAGATTGATTTCGGAGCCTAACGACTTGGAAGAGGAAGACACGAAGCCAACTTAGCCGAGCCGTACGTGTATTCAAATGAGCCGTGTGCGCCAAAGAGCTGCCAAGGAGCCATTTCTCTCGAGACGTGCGATTTGGCTCCGCAACACGCGTCAGCTATCGGAGATGGGGTCGCACGGGCGCTGGCGTGAACCCAGCGTCCACCCAATTTTCTTCATGTGCTGCATGCATATACTCGCATTCCAGACTAGCCCTCCATTCATTAGCCTCAGGATTTTAACTCACTATGTTTGGCTGCATGCTTAAAAATCACTAGTGCGGAAAAGCTTATTACTGGCGGTTATAAATATATTTTTACTGGTGTTTTTTAAAACCGCCAATGGAAGAGGCCAGTAAAAATGAAGCTCTGTTTGGATACAAAGTATTTTTGAAGTATTAGAGAAATACTGTAGTTTTACAAATACTTTGGTTTTTAAAAGCTACTAGATGTTTAGATGCAACGAATCTTGTAGTCTCTGAAACCATGACTTTGTCAAAACTGTAGTTTTTGGAGTTTTAAAAACTTCACTTATGACCTCTTTTTTCTAAATTACGGTTTTGTGTCTCTTTGACCTATAAAACCATAGTTCTGTGATACCGTAGTTTCTAAAAGTTGCACTATCCAAACAGGCCTAGCCTTTTCTACCGACGGTTATCAAAACCATATGATTTGTACTGGTGGTTCTTTTAAGCAACCACCAGTAGAAATCGTTGTACAAAATTCATATTTTTGGCTCCAAAAAATAGCAAAAAATATTTTTGAAACCTGGGAGGCACCCACCCGCCCGTGGAAAAGGCAAGTCATGCATTTTTTCACATAAAATCGCATGCTACATAGTTGCCGGCCTTCGAACCCACGATCTCAGCAGCCTCGCGTGATCCCTCCCCTACTACTACACCACACATTGACATGTGTCCATATTCCTTTTTTCTTTCCCCTTATGTTATCCAAGTATAAATTGAGTATTTGAGACTCTAAACGAATTCAAATGAAAAAAGTTATCAACTACAAAGTTTCATAACATTTTGAGGTCTATAACTTTTATTTTGGGAGTTTCTCCATCCGAGGTCCTTTGTAAAATTTGAATTTCAAATTTGACAAATTTAGACGTAGTTTTCTATAAAAAGATGATTTCAAATGAAAAATTTATCAACTACAAAGTTTCATAATTTTTCGAGATCTACAACTTTTATTTTAGGAGTTTCTCTATCCGAGGAAGTTTAAAAACTCAAAAAAAATCAATTTCAAACTATTTACTTTGGCGGATTTCTTAAGAAATCACCGGTAACCCCAGTAGAAATATGATTTCTACTTCGGGTTTCATAAGAAATCTGGCAGTAGAAATATGATTAAAGAACCGCCAGTAGAAATAAGGCCGATTTCTACTGGCTGTTCTCAAGAGAAACCACCGGTAGAAATAAAACACTAGTGTCAAGAGAAATAATCTCTGTACTAGTGAATGAGAGGGCTAGTAACTAGGAAGATCTGATACAGACCTTTTTATTTGAGAAATATCTGAACTATTAACTCTGACTGTAGTGAGATTTATTATAGTGTTAAGGCGCGGCGTTGTGCTGATGTCACTGTGACCGTGAGAGATGGGAAGGAGGGAGGAACCACGTTTCGCTGTCTTGTGGGAGAGGGAGACGCAAAAAAGAAGGCCGGACAGCATTTCCAGACATGAACATATTTCCAGACGGATTATCTCGTGACGGGTTTCACTCCCACGCGAGCGTACTCGCCGCTGCCTCCCACCACTGCCTACGGCCGCTGGAGACATGCTGCATCGCTGACTCGCTGTACTGCCCGTCGTCCGCCCCCGCCTGGTCGCTGCCACCCTCTGTTCGTCCCTCACCTCCATCAACTGGTCGCTAACGGGAGTTCCCTGTCCCTGCTCCACCCAAACCGCTGCCTCCACTACCGTAGCCCATGAGAAACTGGCCACTGATCGGGAACTATCATGGCAGACGTGCATTGAAGGACCGAGGAATTCAGATATTTTTTTTGTTGGTACGAAAGGAATTGATATCTTTTTTTTATTGGTACAAAAGGAATTGAGATATTTTATAATGGCTCATAAGTCAAAGACTCAAATAATAAGTATCATAACAAGGTTTACATAATACAGACCAAAGGAACACGCGAGAGTATCTAACAGAGAACATATAAATCGATCTGAATTTTCCATCTTGGCAAGCTTCGTCAGGTAGAACATGCCCAAAAGATACATATGCATATAGTAACATAAAATCCATTAGTCATTGAAACACGATGCACGATTTGATCTTCCTTGCTAAATATCTGAAATATTGCGAAGAAATCAACATGATTGGACAATCATCGACACAGGGATTATTTTGAAATAATAATGGCTGCGGCAATCGCTTTTCTTTCTGAACCCAGTCCACGACTGTGCCCTGCAAGTGGGCAGGTGCGTGCACAGCCCATGAGCTCAGGAAATCTTTGTTCGCACTTGCCCATCCCTGTACCTTGCCCGGTTGTTGTTTAGGACGTTTTCCACCCATGCCTCTCCCAGTGGTAAGTCCCCATGAGATTTTCTTGACTTGAAGGTATGCGCCGCCATGCTTGGACTTCCAAAGCATCTGATACGAGGCAGCTGCTGCACTGCCATGAAGGCAATCTAATGCCTTTGGTATCATAAAGTCGCTCAACTCTTCAAAGCAAATTTTTGCATACAAACCATGGTTCACGGTCGCCTCATTGATCATTTCTGTTACCGAACCCTCGACTCCAGGTGAGAAATCTTCATAAGGGACATGGGGATAGAAACGCATTCCGAGTTTCAGATAAGGAAATTCACTCGTGGATCTTGTTTTGCTCTCACCATCTGCGACTGCTCTCTGCATGTTGTTCTCAATAACAGATAATGGAACCTGGCCCAGCAAATACACTTGGATAATGGGTTCCAAGTATATATCACATGGCAATGATTCTGATGATGAGCTTTTGGTATTGTAGCTCTGGGAGTAGTAATGATCTTGTTGCTGGCAACAAAGAGGGTTCGGTCGAAACCATTTGGACCAGATGGTATAAAGATTGTTCTGGTGTTCAACAGAATGGCTAAAAACAGGATAAGCATCGGACACCCAGCACAAGTCTTGTGTTGGTACCTGAGTGAGTTTTGTCTTCACAGTCTCAATTGTTGAGGCTAAATAAGGTATGAATAGTTTCAGGCATCCAACTGCAATACTAACTATGTCTGTACTTTCTGAGAGCCGTAAGTTGAGGCCAAGAGCAAAATTATTCTCTGGTGTATTGGTATCTTCATGTAAGAATATTAGGCCAACCTCCATCCCCTGCTCTTGTAGTGGACTACAGGGTTGTAGAAGAAATGAGAGATGTTGACCATTGCTAACAAAGCAATACTTTGTTCCTTTGCCAGCGAAAAGATGGCGTATAAGAGGGTCAAAAAACATGTATCTACGTGGTGTTCCACCAAGCTCCACGTATCTCAAGAATTCGTTTGCACCTTCTGCAAACCATTCAAATCGCCGGGTGACAGTGGATCCTTTTAGCCCATCATCGTTATTCTGACTAAAGATTAATGAAGTAAATGACATGGCAGTATGAATGATCCTCTTCGGAAAGGAGGAGCTCCTTACCGATTGCTGTACTTCTTCCTCTTCTTGCAACCGCTGCCTACACCTGCGCAGAGTGTTTTTGCACTCCTGTGAGGCGCGTTTGAGCTTGCTCCGCCAACGCAGCAGTGGTGCGCTAGTGACGTTCCACTTGTTGGAGGTCTCTAGGGCGGCCTCCATCTTGATGTGTGCCATCTCCATCCTTTCAATGTGCTCCTTTGCATCTGACTTATCCTGACAGCACTCCTTGATTCTTGATAAGACTTGGTTAACAGCCTCCTGGGCCACTGCAGAGCTGACCATATCATCTGCCATTAATGTTGGTCAAACAATCCGTAGAATCGGTGCCTGTATGCAGAGAATGAAACAAAAATATTCTATACATATATGAGCCGGATTAACCTGTTCATCAGTTTAAAATCTGTCTTGTAGAAGTGCAAGTGAGGAGAGGAAATCAAAACCTGGCGTGGTTCAACACTTGAACAAGGCTGGGGAATCAAAGTCGTACCAGCACTGTGACACTCAGACAGTCTAAAACCATGACACTATGACAGCACACACGAAAGGTTGTTGAATCTATCCTGCTTAGCTAGGCAGTTGTGAATTTTGATCGTACATATGGAGAGGTAGTTTATTTGTGACAGGGACATCACAGAAATTTGTCAAGAGTGATATGGACGCTGTAGGACTTTTGTGTACAGGGCAAAATTAAACGCTGAGGTTGACAGAGTGCATATACCAGTTAGTGATGGGCAAAGCAGCAGTGAGAGTGAAGTGGATGTACAGGTCATATCGGAGACTACCAGAGTGAGTGAAGATTACAATGAGAAGGCAAAGCAGTGAAGTCAATGTACAGATCATGTCGCAGAGACTTTTAGAGTGAAATGAATATATAGACACACCATAAGAAGACAGATAGGAATGCGTCGGGGGCCTGGGTGTTGGCAGCAAGTCCCATCGTGTAGAACTTACCATCTATGCTGCCAGTTGGATCGATCAAAACAACTTGTGATTGTCATCTTGTAGATCTGTGCTGTATGCTTGGGAAAGAAAAAAGAAACATACTCAATAAATATACGTGTCACATATTGCCTGTTCGTATGTTTTGAACTTATGATCAATCCTGTAAATTGTAAGTGTAGAGGATGTTTGAACCTGGTTATATTGAACTATTTGAAGGGTTACAGCAAGTAGTACTGGAAGTTGATACACAGGTACAGACACAAAGAGAAAACCTTTAAACATGCACAGAAAACCATATGGAATAACTATTAGTAATCAAATTTCAGAGAGAGATTACAGGATATTTATATCGATGTGAATTGTCCATCACAATGAAAATCCTCTGGTAGGAAACCCATTGCCCAGACGGCTCATATATACTAGGAACCATCAAGTTCGTGAGGCAATGAACGTGCTGGAAGACCTGATTTTCCTTGCTGAAGATGTGTACCAATCTGGTAAAAACAACGATTTGATTGGACAATCATGGACACAGGAAGAGTTCTCGAGGACAACGGTAGCAGCAATGGATTTTCGTTCTCAACCCAGTTCACCAATGAGGCCTGCACGTGGGCAGGCGCATACAGCATCCAAGAGCTCATGAACTCATTGATCTCACGTATCCATGGGTTCCTCACCTTCTTGGACAGACTTTGTTTCTGAATTTTTTCACCTCTGCTGCCTTTCAGTTTCAGACCTGAAGGTATGGGTGGCCATGAGGTGTTCTCGGCCTGAAGGTATGCACTTCCATGCCTGGATTTCCATAGCATCTCATACAAGGTAGCTGAGAAATTCCTGCCAAGACAATATTCCGCCTTTGGTAGCATGATCTCACCCAGCTGCTCAAAGGAAATGTTTGCATACAAGCCATGTGGCGCTACCTTCCTGTTGATCATGTCTCTCGCTGAACTGCCAACTGTAGGCAACATATCTTCAGAAGAGGCATGAGGCCATATGTGGCCCCCAAGTTTTAGGAACGGTGATTCTCTCGTCGGGCATATTTTGCCATTGACAACTGCACTCTGTCTGATGTTGTCCACAGCTAGCAGTGCAACGTGGCCCACCAAATGCACTTGGGTAACTGGTTCTAAGTATACATCACATGATAATGAATCTGGTGTAGAGCATTTCCTGCTAGTATCATAACTCCGCTCGTAGTGACGATCTTGTTGCTGACAACAAAGTGGGGTGTGTCGAAACAATTTCCAACGGATGGTGTGAAGATTGTCCCAGTATTCCTTACGGCCAAAAACAGAATAATTTGCGTCATGCATCCAGCAAAAGTCATGTGTTGGTAGCTGGGTGAGCTTTGTCTTCACGGTCTCAGCTGTTGAGCTGAAATGAGGTGTAAATAGCTGCAGGCATCTGACTGCAACCCCAACTATGTTGATACTCTCAGAAAGCCGTAAACTGAGAGAGAGAAAGAAATTATTCTCTGGTGCATTGCCATCTTCAAGTAAGAATATCAGCATACCCTCCATCCCATGTCCGAGTGGACTAAATGGATGTAGAAGGAACGAGAGATGTTGTCCCCTGTTCACAGAGCAATATTTTGTTCCTTTGCCGGAGAGAAGGTGCCCTATAATAGGGTCGAAGAACATGTATTGGCGTGGTGTACCACCGAGCTCCACATATTTTAGAAACTCGCTCGCACCATCTGCAAACCACTCGAATCGACGGATGGTAGACCCTGTTAGCTTGTCACCGTCACTGCGACTGAAGAAGGACGAGACAAATGACCTGGTGGTGTGAGCAAATCGTTTGGGAAAAGAGGAGCTCATTACCGAGTGTTGCCTCTCCTCCTCGTTTTCCAAGCGCTGCTTGCACCTGCGCAGGGTGTTGTTGCACTCCTGCGCGGCACGCTTGAGCTTGCTTCGCCAGCACAGCAAAGACGCGCTGGTGACATTCCACTTGTTTGATGTCTCAAGGGCGGCCTCCAGCTTGATGTGAGCCATCTCCATCCTTTCTATGTGCTCCTTTCCATCTGACCTGTGCCCATACCTCTCCTTCAATTTTGACAAGGCTTGGTTAACTGCCTCCTGGGCCACTGCAGAACTTACCATCTCTGCAGCCCTTTTGATTGATCAAAGCAACCTGTAGAATTGATTATCCTGTAAGCTCAATCGGAAAGAAAGAAAATTACTCAATGCATACGAGTCAGAATGTCCTGTTCATCAGTTTTGCAACTACAGAGAAGAAATCAGAACCTGGTGGGGTTGAACTAGTTATCAGGTCGCTAGATTCTTAATTTATCGATACGTAGTCCTTTTATTTCAGAAAAAAAAAAAAGGTTGCAGAGTTGTGACCAGCACCCACAAGAGTTTGTGAATCTGCCCAGCCCAGCCGGCCAGTTGTATGACCATAGATATGGAGAGGCACATTCTTTGAGAGTGACATCGTGGAAATTTGGCATGAGTGATATGCACGCACACGGGAAGACTTATTGGAAGACTTCGAGTAGAGGGCAAAGCAAAGAGGTGGACATAGGCATCACATCTCGAAGCCCGCCAGAACTAATTGATATATGTAGACATGCATAGGAATGCGTCAGGCATGGGCCAGAATTATTCACGGCATAGGACCAACCAGAGTCAAAGCCGACGGTGACTAAACGTAGAAATCTTGGCAAGAGCTCGGAGCAAAAAGCTGATGGCAAAATTTGTGGAGACAACAGACAAGTAGCGCTGGAGCCAAAATTTGGACATAGAGCGTTCAAGCCTAGAACAATCATACATACACGAAAAGAATATAAATAACAACTAAATAAAAATTTGTGCAATGATACAAAAAAGCTAAAAAAACCTTAAAAAGGAACATTAAATATCACAATTAAAAGGGGAACAGAATTAATTTTTCCTAGTATCTAGTCTTCATCAGATCAATCTAATTCTTACACTAGAAAAGAATCACATAACAATCGGAATAAAAAACATCAGGAAACAAATTGGGCAATAGCTCAGCTAGTTCCTGTGGTGGAACTCGTCCGCCAGGGTTAAGTCTTGACTTGGTCTAGGTGTTTACATTTTTTTGGATTTATTGTAGAATTTAGCGGATTTTTTCAATGCTAGGTGATATGTCCGTCTATAGTGAGACGCCAGCATGTGTGTCATGAGTAGATTGGATATTCTTCTTCTTTTTCTTCTCGAGCCGAGTTGGATCCTGGATCACACAGCAGCTAGGACAAGAATGCCCGAGGTTGCACACTACGGATCCCACTCCCATGCGAGTGCACGACACCACCCATTGCCATGGACGACATGCTGCCTCATTGCACCATCCGCCCTCTGCCCCCGCCTGTCAATCCTGCCCTCTGCTAATCCCTCGCCTCCATCAACCAGTTGCTGATGAGACTCCTCCACCCTTCCTCCGCCCAAATCATTGCCTCCACTATCTTGGGCGGTGGCACTCCACTGTCTCGCTGCCCCATGCACCCATTGTCGGACCAACCTGTTGCCGGAGGAGACGACTAAACCCTAACCCACCTCTGGCAGAGGTGGCGATGCTGGTGCCAGCACGATGGTGTTGTGAGGTGTTCCAACAACGTGACCGTGGCATGTTCCTTTTTACATTTCGAGACTGAGGAGCATTGCCATGCCACAAGGTCTTGTTGACATGGTTGCTCACATGTAGTCACACACCGGCGGATGTCCAATGTTTATAGGTCAACCCTAGATAATCTTATATTTGCAGCACACACCAACAGTTTAAGTTTTTTATGTACATCAAGGTAGTAAAAGAAAGGGGAAATCCTTTAGAGGTTTAACGTGCTGGACATCTTGAGCTTCCTTGCCAAATAACTCTGATCTTGCAAAGAAAACATCGTGATTGGACAATCATGAGTGCAGCCATTAGTTTTCAATAATAAGGGTAGTGTTGATCGCTTCTCATTCTGAATCAAATAGTCGACCACTGAGCCCTGCAATTGGGCAGGCGCATGAGTAATCCGCCATGAGCTAACGAATTCATTGTTAGCACTTGCCCATCCCTGAATCAGCTTCTTGTCCCGCCGTGGCCTAGGGCGTTTTTCAACAATGTCTTTCCTGGTGCTTGCTCTCCATGTCATCTTTTCAATCCAAAGGTATGCATTTCCATGCTTAGACTTCCACATCATCTGATATAAGGTAGTTTCCTCATTCCTGCTAAGGAAATCTACAGCTTTTGTTATTGTGATCTCACCTAGCTGTTCAAAGGAAATGTTTGCATACATGCCATGTTGTTTGGCTTCATCGTTGATTATCTCTGACGCTGAACCTCCGACATCAGGTGACAAATCTTCAGAAGGGGCATGAGGCCAGAAGTGTGCTCCAAGTTTCAGATATGGAAATTTTCTCTTCAGGATTGTTTGGCTTTCACCGTTGGCAATTCTCCACTGCCTGTTGTCCCCAACTGACAGTGCGACTTGTCCTAGCAGATAAACTTGGATAACTGCTTCCAAGTATATATCACTTGGTGATGATTCGGAAGAGGGGCTCTGGGCATAGGGATGGACTTCTTGTTGACAACAGGATGGGTTTGGTCGAAATCATTTAGAGCACATGGTGTGAAGATTGTTCTGCTGTTCGTCAGAGCCATATACTGTATGACCATCGAACACCCAGCACAAGTCTTGCATTGGTACCTGGGTTGGTTTTGTCTTCACAATCTCGGCTGTTGAGCTCAAGTACGGCATGAAACGCTGCAAGCATCTGACTGCAACCCCAACTATGCCAGTACTCTCAGAGGTAAGCTGAGGGCAAGGATGAAATTATTCTCTGGTGCATTGCCATCTTCAAGCATGAATATTAGGCTCCCCTCCATCCCTTGGTTTGGTGGACTAAAGGGCTGTAGAATAAGTGAGAGATGTTGTCCCCCACCAATAAAGCTATACATCGCTCCTTTGCCAGTGAGAAGATGGCATATTAGTGGCACGGAGAACATGTATATACATGGTGTGCCACCAAACTCCACGTACCTCAAAAACTCGCTTGCACTGTCTGCAAACCATTCGAATCGGCGGACAGCGGTGGATCCTCTCAGCTCATCATCGTTACCGTTGCTAAACATTGATGAAACAAATGACATGGCAGTATGAGCCACCCTCTTAGGAAAGGAGGACCTCCGCGGCCCTTGCTTCAATTATTCGTCTTCTTGCAATCGCTGCCTGCACCGGTGCAAAGTGTGATCGCACTCCTGTGAGGCACGCTTGAGCTTGCTCTGCCAGCGCAGCAGTGGCACGCTGGTGATGTTCCACTTGTTGGATGTCTCAAGCGCGGCTTCTAGCTTGATGTGTGACATCTCCATCCTCTCTATGTGCTCCTTTGCATCTGACTTCGCATAACCCTTCTTGATTCTTGATAAAACTTCGTTAACAGCCTCCTGGCCCAGTGAGGAACTGACTATCTCTGCTGCCATTAAGATTGATCAAAGCAACATGTAGAATCGGTTGTCCTACCTGCACAGAAAGAAAGCGAAGTATTTCATTTATATTTGAGTAAGACTGTCCCTGTTCATCAGTCTAAAATCTGTGATTGATCTTGTGAAGTGCATGCACGGAGATGAAATGAAAACCTGTCGTCGTCGAACACTTGAACTAGCTGCAGTGTTGCAGAAAGTCGACACCACAGCAACACAAACACAAGAGTCTTGCCAAATAACTATGATCTTGCAGAGACAACATCATGATTGGACAGTCATGGACACAGACATTAGTTAGTGTGGATTGCTTTTCTTTCTGATGAATCAAAGAGTCTTCGACCAAGCCCTGCAACTGGACAGGCATATGTGCAATCCACGAGCTAACGAACTCATTGATAGCACTTGTCCATCCTTGAACTGGAACCTTCATGTCCAGCCGTTGCTTTCGGCGTTTTCCAAATCTGTCCTTCCTAGTAGTTGCCCTCCATGAGGTCTTCTCGACATGAAGGTATGCGCTTCGATGCTTGGATTTCCACAACATCTGATATATGGTAGCTTCCGCATTCCTACTAAGGCACCCTACTACTTTTGGCATCGTAATCTTGCCCAGCTGTTCAAAGGAAATGTTTGCATACATGCCACATTTTTTAGCTTCACCGTTGATTAACTCCGACACTGAACCACAGACAGTAGGTGACAAATCTTCAGCAGAGGCATGAGGCCAGAAGTTTGCTCCAAGTTTCAGATAAGAAAAGTCTCTCGTGAGGCTTGTTTGGCTTTTTCCATCGACAACTGTGCTCTGCCTATTGTTCAAAACTGACAATCCAACATATCCTAGCAGATACACTTGGATAACTGGTTCCAAGTATGTATCACTTGGTAATGGTTCTGAAGTGGGGCTCTGGGCGTGGGGATGGTCTTGTTGTTGACAACAAAACGGGTTTGGTCGAAACCATTTAGAACAAATGGTGTGAAGATTGTTCTGTTGTTCATCACAGCCATACACCCTATAACCATCAAACACCCAACACAAGTCTTGCATTGGTACCTAGGTTAGCTTAGTCTTCACAATCTCTGCTGTTGAGCTCAAGTATGGTGTGAATCGCAGCAAGCATCTGACTACAGCCCCAACTATGTCAGTACTCTCAGAGAGTCGTAATCTAAGGGCAAGAATGAAATTATTCTCTGGCGAATTGCCATTTTCAAGTACGAATATTAGGTTCCCCTCCATCCCATGGTTGGGTAGACTAAAGGGCTGTAGAATAAGTGAGAGATATTGGCCCCCACCAACAAAGCAATACTTTGCTCCTTTGCCAACGAGAAGATGGCGTATTAGAGGCACGGAGAACATGTATGTGCATGGCGTGCCACCAAACTCCACGTACCTCAAGAACTCGCTCGCACTGTCCGCAAACCTCTCGAAATCGTCGGACGACGGTGGATCCTCTCAGCTCATCATCATTACCGCCACCAAACATTGATGAAACAAATGACATGGCAGTATGAGCGACCCTCTTAGGAAAGGAGGAGCTCTATAGCCCTTGTTTCACTTCTTCATCTTCTTGCAATCGCTGCCTGCATCGGCGCAAAGTGTATTTGCACTCCTGTGTGGCACGCTTGAGCTTGCTTTGCCAGCGCACCAGTGGTCCGCTGGTGATGTTCCAATTGTTGGATGTCTCAAGGGCAGCTTCTAGCTTGATTTGTGCCATCTCCATCCTCTCTATGTGCTCCTTTCCATCTGTCTTTTGCCCATACGTCTCCTTCATTTTTGATAAGGCTTGGCTAACCACCTCGTGGGCTACTGCAGAACTGATCATCTGTGCTACCATCTTGGCTAACCTGTAGAACTGATTGTCCTGCAAGCTCAATATATCCAAAAGAAAGCAAATTACTCAATATATATAAGAGTTAGAATGTCCCTGTTTATAAGTTTTGCATGTGCAGAGGAAATCAGAACCTGATGAGGTTGAAGTAGTTGTAGGGTGGCTAGCTTCTTAATATGGCGATATGTGTCGTCCCCCTGTTTTTTTTTTTTTTTTTTTTTTTTTTTTGAAAAAAAAGGTTACAGGTTCGTGGCCAACACCAATAAGAGTTTGTGAATCTATCCAGCCCAGCCAGCCAGTTGTATGATAGGCATAAATATGGAGATGTATTATTTGAGAGTGACATCATGGAAATTTATCATGACTGATGTCACTAGTACAGAAAACCTTTGTACAGGCGGTGCTAAAGGCATTTGCACAGGCTAAATATTGCATGTATACTTAGTGTTTGTGAAATAATAACTTTGTTAATATTTATTAACAAACCCTAACAAACCCTAACAAACACTAAAAAACTATTACTAAATACTAAATATTATTAACAAACCCTAACACTAATTATTGTTAACTATTATTAACAAACCCTAAAAAACTATTACTAACTATTATTAAAAAACCCTAACAAAAAATATTACTAACAACAATAACTAAATTAACAAACTAAACTAACTTACTAAATAATTATTCTGACTAAATTAACTAATTACTAATTATCTAACTATAAACTAACTAACTAACTAAATTAACTAATTGGTAATTAACAAACTAATTATGAAATAACCCAAAAAAAAAAAAAAAAAAAAGCCCGTGGGGCAGCGCTGGGCGGCCTGCCCCACGGGCTTTTCGGTGTGGCGCTGGGGGAGACGGCGGCGGCGGCGCACGGTGGAGAGAAGGCGGCGGGCGCGGTCGCGGCGGGAGAAGGCGATCGCGCGCGCGCCGACCGTCGGGCGGTCACGGTCGCCGGTGTGGCGGCGGCGCGCGGCGGTGTGGCGCGGCGGGTGGCGCGGCGGTGGCACTCGGAGGCGCAGCGGTGGCGCTTCGATGGCGGGCGGGCGACCCGTCGGCGCAGCGCCTCGCGGGTTGGCGCGCGGAGGTGGAGCGCGGCGTTCCGGCGGGAGGCCCGGGCGCGGCAGTGCGGCGAAGGCGGCCCGGCGGATTTGGGCAGCTGCCGGCGTCAAATCAGAAAAATCGCGCGCCACAGGACTTAAAAATTTCGCGTCCCGCGCCGATTTTATATAGGAGATAGTTTTCACAGGCGGCTCTCTTTGACCGCCGCCTGTACTAATCTTTTGTACAGGCGGCCCTCTAGGACAGCCGCCCGGTACTAATGCATTTGTACAGGCGGCTGCCAACCAGAGCCGCCTGTAGAAATGCTTTTTTCTTTATTACTTTCGGCTGAAACTTTGGAAATTCATAACAATTCGTAGAAAAATCGTAAAATAGCAAATGAGGATGATTTGGAATCCTTGTGAGTATATCTTTGTAGTGGAACTATAATATGGCATGTTTTAGTTCAAATCCTTGTGAGTTATTGTACTATCTTTCTTAATGCCTAGGAAATAGTTTTAAATAAATTATAATTGAAATAAAAAATACAAAAATGGGAAATATGTTTCCACTGGCTTTGCATGATGTTATTTAACCCTAATAACACTTAGCATGGCCATATGTTATAGAAAATATTTAGTTTTACATTTAACTTGCTTTCAAATGCTTACAATTGTTATTTTTTTAATAATTAACTTATAAAACTTGAGCATGTGATACTTCTACAATTGTCATGATTTAATATTATTTTATGTACCGGTTTATTATTTAATTAAGTTAGTAATTAAAGTGCCTTAATTAGGGTTAGTGATTATTTTCTATACATAGGGTTTCTGGATTAATTTAGTTAGTAATTAAAGATTTATTAATTAGGGTTAGTGATTATTTTATGTACTTAATTAGGGTTTATAGATTAATTTAGTTAATAAATAATGGTTTATTAATTTGAGTTATTTATTATTTCATGTCCAGTAATATAGAATCCAAAGGTATACAATAAGGGAAAATGTAAACATCTTGCTTAATAAGAAAGAGTAGCATTAGGTACAAATGATAAGTGATACATGAGTTACATGATAAACAATCTAACGTGCTACAGTCCTTCCTTATCCATCATGGCGCACCCAGGGCAAAGAGGTTTGCGGGATACTTGTCTCCACATTTTTTATCTTTTCTTCAAAGTTTGTAAAAAGAGACATCTCGCTAAACTGGTTAACATCCTCTAAATCCATTACACCATCAACTCCTACAATTTGTTGCTTTCGGGGATTACTATATGCTTTGGCTTTTGGGTACTTTTCTTTTCATTCGTAGATAGAATTTGTTTCACATAGAACACCTGTGCAGCACGGTTAGCAAGGATCCATGGATCATCTTTGTAATCTACTTTACTTAGATCAAGAACTCTCGGCCATAGTTATCCACGGTGACATGTTTATCTTGAACCCATCGACATCGAACACGAGGAATCTGCAGGGCGTGGACCATATTCAACCTCCCATATGTCATCAATGAACCCAAAGTATGTAGTTTCTTCACCGGTTGCATCATCTACAGCCTCACATCGAACGCCACTATTCTCGTGCCATTCCCTTGGTGTCCCTACAGTTGGTGGAAAATGAGAAGCCACTAATGTCATAGCTCGCCATGATGTGACCTGGCTTGACGGTCCGTCCGCTAAAATCTTGATGGTTTCGATTCCTCTGTCATGTCCAAATTCTTTAGCCATGTGTGAAGTGACGCTTGTGTTCCTTATGTACCCGCTATCCATTGCATCCCGGATTGTCCTCACGAAGCTCTTCCATGTGCTTTGCTTGGTGAATGGGTCCATTATTATAAGTTGTTGTAGTATGCTTGTAATGTACTTCTAGGATTATGTTGTAATCTGGGCGGGATAAATGATTTTCGTCCCATCCTCCCTCGTCCACCAAGTCTTCCCTCATGTCGCAACGGAGGCAAACCAATTGATACCTGGTCTTTTAGGAGATTGTTACATAATGGTCCTCCGGACTCAATGGCCTCTTCTGTAGTGTATGCCTCTATCATGGAACCCTCCTGATGAGCTCGATTTGACATATAGCCATTCAATATTGACATGAAACGCTCATACGTCCACATTTCATGAAAATACATGGGACCCAATGCCTCAATTTGAGGCACCAAATGAACAACAAGGTGCACCATGATATCAAAGAACGATGGGGAAAGCACATCTCCAATCGGCACAATGTCTCTACAGCAAATTTCTGTAGGGACTCTAACTCATCACGGATAATTACCTTCTCGGATATCTTATTGAAGAAGTAGCACAACCGTGTGATTGCCATCTTTAAGAATACTTTGGATTTATAGCCCCGATGGCAATAGGAAGAAAAGTGGTCACATTACATGACAATCATGTGAGTTGTAATTGGTGAGTGTAAGGTCTTTCATTGAAACAAGACTCCTTATGTTGGAGCAGAAAACCAGATGGAACTTTTAAATTCTTCAACCATACACACATTGCATGTTTCTCTTCTTTGTTCAGGTTATAGCTTGTCTGCCGGTAGATGGTACTTCCCATTCTCTAGGAGTACAGGGTGAAGTTCTTTTCTAATCTTGAAATGTTGCATATCCAAACGTGAATTGAGACCTTTCTTTGTTTTGCTCTTTATGTCTAGCAAAGTTCCAATTACACTGTCAAACACATTCTTCTGAACATGCATACCATCGATCGCATGTCGTGCGTCCAAATCTTTCCATGATGATAAATACTTAAAGAAAATAGACTTCTTCTTGAATGTGTCCCCTTCTTTTGCCTTCACAACCTTTCTTGGTTTCCCATCTTTGGTCTTCTTTCCAAAAACAAACTTGACATTCTCAACTATCTTGTACACTCGTGCCCTTTACTATAACCCGATGGAGCAATAGATTTTGATTCATCCATATTGTCAAAGTACTTGTTCATCTTTTGTAAGCGATACTTATGGCCTGCCCGGTAGCCACCTCCTATGCCTTATGTACACTATCTTGTTAGATGGAGGAAGAGACACGTGCCATGTTCCATCTATGCACTCTACACAACCAACCTTTCCCTTGAACCGGCCTCGATAAGGAGAAGAGAGCAGGGTAATCATTAATTGTGACAAAAATAATTGCTCTCAGTGTGAATATCTCTTTGCGGAACGCATCAATCATGTCTACACCTACTTCCCATAGTATTTGCATCTCTTGCATTAAGGGCTCTAGAAATACATCCATATCAACACCAGGTTATGTAGGTCCAGAAATGAGAATGGTTAGCAAAAGATATTTTCTTTTTTGACACAACCATGGAGGAAGGTTGTATATTGTCATGATCACTGGCCATGTGCTATGCGTGCTGCTCCTCTGGGCAAATGGATTCATTCCATCCGTACTCAGAGCAAACCTTATATTTCGTGGATCCTCAGCAAAGTCTGGATATTTCTGATCAAATTCTTGCCATTGCTTTGCATCGGCTGGATGTCGTAACTTTTCATCATCTTTTCTTTCATCAGATGCATGCCAGGTCATAAGTTCTGCATCATCTGGGTTTGCAAACAAACACCTCAAACGATCAACCACAGGGAGATACCATATCACCAATGCAGGAATTCTTCTCAACGCATAATAGTCCACTTCGACATTGCTAGTGGGCTTTGAACGTTTATCTTGTGGAGTCTTTGTTTGGGTCTTCTTTCGCTTTCTCCCTGAAGAAACAAAGGCTGTATTATCTTCCTCTCGATAATCTTTATTCGCCTTGTACCTACTAGCACCACAGTTTGGACAAATTGTCTAAGTCTTTGTACTTGATCACCCCGATATAGAATACAATGATTTCTACATGCGTGGATCTTCTCAACACCCATCGTAAGTGGACTGACTAGCTTCTTTGCATAGTACGTGTTAGCAGGCACTTTGTTCTCTTTAGGAAGAAGGTCTCCAAGTACACGCAATAATTCATTGAAGCTAGCATCAGACCAACCATATCTAGCTTTAATGGTCGAAAAGCGGAGAACAGCCCGCGAAGGTCGACCACTCTTTGGTACAACCTTTCGACTCGTCGTACAATGGCTCCTCTGCTGCCTTCTTCAAGGCTTCCATTCGCTTCATGAAGAATATTGATGGATCCGCTGCGGCTCATTATTGCCTCTAAGAAATCGGCATCTTCAATGGCATCGGTGTTAGCATGTTGAGATTCATTGACAAATGGATGTATCATTATGAGTTTGATTGACATCAGGCATAGCATGATGGGTTTCATTGATAGCTGGTATATCATCACATTCATTGAGATATGGCATTGGACCCTCCACATTGATGTTACTTGCAAAGATTGTCGGTTGTCCGCATATAAGGTGTAGAACTGTCCTCACCATGTTTTGTCCATATCAAGTAGTCCTCCATGAATCCTCTGCAAAACCGGATGAGAAGTGATTGCTTCCACATTGTCAAATACCACAATATTTTTACAGTCTGCGCATGGATAACATATGTGCTTCGCCTTTGTTCTCTGAGCATGTATCTTCACGGCATCAATAAATTTTTGGACCTCCACTACATATGATGGGTCTAATCTTGATAAGTTGTACATCCATAACGACCTCTCCATATGTATCTGTAATTATTTAAGAAATCCCTAAATATATAAACTATGTGTAAGTATAAACCATTAATTACTAACTAAATACAATCACAAGCCCTAAATATATGAAAGTACAAACCATTAATTACTAATATGTTATTTCAAAAAAACCTAAAGGTACATGAAATAATAACTAAACCTACATAACAAACCATTCATTACTAACTATTTTTTAATAAATATTAAGTACATGAAATATTAACCAACCCTAATTAGTAAACTTTTAATTACTATCTAAATTAATTTACAAAACCTAAGTATATCAAACTGAACTAACCCTAATTAACAAACTATTAACTACTAAATTAATTTACAAACTTTAAGTATAGGCAATAATAATTAATCCTAATTAACAAAATATTAACTACTCAATTAATTCATAAACCCTAAGCATAAATGAATACCTTTCACTAATTAACAAACCATTAATTACAAATAAGTTATTTAATTAACAAACCCACAGTACAAAGGTGTCACTAACCCTAGTTAATAGTGTAATTAATTATTTAATAAATTAATTCATAGTTTATAAATACAGAGAATAAACAGAACGATTAAACAGGTACTATTCCATTCTTATGATTTCCAATAATTTAGTATATAGATTAATAAAAAGTTAATCATCTAAAAAAAATAGAAACTATAACTATTTAAAAAAAATATATTTCAAATAGTGCACATCGTTACTCTATTGCATAGATCTACTCACAGGGATTCTAAAAAGTATTTATTTTCTATAATCCGAGCAAGATACAATTTACTATGAATTATACAAAAAAAAATTAGCTAAAACTATCTCCCTCTTGCCCTAGCTATGAACCCTAACCCTAACCCTAGATTTAGAGCACCTCCAATACAAGAATTGAACCAATGAATCACTAAAAAAATAGGTTCAAGGGGACTAACTAACCTTTTGGAAGTTTCTCACCAAAGAAATGAAGTTGAAAACCTCTCCCCTTGGAATCTCCACGCTCGTCCGCCATCAGCAAAGCACCCACGGGAGTAACTGTTCTTGTCTGGAGGTAGAAGAAGGGAATTTATAGTTGAATTATCACAGGCGGTTGGTAAGGAGAGCCGCCTGTGTAAAACGGTTTACACAGGCGGCCCTCCTAACTTCGCCGCCTGTGTAAAGGGGACCATTTACACAGGCGGTTTACAATGTCAACCGCCTGTGTAAATGTTCTTTACACAGGCGGTTCAAATTGTAAACCGCCTGTGTAAATGGTCCTCTTTACACAGGGGCGAAAGTTAGGAGGGCCCTGTGTAAAACGCTTTACACAGGCGGCTCTCCTTTTGGGCCCACCGTATTTTTTCTACTGCCGTCATGATATTATGAACCGCCTGTGAAAAAAAAAGAAGGTGCCGGCAAAAATGATTTTTGCACTAGTGTGTGGACATAGGAAAACTTTGATTATTAGAGGGCAAAAGCACTGACCTTGACATATGAACGCGTGTCAGGCATGATGGCCAGAATTATTCATCGCATAGGACCAACCAGATTCAAAGTCGACGGTGACTAAATGTAGAAACCTTGGCTGGAAGCTTGGAGGAAAAAGCGGAACCCGAAGCTGACGGCAGCTGCCTACCAGTGTCACACAAGGCCCAGGGCATAGGGAGGGTTGTTTAAGCCGACAACAATAATCATATATAATAAAATACATGCATGGAGAAAATATAGATAATAATCAAATATACATTTATGTTATGATAAAAAGGTGAAAAATTAACACAAAAAAAAAATAAATATCAAACAAAAGGGGGAACAAAACTTAATTTGCGTTGGTTCTCTAGTCTTTATTCGACTAATCTGATTCTTAGACCACAAACTCCAAAAAGAATCATGTGATAAAATAGAGACAAAGAAAGTCAGAAATGTTACAAAAGGAGTAACCTTAAAAAATATAATATATATGCCATTGAAGATTAATTCGGAGTGAGAGCAAAACAAGCAAAACACTAATTACATTAATTAACTAGGTTATTAGAGGATCCACACTGCAGGGACTAATTAGAACATTGGCTAAGCAATATTAAATAAACAAAAAGATTGGGGAAAATGTTAGGACACTAATCTCACCCTAAATTGTATAGATTGCTATTAGAGATTGACCAATCCATCAATTTATGCTCTCACACAGGATAGAATCATAGAAGACAAAGGCTAGTGAGAAGGTTGCCAAAAAGCAAAGCAACCCCACAAAGACACAAAGAAAAGAAAGAGGAAATAAAGGAGAAGGAAGACATTGAATTTTATTTAGTACCATTAACTATTAAAAATTATTTATAAAAATTGTGTTTTCTCTTTATTCATTTCCTAATAGAATAGACATAATAAATGCTTCATATATTTCCCCGGCTCGCTGCCCTGTGAGGAGGGAGACGCAAAAGGGAAGTCTGAAGAGCATAGAGGCTTTCCAGACACCAACATATTTCCAGACAGATTATCGTGTGACAGGTCTCATCACTCCCACGCGACCATACCCGCCGCCACCTCCCACTACCGCCTACAGCCGCTGGTGACATGCCACCTCGCTGCACCGCCTACTTGTCGCTCCGGCCTCTGCTAATCCCTCGCCTCCATCAATCGATTGGTTCGCGACGAGAGTCCTCCGACTCTGACCCCTGCGCCGGCAGACGGCAGTGCTCTGCCATCTCGCATTCTCACTTCCCCGCCCACCCATTGAGAGACCAACCTGCCACTAGAGATCGATCTAGAGCCAGGGGAGACGGCCAAACCTTAACCCGTCTCTAGTGGAGAACAGTTGCGTAGTGTTGCAACCACATGATCGTCACATGAAAGAGTTTGTGTTTCAAGACCGAAGAGCATTGCCATGCCGCGAGGAGTGGTTGACATGGTTGCTCGCATATAGACACACACACACTGATGGACGTGGGGCCAAAAAGATCACACTTTTATGCTTCTGACACAGCTAGCAGCAATCTAGGCGTTGTAGGCCCATTTTTACCCGTTTGCACTTATATTTTCCCAGGTGACCATCAACTAAAGCTGAATTAAAAAAGTTTCTAGTAGCATGTTACAAATAAACTTTGTACTCTCAACTTCAAAACTTCGCACATCCTTCCCATGTTTCAATCAGGCAATCAGCATATGCTCTCATGAAACTCACCGTAATGCTCAGCTATGTATACGCTCACATTACTTATATTTGTGGATGGGCCCCATGAGAAACCGGTCACCCATCCGGAAATATATATGGCGTGAAAGGACCAGGGAATGTCATGATATAATAATAATAATAATAATAATAATAATAATAATAATAATAATAATAATAATAATAATAATAATAATAATAATAATAATAATAATAATAATAATAATAATAATAATAATAATAATAATAATAATAATAATTAGTATATTTAGAAATATCAAAATGTCTTATAATTTGAAATAGAGTATTACTTTTATAGGTCAACCCTAGATAATCTTATATTTGGAACACACACCAACCGTTGAACTTTTTTATCTAGACCAAGAGATAGTACAAGCAACTGGAAATCCTTCAGGGATTGGACGTGCTGGACAACTTGAGCTTCCGAGCCAAATATCTGATAAGATTCTGCAAAGACGATTGGACAATCATGGGTGCAGCCATTAGTTTTCAAGAATAACGGTAGTGTTGATCGCTTCTCTATCTGAGTCAAATAGTCGATGAGTGAGCCCTGCAACTGGGCAGGCGCGTGAGTAACCCATGAGCTAATGAACTCATTGTTACGACTTCTCCATCCCTGAACCGGAACCTTCTTGTCCCGCCGTTGCTTACAACATTTTCCAACTTTATCTTTCCCAGTGGTTGCCTTCCACGAGGTCTTCTCGACTCGAAGGTATGCGCTGCCATGCTTGGTCATCCACAGCATCTGAGACAAGGTAGCTGCCACATTCCTTTGAAGACAATCTACTGCTTTTGGCATCATGATCTTGCCCAGCTGTTCAAAAGAAATGTTTGCATACATGCCACATTCTTTGGCTTCATCATTGATTATCTCTGGTGCTGAATCCCCGACAGCAGGTGACAAACCTTCAGAAGAGGCATGAGGCCAGAAGTGTGCTCCAAGTTTCAAATATGGAAACTCTCTCGTGGGGATTGTTTGGCTTTCACCATCGAAGACTGCCCTCTGCCTGTTGTTCCCAGCTGACAGTGCAACATGCCCTAGCAGATACACATAGATAACTGGTTCCAAGTATATATCACTTGCTAATGATTCTGAAGAAGGGCTCTGGGCGTGGGGATGGTCTTATTGTTGACAACAAAACGGGTTTGGTCGAAACCATTTAGAACACATGGTGTGAACTTGTTCGTCACAGCCATAAACTAAATAACCATCGAATACCCAAGACAAGCTGTCTTGCACAGGTACCTGGGTTAGCTTTGTCTTCACAATCTCAGTTGTTGAGCTCAAGTATGGAATGAACAGTTGCAAGCATCTGACTGCAACCCCAACTATGTCAGTACTCTCAGAGAGCCGTACGTTGAGACCAAGAATGAAATTATTCTCTGGCGCATTGCAATCTTCAAGTATTAATACCAGGGTCCCTTCCATCCCACGGTCCGGTCGACTAAAGGGCAGTAGAATAAGTGAGAGATGTTGACCCCCTTGAACCAAGCAATACTTTGGTCCTTTGCCAGAGAGAAGATGACACATAAGAGGCACGAAGAACATGTATCTGCATGGTGTGCCACCAACCTCCATGTACCTCAAGAACTCACTCGCACCGTCTGCAAATCGTTTGAATCGTCGGACGGTGGTGGATCCTCTTAGCTCATCGTCGTTACCACTGCTAAACATTGACGAATCAAATGACATCGCAGTATGAGTGACCCTCTTAGGAAAGGAGGAGCTCTGTAGCTCTTGTTTCACTTCTTCCTCTTCTTGCAATCTCTGCCTGCACCAGCGCAAAGTGTGATCGCACTCCTGTGCGGCACGCTTGAGCTTGCTCTGCCATCGCACCAGTGGCGCGCTGGTGATGTGCCACTTGTTGGATGTCTCAAGCGCAGCTTCGAGCTTGATGCGTGCCATCTCCATCCTCTCTATGTGCTCCTTTGCTTCTGACTTATCCGTGGAACTCTCCTTGATCCTTGTTAAGACTTGGCTAACAGCCTCCTGAGCCAGTGCTGAACTGACCATCTCTGCTGCCATTAAGATTGATCAAAGCAACATGTAGAATCAGTTGTCCAGCATGAACAGAAAGAAAAGCAAAATATTGCATACATATGTGAGTAAGACTGTCCCTGTTCATCAATCTAAAATCTATGATTGATCTTGTAAAGTGCATGTGCTGAGAGGAAACCAAAACCTGGCGTGGCCGAACACTTGAACTAAGCTGTTGTTGGGCTGCCGAAAGTCGACACTGCAGTAACACAGACACAGGAGCTGGGGAATCTATCCTGCCCAGCCGCCGGCCAGTTGTCACCATACATTTACACCATACATATTGAGAGGTAGTTCATTTGTGAAAGAGACATCATGGAAATTTATCAAGAGTGATACGAATTTATCAAGAGTGATACGTACGCATGCAGGAGGACTTTGAATAATAGAGGCCAAGTAGCGCTGAGGTTGATGCGTGGACCAAATGGCGGAGACCGCAAGAGTGGAGATATATAGACACGCCAAATGGAAGTTAGATGGGAAGGCCTCGGGTGTGGGCAGCATGTCCCATCGTGCGCTAGAATTCCACAATTAATATCAATGCTACAGGACCGAGCAATCTAGTCGATGGTGGACTAATAAACGTAGAATATAAGTCTGTATTGGTCAAAAAGAAAAAGAATATAAGTTTGTACATGTGTTGTGTTGTTATCAAAAAAAGATACTTTGACCATGATATTTGCAACATCAGTATTACATGTCATATAGACGTGATATAGTTGTCAATTTTAATTAGTTCTTACTAGTCTATCAACCCGTGCGAAGCACGGGTTAAAATCATATGGGCCAAATACCTTCTACTAATAAAAAGTATTTATATTAAGTTGGTTGTTTTTTCTCTTTCCTCATTTTGTAACACAATAGGCATAATAGATTCCATCGAGTTATGAGAAACTATTGATTACTAATATTTTTTATTTATATCAATAGCTTTTATCTTTGGTTAACACCATATGAATCATCAACATGCGTTAATTGAAAAATTATCTTAACTATGGTGGCTCTTGTTGTAGCACATCTTATGATGTCTGGACTCTAAAGTTTAAATCTTAAATTTGAATCTTATTGATTGCTACAATTTTTTGCTCAGGTTAAGCTAAAGCTCTTATATATTCTTTCTATATCTTTTATTAACTCTCATTTTGTCCTTTTTTGAAATAAGAAAAATTAGGTCATAGACTGCACTCAAGTACTACATTGGCATAAACAATCATTTCAAGTCTACATCACATTGCTTAAGATAAGGAGTAGAGATTAAAGTTAGATCTAGGAAGGGGTAGAAGTGCTAAAGTCAAGAGGACATCAGTATGTAATCTTTATAATTAATGACTATTTACTCCAAAAAAGAAATCGCATAGGCCAGTAAGATATAGCCACATGTAGTCTGCACTAACCTCCACCGCTTGCCAAAAGTCAAGAAATTAATTATATGTGCAATAATGGTTATAGTACCAACATGTGAATATCAAACATTTAAGTCAAAATGTATAAATACTATATTAAACTAATAACTTATATATACTATATGTCATTTTTATTAATATGGATTTAAATAATTGTCTAGATCATTAATATATGAGTTGTTTTGAGAATATTTGTCATGAATGCAATAACATGACATATATATTTATTGCTTTTGCATGCATTTAAACTTGCCCATGTTTCAATCAGAGGATCAGCATAGGCTCTTATGAAACCCTTCATACGCTCAGTCGTGTATGCTCACGTTACTTCCATGTGTAGATGGGCCCCAAGAGAAATCGGCTGCACATTGGGAAGGATCACGGGGCGCGTGAAAGGATACAATGCACTATATCTAGTAATAAAGGTAATATATATAGAAATGCCAATATTTCTTATAAGAAATTTGGAATATATTTTTTTAGAAAAGATAATTTTGAATAGATAGAGTATTACAATTTATAGCTCAACCCTAGATAAAATTATATTTGCAACACACCCCAACAGTGGAACTTTATTATGTATATCAAGGTAGTAAAAATCAAGTGGAAATCCTTCAGGGGTTTAACGTGCTGGACATCTTGAGCTTTCTTGCCAAATAGGGCGTCTTTGGTTCATGGGTGAAACGCCGATGAAATGAAGGGAACGAATCCTATGGGATACCTGACGTCATCGTTCCTTTGGGAATGCATGGGAGAAATGGAGGAATTCATTCTTCCTGATTCGTTCCCTCACAATGCTAGAGGGAAGAAACCATTCACTGTGAGCTCATATTTTCACGAAGTCCGAGGCAGGAAGAGAGGGAGACGGCGAGGGCCCGGCGGCACATCCGGACAGAGGGACAGGGGAGAGGGAGAGGGAGCCACCCACGCTCACCTCTGCTCGCTGAATCCGTCGTCATCACCGTCGCCGCCTCCGCCTCCGCCTCCACGCTGGGGTCGAGCTGCCATCTGCGCGGGGCTGAGCCGCCATTCGCGGCCCAGGGCGAGGGGCCTGGTGGACGACGCCGAAGCATCCTCATGAGCACGGCCTCTTCGGCTGCGGGCTCGGCGCGGCCTCAAACTGGCAGCTACTGACAGCATCAACGAGCTCCTGAAGGCGGCGCTGGGAGCGCTTAGCGTAGCCCAGGTCGGCCGCCGCCGCCGCAGCCTCGTCCTCGGCCGCCCGACGTGCGGATCGACGGCCTCGTCCTCAGCTGCCGCCGCCAGGGGGGGGGGCGCCACTGTCCACCTACTGGGCGAAGCTCGACCGGGCCCGCCCTAGCGGCAAGAGAGAGGAAGAGAGGGAGGGAGATGGAGCTGAGATGGAGCAGGGTGGAATGGAGAGGAATCATATTGCTTCCCTTTCCCATGTTTTTCGATTCCTCCATTTCTCCTTTCCCTTTCCTATCTGCCAAATGGGCCCTAACTGTGATCTTGCAAACACAATATAATGATTGGACAAACATGGACACAGGCATTAGTCCCTAGAAATTAAGTGATTACATACCAAGGCTTACATTTACATACACTCCAAAGGCACACACGAGATTATCTAATTAATTAACAGGCAACATATAAATCGAACTGAATTTTTGGTCTTGGCAAAGCTTTTTCTAGTACAAACTAATTAATGCCCTAATGACACATATACATAGTAACATAAAATCCTTTAGACATTAAACATGCTGCATGATTTAATCTTCCTTGCTAGATACCTATAATATTTTTTTTTGAAGGAAAGGACTGTGGGGGAGATCCCCACAGTAGATTTTATAAAACTTTAAGCAATAGTCAAGAATCAAAGATTACAGACCTGATTTAACTAAAAGCATCTAGCCAAAAGCGAAAGGAAGACCGAAGGTCCTCCTTGAATCTAACAGACTGCAAATTACCTTGATGCTTAAAATTTACAAGCCACAGAGAAGGAGTTGGGTCTCGACGCTGAAAAATCTTGTCGTTTCTAAGTTTCCAGAGCTCCCATGCTGCAATTAGGGATGCTTCCACGAAGAAGTCCAGAGCATGCACCTCATTGGCCCTCACCAATCTTTCAGCTAGTGGCAGGGAGACGTCCCATGAGAAATTAATTGAGTTCCAGCACTGACCCGCAAATGGACATGTAAAGAAAAGATGATCTATATCTTCATCAGCACCTTGGTTGCACATAACACAGAGTACATCATCTTGTGTGTTCAGGTGCCTTCTTGTTAACATCGCCTTTGTGTTTAGTCGGTCCATCAACACTAGCCACGCAAAAAACTTCACACGAGGTATGCACTGAGATTTCCAGAGTACCTTGAAGTAAGGAGTCGAAGCCATGCCACTGAAGACATGATTGTAGAACCTGCTTGATGAATATTGGGGTCCCCATAGCATTGTCCAGGAATCTGCGGTGGTATCATCATATTCCAGGGTGATAAGGTGATTTTGCAGATCAATCATCTCCTCATAAGCCTGGACTGATAGTGGAAGCACAAAAATGTCATCAAGGTCTTCTTGCATCATTAATTCCTGTACCGAGATGGACTTGTTCCTCGCATACGAGTGGAGCCTTGGGTATTGAGCAGACATGATCGAGTCTGACCATAGATCATCCCAAAAAGAGACTGTTGAGCCATCTCCCAATGTACAGCATGCCACACCTCTGTAGATTGTGTTTAGACGCATGATGTCGCGCCACCAGAAAGAACCCATTTCTCTGCATTCATGGGGCACTTTGCCAACATAATACTTATTCCAAACAAGCTTCACCCATGGAACATCCGCTTTGTTATAAAACTTGTGGAGCTGTTTCAAGAGGAGGGCGCCATTTTGCAAACGCAGGTTGATCACACTCAAACCACCCTTGTCTTTGGGCCTCATGACAGCCGGCCACGCCACGAGGTTACCTCCTCGCGTGGTGTCATCATTTCCCCTCCGAGACACCGCTTACGGGCCCCGTCTATGTTCTCGATGAAACCCTTTGGAACCTTGATAGTACAAAGGGTGTAGGTGACTATCGGCGTAATAGCTGAGTTAACCATCTGCAGTCTACCTGAATAAGAGAGCCACGTGGAGCATGCCGACAGTCTTCTCTCAACCCGGTCCATGATTGGTGACAGTCCTCAATGCATGGCTTGGTGGTGCCCATCGGTAGCCCTAAATATGTGAACGGCGGTGATCCAACCTGACAGCCAAATGTATTGGCAAGATGCTGCAATCTATCATGGCTCACATTAATTGGTAGGATCTGTGACTTGTTGTAGTTGACCCTAAGACCCGATGCAGTCTCGAAGCTATTGAGTAATGTTTTCGGGAAGAACAATTGGTGCGCATCAGCCTGAAGAATGAGGAGGGTATCGTCGGCGTCTTGGACTATGGGAAATTCACCATTTTCACAAGGGATGGGTGCTTTCAAGTAGTGCAAGTGCCGACGCCCTGTTGACTAGGTACTCAAGAAGTTCAGCTGCAATGACAAATAACAAGGGGGATAGTGGATCTCCTTGCCCGACACCCCTCTTGCATTTAAAGAACTTGCCCGGGACACCGTTTAGGAGCACCGCCGATGATCCCGACGATAAGATACAAGTGGATCCAAGATATCCACCTATCTGGGAAACCCAAATGCTGCAACATCAGTAAGATAGTAGAGTGCTCAATCAGTATCAAACGCCTTCTCAAAGTCCAATTTGAGAATTATAGCCTCCCTTCTTGATTGATGACATTGGTGTATATATTCAAAACTCCAGGCTAGACAATCTTGAATGGATCGCGAACGAATGAAACCATATTGGTTGCAATGAATGAGTTTGAGAATGACATTCTGTAATCTGTCTGCCAGATTTTTGTCAATAGCTTCAGACCAATATTCAGCAATGAGATTGGCCTAAAGTCGTTGATTTGCCTCTCGGGTTACTGGTCTTGGGCACAAGAGTGATGTAGGAGCTGTTGATACACTCCAGATTCACTGTGCCATTGTAGAACTCATCACAGAGGGAATAGAAATCTTGTTTAATGATATGCCAGCACCTTTTCATGAACATGCCATTAAAACCGTCGGGACCCGGGCTTTTATCGATTGGCATGCGTTTGACGACTGAATCAATCTCCTCATGTTCAAACGGTAACACCAACTCATTTAGACTAGGCATTGTAGTGATAAGCGATTGCAGATCAAAGATCATGACTGGGCTGGTGGTTACACCCATGCGCTTTCTAAAAGAATTCCAGAGCAGCCCTGCTTTGCCTTCATGGTCCTGGACCCAAAGACCTTGCTCGTTGAGGAGTTGGGGAATGGAGTTTCGCCTATGCGAGATAGTTGCCATCGCGTGGAAAAATTTGGTGCATTCATCCCCAAACTTAACTCTATTCACTGTATATCTCTTTCTCCAAGAGACATTCTTATAATGCAGCAGAGTAGCAAGCTGATTTTTTATCATGATCCGAAGGTTGAGTTCTGGATTATAGAGAATCCTTCTATCTTCCAAAGCATCAAGGAAAAGAATGATCTTGTTACAGTTGGCAATCAAGAGGGATAGGTTAGATAGTCCTCGGCTCCAGATCTTTAAGGCAATGCGCAAAAGTTTTTAATTTCGAGGAAATAGTTCTAGATGTAGATGACTGTTGCTGTGAAATAGTCCACTGGTTTTGAACTGTGTCAAGAAAACCTGCATGCTCCACCCAAAAATTTTCAAACGGAAAATGTTGGAGCGAGGTATGTTGGTTCCAATTGCCACTTTGCAAGGGATGTGATCGAGAGGTTATCTTTGCCATCGGTAGAACTTCAGTATTAGGATAGTCGAGTGTCCAGTTTGGCGAAGTAAAAAACCAGTCAAGCTGCTCTAGAAGAGGGTCTTGCTGCATATTACTCCAGGTGAAAGCCCTCCCTTTCAATTGAAGTTCAATTAAGCCCGGATGTCCAATAGCATCATTGAAGATAAAGGTATCAGATAGGTTTCCCCTGGCTTGTTGCGGTTCCGAGGGATCTATAGAAATTGAAGTCACCAAGAAAGAGCCGCTTATCCGAATCTGTGATATGATGGCCCTTGAACCAATTGATAAATTCTGACCTATCTGGTTCAGCGCATGGTCCATAGACCGTGGTGAGACGCCAGTGTCCATGTTATGAACTGAGGTGAAAGAGAGGGTGATGCCAAACTGCTTTTTGTCAAGGACCTGCCCCCGAAAACGGAGCTATTCCAGCCCACTAGAATGCCACCCGAGGCCCCCATCGAAGGCACAAAATCAAAAGAATCAAAACGCTTAGGAGCAAGTTTCCTGATGAAAGCATGATCAAAATGATCTTTCTTTGTCTCTTGGAGGCAAAAGATTGAGCATGCACTTTCTTCGATCTTATCTCGCATCGCATCCCACTTACCAGTTGCATTGACACCTCTTATGTTCCAACATAGAATTTGCCAACTTCTACTATTCATTGATAATGGTGCTGGAAGAAGCAGGCGCTTGCAAGAGCGCATCTTCAGAAAGCTCCGCAGAGCTATTCCACAATCTATTCCCCAACTCGGAGGATCTCCAGCGGGATTGGCCCAGCTTGCCCCTGTAGTTTCATCAATTAGGACCACTGCAGGTTTCTTCTTCTTCTTTGATGGCTCTCCATCGAGTCTGACTGTGCGGAAGTGGAATCCTTCCTTAACACTGTTAAGTCTGGTGCTGCGTCTAACTGAGCTTTCAACCAAAGGCGTGGATGAGTTGCCAGGGGGGCGGGCAGAGACAGCGTCTTCCTGCAGCGGCCACGCTTCGCCTTTTGGCCTGCACTGTCTGGTGGGATGGGCTGAGCATGAGAAGCTTGAAATTCAAAATTTCCTAGGCTGGAACCAGTTGGGCTTTGCTGAAGGCCCATGTTGCCATTCTTGGGCTTAGGACGCCTCTTATAAACTCGAGTGATTGGGGTAGGTCGAGATGATGCCTGAGCTTTAAGTTCAAATCCATGATCAAATATGCTAGCCGAGCTCTGAAGGGATCCCTGCTGATCTTGATCCTCTGTTCCTTGATATTCAAAGCTCGTAGCAAACAACTGCAGTGCGAGAGCTGCTCCAGTAGGCTTCCATGGCACAATTTCCATTCCATTGGGGATGTGAACCTTCTCTTTGTTAGCAAACAGAGTGGAGGTATCAATGGCAATTGGCTTGAAAAAGGTTGGGGCTTGCATCTGCTGCTGGTCTTGACTAGAGCTGCTAGCACCAGGAGCAAAAATGCCTCTGAGGGTGAGGCTAGGAATGGGCCTGAGATGGCCAGAGCAACCCCTGTTGACAGCCCTGTGCTCGGCAATAGTGAGGTTACATCACTTGATGAGGAACTGTCATCTTCAAAGTTAACAGTGACGTCAATTGGGATGTCAGACCCTTCTCCATGCACATCATGGCCTATTGCCCCTGGATTGACAGCATCCTTGTCACGTTCTTCTCGAAGCTGCAGATGTTGTGTAAGGACTTGGAGAGCAATGGAGCCAAAGACCGGGGACCACAGCACAATGTCTAGGCCATTAGGGACAAACGGCTCATGAGCACCTACTGCATCCTGTTTGTTACCCTCCAAATCAGCTCTGTCAATAGTTAAAATACTAGCTGGAGCAGAGGGGGGGCTGAGGAGCAAAGACGCCTGGGAAGAAGCCATCTTGCAAAGCTTTTCTGTTGAAGGCCAGTTGATCACTGATGTCTACACCAATCTCTTTGGCGGCGATAAAGGTGTTGGGGTTTCCATGTTCTGAGTTGTTTGGGATTGGAGATGGTATAGATTGGAACTGATCACTTGTTAGGGAAGGCGAAGAGTCCGAAGCTACATCGCGGGAATCTAGGCGAGTTTCCTCGACCCGTAATTTGTTTCCCAATAAACTCTCAGAGTCAGCACTTGGCCAAGATTTGGGCTTCCAGATCAACTTGGGCTGGGATCGAGTTACGAAAGTTTTGGATGTTGATTTAGGCAGCCAGACCCATTTGGACTTAGCCTGGACGAGACACCATCTTTTGATATGCCCATAGTTGTAGCACTGCAGGCAGCGGATAGGTGACCGACAGGCTGAACGAGGATGTCCCCAGGCTAGGCAACGGACGCAACGTTGTTGAGCCAGCTTATGAGCCTGAACCAAAGTAGTACTTTTCTCAGAAATAAGAAATCAACATGATTGGACAATCATCGACACAGGGATTATTTTTAAATAATAATGGTAGCGGCAATCGCTTTTCTTTCTGAACCCAGTTCACGATTGTGCCCTGCAAGTGGGCAGGCGCGTGCACAACCCAAGAGCTCAGGAAATCTCTGTTCGCACTTGCCCATCCCTGTACCTTCTTACCCTGTTGTTGTTTAGGACGTTTTCTACCCATGCCTCTTCCAGTGGTTAGTCCCCATGAGATTTTCTCGACTTGAAGGTATGCGCCGCCATGCTTGGACTTCCAAAGCATCTGATACGAGGTAGTTGCTGAACTCCCATGAAGGCAATCTACTGCTTTTTGTATCATAAAGTCACCCAACTGTTCAAAGCAAATTTTTGCATACCAGCCATGTTTCACAGTTGCCCCATTGATCATTTCGGTTGCCGAACCCTCGACTCCAGGTGACAAATCTTCATAAGGGGCATGGGGATAGAAATGCACTCCAAGTTTCAGATAAGGAAATTCACTTATGGGGCTTGTTTTGCTTGCACCACCGGTGACTGCTCTCTGCATGTTGTTCCCAACTGACAATGGGACATTTCCTAGCAAATATACTTGGATAATGGGTTCCAAGTATATATCAGATGGCAATGATTCTGACGATGAGCTTTTGGAATTGTAGCGCTGGGAGTAGTGATGATCTTGTTGCTGGCAACAAAGAGGGTTCGGTCGAAACCATTTAGACCAGATGGTGTTGAGATTGTTTTGGTGTTCAACAGAATGGCCGAAAACAGGATAAGCATCGGACACCCAGCACAAGTCTTGTGTTGGTACCTGTGTGAGCTTTGTCTTCACAGTCTCGACTGTTGAGCCTAAGTAAGGTATGAATAGTTTCAGGCATCCGACTGCAATCCTAACTATGTCTGTACTTTCCGAGAGCCATAAGTTGAGGGCAAGAGCGAAATTTTTCTCTGGTGTATTGGTATCTTCAAGTAAGAATACTAGGCCAACCTCCACCCCATGCTCTTGTAGTAGACTACAGGGTTGTAGAAGAAATGAGAGATGTTGACCACTGCTAATAAAGCAATACTTTGTCCCTTTGCCAGCGAGAAGATGCCGTACAAGAGGGTCGAAAAACATGTATCTGCGTGGTGTTCCACCAAGCTCCACGTATCTCAAGAATTCGCTTGCACCTTCTGCAAACCTTTCAAATCGCCGGGTAACAGTGGATCCTTTTAGCCCATCATCATTTCCTTGACTAAAGATTAATGAAACAAATGACATGGCAGTATGAGCGATCCTCTTTGGAAAGGAGGAGCTCCTTACCGCTTGCTGTACTTCTTCCTCTTCTTGCAAGCGCTGCCTACACTTGCGCAGAGTGTTGTCACACTCCTGTGAGGCGCGCTTGAGCTTGCTCTGCCAACGCAGCAGTGGCACACTGGTGACGTTCCACTTGTTGGAGGTCTCAAGGGCGGCCTCCATCTTGATGTGTGCCATCTCCATCCTCTCAATGTGCTCCTGTGCATCTGACTTATCCTGACAACACTCCTTGATTCTTGATAAGACATGGTTAACAGCCTCCTGGGCCACTGCAGAACTTACCATCTCTGCTGCCATTAGGATTGATGAAATGCAACCTGTAGAATTGATTGTCCTGCAAGTTCAATCGGAAAGAAAGCAAATTACTCAACATATATGTGTCAGAATGTCCCTGTTCATCTATTTCGCATGTACAGAGAGGAAATCAGAACCTGGCGTGGTTGAACTAGATCTTGGGTGGCTAGCTTCTTAATGTGACGGATGA